>SJYO01038709.1:11279280-11738377 GCA_006410555.1 Capra ibex | reverse complement strand
CCGGTTTAAACGGACAATGAGGTCCACAAAGAACTGAAGGACGAAAACGTAAGATCAGGGGATCTTACTTTTCCTGTAGAAAAAACCCACAATTAAGATTTTCCAGAAATCCAGAAGTATCTTGGCAAGTCGAAGTCGAAGAAATCGTAAAACCAACCCCGTATCCGAACCTAGTGGTACTATAACTTACCAAACGGAACCTTTGTTTATTTCTATTAAGACAGTAAAAACTTTAACGTAGGTTCATGAAGTAAAAACTGAGAGAACAACTGGTACTACCGATGAGGTAAAGAAGATTCCCTAAGGATGGGTGTCTTCATCTACATTACCAGTAGACTCAATTTAAGTGGGTAAGGTCAGGTAAAATCAAACGACTAAGGATCTTACAGCTGTAAGTGAGAACGGTAGAGGACAAACTAGTGAAGGTTAAACGGAACTAAGTACCTGGATTGTAAGGTCCAACGATACGTTATAACGAGAAATGTCGTAGCCTGGAACGAAGATAGTGGTCAGTGTAGGTGTTGACCCATAACAAAAACGAAACCGAGGTAGGGAAGTAAGAAAGACCTCAACAAAGAGGTGACTAGAGAACATCATATAACCCGTGGATGGCTGGACCCCTCAAGGAGAAAGTCATAGGATAGTAAAGTGGAAAAGTATGACAAGTACCCCAAGAGTTCCGTTCTTATGACTTCACCAAACGGTAAGGGAAGAGGTCACCTGGTGTAAGACAGTCTGTAGAGGTGGTACTGGGCAAACAGAACCCACCGAATCAAAGTAACTCAATCTGTTCCGACACCAGGTACACTAGTCTAACCAATTAAAAGACGCTAATACCAAAGTCACACAGACGGGAGACTACGGGAGAACGGTGTGGATGGTAGAGAATGGAACCTGCACCACATAGAGAAGTACCGACGAGGTCGTTTCGTGTCGGTGACGAGGAATGGAACCTACTCCAACGGGGAGGACTGTAACTTGCACCTTATAGAGGAGAGCCGGGAAGACGCGGGCGTGTCGGCGGTGAGGAACCTGAACACCAACGAGGAGACCCGGCGACGGAGACTGGGGTCTTCTACTATATCTCTAAGGAATTTTTTGATCCTTATTTTGGTGGTACACTCGACTGTTAGGGTGAGGATCCGTATATGGGACTCCTTTGGTTTTAACTTTTTTATGTATTCATAGGGTAACAATTAACACCGTGATTAATGTTATTGATCTTTTACCTTCGTTGGATCTACAGGTAACTGTCTACTTACCTATTTCTTCAACACCATGTATATGTGTTACCTTATAATGAGTTGGTATTTACCTTGAGTAAACTCAATCAAGACTTCTCCACCTACTTGGATCTGGGATAATATGACTCAGTTCATTCAGACTTTCTCTTTCTATTTATAAAATAAGATTGTGTATATATGTCTTAGATCTCTTTACCATCACTTCTTAAATAAACGTCTCGTCGTTACCTTTTTGTCTGTATCTCTTCTTTGAATACCTGTACCCCTCTCCCCTCCTCTCCCACTCTACATATCCTTCTCGTTGTACCTTTGAACACATGGTATACATTTTATCTATCGGTTACCCTTAAACGACGTACCGAGTCCTTTGAGTTTGTCCCTGAGACATAGTTAGATCTCCCCATCCTACCCCATCCTCTACCCTTCCTCTAAGTTTTCCCTCCCCTATATACATTTGGATAGCGACTAAGTACAACTCCAAACTGTCTTTTGTTGTCGTAAGACATTTTGTTAATAGAAAGTTATTTTTTCATTTAAATTTTTTTACTTTGTACGTAGGGTTACAAGTAACGTCGTGATAAATGTTATTGGTTCTGTACCTTCGTTGGATTTACAGACAGTTATCTACTTACCTATTTCTTCCACACCATCTTATGTCTGTTACCTTACGACAACAACAACAAGTCAACGATTCAACAGAGGTTGAGAAACACTGGGGTACTTGACGTCGTACGGTCCGAAGAGAAAGGAAACGATGAAGGTTTTCTCAAACAAGTTTGAGTACAAGTAACTCAGCCACTACTATAGGTTGGTTGAGGTAGGAGACAGTAGGGGAATAAGAGGACGGGAGTTAGAAAGGGTCGTAGTCTTAGAAAAGGTTACTCAACCGAGAAATGTTGTCCACCGGTTTCATAACCTCGAAGTTGAAGTCGTAGTCAGAAAGGTTACTTATGAATCCCAACTAAAGGAAAGTCTAACTGACCAAACTAGAGGAACGTATGAATTAATGATGAAGCCGTATTTTTCCTTACTTTAGTATAGTAAACGTCGTTATACTTACCTGGATTTCTGATATAATTCGATTTACCCGGTCTGTCTCTTTCTGTTTATAAACCAATATGAATATATATTCTATATAAAGATTTTTCTGTGTTTATTTGAATAAATGTTTCGTCTTTCTCTGAGTCTTTTATTTGTGTCTTTTATTTGAATATAACGGTTTCACCTTTCGACTACCTCACACCGAGTCGTTCCTATGAAATCCTCCAAACCCAATTCTATATGTGTGATGATATATATTTTGTCCATTGGTTGTTCTGGATGACATATCGTATCCCTTGATAGGTGTTATAAAACATTATTAGATATTCCTATTTATTAGAATTTTTATTATATATATACTTTTATATATATTCTATACTTACTCCTCCTGTACCGTTGGGTGGGCTCATAAGAACGGATCTCTTAGTTATAACTGTCTCCTCGAACTATCCGATGTAAGGTACCCATCGTTTCTCAACCTGTGTTGACTAGTATCGTACCGTATATATATATATATATATATATATATATATATATTTCTTACGTATATATATATATATCTCTCTCTTACATATATATTTGTGTGTGTGTGTATATATATTTACCTAGTGATGCGAGATGTGGACTTTGATTGTACTGTAACATTTAGTAAAATTAGTTTTTACAAAGTAAAAAAAATTAAATTTCTCGAAGACGAGTCTTTACCTGTCTTAATTGTTTTACTTTTAATTGGATCTCTTACCCTCTTTTAAAACCGTTTAGTAGATAGTCTATCTCCTCCCGCACCGTTGAGTGAAGTCAATAAAAACGGACCTATTAGGGTACCTGTCTCCGTGGACCGTCCGATGTCAGGTATCCCAACGAGTCAGCACAGACTGAGAAACATTGGGGTACCTGAAGTCATGTGGTCCGAAAGTAGAGGTAGTGGTAGAGGACCTCAAATGAGTTTGAGTACAGGTAGCTCACCCACTACGGTAGGTTGGTAGAGTAGGAGACAACAGGGGAAGAGGAGAACGGAAATTAGAAAGGGTCGTAGTCCCAGAAAAGGTTAGTCAATCAAGAAGTGTTGTCCACTGGTTTCATAACCTCAAAGTCGAGGTCGTAGTCAGGAAGGTTACTTATAAGTCCTGACTAAACGAAATCCTAATTGACCAAACTAAAAGAACGTCAGGTTCCCTGAGAGTTCTCGAGAGGTTATAGTGTCAAGTTTTCGTAGTCAAGAAGTCACCAGTCGAAAGAAATACCAGGTTGAGAGTGTAGGTATGTACTGATGACCTTTTTGGTATCGGAACTGATCTACCTGGAAACATCCGTTTCATTACAGAGACGAAAAATTATACGATTCCACATATTGCTTACTAAAGTCACTCGGGTCTGAGAACGCAGAAGAAATCTTTTCGTGATTCAAGAAATTGAACCCTATAGACTAAAAGAAATTAAACGTCATTAGAAAACTACAAGTCTACCGGACAGGAAACAACGTTTTGAAGATATTAAGGACAGGAGGGGGGGGGGGGTGGGGCGGTGGAGTAACCTCGTCAAAAGAGTCACAATGAACTCTACGACAGAAGGGGGAGGTGGTCGAATTCAGAATTTTTAAAGGTAATTTACTTTATATTGAGATTTGAAAATACAAAACTTATAAAAATTTTAAGTGTCGTTGTGTCCCACTACATTTTTTTCTTTAGATTACCCTTAAGTCCGACGTAATTATATTGATATCACAGTCTAGTTCCATTCAATGTTAAGGAAAGGTAAGACGGGACAAATCGGAGAATGACTTCCCGACATAGGTCGAGACAAATAGTATGTAGATATCCCAGTATAAACTCTAGACAAGTCTTTCTTCACATGTCAGTCTCCTCCCTCGATTTACCCAACACTGAAAGATACGACCTCTTATCTTGAGAATACCCTTCACCAGAAACTGAAGTTTGGAGATTCCTCGACCATTTCCGTCTCTTTCTTCTACTCAAGTCCTTCGGGGTCTTCCGTCTCAATTCTGGGTACCCATCTTCGGTATTCCTCTGTCTAAAGTCGAGTGGTCCTCCTTCTCGAAAGACTTACCCGATGTCTACATTGTTCAACGGTAATACGCCTCACTCGAGAACAGTACCCTCTACAAGTCCTTTCGAGATCTGTTAACTAAGAAATCCTACAACGTCTCCTCTTGGTGTAAAGTCGATTCCTCGTATCTGTATGACATCCACCAAAGAATCGGAAGGGAGTTGACACACGGATCAAAAGACCAGAGTTACTTCGACTCTTAAAGGGGACATGTCCGAGTTTTTATCGGATTGTCAAGTATCTCCGACTCTATGGTTGAAGACAGAGTCTTCTAAGACACCCTACTAGGTGTCGGAAAGGAGACCCTCAAGTCTTCGAATACACGACTTAATAGATGACTGTTAAATGAAACGGTAAACCTTAATGTTTTTCGTAGAAGATGTTTGACAAAGAGTCCTACTCTTAACTCTTGGTCTCCTTCTGACTCTCTTTTTGACAGTTTACAATACTAATCCAGTCGGTCATTCCCGTCTGACTCTCCTCTGTGTATTCTACCCGACCCTCTGTCCGTCTACTGTTAATTCTATTCGTCTACTCCTCTCCTCACTCCTCTTTTGTTTTCTTTGGTCGGACGAATTTAACTTGTAGGTAACCTGACAGTAATGTTACTGTTTCGACAGTCAGAGTACATGAACCATCAATTGAAACTTAAAGGTTCAAAGTATTCATGGTTAGTGAAGACTTAAGTAAGATGGTTTCCTACGAGTTAACGTTTATTTAGACAGTACATACGAAGAATACCTAATATAGAAACAAAATGTACTCCTCTTTTGTGTCGTGAAAGTTGAAGGTGGGTACCTTTCTAGGGTGGTAGGTTCCTTTTGTCTACGTCCAGATCTGACTATATTGAAGAACTGAAGGATGTGATCGAGGGTCAGACCGGGAACATGTACCAGTGGTTGAAATACTGGTTCTTACGGTGTTGGAGTAGTACCGTATCCCACCCCTCTTACTCGTGATCGACACTTCCGTACGGTTCCTCTACCTGTCCATAAGTCGATATGGTGTGTGAACGGTGTGTCGTGTTCTTCTCGGGTTCTCTTAAGAGTTTCACTCTTGAAGGATATTTAACCCGTGAGGTTAAAAAAAAGGAGAATAAATTAGGAGTAAGTAAGTAAGTTGTCGTAAAGTAACTCTTCTGTGTTTTTTAGTTTGTGACAATATCCACGACCCGTATGTCTTTACCTACTTCATCGGTTTTCAGGGATAGGAGTCCGTCGACTGTAAGGTTATTTTTTATCCCTTTCATTATTCGTTTGTTTACTATTTCATACGTTCTCTCACTTTTTACGATACTTTCTTTACACTTCGGACTTTTTCTCCTTATTTCTTACGGGTCACACCATGACAGGAATAAAATGTCTATTTTATCGACTTTAAACTCTGTACTAAACGGACAGTGGTAGGACCGTTGACAACGTAGACTATAAATTTACTTCAAACACCCTGAGAAAGGAAAAACGTTATGACGGAGGTTCCCGTGTATCGATTCCTCAACTCTCGATCTCGTAACTGGACCACCGTCCCAAACCCCCACAGGACATAATCCGTACTCTAAATCCTTCTTCTGAGACCACCCCGGATTGCTTGGGTGATCAGATTGTCAAAAAGGGCGACCGGTCCCGAAGTTTTTCTCTAAAGTCGTAGTGGGATCTGTCCCGTTTTCTGGCGGTCCACTTCATATCGTACTATCTCTTTCGATACTAAGTATACATGAACCCCGTGTCAAGATCAAGGAATTCAAGAACACGACTGTCCAGATAGGGAGAAAGAGAGAGCTAGTATCCTGGGGAAAACACAGTAGTTCCTCAATTTGAACTACTTAAAAGATTCTAGAAAAGGGGAAGACTATAAAGTACCCGGTGATTCGAATCATTATCTTCTGTCGGTCAATGATTTTTTTTAAGACATTCTAAGAAATAAACCGTACCAAGGAGGTACCAGGTCTTCACTCATCTTGATTATGGGTTTCAAAGAACTGTGAATCAAAATCCCTTCCGATTTTTCCTTTCTCTACTCCTCTCACACAAGTTTGTTTCTCAATTTCAGGTTTACCCGTATACCCTATCTTGAATTCTTACGATTCAGTCAGTATTATGACCCTCTTCATTCGTCTAGGACCTCAGTTTCTTTTTATTCTTCTCCGGTGTCTGTCTGTTTGTATTCCGTAAGTCCGTTGAAGGAGTCGTCTGAAGACCTAAAGGACTAATACCAAGGGAGTGTAAGAGGGGAGGTCGGGTCAGATAGTGAATATTTACGTCAGACCCGATGTGAACGAAGGGTCGAGATCGAATCATGACAGTAGTGGAAGATAGGAAGAGACACGGGTCCCTTGATATCAAACTTCTCTTTCCAAATTATCTAATAATGTATCACATTTGTCACAGAGGAAAACACAGTCTCCATACTCAAGATCAGAGTCAAGACGAGGATTGATTGAGACAGTCGAAACCCGTTCAAGAGGTAGGGGAAAGAGTCACTGAGTAAACATTGAAATTCCCAAACCTTACGAAGAATTGAAAAACACCCTAGTGTCTAAAGACTCTTAGACTACTTTAGACACTTACATCTATGGTGTTAAAACTTATTTTAAAATCCACTGAGTACCTAGGGGTCCGATTCTTAGGAACGGACTATCAATTCTCGAAAAAGTCGAGATTAGACACCAAGACACTAGACCCATACTCTGGTTCCAGAAGGACGGGGAAGGTCTCCTTCTCCTCCTCCTTAAGTGGAAGGTTTATATAGAGAACCAGCCACAAAGGTCGACGAAAAACGAAATTGAGTACTGTGAGGCCGTAATACACCTCAAGGATGAAGAGGGTGTTTCGGACTTTGACTCAATTCAAGTCAACGACAGTACAGACCGACAAACACTGTGGTACCTGACGTCGTGCGGTCCGAAGAGACAGGTAATGGTTGAGGGTCTCGAACGAGTTTAAGTACAGGTAACTCAGTCACTACGGTAGGTCGGTTGAGTGGGAGACAGTAGAGGAAGAGGAGGACGGAGGTTAGCAAAGGTAGTAGTCCCAGAAAAGATTCCTCAGTCAAGAAGCGTGGTTGACCGGTTTCATGACCTCGAAGTCGAAGTCATAGTCAGGAAGGTTACTCATAAGTCCTGGCTAAAGGAAATCCTAACTGACCAAACTAGATGACCGTTCAAAGTTCAAACTAGAGGAACTTTGTCATTATTTCTGTTTTTGTCCCACGATGTCATGGGAAGTTTTAAGTTACGGAGACTCGAGGGAAGATTACTGAAGAATCCAGAGTCAGGTTTTAATTTGTCATCATCCTCCCGAAGACCAGACCTGTTATTTACTGAGAGGTCCTCTTTAACAAACAAGAAGGACAACCGTTCCGAAAAGGTCTAACACAACAGGAGACCACCGACACTTGAACATATCCACGAATCAACTTCAGGGGTTCGAAATTATCGACATATCACTGTCCTTGTTCAACCATCGTTTGGATTCCCTTCAGGGTCTTCCTCAACTTTAAAACAGGTATCGATGACGATATTCCGTTCTAGTCTTAAACCCGACACCTCTTACTTCGGACCCATCTCATGGTATTCGTGTATGACTTCAATCGGACTCATTGATGACTGAATGTCGGAACTTCTGTAATAGTAACTAAGATCCCTTCGACAAGAAAAAATCGAGGAACGATAAGATAGGGACCCTGGGACTTCATCTCGAGGGAAAAATACTGTGACGGTTATATAATCCGTATTCATTCCTCTCTCACCAGTGTTACCTATCGGTCCGGAGGTCTTTGTTACTCCTCATCCTGAGGAAGGGGTTCTAGTTTCTTAGAGTACAGAAGAAAACCCGAGTATGAATATATCGGTTGACAAACAAACCGTAGTGTTTGTATCTACACGGTGTATATAAAAAAAAAAAGATTTGAGTGGTATAACGTTGAATTGAGTAGTGAAGGGAAAGGATTTGATAAACATAGTTAATCCTTCAAAATTCCATAACGGTTGTTTCCAGGTAGATCAGTTCCGACACCAAAAAGGTCATCAGTACATTCCTACACTCTCAACCTGACACTTCTTTCGACTCGTGACTTCTTAACTACGAAAACTTTACACCACGACCTCTTCTGAAAACTCTCAGGGAACCTGACGTTCCTCTAGGTTGGTCAGGTAAGACTTCCTCTAGTCGGGACTCACAAGAAACCTTCCTTACTACGATTTCGACTTTGAGGTCATGAAACCGGTGGAGTACGCTTCTAAACTGAGTAACCTTTTCTGAGACTACGACCCTCCCTAACCCCCTTCCTCCTCTTCCCCTGCTGTCTCCTACTCTACCGACCTACAGTAGTGGTTGAGTTACCTACACTCAAACTCACTTAAGGTCCTCAACCACTACCTGTCCCTCCGGACCGCACGACGTCAAGTACCCCAACGTTTCTCAGCCTGTGCTGACTCACTGACTTGACTTGACTTGACTTTATCTTTAATTCATTCAACTAATTTAATACTATTTTACATATTTTTAAACAACGGACATTGTCTGTATGACCTCTACCAGTGTATACAACCGGTTAAGTAACCGAGTTATTATAGTTCTTAGATCCAGGAAAGGTAGACAAACGAGACAATAGTAGTCATACAGTTGATGAGGAGAATACTAGTTTATTACCGGTGTCATCATAGTGTGTAATTCAAAAGTACGTTATTACAGGTTTCTGACTTTCTGTCCCGTTAACAAGGAAAACTGTGGAAAATCTCTCTCATTTTAGAATGGATTTAGAGACTTTTTTTAAAGAGAAGTGAGTAGTGATCGTTTTTAACATGGTGTACCATATATGTAATGTTCAATCCGAATCTAAGTCGTCGTTGTGTCATCTTTTTGTTTGTTTAGTTTTGTCTACTGGATTCATACTATTTTAACATAGGTATTCTTGTCTCCGTTCGTCAAGTTCCGACTTTAGTGGTCTCTGGGTCCTAGGAATGTCGGAAGATAAAACGGTAAGAATCCTTGAAGGGTATAGATGTACTAGGATCTATCGACCACTTCTAGGTCAGTAGTGTAGGTATAAGTCCTTCCTTCTACCGTCTTTATTTACATTTCCATATAAGAGAGGTAAATTTTCAGAAGGGTCTTCGGGGTATGTTAATTTAAAGTAACCGGTCACAGTAGTGAGGTGGGTTGATGTTCTTTTAGACGGTCATTACATGGTCCGATTTTTAACCGTGAGATAACGATTCTTTCTTTACCTTTTACCTATGAACCCCAACTGGTCACGAGACTTCTTGTTTGATAAAAATTTGTTAGTGACCGTTTCCTTTAATTTAAAGGTAATAATCAAATAGGGTCACCGGGAATCGGTCCCCACTAAAACGGGTGATCCTTTATAAACTGTCACAGACCTCCGTAAAAATCAATAGTGTTGAACTCCTTTCATAACGATAATCATGGACCACCCATCTTCGGGTCCTACGACGATTTGTAGGACGTTACGTTTCCTGTTTGGTGACGTAGTTTCTTAATGGATCGGATTTTATAATTACTCCACCTTTTAACTCTTGGAGGTCGAATCTGAATAGTTCTAGATGGTGTATGGATGGAGATCGAGAACCCGACTTCTTCCTGGGTCCGAAGAGATCCAAAGGGATCCAGTCACTTACCATTCATTGCATAGGTTGACGGGTCCGTTTTTAATACCTAGACAAATTTTGAGATATCATCGAAGAGTAACGAGATTCCTATTTCTGTTTTGGGGAATTATACTGGACTCCCTTGGACATACCTGACCCGGAATAGTCAAAATATCGTATGTTTTAACTACTCCCAATTTCTCCTCTCGTTTTTTCGACCGAATTGTAAGTTGTAAGTTTTTTGATTCTTGTACCGTAGGTCAGGGTAGTGAAGTACCGTTTATCTATTTCTTTCTTACCTTTGTCATTGACTGAAATAAAAGAACCAGAAGTTTTAGTGACTCCTACCACCGACGTCGGTACTTTAATTTTCTACGAACGAGGAACCTTCTTTTCGATACTGTTTCGATCTGTCGTATAATATTTCGTCTCTGTATTGAAACGGTTGTTTCCAGGTGTATCAGTTTAAATACCAAAAAGGTCATTAGTACATACTTACACTCTTAACCTGGTATTTCTTCCGACTTCCGGTTTCTTAACTACAAAAGTTCGACCACGACCGTTTCTGAGAACTCTTAGGAAACCTGTCGTTCCTCTAGTTTAGTCAGTTAAGATTTCCTTTAGTTGGGACTTACAAGTGACCTTCCTGACTACGACTTCAACTTTGAGGTTATGAAACCGGTGGACTAAGTTTCTTTACTGAGTAACCTTTTCTGGACTACGACCCTGTCTAACTCCTGTCCTCCTCCTCCACTGTCTCCTACTCTACCAACCTACCGTAGTGGCTTATTTACCTGTACTCAAACTCGTTTGAGGTCCTCTGTCGCTTCCTGTCCCTTTGAATCGTACGACATCAGGTACCCCAACGTTTCTGAGTCTCTGTTGACTCCCTGATTTGTTGTTGTTGTTGTTGAGAGGGGTACGAGAAACACCAGGTTGACGGAAAAACAAAGTCAAAGAGTTTACAGAATATCAGAAAGGGTAGAGAGGAGTAAACATAGTATATCTAGGTAGAACGTATTTAATTATCGTAATCACCAGAGTTAAAAAGTGAGAAGGTATATAGGTACGGGTGACCGTAAATTATAACATCATAGGAAGGTGAGAGTGATTTCTGGACGTATAGAATAAACGAAATCGGTCACCTTTCAATCGTATTCACTGTCACGTGGTTAAATTTTGGATCTGTAACTCTTTATAAAATACAGAAGAGTAGGAACAATAGTTTAAGTCTGAATTTGTCTTTTTTCATCCCTTTTGGTGATTTGGTAACTCCACCTTCACTGTTTGTCTAAGTTCCCCAATATAGACTATCTGTTTCACGGATTTTTTGATACCTACCTCCAAGCACTGTAACTGTCCTCCGTCATTAGTTCTAGTAAGAGGCGGGGGGGGGTTTTTTTTTCTTTACGTCTTTCCGTTTTACGAACAGACTCCTCCGGAATGTTTATCGATTCTTTTATTCTCTTTGCTTTCCTTTACCTCTTTTCCTTTCGATATAGGTAGTCTTACGTCTCAAGGTTTTTTATAGTTCCTCTATATTCTTTCGGAAGGAGTCCCTAGTTACGTTTATTTATCTCGTTTTCTTATCTTACCCCTTCTGATGTCTAAGGGAAGTTCTTTTAATCTCTATGGTTCCCTGGTAAAGTACGTTTCTACCGTGTTATTTCCTGTATTTGTAATACCTGGACCGTCTTCTCTAATTTTTCTCCACCGTTCTTATGTGTCCTCTTACTATGTTTTTTCTAGAAGTACTGGATCTATTGGTACTACCACACCAGTGAATGGATCTCGGTCTGTAGGACCTTACGCTTCAGTTCACCCGGAATCCTTCGTAGTGATACTCGTTTCAATCACCTTCACTACCTTAAGGTCTACTCGATAAAGTTTAGGATTTTCTACTCCGACACTTTCACGACGTCAGTTATACAGTTGTTTAAACCTTTTGAGTCGTCATCGGTGTCCTGACCTTATCCAGTCAAAAGTGAGGTCAAGGTTTCTTTCTGTTACGGTTTCTTACAAATTTGATGGAGTGTTAACGTGAGTAGAGTGTACGATCCTTTCATTACGAGTTTTAAGAGGTTCAATCCGAAGTTCTCATACACTTGGCTCTTGAATGTCTACAAGTTCGACATAAATCTTTTCCGTCTCCTTCGTCTCTAGTTTGACAGTTGTAGACGACCTAGTATCTTTTTCTCTCAAGGTTTTTTCGTAGATGTAGACAAAATAATTGATACGGTTTCGGAAACTGACACACCTAGTGTTGTTTAACACCTTTTAAGAATTTCTCTATCTTTATGGTCTAATGGAATGGACGGAGGACTTTTTATACATACGTCCAGTTCTTCGTTCAATCTTGACTTGTACCTTGTTGCTTGACCAAGTTTTAACCCTTTCCTCATACAGTTCCGACATATAACAATGGGACGAACAAATTGAATATATGTCTCATGTAGTACACTTTACGGACCGACCTACTTCGTGTTCGACCTTAGTTCTAAAGGTCCTCTCTATAGTTATTGGAGTCTATATGTCTATTGTGGTGGAAATACCGTCTTTCGATTCTCCTTGATTTCTTGGAGAACTACTTTAACTTTCTCCTCTTACTTTTTCGACCGAATTTTGAGTAAGTTTTTTACTTCTAGTACCGTAGACCAGGGTAGTGAAGTACCGTTTATCTACCCTTTGTTACCTTTGTCACTGTCTGAATCAAAAGAACCAGAGGTTTAAGTGACACCTGTCACTGACGTCGGTACTTTAATCTTCTGTGAACGAGGAACCTTCTTTTTAATACTGATTGGATCTGTCGTATAAATTTCCGTCTCTGTAATGAAACGGATGTTTCCAGACAGATCAGTTTCGATATAAAAAAGGTCACTAAAACATACCTAAACTCTAAACCTGGTGTTTTTTCCGACTCGTGACTTCTTAACTACGAAAACTTGACATCACAACCTCTTCTGAGAACTCTCAGGGAACCTGACGTTCATCTAGTTTGGTCAGTTAGGACTTCTTTTAGTTAGGACTATAAGTAAGTAACCTTACTAACTAGGACTTAAACATCAAGGGTATTAAACCGGTAGACTACGGTTCTTCATTCAGTAAGTTTTGCTGGAACTACGACCCTTTCTAACTTCTTTCCTTTTCTTCCCATGCTGTCTCCTACTCTACCTACTGTGGTGGCTGAACTAGCTGTACTCAAAATCGTTCGTGACCCTCAATGACTACCTGTCCCTTCGGACGGTACGACGTCAGGTACCCAAGCGTTTCTCAGTCTGCACTTACTTGCTAACTGAACTTGAATTGACTAGGGACAATGGTTAGGTTTTGTTAGGGTCTGTATTAGCCATCTTGGAGTCTACTGGACGACTATAAACTTACGTTTCGTTTACGAATAACAATATACTGTAACTCTAAGACACTAAAAATACGTCGTAATTACACCGTCCTAGACTGACTATCAGAGGAGTTAGGTTATAATGTATCTAAAACAAATAAGATCACGGATAGTATGGTGACTAAGTAAAGACTGTAAATTTTATAAGATTGATCGGAGGGATAAAGATCCGGAAGGGAGGAGGTCGATTTGGAGGTGTGACGAAGGTATTAACAGTAAGTTTTGTTTTGTTTGGGGGGTTATTAGTACAATGATAGGACGAATTTTAAGAAACGATACAGAGGTAGTGGAAGTCCTTTTCTAGGTTTGGGTATTAGGAGAGTAAAGTTCGAAGGAAAGATACGAAAATGGAAATTTTAGAGTAGACGAGACAGGAGGGACCGTAGGAGGTTAATGTTACGAGTTTGGAAAAGACATAAAATTTCGGATATATGGTAATGAGAAGGGAGACAAGGGAAATAAAGGAAGTAAACCTATTATAGGTGACAGTCAAAAAACTTTCACTTCAGCGAGTCAGCACAGGCTGAGACGTTGGGGTATCTCACATCGGATGGTCCGAGGAGACAGTCAAAAAATCCACTTGAGTTTATAGTCGAAAAGACACGTCGGAAGGGACTAAGGGAAGTGAAGAAGAGTCTATCTTCTATAGTACGGGGAGGAAACACGAAGGTACTTCTCGACAAATCGAGTGTAAAGGAAAGTGGAACCCAATATTAATCAAGGAATTCGTCAGTGGAAGGAGTGAGGGACCCTTGAAGGAGTGTAATAAAAAGGGGTCAGAGGAAGGAGTGAGGGTGTTGGAGGGGTATAGATTGTGTCTTGGAGTTTGTCTTATTCATTACACACAACGTTTCTTTATTATGAAATTAAAATTCGGGAATTACTATCTGGAAATTCCATAATATAATCCCCGTCAAGTCAATCAAGTGAAGTCAGTGAGTCAGTACAGGCTGAGAAACGCTGGGGTACCTGACGTAGTGCGGTCCGGAGGGACAGGTAGTGCTTCAGGACTTCAAATGAGTTTGAGTACAGGTAACTCAGTCACTACGGTAGGTTAGTAGAGTAGGAGACACCAGGGGAAGAGAAGAGCGGGAGTTAGAAAGGGTCGTACTCTCAGAAAAGGATACTCAGTCGAGAAGCGTAGTCCACCGGTTTCCTAACCTCAAAGTCGAAGTTATAGTCAGGAAGGTTACTTATAAGTCCTGACTAAAAGAAATCCTACCTGACCAACCTAGAGGGACGTCAGGTTTCCTGAGAGTTCTCAGAAGAGGTTGTGGTGTCATGTTTTCGTAGTTAAGAAGCTACGAGTCGAAGGAAATATCAGGTCGAGAGTTGGATAGAAGGGAAGGGACGGAAGTGTACAGGTTGGTATTTACAGGTGATTATTCTTTCATTAACCCTATTACTCGAGAGGAAACCTTTCAATACATTGTGGAACCTCGTCCCTTCTCAGAAGTAATCGTACATCCAGAAAGGAGAGTACATGAATGGACTCTGTTCAATTGTTCGTGAAACAGCATATTTCTTTAACTCGTTCCTACAACATATCTAAAAATATCCTACGTGTAAGGTCGACATTCCCTACGGTAAGTCTATCTAGGTACCATCCTATCCTTCCTCAACCCCGATTCGTACCACTGAGACTTTGTGACCATTGTCTTCCCTCTCATTGGTCTCTCATGACTCCTCCGGTTCTCTCCTCTTCTCTTCACTTCTCTCTACTCTGTTCCTCTGCTCATTATTTTTTGTTTCCGACCTCAGATATCGTTAAAAAGGTACACGGAGACCGGATGTTCGGAAATAAGACGTCGTTATAAACATGTACTTCTGGTACTAGGGTGTGTCTTAACGGAAATCTCATTTGTGTGTTAAACACCCAACAGACGGATGATTCGGGGACCACGGTCTATAGGAGTCGGAAACGAAGGTAGAGGTTGAAATACGAAGTTCTTCAAAGGTTTATGAAGAATCAGACACAGAGTTAAAAGGTCGAATGGTGACTGAGAGACACACTGGAACCTACCTATACAAGAGGAGAAATCCAAAGACCCAGAGGTAAATATCACACTCACTCCCAACTATTTTACTAAATTTTCCTAAACCTAGTTCCTATGACACATAGAGACTAAGGTATTACCATTCCAGACAAATACTTACACTCACACATTCATACATATACTTAAACCTGTGTAGAGACGGGGAATTACAATAAATTCAATTTTTTACCCATATAAACTAGGTTTATTAGAGAATTCCGGGAAGATCCAAAATTCATAGTATTAGGGTGTCAAGACGTCCGGTTCGGTAAAGGGAATTCAGTCTAGGATCCCGAAGAGGATAAAAAAAATTGTATAAATAATAGAAGGATAGGTAAAAGGGACATCGAGTTCCTACGATGGGGAGAACGTTAAGGGTCATTGTACTTCTGAAGGTCCGGGACGGCATCTAGACCCCTCGACGTAAGGGGAGACCGGTGTGGTGAGAGTCGAGGTTTCTTGATATTTTTACGGTCGACGAACCTCGTCAGAGGGTGACGATTATCCAAAAAAGGTCAATAGAACTCTTTAATTTAATAAGAGGTTTATTTCAGGTGAATCCAAATATTATTTACACTAAATTCACTTTTTTTAATAGTGAGAGAATCCGACTCTTTTGGTAAGGTTAGAGAGGTCCCTTCTTTATGGAAATAATTGGTCCCGGAGAGGGTCTGAGAAGTTCCGTTCCTGAAATGGGACCCCCAACGTGAGTCTCTTTATGTTTCCGACAACCTGACCTCAGTCGAGTGTTGATCGGGGTCGGTACGACCCCTTGTGTCTGTAAGTCCCGGGTGACTCAGGAGTTACCCTAGTAGGATCTGTCGAGGGACGGAAGTGCTACTCGTCGGAAAGTAGGTTCGGTCTGTCAACTGTCTCTAGAGAGGATAAACATTCCTATAAATCAGTTCCGATACCAAAAAGGTCACCAGTACATACCTACACTCTCAACCTGATATTTCTCCCAACTCACGTCTTCTTGACTACGAAAACTTGACACCATAACCTCTTCTGAGAACTCTCAGGGAACCTGACGTTCCTCTAGGTTGGTCAGGTAGGATTCCCTTTAGTCAGGACCCACAAGTAACCTTCCTGACTACAATTTCGACTTTGAGGTCATAACACCGGTGGACTATACTTCTCGACTGAGTAAACTTTTCTGGGACCACAACCCTTTCTAACTCCCGTCCTCCTCTTCCCCTGCTGTCTCCTACTCTACCAACCTACCGTAGTGGTCGAGTTGCCTGTACTTAAACCCATGTGAGACCCTCAACCATTACCTGTCCCTCCGGACCACACGACGTCAAGTACCCCAACATTTCTCAGTCTGTGCTGACTCGTTGACTTGACTTGACTTGAACCTATAGAGTAATGTGACAAATACGGTGTTAAATTTATAGACATTCCTAAGAATTTCTAGTAGTCTAGATTGACGGAATAACTTCTCTACCCCTCTGACTTCGGATCCCCCTCTTTCCTGAACGAATTCCAGTGTGCCAGTTAGTCACCGTTTCGATCTTAGAAGAGTTGGACACCTTCTCGTTGTTAGTGTATCATCAAACTAAAAACGTTTTAAAGGGATGGTGTAAGAAACGTGGAATAGTTGGTCACGAGATCAGATTTAGTAGGAACAGTCGAAAACCAAAACATACTCAGGGGTCAAGGACCTACGTTCCCTTTGATAGTCTATCACCCTGGATGTGGAAAGATGTCAGACCGTGTTTCGTAAATGGTCGGTGTGGACTAATACGAACCCTGGAACCAATAGATTGTCGTATTCGTATAATATTTGGGGACCATAAAAAAATTACTGAGGAGACCGACTTAAGGGTCGGGGAAATAGGTATTAGTTCCTGTCGACGGGGTAGGAAGGGTGTCTGTCCTCGACGATAGTGGGTACTTTAAAGACGCAGAGGGATTCCTTATGGAGATTCTCGTACGGTGTATCTTCTTTGACATTACCTTAAAAAGTTGAGACCTTTTGAACCACTGAATCGTGAAAAGGTAAGGTTGAAGACAAGAGGAGTCTTGGGTGGGAATGTTGGTCAGGGGATACGACTATCAATCGGATCACGTAAGATCTTGGTAAAACAACAAGTCAGTGAGTAACACAGACTGAGAAACACTGGGGTACTTGATGTCGTGGGGTCCGAAGGTACAGGAAGTGATAAAGGGTCTCAAACAAGTTTGAGTACAGGTATCTCAGTCACTACGGTAGGTTGGTGGAGTAGGAGACAGTAGGGGAAGAGGAGGACGGAAGTTTGAAAGGGTCGTAGTCCCAGGAAAAGTTATTCAACCGAGTCACGAAGTCCGCCGGTTTCATAACCTCGAAGTCGAAGTCGTAGTCAGGAAAGTTACTTATAAGTCCCAACTAAGGGAAACCTAACTGACTAAACTAGAGGAACGACAGGTTCCCTAATCGTGGTGTATAACAGTATTTGTTTGGTCCTCCGGACCGTTATGTAAAATCCTGTCACACTTTCTCCCTGAATATTTGAGTCAGTGACCTTTCAGATCCCGTGTGCCTCTTATACTAAGGGTAACGATGTAAGAAATAAGTAAGTAAATAGTTATCAAGTGAGTAAGGAATTGTCAGTGGTTCAAAGATAACACCCAGTCCTATACACACTTTACGACCCTTGTTTCTTTATTTCGTGTTTGGTAATAGAAGTTCCTCAAACGTCTAATCACCCTCATCCATACTGTCACAATATTATGTGTCACTAAACACAGTCTAGTCCCAATCCATGTTTCACAACTTATATATATTTACAGAATAAAACGAATCCCTTAAGTTCGTTGTAAAGTACTTTCTATATTAAAAAGTAATTAAAACATTCCTGTTTTCCCTCAAACGACTGTCTGCTCTTTTTCTCACGGGGTCTCCCTGATGGTATAGTTTTCGGGTACCGACTTAAAATTATTGATGGTGAATAACCTTTGGATGTTACACAGTCCATGAAATACGTAATTGAGTAAATTAGGACTGTCATTGGGACACTTCATCCATTATAACATTGGAATAAATGTCTACCCATAGACTCCCTGTCTTTACAATTTACTGAACGGGTTCCCATAAAATTGATCCTTTATCCCCTCCGTAATGAACATAGGTTTGTCAACCTGAAGTTTTAACCTCGACAATTGGTGGTGTACTATAACGAAGAAAGTCTGTCATAACCCTTCGTTGAACTGACCGTACATTCTAACCTCCTTATCTCTGTGTCTCCCACTTTTACAGTTCTTCGTTCAACGTTTTTAAGATGAGTTTTCCAGTACATCTCTTTGTTTTTCCTCTGTAATCTTACACCCTCCGTAATCGTAATCAATACTGAAAGTCCGTGTTTAAGTCCAGATACACCTTATGGGGTAAATAAATGGAGATACATTTTGTAATAATAGGGGAGGGTTCCTCTGAATACGTCCACAGGTCTTTTTACCTTCTTCCTGGAGATTATAGGTCAAAGAGCACCGGTGGAGACTGTGGACGGTTATGAAACCGGTAGACTACACTTTTTGACTGAGTAATCTTTTCTGGGACTACGACTCTTTCTAACTTCCACCAGAGGAGGGAAAAAAAAACGTTTAGTAGTTTCGAAGAATTAGAAGAACTTTCCTCTACTGTATAAGGGTACCCGGATAAAGTTAGTGGAATGAGTCTCATGGAGTGTCATATACAAAGTGTGTATATCTTCCCTTGTTGTCTCCTATTCTACCAACCTACCGTAGTGGCTGAGCTACCTCCACTCAAACTCATTCGAGACCCTTAACCACTACCTGTCCCTTAGGACCGTACGACGTTAGGTACCTCAGCGTTTCTCAGCCTGTGCTGACTCACTGAGTTGACTTTCAGATACTTACTCCGTTCAACCTTTAGCGAACACCATTATCCCGGGGCCCGTTGACGACAGAAACCGGAACAAGACCTTTCTCAAAACAATCCGAGTTGTCTCCATCATAAACTCTACACCTTCCTTCGATCCTCCCTTTTCTTCAGTAAAGGACTCTACACCACGGTTACTCCGTGGTGACTCAATGGAGTCTCTACCAAACAGAAGACCGGTGTTTTTAAACGAAAACTTTAAACTGAAGTAATTATTCTAAAGAAAAAGGTAGTAAGAAACAAAAAATAGAAAAAATCGTCAAAAAAAAAAAAAAAAAAACCACACATTTTATCGTCCGTGAAAGTGAATGCTACATTTCTTCGTCTTTTCAACACACCGTCTGTGACGAACAGGAATGGGTTATAAGTAAGAGGAGAGGAAGGACAGATTGTCTTGAGACCCGGGTCTTCGCTACCCCTTTTGGGTGTAGAGAATCGAAGGGAACCAAACGTCTCCCATCGGTCTTCTGAATCAAGACTGGTTACTATACGTTCGTCTTCAGTGACACGTCGTTGAAGTATTTTCTCAAAAATTTTCTTCCATCTGAGTTGCCTGTGTATTGAAAAACGAAAAGGACAGGAAAGAAGGATAGTACGTCTGTACTACGGACCACGGTGTCCCCGATAGACAGAATATATATCTGAGAATATGGACTGTGACGTCCTTTCTTATCATCTCATATTTCTGTGTCCCCGGACAACCGTTGGTCATTGGTTTAAAGACAGAAATACTTAAACAAAAAAGACCTATAAAGTATATTTATATTAGTACATTATACACTAGAAAACACAGACCGAAGGAAGTAAATCGTATTTTAACAATTCCAAGTAGGTATAACATCAAGTAAGTATGAAGTAAGAAAGATTACCAACTTATTATGAGTTGACATATCTATGTAGTGTAAAACAAACAGGTAGGTAGTTGACTATCGTAAACCAAATAAGGTCCAAAAATCGATGATGCTTATTACGAGGACACTTGGATCTTCTTAACGTCCAGTATATCACTGAGATATAAATCGTAACATTCTTTCATGACCTAATACATTACTCCCCGTAAAAATTCATACCCTTCAAAATCCAAATAAAAAACCTAAATAAACCACTTGTATCGATGGTTCTTAGATGAGACACATATTCTTCTACTTTTATAACCCAACCGGTTTTTCAAGCAAGTCTTGGGTTAACTTGAAAAACCGGTTGTGTTGTATAGTTTATTTATGTCAAGTCCATTCCACTTTCCCTTCTCCACGAAGTAAAAACGACTACCTTAGTCTCTCCCGAAGTCCCTCTTTCACAGTAAACCAATTAGGAACTTTCTACTTATTCTAAAGGAATTCATCTACTTTCCCTCACCTTATCCTACCTGTCCCAAAAGGTTCATCGTCTTCGTCATATCGTTTTCGTCGTTAAAACCTTTCCTACACTGTTACAGTTGACTTCGTGTCCGAAGTCTTTTACTACTCAACTAATCATTTCCTTCCGTCCCGATCTAGTATCTTTCGGAGTTTACGGTACGTTTCCTAAACTCTCAAATAAAGTGGATACCGACTAAGTACAACTACAAACTGTCTTTTGTCTTTTTAAGACACTTCGTTAATAGGAAGTTATTTTTTATTTAATTTTTTTAGTTACTTTTCGGTGACATCTAAAAACAACTATGTTCAATGTAAAACTCAACCCACAAAATCCTTTGGGTTATGACCACGTGACAAAAAGAAAGGTATTCTAATGACACTGTAACTGATCTTTTACTTGGATCTCTTACAATCACGACACTTTGTGCATGATACTTCATGAGACTCATTCCACTAATTTTATCCGGGTTCACCTCCATGTCTTTATATACACAGATGTTTAAGTACAGTAGAGGAAAATTCTTCTAATTCTTCGAAGATACTAAAAGTTTTTTATTTTTATTTTTTTCTGTGTCCCCGGACTTATAGGTCACCTAGAACCTGAGATTGTGAACTAAAGAACAATTTATATATACGTACATATACTTGGGATGAACAAATTTGGAGACCCAAACAAACATACAAACAAACGAAAATAATAATCATCAACAACGGTTTACGTTAGGTCTAACTATTCAGACGTATGGAAGAATTCGACCTCAAATTTCTTATCACCCTATTGTATTAGGAGATTCTTTCTCTACTTTCTCCACTATGACTCCCCTTTCAACCTCCTTCCGTGAGGAAGGAAGGACATCCGGAAAAAAGGGTTCGAGGAGAAATAGGTTTGGTCCCTTAAAGAAGACAAGACTAATTTAGTCCCTCCGACAAGGGAATGTTCCCCACCGTCACTCTTTCTCGGAAGTTCTCTCTCGCTTTGGGTCCTCCATTTTATACCCGTAGACTATGTTCGACATGGAAGGGAGGATGTAGAGACAGAAAACCTTGAGAAGAGACCGTTTTGGATCCTACAAGGGACAAGATAAAGAAAAATTTATACGTTTACATTACTAAATTACTGATGTTTGTTCTGTTTCACTATTTTTACACGAAGAAAATCTCTGACCACTGTTACTCTACAAATCGATATTAAAAGGGTATGGTTGAACTTTGTTATAATTATAACTTATTTGTGGAAGTGTTTACTTAGTACTCACTACTTATGTGTGTCTCAAACTTGTTTCGTTTAGTATTTAACTTTTAATAACCTTAATAAGTATAAAGTTAAGTTGTACAAAAAACATAAATTTTAAACTATGGATATCTACTAGTGTCATTTTACTAACATAAAAGTCTGTAATGTCTATTTCATATAGTAGTAAATATTAGTAATTCCGTAGTGAATTTAATCTTTTATAACGATATAGTGTATAGTTTTTGTTTTTAGGGTCAAACAAATTTTATATTTGTAAAACCTCGGAAAGTTCTACCACCTCTTTATTCTACTTCTCTAGTGGAGGGACGGGGGGTTTATGTAGTTTTTAAATAGACGGACGCCTTGTATGTCTTATGGAGTACTTACGACCGTCTCCTAGACTCTGTAGGTTTTTCCGTTTGGTTAGAGAAGTTTTACTCCATGCCGTTTTCTATTTCTAAATTTTTCTCTGTTTTCTAAAACCCTGTCCCTGGACGTGGGACTCCTCCCTCAGCACTTCCTCCTTTTCAAAGGTGTGTGAGCCTTTGGGAGAGTACCCGTCACAGCCTCCCTGAAAACCTTGGAGTCCCCTTTCACGTCACTGTCCACGAGACTTCCGTTTTGATTCTTAAGTGGTGTCTCTAGTAACGGTTCGTCGTGAAGGGTCGTCTCTCCGCCCAGTGTACAGGTACGAACCTCATTCATCCCCGACCCACGAGTCCGAGCCCGAAGTCCCCAACCTGAAGTCCCTCTTATGGTCCCAACTTAAGGTACTTCTATGAGAGTCCCTCGATCATACTACGTTGACTCCCTCGGGTCTCTTTTCGGACCCGGACGGTCTCTCCGTTTTCTAATAACGGAGTCCTTACGAGAGAGACGTACGCGTCTTGTGTCCTGGAATGTAAACGCTTACGGCTTCCCCCTACTCGACCGACACTGAGGTCTCCATCTTCTCGACCACGGTTACGGTCTCCACCTTTTGTCCAACGACGATGTCAGAGTCGACGACCCTCGGTCGCACTCCTTGAGGCGGGTACCGTTTCCAGTACTCCTTCCTCCGAACCGTATACGTTTCCGCACTAGTTCGGAGTCCTTTGGGGAACAAGGGCTTGTAGATTGGGGTTTTGGTCTCAGACAAAATACGAGAGTGGATGTGGAGACTGAAATACCTCCCGAGAGGGGTAGTGGTAAAGAGAGCCTCTTCCTCAATTGAACGTCGAGGTTCCGTTATTTTTAAGAACCCGCACTGCTCACCAAGTCGAATGCTTGACGAGACTTCCAATAGATCGGGTGAACATATCCAAGCAGGTCGGTGCACACTAACAAATGTCGGAGGGTTAGACTCTCCGTGCTCTACAAAATCTGAATGATTTCCGTTTAAGAAAACCCCTCAATCTTTAATAATCATATCACCCAACCAATCCTTAATATAACCACTTCCCAAAAAGTAAACAACACAGTTATTAACGACGATTAAGGGACGAGACCCACCCTGTTCCTACAGAGTCCAGTTTGGAGAGACGACTGTCTGATCGAACACACTGTCCTAATAGGTATGAGGACCGTATACTAACAAATGATGGAGAGTTGGTATTTGTCGTGTCTCTTAAAACCTCATAAAACTCTCAGAATTAATCGTATCCCGAAAAAGAAGAACAACTCAGTTACTAACGGCGGTCCGGAGGTATAGGAATCCGTGGACCCTTATATAATTAGTTACATAAACCTGATATCTTTTCCTTTATATCATCAAAAATTCCAATCGTTATGATCTGAAAAACTCAATTACCTAAAAGAGAAAACATTATCTAGTGACATGAAACAATATTTAGTGACACAGGAACGATACATTTTTACATTGATAAGTATAGAATTCTGATTTATCTAGAATTCCCCTTGTAACCACTTTCCTAAAAGTAAACAACCCGACTACAAACGACGATTTAGAGGTAAAAGGGATGGGAATATTACTTATTTTGATTGTATATCCTCTTTATTCATAATTGGAAATTCTGATAAGTACAATTCGAACCCAATTTATTTAAGGAAAGAACTAACATTGAGTGATGTGGGAGTGGGATATCCTTACATTGAAATAAACCTCCCACCACGGACCAAATTCTTTTTTGTGGGAACCTTTTTTTATTCAAAAAACCAATAGTCTTTCTTTCCTAGTATTTTAGGGATTCTGGAAAAATACACTTCGTGGACTAAAACTATTTCCAGTCCTGACGACTGGGGGGGCACTGAGACATAAGTAGGGATACACATTGTTTTCCATATATTCGTTTGGGGTTTTATTTCTTTAGCCTAGTCAAAGGCCTTTCTGACTAAGGGGTTACAGCGAAGAAAGAACGAGGGCAAAAAGACCGACTTAAGGGTAGACCTCGTACCTACGATAAGGTGCATTAGGTTCAATAAGTCGGAGAAAAAGAGGTGATTAGAAGGATGATGTGATAGGTAAAGATTAGAGAGTTATAGACACTAATTTATACATAAAAAGGTTTCTGGGACTGAGGTAGGGGTGGAAGCTTAAGGGACCTAGGTGGCCCCGACCTGGGGCCGTGAGTCGGGGTCCCAGTGTCCACGGTGGTTCGACACTCACCCGTGCCCAACGACGGGTATAGAAGGACCCTCGGACTTGTCGAACCAAAACGGTTTCCTGGGTGTTGGGTCCCGGTTGAGGGGGACCCCTCCATGTGTTTAAAGAAATCTGACACCGATGAAGGACGTCCAGAGTCCGTACCGACCGTGAGACGTGTGTGGGGTCGATACAGATGGTATGGGGAGAGAGAGGGATCGAGTTGATTCGTTCACTCGTGATTATTCGAAGATGAAAGTGGTGAGGGGGTACAGACCTATCTCTTGTCTGTGACCTCCCACTGAACGTTCGTCTCCGACCGGGTTTTGGTTTCACCTTGTGGTCTCCGACACGCTCATTTTCTCTCTTCCCCTTTCACGAAGATGTCGGTGTCCATGTCATCTAATTTAGAGGTATTAATCGGGTTCTGGTACCTTAAATCCCCGTTGACATGTGATACTCTCGTCAATGTTCGACCTCGTTTCGTTCGAGACTTATTCTCGACTACGGGGTGACGGGTTTTCTCCATGTCTCTGAAAGTATCTTAATAACCTCTTGAAAGATTCATCCTTCTAACCGACCTTGTATAACATACCTCTCTTTTACTCTTTAGTGTTCCTATAAGAAGAATGATGGTGAGAGATATAAAAGGGGTCATAAAGGATAAAAATAGTAAAAGTATAACAAGACAAAAAATAATAAAAAAATTTAAAAATAAATAAATATTGGATTGTAAAGGAAAAATTTTTGTGGAATGAAATTTTTATTTAGGTAAAGTAGAAAAGGGACCAAAATGTCATGACAAATCAATATGACGTAAAAATAGGACAAAAACTAAAACATAAAAACGATCATATTAAAAATCATAAGTAAAAGTGAATCCCAAACAAATAACCGACCTAATGAGAGAAGAACAACTGAGGACAAAAAGGGGGGAAAAGGGGGAAAATACAGAGGAGAGAAATACACACTCAGAGAAACCCACAAGAAACGACAACTGACAGTAAAATGGTAATTATAATCCTAAAACAGAAGACACGATACACCGGATATTGCATAACCACGATATCATTCCTCAACCCGGACTTTGGGTACCACCCTCTCGATTCAGGTTCGGTAACCTGGTGGTCTCTTGACTACTGGGTTAACTTGTAACTAGTCACTCTCGGGAAGGTTTCCGGAGGTAGAGTTGTGATTCTGGTTCTAGGTACGTTTCCGGTGGTTCGAGGTCACAGACTACGAAGTAAGTTTTGGAAATCGGTTTGTCCTTGTCTTGGGAAGGGTAATTGTCTTTCCGTCGGGTTTCGATATGTTTGGGTGTCTGTAGATTCTGTATAATGACCTGTACCACGATGAGAAGTCTATTTGTTCTAGGTCGAAGTAGGTCGTCTTTTTTCCGTGTTCAAGGGGTTGATCCTGTGGGAGTTACGTAACCAACTTGGGATGGGTACCCCTCGTCTATGGTGTTAATTCCCCTTGATGTTATAAGTTCGGACATCTCTTCTCTGAGTTTTGTGTCATTCAATTTGTTTTACTTTTCTGTCTCTTTGTATGTCGTCTACTTCCTTATCATTTTTGGGTGTACTTATTTGTTTACTTCTCCTTTATTCGTGAGATAGACTTTTTCTTAAGTCTCATAACTATCATTTCTACTAGGTTTTAGAACCTTTATTTTACCTCCGTGTCTATTCATTTGACCTCCGTGAATAGTTCTTCTACGTTCTTGACAAATTGTTCCTAGATCTTCTTAATTTCTTATCTGTTAGTTATTACTTGTTGTGACTCTACTTTGTTATTGACTCTACTTTTTATGTGATCTTCTTTACTTATCGTCTTATTGACTCCGTCTTCTGATCTATTCACTTGACCTTCTATCTTATCACCCTTATTGACTTCTCTCGTCTCATTTATTTTTACTTATTTTTCTTTATTCGTCTCAGAGTCTCTGGAGACCTTGTTGTGGTTAACGTGGTTTTAAACTTAATATCCACAGAGTCTTCTTCTTCTGGTTTTCTTTCATATACTCTTTTGTAAACTCCTTTAATATCAGTTTTTGACGGGATTGTACCCTTTCCTTTGTCGGTGGGTTCAGGTCCTTCGAGTCTCAGGGTATGTCCTATCTACGTTTCTCTTTGTACGGTTTTGTGTAATTAGTTTGATCGTTTTTAATTTGTGTTTCTTTTTTTATAATTTTCGTGGTTCCTTTTATTGTTTACTAATACGTTCCACTAGGGGTATTCAGATTGTCGACTGTAAAGTTGTCTTTGAGAGTCCGGTCTTCCCTCACCGTAGTATGTGACTTTTACTACTTTCCCTTTTTATTAATGTTGTCTTTAATGAGAGAGGTCGTTCTTATACAAAGTCTAAGCTTCCTCTTTAGTTGTCAAATTGTCTGTTCGTTATCAATTTCTCTTATATCGTGGTACTGGTGGGTTTCTTGATTTCTTGGAGAATTTTTTCCACTTTCTCCTTTCGAATTTTAACTTGTAAGTTTTTCGTTTCCAGTGCCGTAGACCAGGGTAGTAAAGTACCGTTTATCTACCCCTTTGTCACCTTTGTCACAGTCTGAAATAAAACCCCCCGAGGTTTTAGTGACGTCTACCACTAACGTCGGTACTTTAATTTTCTGCGAATGAGGAACCTTCTTTTCAATACTGGTTGGATCTGTTGTATAATTTTTCGTCTCTGTAATGAAACGGTCGTTTCCAGGTAGATCAGTTCGGATAACCAAAAGGTCACTAGTACGTACCTACACTCTCAACCTGAGACTTCTTTCGTCTCGTGAAAACTTAACTACGAAAACTTGACACCACAACCTCTTCTGAGAACTCTCAGGGAACCTGATGTTCCTCTAGGTTCGTCAGGTAGGATTTCCTTTAGTCAGGAGTTATAAGTAAC
This sequence comes from Capra ibex, assembly GCA_006410555.1. Classification (NCBI taxonomy): domain Eukaryota; kingdom Metazoa; phylum Chordata; class Mammalia; order Artiodactyla; family Bovidae; genus Capra; species Capra ibex. The sequence continues at coordinate 11,711,033 of SJYO01038709.1, read as the reverse complement.
CTTTCTACTATGCGACGTCAACTTTAAGGTTATGAAACCGGTGGACTACGCTTCTCGTCTGTGTAATCTTTTATGGGACTACGACTCTTTCTGACTTCTGTCCTCCTCTTCCTCTCCTGTTTCGTACTCTACCAACCTATCGTAGTAGCTGAGTTATCTGTACTCAAACTCGTTTGTGACCCTCTATCACTTCCTGTCCCTTGGGACCGCACGACGTCAGGTACCCCAGAGTTTTTTCACTCTGTGCTGACTCGTTGACTTGTTGTAGAAAAGAGAATCACGAAAGTTTAGAAAAGGACAAAGAAACTGAAAACTATAAAATTAATATTTCAAATAAGTCAAATAGGGATAGTCCAAGTTGGATAACCCCAAAAAACCGGAGTACCTACATCTACAGGTAAAGAAAGGGGTCTAAACCGTTGAAAAGCCAGTAATGACGAAATTTATATGAAAGACAGGGAAAATGAAAAAGAAGAAAAAGAACCTAAGTTGGTTACTTCTGTACCAATTTATTACAGGGTTCTCAAGATATCCAAAAGGTAAATAAGAAAGAAGAGGGGACTGTCATTAAAGTTTATGAGACAGAAGATCTAGTGACTAAGAGGACATAGTAGTTCAGATGACGACTAACAGTGATAAATTAAGAAGTCCAATTAGTAAAATAAGAAGTCGACATCGTATAGACTTGACCAAAAAATACCAAATATAAAAACAACAGCTAGGATAGAAAAACAAGTATGTAATAAAAGGATTAAAACAAATCAACAGACATAAATGTAAGAATATCGAGTGATTTGAAGTCACCCTAATAAGACTTAAGAAATAGAGTGTCAAGTATCTAGAAGTAAATAAATCCTAGTCAATAACCTAGAATTAATCTCAGGGAAACACCAAGATACAAAGGGACTAAAAAGTACTAGGAACTAAGGAATGTAAACATAGACATATAATCTCATTCACCAGAGGAGAAGGACTGAAATGTTCAAACGAAACCGTCTCTTGGGAAGTGTTGAGAAGTAGACTTGTCAGTTGAGTTCAAAACCAGGAACATCACACTGGACTATAGTAGACCGTCCACCCCTAACGATAGACACAGGAAGAGACCCTCTCGAATGACGAGTTCGAGCTCCAGTCTACCTCACGGAGAACGACTTTTGTAAACTTATTCTGGAGTACGAACGAAGGGACAGGTTCACTTCGATGTCCTACCCGAGGTACTAAAGGTTAAAAGAGACTATCCAAAAGACCTAACAGTCCTCACCCATGATATAAGTTATCAAATATCTTGATACTTAATCAAGAAGACAGGTACGTCCCGTCGTCTTACCCATGGTTCCGGTCGTTCAGAACAACAAATCCCTGAGTTCAGTTCATCTTGATACATGTCTTAAGACACCGATATACCCGGGTGAACGAAACGAGACAACAATCCCTCTCAGTAACCGAACCTATAGACGAGTTCACGGTGGACTTCGTCCCCAATTCCCTACCTATCTAATGAGTAGAATCATATATGACAATAATCCAAAGGACAAACTCGTCCGACTTCCCACATACATCGTCAGCCACTTCGATGTTTAATTAAAGGGAAGGGTCCACATCGGTGGTAGTCAAGTCAAATCAGCGAGTCACACAGGCTGAGAAACACTGGGGTACTTAGTGTCGTGCGGTCCGGAGGGACAGGTAGTGGTAGAGGGCCTCAAGTGAGTCTGAGTGCAGGTACCTCAGGCACTACGGTAGGTCGGTAGAGTAGGAGCCAGCAGGGGAAGAGGAGGACGGGGGTTAGGGAGGGTCGTAGTCTCAGAAAAGGTTACTCAGTCGAGAAACATAGTCCACCGGTTTCCTGACCTCATAGTCGAAATCGTAGTAAGGAAGGTTTCTTTAGGGTCCCAACTAGAGGAAGTCTTACCTGACCAACCTAGAGGAACGTCAGGTTCCCTGGGAGTTCTCAGAAGAGGTTGTAGTGTCAAGTTTTTGTAGTTAAGAAGCCGTGAGTCGGAAGAAGTGTCAGGTTGAAAGTGTAGGTATGTACTGGTGATCTTTTTGGTATCGGAACTGATCTGTCTGGAATCAGCCGTTTCAGTGCAGAGACGAAAACTTATATGATAGATCCAACCAGTATTGAAAAGAAGGTTCCTCATTCGTAGAAAATTAAAGTACCGACGTCAGTGGTAGACGTCACTAAAACCTCGGGGGTTTTTATTTCAGACTGTGACAAAGGTGACAAAGGGGTAGATAATGGGTACTTCACTACCCTGGGCTACGGTACTAAAAGCAAAAGATTTACAACTCGAATTTCGGTTGAAAAAGTGAGAGGAGAAAGTGAAAGTTCTCTGAAAAATCGAGGAGAAGGGAAAGACGGTGTTCCCACCACAGTAGATGTATAGACTCCAATAACTATAAAGAGGGTCGTTAGAACTAAGGTCGAACACAAAGAAGGTCAGGTCGCAAAGAGTACTACATGAGACGTGTCTTCAATTTATTCGTCCCACTGTTATATGTCAGAATTGCATGAGGAAAAGGATAAACCTTGGTCAGACAACAAGGTACAGGTCAAGATTGACACGAAGGACCGGACGTATGTCTAAAGAGTTCGCCGTCCAGTCCACCAGACCATAAGGGTAGAGAAAGTCTTAAAAGGTGTCAAATAACACCAGGTGTGTCAGTTTCCGAAACCGTATCAGTCATTTCGTCTTTATGTACAAAAAGACCTTGAGAGACCGAAAAAGGTACTAGGTCGCCTACAACCGTTAAACTAGAGACCAAGGAGAGGGAAAAGATTTTGGTCGAACTTGTAGACCTTCAAGTACCAAGTGTATAAGGACTTCGGACCGAACCTCTTAAAACTCGTAATGAAATGATCGTACACTCTATCTCGTAAGAAACCGTAACGGAAAGAAACCCCAACCTTACTTTTGTCTGGAAAAGGTCAGGACACCGGTGACGCCTCAAAAGGTTCAAACGACCGTATAACTCACGTCGTGAAAGTGTCGTAGTAGAAAGTCCTAAACTTTATCGAGGTGACCTTAAGGTAGTGGAGGTTATCGAAACAAGCATCACTACGAAAGATTCCGGGTGAACTGAAGTGTAAGGTCCTACAGAGTGAGATCTAATCACTAGTGTAGTAGTACTAATAGACCCAGCACTTCTAGAAAAAAACTTGTCAAGAAGGTACATAAGAACGGTGGAGAAGAATTATAGAAGACGAAGACAATCCAGGTCTGGTAAAGACAGGAAATAGCTCGAGTAGAAACGTACTTTATAAGGGAACCATAGAGATTAAAAGAACTTCTCTAGAGATCAGAAAGGGTAAGACAAGAAAAGGAGATAGAGAAACGTAACTAGCGACTTCTTCCGAAAGAATAGAGAAGAACGATAAGAAACCTTAAGACGTAAGTCTACGAATATAGAAAGGAAAAGAGGAAACGAAAAGCGGAGAGAAGAAAAGTGTCGATAAACATTCCGGAGGGGTCTGTCGGTAAAACGAAGAAACGTAAAGAAAAGGTACCCTTACCAGAACTAGGGACAGAGGATATGTCACAGTGTGTGGAGTAAGGTATCAAGTAGTCCGTGAGATAGTCTATATTAGGGAAGTTAGATAAAGAGTGAACTTGACATATTAGTATTCCCTAAAATAAATCCAGTATGGACTTGCCAGAACGCCAAAAGGGATAAAAGAAGTTAAACTCAGACTTAAACCATTATTCCTCAAGTACTAGACTCGGTGTCAGTCGAGGACCAGAGCAAAAACAACTGAAATATCTCGAAGAGGTAGATACGGACGCTTCTTATATTAGTTAGACTAAAGTCACAACTGGTAGACCACTACAGGTACACATCTCAGAAGAGAACATAACAACCTTCTCCCACAAACGATACTGGTCACGTAAAAGAACCGTTTTGAGACAATCAGAAACGGGACGAAGTAAGGCGTAAGGTTCCGGTTTAAACGGATAATGAGGTCCACAAAGAACTGAAGGATGAAAACGTAAGGTCAGGGGATATTACTTTTCCTGTAGAAAAAACACACAATTAAGATTTTCCAGGACATCCAGAAGTATTTTGACAAGTTGAAGTAAAAGAAGTCGTAACGACCAACCCCGTATCTGAACCTATTGACACTATAACTTACCAAACGGAACCTTTGCTTGTCTCTAGTAAGACAGCAAAAACTCTAATGTAGGTTCATGACGTAAAGCCTGAGAAAACAACTGGTACTACCGATGAGGTAAAGAAGACTCCCTAAGGAAGGGGCGTCATCATCTATATTACCAGTAGACTCAATTTAAGTGGGTAAGGTCAGGTAAAATCAAGTGACTAAGGATCTTACAGCTGCAAGTGGGAACGGTAGAGCAAACTGGTGAAGGTTAAACGGAACGAAGTACCTGGACTGTAAGGTCCAAGGATACGTTATAACGAGAAATGTCGTAGTCTAGAACGAAGATAGTGGTCAGTGTAGGTATTGACCCATAACAAAAACGAAACCGAGGTAGGGAAGTAAGAAAGACCTCAATAAAGAGGTACTTAGAGGACATCGTATAACCCGTGGATTACTGGGCTCCTCAAGGAGAAAGACATAGGATAGTAAAGTGAAAAAGTATGACAAGTACCCCAAGAGTTCCGTTCTTATGACTTCACCGAACGGTAAGGGAAGAGGTCACCTGTCCGGATTACAATCATTCCGAGAACAAACCCTTGGTTTGATTCGTCTTGACAGTGTTTTAAGGGGTTTGACCACCCGGTAACGAACTGAAACGTTTACCCGTCCGATGGACGACCCGAGAGGTGAGTTCACGGTCACATTACTCCCAACATCCTACCTGATGTGTCTAAGGACCCTCAAGACTAATCCAAAGGACCATTCCATCCCAAGTACCGATATGTGCTGGTACTCCCGATACCTGATGGAATGGACAGATACATCCGGACATCTTGTCCGAGACTCCGACCGTACAAAGAACAAACCCTTGGTGTAGTGTGAGAAGTGAACCTACGATAATCTGAACCATCTGAAGATCTACGAGACTGGTCCGAAAGACCAGTCCACCCTGACCCTCGAAGTAATTCGTCGTCCGTCTTGACAATTGGAGAGACGTGGTACCCCGTCGTCTTGTCGAGGTCCAGACTTTTCCGTACAACGAACTCCTGGGACTTAGTCCGTCTGAACACGGGACAGTTCAAGAGACCATTCTGGCCCGGTGGCAGAACCGAGATTTCTACTTATTAAGACGTCCAACTCTAAAGGTAAACCCACGACGACAGTCATCCTTGAGTAAGACGATTCTGAGTTCACGAACAACTACTTTCGGGGCAGAGATAGTGATAGACTGGGGTCGTCAGTTCAGGGTATCTAAGAGACCACTAAAGTACTCCGTTCTAGACTCACCTAGAAGACTCTTCATTGGGTGTTGTAACCTCGTCGACTTACAGATGGAACCCGAGAGAAAAAGGCTTACTTCTGAGACATTCGAGTACCCCCGAGAGAGTCACGTCACGTCACTATCGATTTTGACTCAGTTAAGTTTCTTTGAATTGGACAGACCCAATATTCAAACTAATCTCATCTGATATATCTGATTACAGGATACTTATACCTTTATCTTGAGTTCGTATTTTAAATCATCATTATGGTTCGAAGTATGAGAATCAGATCAAAAGAAAGATTATACGGACCGGGTCTCTTGTACGTACCCCTAGTAAGTGATTTCCTTACTTATTTACCCAATTACAATATGGATTTGACTTTGTTCACCAAGACTGTTACGACACCCTTACCTCTATTTATCTCGTCCGAATAATCATAGTCTGGTCTTTGAAAATCTTCTGTTCTCGTTCCAAAGGACTAGAGAAGGATGTATGAATAAAATAAAATTATACCGGGTTATTCTTGATAGTCCTTGGGTCTTTTTACGGATTACTCTTGTTACTTACTAAGACGAGAGTTTTTTGAGACAGAGACAGAGAAACGGAAAGAGACAAAGAGAGAGAGTGTGTGTGTGTGTGTTAAGGAGAAAACGGTCCTTCGTCCAATAGGACATTCCTTCGACCGTATAACACCGTAATTTTTCTCGTGACCTTGACCTGAGTCTCTTAAGATTCTAACCTAATTTCGAGACGATGAATGTTGGACATACTGTGTAATACATTGAAAAGACTCGAACAAAGGAGTAAACAGGTTACTCTTAATTTTTTGGAGGAGTGTCACAACGACCCTACTCATCTACTCTACTAAATTATTTTTCAACTAATGTATTACCAATTATTACATAACTCAGGGATATACTGGTTGGATCTATCGTATAAGTCTTCGTCTCTGTAATGAAACGGTTGTTTCCGGGTAGATCAGTTCCGATACCAAAAAGGTCATTACATACCTACACTCTCAACCTGACACTTCTTTCGACTCACGACTTCTTAACTACGAAAACTTGACACCACAACCTCTTCTGAGAACTCTCAGGGAACCTGACGTTCCTCTAGGTTGGTCAAGTAGGATTTCCTCTAGTCAGGACCCACAAGAAACCTTCCTTACTACGATTTCGACTTTGAGGTCACGAAACCGGTGGAGTACACTTCTGAACTGAGTAACCTTTGCTGAGACTACGACCCTCCCTAACCCCCGTCCTTCTCTTCCCCTGCTGTCTCTTACTCTACCGACCTACCGTAGTGACTGAACTACCTACACTCAAACTTACTTGAGACCCTCAACCACTACCTGTCCCTCCGGACCGTACGACACTAAGTACCCCAAAGTTTCTCAGCCTGTGCTAACTCACTGACCTGACTCGACCTGACTTGACGTGACTCAGGGATATTATCTTTAATTTGATTTTACTGATTTTATTTATCCCTGAAACACAGTGATTGTTTTTAGATCTTCATCTAGTGTCTCCACACCCTGTTGCCAAAGTGTTTCAGTAATTTCTGGTCTAAGAACACCAAAAACTGAGGTGATTGGGTTCGTATATAGAAAAAAGAAACACGAGAGTACAACTGTAGTGAAAGATTCGTACTTTTCCTCCTCCTGTTTTTCTGTACGGTCGACTCAGATAGTGAAAAGTAGTCCTTTAAACAAAGGCCTTCGGGGTTAGTCCCTAGAAAACGAACATAAAGTAACTGGTGTTGACTCAGTATACCGATTATGATCGACGTCACTCAGACCGTTTCTCTTAAAACTCACGCAACAACTGGGATCAATTTAGTACTAAGATATTCCTTCTTCCTTTCTTACCTATTTACCATCCGTTGAACGTCTCAAATAATGTTACCATATAGACTTTCTAAAATATGTATTCCTGTCAGACCCTGTATTCTCTACAAGTTATTTACACTCAGTAACTAGAGACTTAGACTCTTTTCAAGTCGACTACCTACTTCTGTTTCAGTAAGACCGGATAACCTAACCCCATATGTTCTCAGTCTAAAAGTCTGACCTCGAGGGGTGGTTCCACAGATGAATGTAAAACAAAGAATTTCTTAAACTTTCTATAACCCCTTTAGGGACTTTTTTTTATTATTCTTTTCTAACATTTTGGAGTGTGGAGTTCTAGAAAGGATGACTGAAGTTCGGTAAGGACTTTAATAGTAAGTCGAATAAGAAAACTTGATTCCGTAACGTAGATCAAATTTTATGGTTGAACAGTGGAATCTCACCTATTATGCAACCAGAAAATTCGGGAAACGTTTAGTAGTGTTGATTTTTACATTCTGTATTCTATACGGGACTTTCTTACTACTACACCCATGAATACCTTTACACTTCTACTCCACATTTTTCGGGTTTGGTCCCCTTTTGAGTCCCATTGAGACACTTCTGTCTGTTAGTCTAAATATGAATCTACCACCCGTGTCCTTGGGTGTCTCTTCATATTTGGGGATTTCTAGTTAAATAAGAAAAGGAGACCTTAGTTGGACGAGTCAGCAGTACTAGTTCAAAAATTCGGTAAACACCCTGTGTTTCCGGTGGTTGTCCAAAAAGTACAAGAGTACAAGATGGGACAATAGGTTAAGTGACTGTTTCGAATTGGATTGAAAGAAAGGATAATAGTACCAACTTTAGGGAAATACCTATTTCTTCCTTCCGATCTTCTCAGTCCTCTAAGTTAAAGGTTGAAACTACGACTAAAAAACTATTGTACCCCTTCAACAAATTTTATTTATAACGTTTCAAAATGAAAAGGGTAGTCAGTTCACTCCTACTCTTAGGGGTAGATGGAGTCCCCTACTAACACATGGTAGGAAGTCTATTCACTTTCTTTCCCGAAACTTTTCTTATTTAGGACTACAAATCATGTTTACATTGTGTAATAAAAGACCCGAACAACAAGTCAGTGATTCAGTATAGGTTAAAAAACGTCGGGGTACCTGACGTTGTGAGGTCCGAAGGGACAGGAATTGGTAAAGGGTCTTAAACGAGTTTCAGTACAGGTAATACAGTCACTACGGTAGGTTGGTAGAGTAGGAGACAGTAGGAGAAGAGGAGGACGGAAGTTAGAGAGCGTCACAGTCAGAAAAGGTTACTCATTCGAGAAACGTAGTCCATCGGTTTCATAACCTCAAAGTCGAAGTTGTAGTCAAGGAGGTTACTTATGGGTCCTGACTAGAGGAAAATCCTACCTGACCAACCTAGAGGAACGTTAGGTTCCCTGAGAGTTCTCAGAAGAGGTTGAAGAGGTTTCGTAGTTAAGAAACCGCGAGTCAGAAGAAATACCAGGTTGAGAGTGTAGATATGTACTGATGACCTTTTTAATATAGAAACTGATCTGTCTGGAAACCACGGGTTCATTACAGAGACGAAAAATTATACGATAGTTCCAAACAGTATCTAAAAGAGAGTTCCTCGTTCACAGAAAATTAAAGTACCGACGTCAGTGACAGGTGTCGCTAAAACGTTGGGTTCTTTTATTTCAGACGGTGACAAAGGTAACAAAGGGGTAGATAAACGGTACTTCACTACCCTGACTTACGGTACTAGAAGTAAAAAACTTACCACTCGTTTTTCTCTCCCGTGAACTGTTTCCAAAATTGTCAAAAGAGGACTGTCGAGTTCCCCCTTTTACCGAGATCTGTTTTAGTTGGATAATAATAAAAATTGTATTTAAATAAATAAAGTTAACCTCCAATTAATGAAATGTTATAACATAACCAAAACGGTATGTAGTTGTACTTAGGATAATAATTACCCCGTACTATAATTAAAATCGAGATTTCACGAACTCTGTATTCCAAATAATGAATCGAACTAGTAATTGTCTTTTTTATCGTCTACTGTGAACCTATTATTTCCTCGTTATTTCATAGATTTTACCAATATTTCCTCAATGAACAACTCGATAGTCCTTCTCATGACTCTACCATGTTAAGGGTCTCAGGTATCTAAGTCGAGGTCCATGAATCCGTATTCCTTTGGGTCTTTCTTTTCTCTGAGTTCCTAAGATGAACAAAAGGTTATCTCTCTTCCCCACCTCCCTAATAACAGAAAAACCAGAGACTCATTGTATTGGGACTTCAGAGGAAAAGGGGTTACAGGAAGTCAAAATACAATTCTTTATAGTTAACCATGATATGAATACCCCGAAGGGACCATCGAGTAATCATATCTTAGGTAGAAGTTCCGTCCTCTACGACCTAACTAGGGACGCAGTCCTTCTAGAGGACCTCTCCCTTTACCTTTGGGTGAGGTTATAAGAAAGGACCCTTAAAGGTACCTGTCTCCTCGGACCTCCCGATGTCTGGTACCTCAGTGTTTTCTAATCTTGTACTTAATCACTGACTTATTGTTGTTGTTGTTGTTAATATTAATGATGACACCAGCTGTGTAATAAGAAACACGTGATTTACTGTTAGAACTGTGACCGGTGTGGGTGTCAAAGAATATCTATCGACCGATGTGGAAATCTAGAACCAGATCCTTCTGTACTGATACGAATGTACGTATCGGTCTCGATATCGATAATTTTATACTTACGTTTTAATTAATTTACGTTTGGATAGGTATCTGAACGTATACTGAACACTATAACGGATGAAGTTTTTAAACTAACCCCTTTAAGAGATAAGAACTGTTCAATCAACTTGATTTTTTATATATCTCTTCCTCTGTCAATCATCCTTCTGATCTTAGACTTTCTACCACCATTTCTCTCTGTTCCCATTGGAAGTACCCGGTTAAAAGTCGGATTTAAGATACTTTTGTCTCGGTGTACAAATCTCAATTACTTTTCTCACTCTTTGACGGATATTGACTTTACACTTTAGTGTCTGATTGGTACCCCATCGACGTAATGCTAGTATCTTTTGATGATCTTACTCCTTCGTCAACGACTTTAGACACCGTTAAAAAACTGGGTAAGATATCAAGAGAAAAAGACTTGTGGTCCACTAAACGAATAGGACACGAGGACCCGTGTACAGGGATTTTATTTAGATAGTATGAATTTCTTTGTCACTCAAATAATATTAGTTTTTTGATTCAGATATATATCTTTGGGAATTGGAGAACGAGAGAAGGGTCAGAGACAAAGGAATATTGAATTAGGAAAAATTAGTTTTACAAGGAAGAAGGTGTTGTAAAGGTATAAGTATTCTTGAGAAGATGTTTTATACACTCCAGGGTATAAGAATTATACGACGATGAGTTCAGGGTTCAGAATATAAAGATCTTCAACAATTATAAACATACCTTACAAGTGTAAGGATATTTTTAAAAATAGGGTATCCGTTCAGAATATAAAGATCGTTAACAATTATAAACATACCTTACAAGTGTAAGGAAATTTTTAAAAATAGGGTATCGGGACTCTCCACCTGTTCCATCAACAAGAATGGAATAAAGAGAGAAAAAAAAATTAATCTCCTATTAACGAAACGTATAACACTCAAAAACGGTATGTGGTCGTACTTAGCTGTAATACATATCTATACAAGGGAGGTAGAACTTGGACGAAGAGTAGAGGGAGGGGTAGTGTGGGGAGATCCAACAGTGTCTCGTATCCGAACCCCAAGGGACGTAGTATGTAACTTGAGGGTGACCACTAGGAAACATGTATACCATTTCATACATACAGTTACGATAAGAAAGTTTCGTAAGGTGGGAGAGGAAAGGGATGACAGGTTTTAAGACAAGAAATACAGACACAAAGGTAACCACGGGACGTACATCCTAAGAGTCGTGATAGAAAGATCTTAGGTGTACATACACAACAATATACTATAACTAGAAAGGGAAAGACTGAATGAAGTGAGACATATTATCCGAAATCCAAGTGGGTGGAGAAATTTTGATATGTTTACACAAGGAAAAACATCGACTCATATAAGGTGACACATATATATGGTGTTTAAGGTATAGGTACGTGGACAGTTACCTGTAGTTCCAACGAAGGTACAGGATCGATAACATCTATCACGACGTTACTTGTCACCACATATAAACAGAAAAAATAAGACCAAATAAGTGTCCCATATACAGGTCATCACTTTTACGACCCAGTATACCATCGAAAAGAGACTTGAAAAATTCGTTAGAGGTAAGACACAAGGTGTCACCGACATAGTTCAACGTAAGTGTGGTTGTCACATTTTCCCTAGGGAAAAGAGATGTGGGAGAGGTCGTTAATTACAAACATCTAAAACTACTACCGGTAAGACTGACTACATTCCACTATGAAGTGACATCAAAACTACACGTAATGAGATTACTACTCACTGCAACTCGTAGGAAAGTACACAAATAATCGGTAGAACATACAGAAGAAACCGATTTACAGACAAATCCGGAAGACAGGTACAAAACTGACCCAACAAATAAAAAGACCATAACTCGGTGTACTTGACCTCTAATGAAAAACAGTCAACAAAGTAAACGATAATTTAAGAGGGTACGACTCTCAACAGAAAAGTGGAACAAATATCAAAGGAAACGACACACTTTATAAAATTCAAATTAATGTGGACTAAACAAATAAAAACAAAAATAATGGTAATAAGATCCTCTACCCAGTATCTCCTAGAAACGACACCAAACACAGTCTCTCACAAAACGGATATAAAAAGAGATTCTCCAAATATCAAAGACCAGAATGTAAATCCAGAAGTTAGGTAAAACTCAAATAAAAGAACATAACACAAACCTCCACAAGATTAGAGTAAGAAAATGTATATCGACTGGTCAAAAGACTCCTGGTAAACGACTTCTCTGACAGAAAAGAGGTGACGTTTAAAAACGGAGGAAACAGTTTCTATTCCGTGGGTATCCACCCACCTAAATATAGGTCCGATAGAGTAAGGTAACCACATATAAAGATAAAAATACGGACATGGTATGACAGAACTACTGACATCGAAACATCTTAACAGACTGTAGTTTTCGAACTAAAGAGGTTAAGGTAAGAAGAAAGAGTTTTAACGAAACCGATAAGCCACAGAAAAACACAAAGATATGTTTAACACTGTTTCGTGACCAAACGTTAACCTTTTCCTCATCCAGTTCCGACAAATAACAGTGGGACGAATACATTGAATATCCGTCTCAAGTAGTACGTTTTACGATCTGACTTACTTCGAGTTCGACTTTAGTTCCAACCACCCTCTTTATAGTTATTGGAGTCTACACGTTATTGTGGTGGGATTACCGTCTTTTTATTCTCCTTGATTTTCTCGGAGATCTATTTCCACTTTCTCCTCTCACTTTTTCGACCGAATTTTGAGTCTTAAGTTTTTTAATTCTAATATCGTAGGTCAAGGTAGCGAAGTACTTTTTATCTCCCTTTTTTACCTTTGACTCCCAAAATAAAAGAACCCGAGGTTTTAGTGACGTCTGATACTGACGTCGGTACTTTAATTTCCTACGAATGAGAAACCTTCTTTTCGGTACTGTTTGAATCTCCCGTATAATTTTTAGTCTCTGTAGGGAAACGACTATCTCTAGGTGTATCAGTTTCGATACAAAAAAGGTCATCAGTACATACTAATACACCAAACTTTGTATTTATTCCGACTCACGACTTCTTAACTACGAAAGTTTGACACCACGACCTCTTCTGAGAACTCTTAGGGGACCGGTCGTTTCTTTAGTTTAGTTAGTTAGGATTTCCTTTAGTTGACTCCTATTATAAACGACACCCAAACAGTATATATCTAAAATAATACAACACCATACAAGAAAGATACGGATGAAAGACCTCTGAAAAAAAAAAGTAAATTAGTGTTTACCTGAACCTTAAAACAGTTTCCGAACAAACGTAGATAACTCTGTTAGTATACCAAAAATAGAAAGATAAACAATTATACCACATAGTGTGACTATTTCGTGTGAACTAGTACTATATACTAGAAAAATTATACAACAACCTAAGACAAACGATCTTAAAACAACTTCTAAAAACGTAGATACAAGTAGTCACTATAATCGGACATTAAAAGAAAAAAACATCGTAGAAACAGACCAAAAGTATAGTTCCACTACTACCGGAACATTTTACTCAAACTCTCAAAAGGAAGGAGACATTAAAATTCAAAAATGGATCCTATCCATAATCGAGAAGAGGTTAAAAAAACATCTTAAGTGGGTACTTCGGTAGACCAGGACCCGAAAACAAACAACTTTCAAAAAAGAAATAAATAAAAATTACCTTCCTATTAACGAAATTTCTTAAAACAACCAAAGACGGTTTGTAGTTGTACTTAGTCAGTATACGTACGTACACAAGGGAGGAAGAACTCGGAGGGAGGGTAGAGGGATGGTAGGGTGTGAAGATCTAACAACGTCTCGGGGACAAACTCAAGGGACATCAAACAGGTACGAACAATAAGCAGACTAGTATAGAATATAAATAAGGACTAAGTCAAAACCTTTAAATACGAAAAGATTCTTAAAAAGGTAAAGAAGGTTCAGCAGGTAAAATAACCGTAAATCAACGAGTATTGTCTGAGTATACTAGGAATTACACAGACACAACAGACACCATAGGAGAAAAAGTAGGGTTCAAATAACTAAACTTAGAGAAAAAAAGAAGTACTCACACCGATAGTCAAACAGTTATTACAAATAGAAGAATTTCATGTTCGAAAATCAAAATAACTAGAAACGATATCAGTGGAAGTAAAGAAAAAGTAAATAAAGACAAGTCTAGAAATGTTAAAGAAAGGAAGATGATCGAAACACCCCAAAAAACAAGAAAAAGATCGACGAAACCGATATTCTCAACTAGGAAATAAACTATAGAGAGAACGAAGAACTCCATCCGAACATAACGATATTTGTAGGTAGAATCGTGACGAAAAAGATGTAGGGTATCCAAAACTCAACAGTACAAGAGTAAGTGTAAGTAAAAATTCGTATGGAACTAACGGAAAAACTAAAGATACCACTAACCAACGAATTAAGTCTTCACACAAAAAATCGGAGGTTCCCTAACTAAGAATATGAAAAGAAAGGACATCAAATATAGAATAGAATGTAGTAACACTAGTCTTTTCTACGAACATTACTAAAGTCAAAATAAAAATATAAATGGTTCAGAACTAAACAACGTGTCCTACACCAGAGATGACCTCTTCCAAGGTGAACGTAAACTCCTTTTTTTCACGTCAGATAATAAAAACCCACTTTACGGGACATCTATAGTTAATTCCGGTTGACTAGGTTACATAGTAAATTCCGAACACACAGGAATAATTAAAAGATCGACCTACTAGATTGGTAGTCACAGTCACCCCATAATTACAGGGGGTGATAATAACATAATGACAACTATAGAGGAATTGATCAAGTCAAGTCAAGTCAAGTCATTGAGTCAACACCGTCTGAGAAACGTTGGGGTACCTGACTTCGTGCGGTTCGAAGGGACAGGTAGTGGTTGAGGGTCTCGAACGACTTTGAGTACAGGTAGTTCAGTTACTACGGTAGGTTGGTAGAGTAGGGAACAACAGGGAAAAAGGATGACGGAAGTTAGAAAGGGTCGTAGTCTCAGAAAAGGTTACTCAGTCAAGAAACGTACTCCACCGGTTTCATAACCTCAAAGTCGAAGTCGTAGTCAGGAAGGTTACTTATAAGTCCTGACTAAAGGACCAAACTAGAGGGACGTCAGGTTCCTTGAGAGTTCTCAGAAGAGGTTGTGGTGTCAAGTTTTCGTAGTTAAGAAGTCGTGAGTTGAAAGAAATATCAGGTTGAGAGTGAAGGTATGTACTGATGACCTTTTTGTTCTGTCTGGAAATTGATCTGTCTAAAAACAACCTTCTGACGAAAAATTGTGGTGTCAAGTTTACGTAGTTTAGAAGACGTGAGTCGGAAGACATACCAGGTTAAGAGTGTAGGTTTGTACCGTTGACCATTTTGGTATCGATACTGATATACCTATAAACAACCATTTCATAACATAGATGAAATATTATACGACGGATCCAACCAGTATCGAAAAGAAGGTTACTCGTTCGTAGAAAATTAAAGTACCGACGTCAGTGGTAGACGTCACTAAAACCTCGGGTTCTTTTATTTCAGACAGTGACAAAGGTAACAAAGGGGTAGATAAACGGTACTTCACTACCCTGGTCTACGGTACTAGAATCAAAAAGTTTTCAACTCAAAATTCGGTCCAAAAAGTGAGAAGAGAAAGTGAAAGTAGTTCTCCGAGGAGTCAGGTAGAAACGAAAGACAGTATTCCCACCACAGTAGTGTATAGAGTCCAACAACTGTAAAGAGGACCGTTGGAACTAAGGTCGAACACTAAGTAGGTCGTGTCTTAAAACGTACTACAAGATACGGATATTCAATTTATCCGTCCCACTGTTATATGTCGGAACTGGATAAAGGTAGGGTTAGACCTTGGTCAGATGATAAGGTACAGGTCAAGATTGACACCGAAGAACCAGACGTATGTCAAAAGAATCCTCCGTCCATTCTACCAGACCGACCCTCTGCGGTGACCGTGGAAGGGCCGGAGTCGAGGCGAGGACGGAACGGAAACGTGGATCCGGGGTCCGCAGGAACCCCTCCCGAATCCCCGACCACCCAACGTGTGACGGTTCCCGAGGTCGTCCCTCTCGAGACAGTCTCCCTTCCCTTCCCATTCACGTCCCGAGGAGGTCGCCAACGAACCGGCGGGTCTGAGTCGCGGCGTGCCTCTCGTGGTCCGAGGGTCCCGGGGACCGACCCCAGACGTCGGGGTGTGTGGGCCTCCGACTGAGGCACCCGCGGGTCGTCGACGGAGTGTGTGTATCCAAGGGATCGCGAGAGGAGGATGTCAAAAGAATCCTCCGTCCATTCTACCAGACCATAAGAGTAGAGAAATTCTTAAAAGCCAAACAACAATTCGTGTGTCACTTTCCGAAACAGTATCAGTTATTACATCTTCATCTAATAAAAAAGACCTGAAGAGAACGAAAAAGATACTAGGTTGTCTACGACCGTTAGATTTGAGACCGAGAAGACGGAAAAAATTAGGTTGAACTTGTAGACCTTCAAGAACCAAGTGTATGACAACTTCGGACCGAACCTCTTAAAACTCGTAATGAAACGATCGTACACTCTACTCACGTTAACACGTTATCAGACATGTAAGAAACCGTAACGGAAGGAAACCCTAATCTTACTTTCTACTGGAAAAAGTAAGAACACCGGTGACGACTCAAAAGGTATAAACGACCATATAACTCACACCGTGAAAGTGTCGTAGTAGAAAATCCTAAACTTTATCTAGTTTACCTTAAGGTAGTGGAGGTGATCGAAACAAGTATCTCTACGAAGGGTTCCGGGTGAACTGAAGTCTGAGGACCTATAAATAGAGATCCACTTATTAGTGTGATAGCACCAATAGACCCAGTACTTTAAAAAAAACATATTAATAAGACATATAAAAACAGTGGAATAGAGTTATAGAAGACAAAGACAATTCCGGTATGACAAAGAAAATAACACGGGTAGAAACGTACTTTATAAGGGAAACATAGAGATTAAAAGAACTTCTTTAGAGATCAGAAAGGGTAAGATAACAAAAGGAGATAAAGAAACGTAAGTAATGAACCCTCCCGAAAAAATAGAGAGGAACGATAAGAAACATTGAGACGTAAGTCTACCGATATAGAAAGGAAAAGAGAAAACGGAAATCGTAGACAATAAAAGAGTCGATAAACATTCCGGACGACTCTGTTGGAAAATCGGAAAAAGGTAAAGACAAAGAACCCCTACCAGAACTAGGGACGGAGTACACGTCACAGTACTTGGAGGCAGGTATCAAGTAGTCCGTGAGATAGATAGTCTAGATCAGGGAATTTAGATAAAGAGTGAAGGTGACATATTAGTATTCCCTAAACTAAATCCAGTATGAACTTACCAGATAACCAAAAAGGGATGAAACAAGTTAAATTCAGACTTAAGTCGTTATTCCTCAAGTACTAGACTCGGTGTCAGACGAAGACCATAATAAAAAATGACTGAATGATCTCGAAGAGGTAGAAACTGACGTTAATTATAATAGTTAGACTAAAGGGACAACTGGTAGATCACTTCAGGTACACATCTCAGCAGAGAACACAACAACTTTAGTACTTACAAATAATCACCGAGGGGTATCTCAAATAGTTACTTCAAAAATGGGGAATACAGAAACGTAAGTCAGACATAGGTCGACTACGTTAGGAATGGGGGAGGGAGGAGAGATGGTGGTCGACGGTTACGAGTCATAGGTGTGTTCGTTTGTCGTGTTCTGACACCACGTGTGTACATTCTAAGGACACCATAAGGTGAGGGTGATACGTACACAAGTACTTATTCGGGAGGTCGACACGTGGACGTTGGGTGGAGGGTGGTAACCGGAGTTGACGGTATGTGTACGAGTACCGTTCTGGGATGTCGGTATCCTCATGTGTAACTATCGTTCCCAGGGGTGTCGACGATCACGTAAGTATCGACTAGGGTTCAGGAATATGACCAAGACCGAAAACGGTGATACACACATAGTCGTTTACTGTGGACGGTGATGTTTCCGTTGACATCGACCGGGGACTTTGGTTCACATCTGTACGGCGGTCAAGGTTGGTTTGGTGGTGGACGGAACCAGGGATTGGTGACCTGCACTTCAGTGGTGACTCCTGGTATTGTCTGAAACGTCCGAGTTGTCTTGGAAACTCTTGAGAAGTTCTTGGTGTGTCAACGGTTACAGAACCTCGTGTTTGACTCGACTACTTCATATTACAGGAGACTTATGTTTTGACGTCGTACGGGACTTAGTGATCTGAACCCAAGTGTTGTACGAGATCACATGGGGGTAGGTGTCTATTTGTGTAAAGGAATGACTTCAGTTACATATTTCAGACCTTCTCCACCTCGGAAGAATAAGAAGAAGAAGAAAAAAAAATTTATGTATAAATGAATAAAATTTCACTTTCACTTCAGCGAGTCAGCACAGACTGAGAAACGCTGGGGGCATCTGACATCGGGTGGTCCGAGGAGAGTACCCTAAGAGGTCCTTTCTTATGACCTCAGCCAACGGTAAAGGAAGAGGTCCCCTAGAAGGGTTGGGTCCCTAACTTGGTCGTACGGGACTTGGTGATCTGAACCCAAGTGTTGTACGAGATCACATGGGGGTAGGTATCTATTTGTGTAAAGGAATGACTTTAGTTTTATATTTGAGACCTTCTCCACCTCCGAAGAAGAAATTTATATATATATATATAAATGAATAAAAAAAGAACGAAGTTTTCATAAAATTTTATATTTAAAGAAAATAAAATAAAAAATTGAAAAATTTTATATTTAAATAAATAAAATTAACCTCCAATTAACGAAATGTTATAACATAACCAAAACGGTATGTAGTTGTCCTTAGGTGGTTTTTTTTTCCCTATTCCTCTAATTTATGAACTATTTGTAAATTATTATAATATTTATATGATTATATTATTATTAATTCTTAAATTTTATAAATGAACAAAATTAACCTCCTATTAATGAAATGTTATAACATCACAAAACACGGTATGTAACCGTGCTTAGTCGGTACCCACATGTACACAGGGGGTCGGACTTTGGGGGAGGGTGGAGGGAGGGGTAGGGTAGAGAGTCCCAGTAACGTCACGTGGTCGGGACTCGTGGGACTGAGTACGTAACGTGGACCTGACCTCTAGACAAAGTGTATACCATTATATGTACAAAGTTACGACAAGAGAGTTTAGTAGGGTAGCAGCGGAAGAGGGTGCCTCAGGTTTTCAAAAAAAAACAAACAAACAAAAAATAGAGACTCAGAAAAAACGACAGAGTGTATATCCCAGTAATAATAGTAGAAAGATTTAAGGTATATACGTAAAATTATATGACATAACCAGAAGAAGAAAGACTGAATGAAGTGTAACATATTAACCGAGGTCAAAGTAGGTGGAGTAATCTTGACTAAGTTTACACAAGAAAGAATTATCGACTCAATATGAGGTAACACATATACATGGTGTCAAAAGAATAGGTAAGCAGACGGTTACCTGTAGATCCCAACGAAGGTACAGGATCGATGACATTTGTCACGACACTACTTGTAACCCCATGTGCTCAGAAAAAGTTAAGACCAAAAGAGTCACACATACGGGTCGTCACCCTAACGACACAGCATACCGTCAAACCAAAGGTCAAAAAATTCCTTAGAAGTGTGACAAGAGGTATCACCGACATGATCAAACGTAAGGGTGGTTGTCACATTCTGCCAAGGGAAAAGAGGTGTGGGAGAGGTCGTACATAACGAAGATCTGAAAACCCATCGTCGGTAAGACTGGTCTCACTCTACCATGGAGCAACACCAAAACTAAACGTAAAGAGACT
Source organism: Capra ibex (assembly GCA_006410555.1). Classification (NCBI taxonomy): domain Eukaryota; kingdom Metazoa; phylum Chordata; class Mammalia; order Artiodactyla; family Bovidae; genus Capra; species Capra ibex. Next base: position 11,691,229 of record SJYO01038709.1, on the reverse strand, counting down.
ATTACTCACTACAACTCGTAAAAAAGTACACAAACAATCGGTAGACATACAGAAGAAACCTGTTTACAGACAAATCATAAAACCGGGTAAAAAATTTAACCCAGTAAATAAAAAGACCTTAACTCGACGTCCTCAACGAACATATAAAAACTCTAATTAAGAAACAGTAACGAAGTAACTGATAATAAAAGAGGGTAAGACTCCGACAGAAAAGTGGAACGAATATCAGAGGAAGTAATACGTTTTCGAAAATTCAAATTAATCCAGGGTAAACAAATAAAAACAAAAATAAAGGTAATGAGACCCTCCACCTAGAATCTCCTAGAACGACACAAAATACACTCTCTCACAAAACGGATACAAAAGGAGACAAAATATCTAAGACCAGAATGTAAATCTAGAAATTTAGTAAAACTCAAATAAAAACACATACCACAATCTTTCACAAGATCAAAGTAAGAAAATGTTCACCAACTAGTCAAAAGGGTCGTGGTGAACAATTTCTCTAACAGAAAAGAGGTAACATATAAGAACGGAGGAAACAGTTTATATTCCACAGGTATCTACACTTCTAAATAGAGACCCGAAAGATAAAACAAGGTAACTAGATATAAAGACAACGTAACCGGTTGCTCTAAAAAAGGAATTAAAGAGAAAAAACTAGAAAGTGATAATCACACATCCTTGTGTTCACTAAAGACACACAATTAAAACATAAGACACTACAACAATTTAAGTAACTAATCGAGATCATCAAAAGACTACCGTAAAAATCCTAATAGATCTATGTCATGGTACAGTAAACGTTTGTCACTGTTAAAACGAGTACAAAAGGTTAGACACATTATTTCAAAATAATTTCATATTTCCTCTATCTCTTTCGAAGACTGTATCCGTAGTCTTTCCTCGTCTTTCTCATGGGGGACGATCAGAAGTCGACCTACAATATATCAGTGATCGTCAGACAATTACTTTCTTTCCTCACAGAATTTTGAGTCTTACCGTAGTCCGGGGAGTGGGTATTCTACGTAAAACCCTACTAGAACCGTGGTTTACCAAGTAGGACCCGGTATTTTACTAATTGAACTTAGAACTTCTTCCCGTCTAGTGGTATGTTTATCAAAGTAAATGTATCTAATCCCCTTGTTATAGACGTATATTGTATGACCAAACAGTTCATTCAAGACTCGGTTTTCCGTCTTGGTTGAATTTCCTCAAACCCCATTTACGTATCATGTAATCGTATCGAATTCGGTTTATAAAGGTATTCTTTTTCCGTAACCAATAGAGATCCAAACTCTTATCAATTGAAGTCCACTTTGGTCCACAGTAATACCGTTGTGTCATAAAATTCTCTTTGGAGGAAAATTTAAACATATCTCTTCCCTTTTTATAGCGATCAAACAAAGGAGGACGGGGAACTCTCTCTATTTTTACAGACTGTCAAAGTCCGATAAAGGAGCAAACCTTTGGGGACCGGAAGGACGGACAATGAGAAAGTAAGGAGAGAAAAGAAAATCCTCTTAATGCAACGGAGTAAAATAAAGAAAAAGAAAAGACTATCGGTGCCGATCCTGAAGGTTTTGATACAACTTATTATGACCTGTAGGAACAGAACAAGGACCAGAATCTCGTTGTTTGTGGTCTTTTCAACGAGTTGTAGTGATTAATAATCTCTTTAGGTTTAGTTTTGATGTTGCTCTATAGTGGAGTCTGGTCAGTCTTACCGGTAGTAAATTTTTAGACGTTAGTTATTTACGACCTCTACCACACCTCTCGTCCCATTACAAACCATTTTAAGAGGACACTTCTTTAGTCAGGACATGAAAACAGACAACCATCGAAAAAATAATGTCTAAGATAAAGAAAAATTAAAAAAAAAATTTTTAATGAAAACCGACGGGACGCAGAAATAACGACGTACACCTGAAAGAGATTAACACCGTTCAATTCAGATGAGAGATTACCTTGACTTGTCTTAAGAGTAACACCACCGAAGAAAACAACCTAACGTGTCCGAGAGCCCGAAGTCATCAACACCACGTGTCCGAATCGACGGAATGTCGTACACCCTAGAATCAAGGGTCTGATCCCTAACTTTGACCCAGGGGGTGTAACCGTCCACCTAATTGGTGACCTGTCGATCCCTTCAGGGTGACTAAGATCAAACTATTATAATTATCATTAACTAACAAGTTCAATAGAAAGAAGGACTAATCAGAGTCTTCACGTATACTAAGACCCTTAAGTAGGTAAAAAAGAGTCAACAGGTTAAACATTAGTATTTTGACGAACACCATAAGAGAATACTAACATATAAAAATACAACGAACATTGAAGAGAAAGTAAAGTATAAAACGAATAAACCCAGAAGAGACAAAAAGAAGAACTACTTTGTCCTATTCTTAAAGAGTTAAAAAAAGAATAGTTTTTAGGTCGAGAACGAAAGTAACTACAAAAATTAAAAAACCTGAGAAGAAAAAATAAATGACGGTGACACTACCAATATAAAGGAACAAAGCCGACAGAAAGGTGAAACGAAAAAGATCAAGGAAATCCACCATACAATCCAACAAATAAACTCTAAAAAGAACAAATAACTCCACTCGTCCATAGTGATATTTAAGAGAAAACCCTTAACTAAACTGACTTGGTGTATCTAAAACCTTTTTAAAATGAAAATCAGTAGATTTCCTTAAAACCTAATAGAGAAACTAAAAAACAACTGAGTAAACAAGAAAGATTGTCGTTCGACAAATCAGAGGTTTACAAACACTCAAGTAAAAAAAGGGTAAAAAGAAGGACATTAAGTAAAGATCAAAGTATGGTATCAACATCCTTTTCTACAAACTATTTTTAAGCTGTACGTATTTAAATAATTCCATACAAAACATAAGATCGTACTCTAGATACGACCTATTGTAAAGTACACGTGGACTTCTCTTACACATAAAGGTCTCCTGTTCATCCACCAATGGTCTCCCATCTCCACTCATCTTTTTTTATTCAATCCCTCAAATTCTCCATGTTTGAAAGGTAATGTTTTTTTATATCAATAATTTACATGTTACACACCTTATATCAATTAATAATACATTACAGAAAGAAACCACTTTTTACCAATGATTTAATAGTATTACTAGTAAAACTTTACATGTCTTTATACCCTAGTCATACAGTACATTGTTCTTGATAGTAACATAACATCCAGTTAATATGAAGTTTCTGTTAGTTCGTTCGTTTATTCGTTTGAGTATCTTTGACTGTAGTCTAAACACCAATGATCTCCGTCCCCCGTCCTCTCTCCCTTAACCCACTTCCCTAAATTTTTATGTCTGATGGTCAATATTCTATTTATTCATGTTCCCTATATTACATACTGTGTTATGTTAATTGGGACAACATACGATATATACTTTTAACAATTTTCTCATGAGGATTCTCAATAGTAGTGTTCCTTTTGTTATAAAGTAAAAAATAAATATACTCTACCACCTATAATTGAGATTAGTAACATCATTATTAAAGCACTACATACTTTATGTTTATTAGTACGATATGTTGAATGAGAATGTAATTTATTTATAACATATATTAAATATAGAATTATTTTTACTTTCTTTTCACTTTTAATTTTAAAAATTTACAATCTTTTTCTCTTTTCTTACACATAAAACGATAAAATACCTACTTTAAAGGACATCTATAGATATTGTGATTCAAATAGACCAGATCACACAGTAAATTTCAGTGAGAAATGGATTACTAAAGACAAACCTATTAGATAGGTAACTGTATTCACCCTACAATTTCAAAGGATAATAATAACATAATTGTAGTTAAAGAGGGAATTACCGACGAACATAAACGAAATATATAAAACTACGAGGATATAATCTACTTATATACAAATCCTTACAATATAGAAGAACGTAACTACGGAAATAAAAATATGTCATAAAAATACGGAAAATAATATCTAAAAATTTTTGAACATACACAGATTATACTTATAACGATGCGATGGAAAGAAAAATAAATACCTTATAGGAAATAGTCGGAGAGTGTTACTCAGAGAAGATCCGTCGTACATCTATTTGGAATGAAAAAGTTAACCCGTAGGATACAACAAACCTCGTAAATCAGGTGTTTATAAATTTCACTAATGAGTCCATACATGAATAACGATAAAGTAAAAAAAAGACTAACAGAAACATCAAGGAGAAACAATAAAAGAAAAAGAAAATCATATAAGGAAACACCAGACTACTAAAAGAAATCACAAGGTATACCCAAGGAAAGAGAAATAAAACACAAATAGATAATATTCGATACTAAACACCAATGGTACTGTAAATATTACAACTGGAAATTGATACAGACTTTCACTTTCACTTTCAACGAGTCAGCACAGGTTGAGAGGTGCTGGGGTACCTGATATGTGAGGTACCTTAAGAGATCCAGTCTTATGACCTCACCCATCGGAAAGGGAAGAGGTCCCTTAGAAGGGTTGGGTCCCTAACTTGGGTCCAGAGGGTGTAACGTCCGTCTAAGAAATGGTCGTCTCGGTGTTCCCTTATATTGATTTGTCGATACAGATGAACAAAGTTTGACTGTCAATTCAAGTTTGTGTAAAATTTACAGATGTAAAAAGTGAGAAAGGTTTGTAAAATACAGAAAACCACATAAAATATGGATGTACGGATAAAGTATTGACAAATGACGTGAATATTTATTAACATACTAAAAAAAGGAAATTGAAAGTATGATAGAATTCACAAACTAGAGGATGGAAGAAATATATAAACGAAAATGGTCACCTAAAAAGGGAAGGATACGAAAGAATAAAGACCAATGTCGAAAAAGAAAAGTTTCTTCTTAATCTCTTCGGGGATATTGTAAAGAAAGTTCCAGTCAAATCACCATTTCTTGAAGAAATCACAGACGAACAGACTTTTTAAGGAAGAGTTAAAGTTAAGACTAACTATCTCATGGGATCCAACATCCACAAAAAGGAAATTCGGAAAATTTATATAGTATGGGACGGGGAGACCGGACGTTTCAAAGACGACCTTTTAGTCGGTCATATGACGGAATACACCCAAGGGAACACACATTGTGAAACAAAAATAAAATGATGTAAATCTGAAGAGATTGGAATCGGTAAAATTAATACTATACCAGACCACAATCAGAGAAACGTAAGTAGAACTATCCCTAAGAGGTACGAAGGATATGAACTTATAGACAAAGGAAGAAGTCCAAGTCCTTCAAAAGTCGGTATTAAAAAAGTTTATGTAAAAAATGGGGAAAAGAGACATAAAAGGAAGACCCTGGGGATATCACACTTACAATCATGTGAACTACAACGGGGTCTACAGGGAAAGTCATAAGAAAAGAAAATTTTAAATAAAAAGGAAAAACGAGAAAACTTATCCGGTAAAGATAAAATAGAAGGTCTAGTGAATGTGTAAGAAGACGAAGTGAATTAGACGATAATTAAGGAAGATCACATAGAAATAACATAGGGAGTCGAGACTGACCAAGATAAAATATAAAAAGATGAAACAATTTTAAAAGAAACACAAGTAGAAAAGGAGTCAAGTCAATTAAAAGAATAGTAATGACGAAACTTTAGAGATAGTCCATTTGATAAATAGACAAAGTAATCCTCAAAAAGTCCTAAGAAAAGAACAACCTTTGTATGAGGAGACAGAAAAGTAAAACTATTGAAAAAGACAGAGACACTTTAATACAGAGGGGAGTTCCACGTGACCGTCGGTAGTCCATCCGATCCAACCTTTGTCTTCGAGACGTGGGTCTTGGTCCACGTTTGACTCCTAAGACGATCCTACTTACTACTAGTGGTAGGATAGAGACTCGGAAATACACGACCTCGTATCCAAGACTCCCTAAACTTAAAGAGGGACAACACTACCTTCAGAAACGAAATAAACCTCCACAAGAATTGGTGACTTAAACTCCGACGTAAAAATATAAACAAAGTGAAAAAGGAGTCAAATGTACGAAACCAATCTCTACTCCAAATCGGTATCCCTAACCTCGATGTGGTAATTTGAGAAAGGTGAAGAAAGAACCATGTACGTACACGGTCGATACCATCAGAGACGGAACCGAACTCCGTCCCGACCACGGAGTCGACCAAGACGAGGAAGAGGTCACACGTGTGTGTATATCTATGGTCGTTACCGACGGAGATGGACCCATCTCTATCCCAGTCTCGGATTCGACCGAGAAGAGAAAGTGTTGTCCCAGGTACGTGTAAACGGTAGTACTGGAGGGAGAAACAAGACCGTCACGGTCTTGTCCTCCACGATATCAGTCTCGGGTCACATCTGACCCCCCTATACGATCCATAAAGACCGTCCGACCGGTCTTGTGGTCCGTCAAAAATTGGAAGATATAGATATGACACTGACCTTCGTTCGTTTAGACACATACGTGATAAGTTCTCACCCTAGAGTCAAAGAATGGTAGAAGACCATTTGGAGTGACCAAAAGTTTGGTCGATTCTCCCGAGTAGAAAGACGATAACTTGGGGTCCCGAACTCACGGATTACACACAGTATTTGGGAGGTGTGATAGGGGGTGGGGTCCCTACTAGTATTTCGGATTACATAGTGGGATGAGAAGACCCAGTGGACGATCTCAACACCCAGATTTAATCTATCAAAGAGGAGGGGAGGACGTCTGAGATATACCAAGAGAAAAATGTCGGAACCTACATCTTCTCGGTAAGATGATCAGGAGTTCAGTAAGAGTCACTCTCAACATCAAAACTTCACATGTATTCTCTTCTGTTCGAGTCTTAGAAGGATGAGACGGTTTAACTAGGACGAGGTTGACGATGGTAAAATTAAAGTCAATTATCCTTTCCAGGGTCGGTTTTGTCATTTGATCCTTTTTACTTATTTTTAACTTTCGTAATTTTGAAAATTTGACGATAATGAATGTGTTCTAATAATTATATCTTGTTTTGTTTTACTTTCAGTAATTTTCATTTAATAATCTTAATTCATCATTGTAACGAACTACTTTTTACTTATACGTCTTCAGTTGACGTAAGACTATGGGGGTTTTGTTCTTTCATTCAAATTTTAAATTAACTTTTTCTATGGTAGTTTTTTATACACCTCCCGGAATACGAATCTCTTCATTTTGTCTCTTTCTGTTTGTGACATAAAAAGTGAATATATACCTTAGATTTTTAATTTTGTTTACTTATGTATGTTGTTTTGTCTTTGTCTAAGTCTAGTCTTTTTTTTATCACCAATAGTTACCCCTCTCCCTACCCTCCACCCTGTTCTATCCCCTTCCCCTATTTAGAGTCGACCATTTCTTAGGCGGACATTGAGTCCTTTGGACATAAACTGAGGACCCAACCTTTCTAGGGGACCTCTTCCCTTTCCGATGGGTGAGGTCATAAGACTGGACCTCTTAAGGTACCTGATATATCAGGTTCCCCAGTGTCTCAGCCTGTACTGACTCGTATTTGTTTTAAAAGTGAAAGTGATCTTTTTTTATTTATTCTATGTTTCTACATTATATGTTGTGTCTCTTATGTCTGTTATAAAATATTTTTGAAATTCACTTGATATTAGACTTTTATAGCAGTGATACAACATGAAGACTTTGATTGTATTATAACTTTTAATTGATATAAAGTTAATTTCCTTTCTAGTCTTTTTCCCCCGAACAAAGAAGGAAAATTCCTATACTGTGTCTTAAACGTACAATGGAGGTAAGGGTAACGTAATTAGTGTTAAATCAAAATAATGACAAAACGATGATACATTATTCTAATTTTGCCTATAAATTCTTGAACAGTGAAAATTGTAAATTGGGATAAATAGTAGGTTTATACACCAGGAGAGGGTTGTGTAGTCTGTACAAGTTGGGACAGAAGTTTTCTTTGTGAACGTAGTTCAAGTTACAGAGACTCATCACTCTTCAATCGAAGTAGTACATATTTACACCGAAGGACACCACTACTGTCATATGATTACCTGTTTAATAAACATGTGTGTGTTATATGTTACTTCCTTTTCCTTGTTATACGGACTTTATTTTGTTATACATTTTCTTTTATCCTCTAATGTGTCTTCAGTGACTAGAAAATAAAAAAATTATATTTTAATAGTTTAAGACGACCCATCCTTAACAATTTCGAGAGAAGGAATAACCACTTCGTAAGAATTACTCGAGTACAAAGACGTCATAACTTCCGTAAGTAAGGGAACAGGTAATAGAAACAACCAGGAACAGGGGGTGGGGGTGGGGTCGGGGCGGTTGAAACCTTCCAAGAGGAAATAGTCAATAGGAGATCACTTGTAAAGAAGAGGTGAAGATCTTAGAATAGAGAGAAGTACCTTAACTGTCAATTTAGACTGTCGTAGGAAGAGAAGGTATTTAGAGTCTTGAAATGTCAGAGTTCACACATAACTTTCTGGTCAGTCGTACGGTCAACCAACAACCCGATGACGTCTCTTTATTAATATTATCTCTACACGGATCTCAGATGTTTGAAGATCTTAGGGATAATCTGTCATCATTACAAATCTAACGTTTTCGGACCTTAATTGATTTACAGAGGACTATTCGTTTACTGATTTAATATCGAATATGTATAATACATATACATCAGTAATTTATCATATTATAACCGAATATACTAGATCTCACCTTTTACTAAGTATACGATAAATGCACTTTCGTATTCAAAATCTCCGTATATATAATGTGAAAAGATAAATATCATGACTAAAATTTTTCGTACGTACGAACAGTTAAGTACAGACTCAGAGACCCTGGGTCACCTGATATCGGGTGGTCCGAGAAGACAGATACCCTAAGACGTCCGTTCTTATGACCTCATCCAAAGGTACGGGCGGAGGTCCCTCAGAAGGGTTGGGTCCCTAGTTTGGGTGTAGAGGACACAAAGGACGTGACGTCTACCTAATAAATGATGACTCAGTGGTCTTCACACACCTTCACAATCAACGAGTCAACACAGGTTCAGAAACGTTGAGGGACCTGACACCGAGTGGTCGAGGACACAGGATCCCCAAGAGGTCCGTTCTGATGACCTCACCGAACGGTAAGGGAAGAGGTCCCCTAAAAGGGTTGGGTTTTTAGTTTGTGTCCAAAGGGTGTAACATTCGTATAAGAAATGGTAGACTCGGTTACCTCCTAGGGAATTTTTCTTCTCTTGTTCTATTATATCTTTATATAATTTTAATAATTGAGACCACTTCTTCATACTTATTCTGATTTCACTATCATCATTTCCCTTAGAGAAGGAAGAATTGATAAGTATAATACCGTTATAAAATGACAATGTTTTGAGTAAAAATTGAGGAATGTCAAGGACAATGGGATCTTTTAAAGGGGGTAAAGTTTCACAAATACTTTATGACAGAATAACGGGGTTTTTCTCTGGTGTTTTCTTATTGTTCACTATTTTCGATAAAAAACCTAAAAATAAAAATTTTATCCGAAAACTTATGGTTCTTAGTTACAGATGATTTACCAGACATCTAATCCTTCTTACTTATTTCCGTATTCTCGGACAATAAGATGAGATCACCACTCTCAATTGTTAGATCTGTATCCCTAAGTCTTTCCTTTACTCTGTGTCTAGTCACCCCACCCCCCTCAGTGAGTCTCCCGGGGTTTCGTTGGACCAGGGAGTTTAACTATCTCTTTGTGTTTGGTGGGTTACCCAAACACGTCGACTCTTTGTACATACAAACAAGGTGAAAGACGACGAAAAATTTTCCACATATTCTCTCGTTACAATCACCGTACCTCATGGATCCGTTGACCCGTATTTGAGTGACTTATGACAAAAGTTCCCGGTTTCGATTTTTAAAATAGTGCTCTATATGACTTTGGTTCCCTTCAAAGTATTCGTAACACTAGTCCAACTCTTGGGATCTCTTAAACGAGTCTTGTTACTTTTCTCTAACCAACCCCAGGGTGTTAAGAGTCATCTTCAGTCATCCGATATCTACAGTTGTTAATCTCTGATCCATCGAATAGCTTGGACCTTACATGGTGGAACAATCAGAGGATCTTGTATTTTAGTTCGGTCCCTTCCACCCTCCTTTTATTGGGACTTAATGGAACCTGAACTAACTTTTTTTTTTCGTTTAGACTAAATTCCCCTAAAGTTAGATCTATAATTAAATTCAAAAGTCAATGTGTTTTATTTCAGTAGAAGTTGTTTGTTTCGAACACCAGATATTCTTGAAGATTGAAGATGTAATAAGATTTAACAAACTAATTTTATATCTAAATATTTGTTGTTTTATTCTAAATGATTATTAACTAGAATTGTTTCTCTTATATTGTCTCATAACTCTTATAAAAATTGTTTCCCATAACTCTTGTAAAAATTGTTTTTATTATATTTTGATAAAATTAAAATTTCACTAATTGTATTCTCCCATTCCTTTCTACTGTATTAAAAATTGGTTTGTTTATTGTCTATACAATAATCTTAAATACTCGGTAAGTGATTCAGCTCACACTAAGAAACACTGGGGTACCTGACGTTGGGGGACCTGACGGTCTGGAGAGACAGGAGGTTATAGAAGGCTCACACAAGTTTAAGTACAGGTAATGTAACCACTACGATATATTGGTACAGTAGAAGACACCAGGGGAAGAAGACGGAAGTAAGAATGGGTCGTAGTCCCGGAAAAGGTCACTCAGCTGGGAGGTGTAGTCCACCGGTTTCATAAACTCGAAGTCGTAGTTAGGAAGGATAAGTCCCGACTAAAGGAAATCCTAACTGACTAAACTAGAGAAACACAGGTTCCCTGAGATTTCTCAGAAGAGGTCGTGGTGTCAAAATTTCGTAGTTAATGAATCGTGAGTCGAAAGAAATACCAGGTTGAGAGTGTAGGCACGTACTGATGACCTTTCTAGTATCGAAACTAATATGTCTGAAACAGACGTTTCACTATAGAGACGAAAAATTATGTGATTCAAACAGTATCGAAAAGAAGTTTCCTCGTTCGCAGAAAATTAAAGTACCGACGTCAGAGGTAGACGTCACTACAACCTCGGGGTTTTTTATTTCAGACAGTGACAAAGGGTAAAAAGGGGTAGATAAAAAGTACTTCATTATCCTGACCTATGGTACTAGAAGTAAAAACCTTACAACTCAAAATTCGGTCGAAAAGTGAGAGAGAAAGTGAAAGTAGTTCTCCGAGAAGTCAAGGAGAAGTAGAAGACGGTATTCCCACCACAATAGACGTACAGACTCCAATAACTATAAAGAGGGTCGTTAGAACTAAGATCGAACACGAAGTAGGTAGGACCGTAAAGTGTACTACATGAGACGTATATTAAATTTATTTGTCCCACTGTCATACGTCGTAACTGTATGAGGAAAGGGTTAAAACTTGGTCAGGTAACAAGGTACAGGTCAAGATTAACAACGAAGAACTGGGTGTACGTCCAAAGAGTCCTCTGTCCATTCCACTAGACCATAAGAGTAGAGAAATTCTTAAAGGATGTCAAAAAAACACTATCTGTGTCAGTTCAGAAATCGTATTAGTTACTTCGTATTCATCTACAAAAAGACCTTAAGGAAACGAAAGAGGTACTAGGTTACTTACTATCGTTAAACTAGAGGTCAAGAAGACAGAAATTATTTAGGTCGAACATGTAGACCTTAAAAGTTTAGTACATGACGACTTCCGATCGAATCTCCTAAAACTCGTATTAGAACGATCTTACACTTTACTCATGTTAACACGTGAACAAACTTGTAAGAAACCGTAACGGGAAGAAACCCTAACCTTACTTTTGACTGGAAAAGGTTAGGACACCGGTGACGACTTAAAAGGTTTAAACGACCTCTTCCTTTACCATTGGGTAAGGTCATAAGAACGGACCTCTTAGGGTCCCTACTCCCTCGGACCACCCGACTCCAGATACCCCAGCGTGTCTCAGTCTGTACTGACTGCACTGAATCGTCTTCGTCGTCGACCGTATGATTCACATCGTGAAATTGTCGTAGCAGGAAATCCTAAAATCATCGAGTCGACCTTAAGGTAGGGGAGGTTCATGATATCGAAACATTATTACGAAGGATCACGGGTAAACTGAAGTGTGAATCCTTACAGACCAAGATCTACTCACTCGTTGGTAACTCCAGTAGGTCAAGCAATTCTGGAAAGAACGTAGTAAAAAGACATATAAGAAGAATTACAGAGAAGAATTGTAGACGAAGACAATCCAAGAACGGTAAAGACGGGTAATAACAAGGGTAGGAACATACTTTATAAGGAAACTGTAGAGGTGAAAAGAACTTCTCTAGAGATGACAAAAGGTAAGACAACAAAAGGAGATAAAGAAACATAACAAATTCTTCCGAAAAATAGAGGGGAAGTATGAGACACCGTAAGACGTAAGTGAACTCAGATAAAAACGGAAAGAGAAAACGGAAAGTGAAGAAAAGAGTCGAGAAACATTTCGGAGAAGTCTGTTGGTGAAAGGGAGCAACGTAAAGAAAAAGAAACTCTACCAAAACCAGTAACGGAGGATATGTTACAATATTAAAAGAAGGGTATCAAAAAGTACGTGAGACAGATGGTCTAGATTAAGGAACTTAAATAACCAATGGAGAAGACATATTAGTATCCCCCAAACTAAAACCGGTTTGAACGACCAATAAGGTCGAAGGAGAAGTGAAGGATGAATAAGTAAGATCTGGGGATACTACTTTTCCTGTAGAAAAAAAACCGCAATCAAGATTTTTTCAGAACATCCAGGAGCATCTTGACTAGTCGAAGTGGAAGAAACCGTAATCATGAACCTCGTATCTAAACCAAATGACACTACAACTTACCAAACAGAACCTTTTCCTGGATCTAGTAAGTCAACAAAAAACTCTGGCGTGGGTGTATGACAAAAACCTCAGGAAACAACTAATACTCCGATGAAATAAAGAAAATTCTATAAGAACGGGTATCATCATCTATTTGACATTAAAAATTGTTTATTTATAAAATTGTTCGATTATGGAAGAAAATATGTGATCTTTATTGGTTAATCTTTTACATAGTTCTTTATTAGATAAGTATTATAGTCACTTGTAATCTTTTATACTACCGTATTTGAAATACATTATACACATCCTTGATGTACTTGTTCCATGTTTTAACACTTACTGTATTACTTTTTTAAGTATTTATTCCTACTCATGACATAAAGACCTACTTTCTACTTATTCTCATAAAGAATAGTCCATAATTTTATATAAATTGTACTGACATAATACTAACATACCATGATCATATTAGAGTTTCCTTATCTCATTTTTGGGTTCCATTCTAATTTTTTATATAGCATCTCCTCATACAGTAGTAGTACTGTTATATTCAATAACGGTTGAAGTCAAGAGGAGTGTACTTCTGATTGATCGTTGGCAAATATCTGTTCTGGAGTAACACTTTTAGGGTCTTGTACTCCCACTCCTACTTTTTGAGAAGAACCTAGTGTCTCTGACTCCTTATGGTATACATTTCTCATTCTGTTTATCGATGTGAGATTGGTGTAATATAGAAAAGATCTGGTCTTGTCGTTGTGTGACTCTCCTGGTTGGCATGGTGGGGTGGGGGGTGGGGACCTCCCGGTGTTACAGAGATCATTCTACTTTCTTGGAGTTCAATTGGAGATCGAAAGTTTCGTGACACCGTAACAAAGGGTCCTCCGGGTGAACAAAAAGTGAAATGTCCCTGGTACCCTGTAAACCTCGTAGACATCTTGGACTTATTACCTCTAGGTTGACCCTATCTCTTTGTTAGTCGTGAATCTCAAACCGTCTACTGTAAGGAGGAGTTTCCACCTTGTCTTATCTCTAGGGTTGGTGGTTAGAAAGATAGATGTCTCTGGGTGATAACTTGGGTATATTGATTCCTCAAGGCACATGTCAACACGGATTAAGTACATGTGTTAAGAAGGATCAAGACGGATTAAGGTACATGTCAAGACGGATTAAGTAGATTATTAGGTATGTCCGGAATCTTCGGTCTGTACACTTCGATTAAACATCCGAACAAATCACGATTTATGGTGGAAATCGGGATAGGTTTGTTCTTCGGCTGAGTCTTGTAGATCCTTTGACGTATCGAATAGGATATCGGAGTGAATGTTACTACTAGATCATCCTTAGGGTCAGTCACCAAGACGAGTAGAAGTCTCTGTTCGGTCACATGGATTGACAGGTCCCTCGAACCACCGTCAAAACGGACTAGGTCCAGTGGTTGGTCACTCAGTGTGACCGACTCCTCGGACAAGATACCGGAAGAGAGTTGTTTCTTCACCTAATTTTAGAGGTAGATGTCGACTTATATCGGATGTTAGGTCGGACCGGTCCATCGGAACGGTCTCCTGGTCACTCCGACACACCGGGTAGGAGGTGGGGATGAATACTATTTCGTCTCTCGGGCCGGTCGTCAATACAAGTGGGACGTGTCGATTTAGTCACTGGAAAATGACAGGTGCCTTACGTCGGTCTTCAAGACGTACTAAGTTTAGGGATTGTCTGATCAATATGGTCGACCCATTGAACAAGATACTGACATAGTTTTGATACTTTGTTTAAACTTCACCATGAATAGTTATTTATATTGGAGATCCGGGTTGATTGTGACTTCAGTTTGTTCTTGTAGATCCTCCGACACATCGGGTAGAATGTCAATTTTCCTAGGACTCCTTCCTCGGGTTGATCACTGTGACAGGTAGACGTCTTGATTTAACTAAATAAATAGACCCGTCCCTCATATCACTTGTCGAAACGAACTAAGTCCTTAGGTCAGTAACTCGGTATTATCGATACCTTCGTAAAGATTGTGTAACAGTCCTTTCCTTCGTTTAAACATAAGGACGGACTGACGATTAATATCGTAGGTCACGGAGGACTAATCCTTCCAACTGGTCTCTCAGGTCCGTTGATACCTCGGGTAGAATGTTGGTACAAACTCGTCCCTTGGTTCTGTCATCAGAATAGGTTGACAATGGTCGGTCGTCTAGAGTCCTTCGTCAGAACGGTTTTATCTCTGTTATCGTTCGGTGTGAATGGGTTTCTACAATGGGCGACTTAATAGGTATTAGGATTTTACTTGACTGACTACTTCTTCTCAATGACGGTTTCACTTAGACATTACAGAACTGCTTCTCTAATAAATGAGTTTACGTGTCTATAATTACATTCTTTACTTCATAGTAGTTTTTAGTCCATTTGTATTATAGTGTTTTCTTTTGACTATTTCAAGGTTATTGACTGGGATTTATCTCTAGGTACTTTATATACTGTTTCTTAAGTCTTGTTTAGGAGATTTTCCTCAAATTAATTACTGTCCTTGTATCTTTTGATTCGTTTTAATCTTTTTACTTATTACTTTTTTTCTTTATCTTTGGTAGTCTTTGTTTGTCTTTAGGTAGTCCACATCTTACGTTATTCACTTGACTTCTTAATTTCTTAAAGTTGTCGTCTGAGTTAGTTCAATTTTTTTCTATGTTACTTAATCTTCTATATAGTAAACTTTAATAGGTCACTATCCCTTTCCATTTTAAAATTTTTACTTTTTCTCAATTTTGTCGGATGTCGTAATTATTTTGTACCTTTTTTTATTTATTCGTAATATCTTAGGATCTCCCTCTTCTTTTTGTCTCTCTTTGTCTTTTAAATAAATTTCGTTATTACCGATTTTTAAGGGGTTTGTACATGCCTGTTCACTTATAAGTCTAAGTACTCTGATCTCTTGGGGTTTATTAAAATTAGATTTTTTACCTATATGACTCTTTGTATGAATTTTAAAGGTTTCATTTTCTTGTTTTCTCGTCGTTCTTGTTTTGTCTCGTCGTTCTATAATACTTGAAGGTATTTTGATATCCCTTAGAGAGTTGTCTTTGACGTCTGTTTCTCTTACCCTTTACTATAAAGTTTTATAATCTTCTTTTTTTCTGACAGTTAATTATAATGATAAGTAACTTACTATGATGATGGACCGTTTTGACAGGAAGTCTGTACTTCCTTTCTATTACTAATGGGGGGTTGGGGCTTTCGATCCCTTCAAGTAGTGGTGACCTGGATTAAATAGTTCATTACGATTTCCATTAAGAAGTTTCCTTTTATTTTCCTAATATCACTTATTACATTTTTATATCTCCATATACACATTTTGAGTGACTACTACCGTTTATATGTTGAAGTCTAACAGATTATAAAGTTACCATGACGTATTAAGTGAATGTTGAGATGTAAATGTCAATTTTTACCGTTTTGGTTATGTTATAACATTTCATTAATTGGAGGTTTTGTTTTTTATTTGTTTGTCTTAGGTTTTTTTAGGTATGATTCTTATTGATATCACTGTCATTAAACTATCATCTATGTTTTATAGATTTATACAATTACCACTAAAATTATTGTTTTTTCACTTTTCCCTCTTTAATATCATGTTTCAAATACACACGTTTACTACAATAGTTCAATTGTATTCTACGATAGTTATGTAAACATTCGGACTATCATTGGTTCTATCTTTGTAAACATCTTCTATATGTTTCATAATACTATTTCTTTAGTTTCACATGACAATCATTAACATTAGTTTATTGTTTTCTTATATCGTTCTACTCCTCAGTTCTACCACCTTATCCTCCTGTGACTCGAGTAGAGAGGATTGTTCATGTTCATGTAGATGTTTACCTTGTTAAGAGTGTCTCGTGGACGACTTGTGATCATCTCCTGGAATCTGTGGATTTTCCTGTTCTTTTTAGGGTGTGTTGACCAGTCCTACTTTCTTTCTTTTTTTAGTTACCCTTTTCTTGTCGAGGGGACTTCTCTCCCCCGTCTCCACTTCCTTTCCTTTCCAAGGGTGTGAGTCTCTTCTGGGGAGTGTCTTCCCCTTAGTTGACTCTTTCTCTCCCTGAAACCTCCCCTTACGTCGTTGGTCAGACACCTTCCGTCTTATCTCATCCTAGATACGTGAGCCAGACACGAAGAAAGGACACGTAGAGTTGGACTCAACACTCAGAGGACCATGTTTCTCCCAGACCCACAACTTTTCACCTGGAACCTCTGACTTGAATCCCTCCCCTGTAGTCAACGAAACTCTTCTGTAAGATTTTCCTTCCCTTACCCCTCGAGGTGTTGACCTATAAAACGTCTTCTCTCGGTCCGGTGGTATCTGCATTCTACGGTAACAAGTCACTGTGTGTTCCCCTTCCTGGTTGTAACGTTTGAGGAAAGGGTGGGTCGTCGAAGACGGAAGTACCTGTGGGTAGACTCGTCTAAAAATGGTGGAGTTCGATTTCGTATTAAACCGGGAGTACCCGGGTATACGATGGGAACGGTCCTGGAGGACACCTCAGTCGGGACCTTAACGGGTTGGACTCTGTCCACAAACGTTTACAACCGTCTCTGATCCACGATTTACACCCCTGTCCTCTCTCCTGGATCCCTCTCCTGACGTCAACTGACATTTCTCTATCGGACTTCTCTACTCTCACTCCTCGAGGTCCTGACCCTTACGAGGATCTCCTTCACACTAGGTGGAGACTTCACTCCTTGGTGACAACTCACCGTACGTTCTTCACCCTGACGGTAATACCTGAAAGAGGGATTGTTCGGTCGGAGACGGAAGTGTCCGTGATCTTCCCTGAGGGTCGTCTCGTTAGGGTAGAGTCAGACAACGTTTGAGGACGTCCGGAGACGGAACCCGCAATCTCCCCCAAGGGTAGTCTTATTCGTGTGTGTGGGGTCAACACCGACGAAACAGGCAAGAGACGGAATCACTAATACACTAAGGGTCAAACAACGACGAAGAACAGGGAGGGTAGATTCACTCTTTAACACGGGGTCAGTCAAGACTGAAACAGAGGACAGTGGATCCCAAAACCAAAACTCCGGTTTTGGTTTCGACTTAGAGTCCCTGACACACTCATTCCTTCTCCTGGACTTTAGACAGGTATGTCGACGTGTTCGACGTCTGATTTGAGGGTACTAGTTGATCCCTTTGGATGACAAACTTCTTATAGACTTATTTGTTCATTAGGGTGTTGACTCTGGTTAGATCGAAATGGTCTACACCTCAAATCCCCGTTTATATGTGCCGTCAACCCGGTCCTGTCTCAAACTCTAACGGGGGTGTCACGTGTCTCCCCTAGGTCTCTATATGGATCTCCATAATCTTCTGTAACACCTTTCCGCCTTCAGTCGACACAAAGTGGTAATTCCCTTCCTCTGACTGTCATCTTCGGGGTTGTTGTTGTTGTTTTAAACAATTACATAAATAATATAAAAATTTAAATACAAATCAAATTATAAATAAAAAAAATTAGAATTATAAAAAATCCCAAAAAGTACAAAAACAAATCAATAAAATTTGAAAAAAGAAGAGAAGTCCAAAAAAAAAGAAAAAAAAAGTAAAACGGAAATAGAAAAAAACTAGTAAGAACACACAAAGGAAACGTAAAGAAAATTCAAATGAAAAAAAAAAGAAAAGAGTAATCGAAACGAAAATAACAAACAGAACCAAAAACTCAAGATAAACCAACCAACAAAAGAATAAAATATAAAAGAAACTGAAGAATTAAAAACAAAAACAAAAAAACCCCCCCTCACAAAGAACAAATTAAAACTAATTAAAATTAAAATGATAAACAGAACTCATGACAAACTAACAAAACAATAAACAGAACCCCCAAAACTAGTAGACAAACAAAAGAAAAGAAAAGACAAAACCGGTACTACGTACCGAACGTCCTAGAACCAAGGGACCCTTCTCCAACTCGGAATCGGGGTTCTCACCCTCGTGGTTCAGGGTCGGGGTTCTTAATGATTATCTGTACTCGAAAGGACCTCCATGAGTTCTGAGTCAAGGTACGTTGACGGACGTTCGAGGTCACAACCAACGGAGTCCGGTTTGTTGGTCTTTCTGTCCTTATGTCGGGTTGGGTAGTCGTTTGTCGAACGTTTTTCAATATGATTTGAGTACCTGTGGGGTTTTGTGTGTGGGACTCTTCTGTAACGGGTAGTTCCCTTGTTCTGAGTCGAGGTGGATGGTCTCCGGTTCTTGGTCGGGTAATATGGTCCTTCGTTTGTATTTGGGGGTTGATGTTCTGTCGTCTTCGTTCTCCTTGATGTTAAGATGTCGGACACCTTTCCTTTGGTGTTGTATCATTGAATCTGTTTTACTCTCCTGTCTCTTTAAATAACTTCTACTTCCTTATTCCATTTTTGAGTGTTCTAGTTTTTTTATTTCTCCTTTATCCGTTAGATGGACTTTTTAAGTCTTATGACTATCATTTCCACTAGGTTATAGAGTGTTTATTATACTTTCGAAACTCTTCTATCTTCTTTACAAATTGTTCCTGGATCTTATTGTTTGTTCGTTTGTTTGTCTGTCACTATTTGTTGTGTTATTTACTTAACTTTTTACGTGATCTTCATTAGTTATAGTTTGATTCACTCCATCTTCTTCATTTGTCTTTTTATTTCACTACCTGTATTAACGGTGTCTCGTCTTATTTTTCTTTTCTTACTTTTGCTCCTGTCAGGGTCTCTGAAGACCCTGTTGTAATTCAGGTCGTTGTAAACTTAATGTCCTCAAGTTATTCTTTTTCTCTTTCTTTTTCTCAGACTCTTTTATAACCTTTTCTAATATCAATTTTTAAAGGAGTACCCTTTCCTTTGTCAGTGGGTTCAGGTCCTTCATAATCTCTCAGTATATTTAGATGTCCTACTTAGGTTCATCTTTGTGTAGTTCCGTGTATAATTATTTTGTCTTTTTTAATTTATGTTTCTTTTTTATAATTTTTGTTACTCCCTTTTCGTTGTTTGTATGTTCCTTTACTGGTATTGCAATAATCGACTAAAAAGTCGTCTTTGACGTAAGGTCTTCCCACACCGTCCTATATAAATTTTATTACTTTCCCTGTTTTGTTGTCGTTTTTAATGAGATTGGTCGTTCCGAGAGTAACTCTAAACTACCTCTTTAGTTTTCGAAATGTTCGTTCGTTTTCAATTCTGTCAAGTCGTTGTGGTTTGGTCGTAACGTTATTTACTATTTCATTGAAGAGATCCTTCCTTTTTGTTCTCTTTATGTTTCTGGGTATTTTTATTTGGGTTTTGTACACTCCTTTACCATTACACTTATTTGTACAGTTATTAATGGAATTTAAATTTACTTAATTTATGAGATTGGATTTTGGGGTGTTTTCGCTCTGTCTGTATATACGATAGATACTCTCTGGGAAAAGGTTGTATCCTTGTGTATGTCTGGTGTTCACTCCCCTACCTTTTTCTATGATGTACGTTTACCTTTAGTTTTCTTTTGACCTCCTTGTTATGAGTGTCGTCTGTTTTATCTAAAATTGTATTTCTGACAATGTTTTCTGTTCCTTTCTGTAATGTATTACTAGTTCCCTAGTTAGATTTCTCTTCTATATTGTTAACATTTATAAAAACGTGGGTTGTTCCTCTTGGAGTCATTTATGTCCTTTGTGATTTTTGGTATTTTCCCTTTTCGTTGTGATTGTGTTGTTATCACCCCTTGTAATTGTGGAGTGAATGTGGTTACTTGTCTAGCGAGTCTGACTTTACATTATTCATTTGTCTTCGGAATTTAATGTGTAATCCGGTCTATTTGAATTAACTATAAATATTTCGTAAGGTAAACTTTCGTTATCTTATTTGAAAGAAGAGTTTACGTGTACCTTGTCCTATCCTATAGATACTATAGGACGATCTATAGGTCCTATCTGTCTGGTGTAGGACCCAGTGTTTAGTTCGAAACCATTTAAATTCTTGTAACTATAGTGTAGTTCGTAGAAAAGGTTGATGGTACGATACTCTAAATTCAGTTGATGTACTTTTTCTTTCGATATTTTCTGTGACTGTGTACCTCCGATTTCTCAAACAATGTTTTGTTGGTTACCTAATTTCTTCTTTAGTTTCTCCTTTAAATTTTTTATAGATCCAATACTATTTTTGAGAGGTCTTTCACCCGTATCTCCCTTTGATGAAGTTATATTAATTCTGGTATATGCTGTCTGGATGTCATCGTTAGTAAGTGTTACCATTTTTTGACTTTCGTAAGAGAGATTACAGTCCTTGTTCTGTTCCTATAGACAAGAGTGGTGACAATAAGTTGTACAACCCAGAAGGTTCTTTAAACAAGTCCAAAAAGGTAATATAGAATGTCTTTTTAGATTCGTTTCAAAAACCGGTCGGGTTATCTAAACCTACAGGATCGGTATCGTTAGTATCTTTCCTTTTTTTTTTCCTTAGTTTTAACCTTTCCTTTTTCGTTTTGACAGTGACAAACGTCTACTGTACTATGATACGTGTCTTTTAGGTTTCCTCCGTTGATCTTTTTATGACCATGATCAGATTCTTAGACCGTATAAACATCTTATGTTTTAAGTAAGTGTTTACGGAGGACGTAAGGATATGTGATTGTTACTTTCTTGTCTTTCTCTTTAATTCCTTTGTTATGGTAAATGGTGACGTTATTGTTGTCGTTTTATGACTCCTTATTAGGATGGACTTCTGTATCTTCTGGTCATGAGTCTTTTGATATTCTATGACTACTCCCCTCTTTCCTTCTACTACCTCCTTATTCTTTCCCTCTAGTTAAAGAATGGGTGTTTATGTAGTCTTTAAGTAAACGTATACTTTGTTGAGAATGTCATGTGGAAGTCTTGTGATCGTCTTCTGGGATCTGAAGGCTTTTACGTTCAGTTAGAGAAATCTTACTCCATCCCGTTTTCTACTTCTATTTTTTTCTCTTTTCATAAAGACCTGTCCCTGGACGTGAGACCCCTCCCTCAGTACTTCCTCTTTCAAAAGTGTTTGAGTCTTTGGGGAAGTGTTCACTCCTGTCCTCCCTTGAAGTCTTGGAGTCTCTCCTCGTGTTGTCTTCCAAGGGTCTTCCGTTTTACTTCTCTTAAGTGGTGTCTCAAACAAAGACTTGTCGTGAAGGTGGACTCTTCACCGAGTGTACGAACACGTGTATCCTCTTCCACCCTGTGTCTCACGGTTTCGAGTCCGAGCCCATAGTCTTGGGTCCCTCTCCTGGTACCAACTGACGGTACTTCTATGAGACTCCCCCGATCATGTTGTCGACTTCCTAAGGTCCCTTTTCTGACTCACAGTGTCTCTTCGTCCTATAGTACAGTAACCCTGTGAAATTAAGGTACGTGTAAGTGTCACCGACACACGGGACCACCGGTGGTTTTGGTCGTTTTGGTCATCCTCACGGTCGTCGTCTTAATCTTCACTGAACGTTAAATGTTGGGGTCTCGTCGTTTGTATTTGATTATCGGTGACAGTTTCGGTCGTTTTCACGGACTCCGTCGTCTGTGTTACGGTGGAGACACTAGGACTGGGGTCTCCACCGTCGACGGTGGTTAGACACTAATACGTGTCCAATGACGGTTGTGGAAGGACCCTCGGGTTCTTCGAACCTAAAAGGACTCTTGGGTACTGTAACCTGGTTTAGGAGGCCTTCTCACGTGTTGAGTGGAGTTTGATTGTTGTTGACCGTTCAAAGATGGTGACCTCCGTGAGTAACCATGTAGAGTTAACGTCGACGGAATGGTGAGGGAGAGGGGTCAACCTCACTTGTTCCCTCGGGATTATTCGGAGTTTGAAACCGGGGAGAAAGGAGTCCTCGTTTGTGACCTCCTGTCGGATGTTCGTCTCGGTCCGGGTTTTGGTTTGGTCTTGTGATCCCTTACACACTGGCTTTTTCTCTTTACCTTAATCAATGACATAAACGTCCCCGTCACATAATTTATAGGTGTTTGTCGAACTCTAACACCTGAGATCCCTGTTGACATCTGAAACTCTCGTTCATGTTCCACCTCATTCCGGTCTAAACTCTTACTCAACTGGGGTGTGACGATTGTTGTCCAGGTCTCTGAAAGGATCTTTATAACCTCCTAAAACCACACTCACAGAAATCCATAAGATCCGACAACTCACAACGAAAGTGGTTATCAGAACCCTATAACAGAAGACACGACACACAGGATACTGTAGAACCACGATGTCATCCCCCAACACAGATTTGAGGACTGTACCCTCTGGTCTGATGTCCTGACACTTAGTGGTCCCTTGAGGATTGGGTACTTTATAATTAAACACTCACGAAAGGGTTTCCGGAGGTGGAGTGGTTATTCTGTTCCGCGGTAGGTTTCCAGTCGTTCGACGTCACGACTTACAGGGTACGTTAGGAAGTCGTTTTTTTTTCCCCCCCCGTGTTTTGAAATGTAATCGTCTGTTCGACGGATTTCGGTATTGTTTAGGTCTGTGGATCTGTGGGGTTTTGAGTGATGACCTGTGTCGTGATGGGAAGTCTCTCTGTTCTAGGTCGAGGTGGGTGTTCTTATGTCCGTGTTCACGGTGGTTAGTCCTTTGGAAGTGTTCCGTGACCAGGTCGTGGTGGGTAGTTCCCGTCTGAGGTGTTCATTCTCCTTGATACTGGAAGGTCAGACGTCTTTCCCCTGGGTTTCGTGTCGTTTAATTTGTTTTACTTTTCTGTCTTTTTGTACGTCGTCTACTTTTTTGTACCATTTTTGTGTGTTGGTTTGTTTACTTCTCCTTTATTCGTCAGATGGACTTTTCTTAAGTCTTATTACTATCATTTCTACTGGTTTTAGAAATTTTATTTTACCTCTGTGTCTATTTATCTAACCTCAGTGTCTAACTCTACTATGTTTTTTACAAATTATTCCTGAATCTTTTTACTTTCTTATGTGTTGGTCGTTACTTTTTGTTTGTGACTCTAATTTTTATGTGATCTTCCTTGTTTATCGTCTCAGTGACTCCGTATTCTTACCCATTCACTCGACCTTTTATATTACGACCTCTATTGAGTTTGTTTCGTCTTATGTCTTTTTACTTATTTTTCTTTACTCCTGTAAGAATCTCTGGTGACCCTATTGTAATTCACATTGTTGTAAACTTAGTTTCATCAGGGTCTTCTTCTTCTGTTATCTTTTTCGTACTTTTTTATAAACTCCTCTCATACCATCTTTGAATGGATTTTATCCTTTCCTTAATCAGTGAGTTCAGGTTCCTCAGGTCTCTCAGGGTATTTCCTATTTGACTTCTTCTTTGTACGGTTCTGTACAGAATTAGTTTGGTTGTTTTTAGTTTTTGTTTCTTGTTTATAATTTTCGTCTTTACTTTTTCGTTGTTTATTATATGTTCTCTTAGGAATATTCTCATTGTACACTAGTAAATTGTCTTGGAAAGGTCCGTTCTTCCTTCATCGTACTATATGAATTTCACTACTTTCCTTTTTTTGGATGTTGGTTCTAATGAGATGGTCGTTCCTAAAGTAAGTAAGTTTCCTCTTTAGTTTTCGAAATGTCTGTTCGTTTTTAATTCTCTTAAGTCGTGACGGTGGTGGCGACATTTCAGCATTAAGTCGAAATGATGTTTATGATTTCCTTGAAGAGGTGTATTCTTTGTGTTCTCTTTCTTTTCCGGATGTTTTTGTTTGGGTTTTATTATTTACCATTACATTTACCTGATTAACGAGATTGGTTTACTGTTTCTAACCGTCTTACCTATACTTTTATTCCTTGGGATGTATACGAGAGACGTTCTCTACGTTGAGTCTACATCCCTATATCTGTCTGACTTTCACTTCCCGACCTTCTGTGTATAAAGTACTTTTATATTTAGTTTTCATTCACCCTCATCGATATGAGTATAGTCTATTTTATCTGGAATTTCATTTCTGGTAATGTTCTCTGTTCCTTCTTGTAATGTATTTCTTGTAATGTGTTTCTTGTAATGTATGTTCCCTAGTTGGGTGTTTCTATATTGTTGACATTTATAAATACGTGGTTTGTGTCCTCGTGGAGTTATGTATTCCGTTTACGATTGTTGATAATTTCCTCTTTAACTGTTATTATGTGATTGTCATCCTCTAAATTATAGGGTGAACTTGGTTGCCTGTCTAGTAGTTCTGTCTTTTAATTTTTCCTTTGTGTTTGAAATTTATTATGTACCTAGTAAACCTCGACTAATTATAAATGTCCCGTAAAGTAGGTTTTTGTCATCTAAAGTGTAAAAAGAGCACATGGATCTTAAAAGAGGTCCTATCTAATCTTTAACCCAGTCTTAAAATTTTCGACTTTATTAAAGTTAGTAGAAAAGACTGGTATTGTGATATTCTAATCTATAGTTGATGTCCCTTTTTTTTTTTGATATTTTTGATGTTTCTGTACCTCCGATTTGTTATGTGAAGGTTTATTGGTCGTCTAGTGACTTCTTTAGTTTTTCCCTTAGTTTTATATGAATCTCTGTTACTGTTACTTTCATACTGTTTAGATTTGGATACCCTACGACCCCCCCACCCCCCCCTTGTCACGAGTTTGCCTTTAAATATCGTTATGTTCAGATGAAGTTCTCTTTCCTTTTCGTAGTTTATTTATCAAAGTGTAATGTGGATTTCGTTGATTTTTGTCTTCTTGTTTTAGGGGTTTTCAATCATCTTCCTTTCTGTAGTTTTTTGATCTCGTCTTTATTTACTTTTTCTATATTTCTTCTGTTGTCGGTTCTAGTTATTTTGACTTTCGACTAACAAACTGTTCTATTTGTTTTGAGTGTTTAGTAATTGATCTGAGTAGTTCCTTTTTTTCTCTCTACTAAGTTTAGTTATTTTAATCTTTACTTTTCCTCTTCAATTTTGTCTATTGTGTGTTTATGGTTCCTAGTATTGTCTTATGATATTCGTTGACATAAGGTTATTTTCCTGTTAGACCTTCTTTAATTTGCTAAAAAATCTTTTCATATTGGAAGGTTTCGACTTGGTCCTTCTTTATGTTTTATACTTGTGTGGTTAGTCTTCGTGTTTTTAGTTTTGATATTAATTTTTAAAAGGTTGTTTGTTTTGAGATCCCGGGCTATCGTAGTGTCCGTTTAAGATACTTTACAAATGTCTTCTCGATTGTGACTTTAAGAGTTTGAGAAGGTCTTTTAACGTCTCTTTCTTTTGAAGGACTTGTGTAAGATGATCCGGTGGTAGTTGGACTATGGTTTTTGTCTAATTTTTACGGTGTGTGTTTTTTCTTTTGATGTCCAGTTATAGTAACTTTTTGTACCTACGTTTTGAGAATTGTTTAAAGATCGTTTGTCTTAGATTGTTGTGTAATTTTCTTAGTGTGTAGTACTAGTTCCCCCGAAACAGGGTACCTACGTTCGTAAGAAGTTATCTACGTTTAGTTAGTTATACTATGTAGTATAATTGGTTAACTTTCTAATTTTTTGGTATACTAATAGAGTTATCTACGTCTCTTTCGAAAACTGTTTTAAATTGTAAGTAAATACTATTTCTTGAGAGATCTTTTATCCGTATCTTTCTAGTATGGAGTTGTATTACTTGTGGTATATACTGTTTGGGTGTCGTTTGTAATTAGAGTTACCACTTATTTACTTTCGTAAACGTGATTCTAGTCCTTGTTCTACTCCCACGGGTGAGAGTGTTGATAAAATGTTGTATCAAAACCTTAAGAAACAGTGTCTTTAGTTTCTTGATTTTCCTTATTTTCCTTAGGTCTACCCTTTTCTTCTTTGTTTTGAACGTGAAAAATGTCTATTGTATATATCTTTCGGGACTTCTACGGTCGTCTTTTAATGATCTCGATTAGATACTTATATCACTTCCACGTACTACCTTTTAATTATGTGTTTTTAAGGAAGTAAGGATATGTCATTGTTACTTTGTATTATTTATCTTTAATTTCTTTATTATGGTAAGTGGTAACGTTGTTTGTCTTGCTTTACGGACCCTTATTTGGATGGATTTCTCTCTCTAGAAATACGTCTTTTAGAATTTTGCAACTACTTTCTTTAGTCTCTACTGTGTTTGTTTACCTATCTATTTGGTACAAGAACCTAACGTTCTTAGTTATAACACTTTTACTGATATTTTGAGTTTCGTTAGATGTCTAAGTTACATTAAGGATAGTTTGATGGTTGCTATAAAAAGTATTTTGATCTTGTTTTTTAAAGTGTTATACATACCTTTACGTTTTCTAGGACTTATAGTTTTCGTTGGAACTGTTTCTTTTTATCTTGACTTCCTTAATTGGAAGGACTGAAGTCTGATATGATGTTTCGATGTCACTAGTTCTGTCATACCATGATCGTCTTTTCGTCTTTACATCTAGTTACCATGTTCTGTCTTTCGAGTCACCATTTGGGTACGTAGATACCTGTGGAATAGAAACTGTTTCCTCCGTTTTTATATGTCACCTTTTTTCTGTCAGAGAAGTTGTTCTCCAGGAGTCCTTTGATCAGTTGATGTACATTTTCTTTCTCTAATCTTGTGGAGGAGATAGTGTGTGTGTTTGTTTGAGTTTTACCTAATCTCTATACTTACATTCTAGTCTTTGATATTTTGAGAATCTCCTTTTGTATCCGTCTTGTGAGATACAGTATTCAGTGTCGTTCTAGGAGATACTAGGTGTAGGAACTTATTACCTTTATTTTTGTTTTAATTTGTTTACCCTGGATTAATTTGAATTTTCGAAAATGTGTTACTTCCTTTGAGATTCGTTCCACTCTTCTGTTAGGAGTCTTACCCTCTTTGATTATCGTTTACTTTTTGACCGTTTCTCAATTATAGGTTTTATATATTCGTCGAGTACGTCGAGTTATGGTCTTTTTGTTTGTTTGGTTAGTTTTTCACCCGTTTTCTAGATTTGTCTGTAAATGGGTTTCTTCTGTATCGTTTCTACCTATTCGGTCTACCGATTATTTGTGTACTTTTCTACGAATTGTAACGAGTAACAATCTCATTACGTTTAGTTTTGATGTTACTCGATAGTGGAATTTTACCGGTCTCTCCGGTAGTAGTTTTTTTTGGATGTTTGTTATTTGTCACCTCTCACACCACTTTTTCCTTGGGAGAACGGGACAGTCACTCTTACATTTAACTATGTCGGTGATACCTCTTGTCATATCTTTAAGGAATTTTAGATCCTTATTTTGATGGTACAACACGACACGAATCAACGAGTCAGTACAGACTGAGAAACGTTGGGGTACCTGACTTCGGACGGTCGGAGGAGACAGGTACCCCTAAGAAGTCCGTCCTTATGACCTCACCCAACGGTACGGGAGGAGGTCCCCTAGAAGAGTCTGGTCCCTTGTTTGGGTCAAGAGGGTGTAACGTCTGTCTAAGAAATGACAGACTCGGTGGTAACTTCGGGTTCGTATCCCAAGGAAGACTGGGTCCTTAGCTTGACCCCAGAAGACTTAACGTCCACCTAAGAAATGATCGACTCGATGAACCCGTCGGGTTTCGATGGTATAATGTGACGTTAGGGTGAAGACCCGTATATGGGACTCCTTTGGTGATAACTTTGTGTGTGTACACGGGGTCAGTAAGGTCATGATGAATGTTATCGGTCCTGTACCTTCGTTGGATCCACAGGTAACCGTCTACTTACCTATTTCTTCAACACTATGTATGTATGTTACCTTATAATGAGTCTGTATTCTTCCTTGTATAAGTTAAGTGAAATTACTCCATCTGTTTGAATCTCGGATAATATGACTCACTCTCTCTACTCTATGAACACGAGTCAACTCAGACTGAGAAACCCTACGATACCTGATCGGGTGGTCCGAGGAGACAGGTACTTTAAAAGGTCCGTTCTTATGACCTCCCCCAAGGTAAAGGAAGAAGTCTCCTAGAAGACCTGGGTCCCTAGTTTAGGTCCAGAGAACGTAGAGGACGTAACCGTCCGGTTAAGAAATGGACATCGTGGTGGACTCTTCGGGATATATCCCACTTCATTCATTCTTTCTCTTTTTGTTTACAATATATAATTGTATATATATACTTTAGATTTTTCTACTGTGTCTATTCGGATAAAAGTCCCTTCGTTACCTCTACGTCTGTATTTTTTGTCTGACCACCTGTCTGTCCCACTTCCTCCTCCTCCCTGCTTAACTTTCTTATTACGACTTTGTACATGTAATGCTATACATCTTCTCTATCGTTCACCCTTAAACGACATAATAAGTCTCTCGAGTTTGGAGCGGCAGAGACTGTTGTATCTCCTCACCGGACCCCACCTTCCATCATACTCCAAGTTCTCTCTACCCTGTATACATATGGATACTGACTAAGTACAACTACATACCGTCTTTGATTGTTATTTAAAGTCTTTTTTTAGGACTACCTTTACAGTTTCTTTTGTGTTTGTCTACCTCTCTATACGGTATAAGAATCAAAACTTCTTAGTTATAACATTTTTACTGATATGACGGGTTTCGTTAGATGTCTAAGTTACGTTAGGGTTAATTTAATGGTTTCTGTAAAAAGTGTCTTAATGTTGTTAAGACGTGAACTATACCTTTGTGTTTTCTGTGACTCATCGGTTGTGTTAGAACTCTTTCTTCTAAGGACCTCCTTAGTCCGGGGAACTGGAGGTCTGATATGTTTCGATGTCAGTAGTTGTTGTTGTTTTGTTCACCCTATGAATGTCTTATTGTCACTATGTCTAGTCACCCTGGTTCAGGTCTTTATTTCGGTGTGTGGATACGGGTGAATTAGATACTGTTTCTTATGTCTTACCCCTTTTTTGTCAGAGTAGTTATTCATCAGGACCTTTTCGACCTTTTGGTGTACAGTTTCTTAATTTAATCTCGTGAGGGATTGTGGTACACCACACACACGAGTAATCACAGACTAAGAAACACTAGGGTACCTAAGATCAGGTGGTCCAAGGAGAGACACACCTTAAAAGGACCGTTCTTATGAGCTCACCCAAAGGTAAAGGATGAGGTCCCCTAGAAGGATGTGGACCCTAGTTTGGACATAGAGGACAGAGGACGTAACCGTCCGCCTAATAAATGATGACTCGATGGACCCTTCGGGTAGGGATTGTGGTATGTGTGTGTGTGTGTGTGTTTTTGGAGTTTTACCTAATTTTTGGATTTACGTCTCCGTCTATGGTATTTTGAGAATGTCCCTTTATATTTATCTTGTAAGGTCGTATTTAGAGTCGTTCTATAAAAAAGACAGGTGGAGGATCTTATTACTTATATTTTCGTTTTTATTCGTTTAACCTGGATTAATTTGAATTTTCGAAAACATGGTACTACTTTGGTATTTGTCCTACTTTTCTGTTTTGAGTGTTACTCTCTTTTATAAACGTTTAGTTTGTTGGTTGTTATTTAAGTAGAGGGTTTATTTGGTTGTCGAGTACGTCGAGTTATAGTTTTTATACTTGTTGGGTCAGTTTTTTACCCACCTTCTGGATTTATACGTAAAAAGGTATCTTCTGTATATCTACCGGTTTTTTGTATAATCTTCTACAAGTTGTTATAATTAATAATCTCTTTACATTTAGTTTTAATTTTACTCAAGAGTGGAGTGTCTTTTGACTCACCAACGATAGTTTTAATATATTTGTCATTCACGACGTCTCACACCTCTTTTCACTTGTGAGGATGTGACAACCATCCTTACAGTTAACAACGTTGGTGATACCTCTTGTCATACCTCTAAGGGATTTTTTTGGTGTTAATTTTTATTTCTATGGCATATTAGATCATTAGGGTAACGATCTGTATATTAGTCTTTTTTTTAGTAGCAACTTTTCCTACGTACGTGAGAATACAGGTAACGTCGTGATAAAGGTCATCGGTCGTGTTCCTTGAAGGGTTTACGGGTAGCTGTCTCCTTAAGTATTTCTTCTACACCATATATGTATATATATATATATATATATATATATATATATATATATATATGTGTTACCTTACGATCAGTGTCTTTTTTTTTATCACAGTAAAGATCTCTACACCTACCTGAATCTCTAACAGTATGTCTCACTTCATTCTTTCTCTTTTTATTCATATTATGATTTATAGTACATTATGGTGAACTTTCATCTCAGTGTCTACATCTCTAGTTTGAAGACCAATGGTTCCGTTTTCCTCACTACCCTACTGAACCCTCTAACACTGACCGTATATAAGTGAGTGTACGCACGATTTATTGAAGTCAGTACAAACTGAGACGTTGGGATACCTGACGTCGGGTGGTCCGAGGAGACAGGTACCCTAGGAGGTCCGTTCTCATTACCTCACCCAATGGTCCGTAAGGAGGTCCCCTAGAAGGGCTGGGTCCCTAGATTGGGTGTAGAGAAGACAGAGGACGTAAACCGTCCACCCAATAAACGTGATCACGATGGATCTTTCAGGTATATAACTAATGATGTATATTTTATCTATTAATTTACTCTTGGATTACATGTCGTGTCCCTTGAAACGAGTCGCAAGACACTACCGGATTTACCCTTCCTTTAGATTTTTCCTCACCTATATACATACGTATACTGACTAAGTAAAAAGACATGTTGTTCTTTGATGGTGTTATAATATTTCGTTTACATGGGGTTATTTTAAATTAAATTTTCTTCAACTACATCTAATCAATAGTTTAGAAGATCCTTTACTAATAAGTTGGTCGACCTTTAGTTATATTGAACGTATAAACGATATGTAGAGAGGTAATTAGTTGATCCTATGATATTTACTAAAAAACAGATTCTATGATTCTCCATGTAAGTGACGAAACTGGAAGGTTAGGTTAGTACGAAATTTTGTTTCTTCAATAATTATTTAGGATAAACATGAAGTGGTAAGTATAAAAGAACTCGTGGAAAGAAAGTGGTTGAGAACTGAAAAGGAGGACCGGACACCGAATGGATCGTAGTCTGTAACCAGGATAGTTCTTCGAACGAAGGAAGAAAAAAAAATGAGATTGACATGTTGCGTCAAAAACAGAGGGATTTATGTAATAGTCAAGTCAAGTCAGTGAATCACCACAGGTTGAGAAACGCTGGGGTACTTAACGTCGTACGGTTCGGAGTGACAAGTAGTGGTTGTGAACCTCAAGTGAGTTTGAGTGTAGGTAACTTAGTCACTACGGTAGGTCGGTAGAATAGGAAACAGCAGGGGAAGAGAAGGACGGAAGTTAGAAAAGGTCGTAACCCCAGAAAAGGTTACTCAGTTAAGGAGTGTAGTTCACCGGTTTCATAACCTCAAAGTCGAGGTCGTAGTCAGGAAGGTTACTTATAAGTCCTGACTAAAGGAAATCCTACCTGACCAACTCAGAGGAACATCAGGTTCCCTGAGAGTTCTCAGAAGAGGTTGTGGTGTCAAGTTTTCGTAGTTAAGAAGTCACGAGTCGAAAGAAATATCAGGTTGAGAGTATAGGTATGTACTGAGGAACTTTTTGGTATTAAAACTGATCTACCTGGAAACAACCGTTTCATTATTGAGATGAAAAATTATACGACAGATCCAACCAGTATCGAAAAGAAGGTTCTTCGTTCGTAGAAAATTAAAGTACCATTGCTAGTGATAGACGTCACTAAAACCTCGGGGTGTTTTATCAGAGGGTACCAAAGGTAACAAAAGGGTAGAGAAACGGTACTTCACCACCCTGGTCTAAGGTACTAGGATCAAAAAACTTTTTCAACACTAGTGAACTCAGTATAAAATTCATGTGTTACTTGACAAAGATAAAGTAGTCATTTCCATAACTAGTAATCTTTTGTTCCATCGTTCCATCCTTTCTTCTTCGTTTCCTATATGTTTCTCAGTCTTTCGTTATTTCTTTTACCTTTATCATTCAGATAGATAATTATTAATCAAATTTAATTTCCCTAATAATATCATTTTCTACACCCTAACGACTTAACTAAAAAGTTTTCGGGTCATCGGTTACTATATGACGGATTTTTTCTGTAAAACCAAAATTTCTGTGTATATCTGACTTTCACTTCCTTACCTTTTTTATACTTCGTTCCCATCGATATAAATATAGACTATTTTATCTGAAATCCTTCTTCCAGTAATATATTACTATTTCTCCGGTTAATAACCATTCTTTTATATGACCTTTTAAGATAGGTAGGTTGTAGTATCGTGTCTTTACATATTCCGTTTATAATTTTATTCATTTTACTCTTTATTCTTCGTTACGTTATGAAATTATGAGGTGAGAGTTGTTACTTATCTGTTAGGTCTGTCACTTAACTATTCTTTTATTACCTAAAGTTGTAAAATCTCGTTCACCTGGATTGTATGTATGTATCTTATATGGTGGGGTTTTGTGGTCTTATGTGTAAGAAAATTACACGTATATTTTGTAAAAGATCTGACATATTAGAAAATCCGGTGTTTAGTTTTCACTCGTTTAAATTCTTCTAACTTTAGTATAGTTATTAGTAAAGACTCCAAGTTACGTACTCTGTCCCACGAGTCCCGACCACGTGACC
Source organism: Capra ibex (assembly GCA_006410555.1). Lineage (NCBI taxonomy): Eukaryota > Metazoa > Chordata > Mammalia > Artiodactyla > Bovidae > Capra > Capra ibex. The sequence goes on along the minus strand of SJYO01038709.1, from coordinate 11,657,860 downwards.
CTACTGGATCTTCCTACTCTACCCCTCCCTCCACCCTCCCCCCAAGTCCTACCCCTTGTATACATGTGGGTACCGCTAAGTACAGTCACATACTGTTTTGGTGAGGTTATAACATTTCATTAATTGGAGGTTAATTTTATTTATTTAAATATAAATTTTTTATTTGATCGTTGGTTAACTGTCCTTCTTTCGTCTTTTTAGTGTTTATTCTTTAATTCGTGTAGGTTTCATTTGTTACCCAGTAAATTTAGTTTTCCCTTTAAAATTTTATAGAACTCTCTATCCTTTTACTTTTAGTTTACATGGTACTTATTACCGTATTTCGTTTTCTTGAAGATTCTATTTCACCTAAAAAATAAATACAAAAACAATAACTATATGTTAGTTATGTATTGTAATCAGGGTGCAAATGTTGTATTATTAAGTTATGAACATATATAACGTTTAACCAGTGGTCTTATTCATATCAATTGTGGGTATTGGCTCGTATCAATGTTAAAAAAGAAAACTTCTTGTGAATATCCAAGTGTTAAAATCATTGAAAGTGTATATGTTAAGTCAAAATAATTGATATTAGAGGGTACTTTGTACAATGTATTGGTACTGAATAAGTAAAGTATTCACTTTTAAACATGGAAAAGTGGTGAAAGTGAGTAAAGAGGGTGTGCGTAGAGGGGTAGAAGCCGTCGGAGTTGTTAGATAAGAGACATAGACATTCTAACAACAAGAGCAACACATTTTAAAGTATACATCCGTTCTAGTATAACTATAAAGAGACAAAGAGACTGTAAAGTAAATTCTAATCGTTTTGCGGAAGTTCCAGGTAGGTATAAAAGTGTTTACCGTTCTACAGGAAGTAAAATTTTCAACTTTATGTATATGTATACGTATGTGTATATATAGAGGGTCTCCTCTTTTACCGTTAGGTGATGTTATAAGAAAAATAAATAAATAAAAATTAACTTCCTATTAACAACATATCATAACACAACCAAAGATGGTTTGTAGTTGTATTTAGTCGGTATACAGATGGGTACCTATTCAAATGGAAACAGAATTTTTAAGGTACCTATCTCCTCGGACCTCCCGATGTCAGGTGCTCCAGTGTTCTCAACCTGTACTGACTTACTGACTCGTGTGTGTATGCGTGTTAGTACACACACACACACACACACACACACACACACACACATCCGAAGGATCCACAACGATCACCATGTCTTGGGTAGGTGGTTACGTCCTCCGTATTATCTGTACCCAAACTAAGGACCCAACTCTTCTAGGGGACCTCCTCCCGCACCGTTGGGTGAGGTAATAAGAACGGACCTCTCAAGGTACCTGTCTCCTTGGACCGTCCCCAACGTTTGAGATTCTGTACTGACTTGTTGCTACGTGTATACGTGTATGAATAAAATTAAAACCACTCACAAAAGACCGATCAAACATCAAGAAGAAGAACTAAGAAGAAGAGAACAGGGAAAGGAAACATTAAACTACTAAAAGAGATCACGGTCACAAACCTAAGGAAATAGAAACATCATCTATGATATCCAAAAACGAAACAACAATCGCACTCCAAATGTACGTTGTTGAATATAAATATTTTGTCAAAAAATTACGTTTGATCATGTCGGTGATACCTCTTGTCACACCTCTGAGGAATTTTTTGACCTTTATCTTGACGGAATACTGGGTCGTTAGGGTGACGACCCGTATGTGTGGTCCTTTTGGTCTTAACTTTCTCTGTGCACATGGGGTTACAAGTAGTGTCGTGACAAATATTATTGGTCCTGTACCTTCGTTGGATCTACAGGTAGGCGTCTCCTTACCTATTCTTTCGACACCATGTATACGTGTTACCTCATAATGTGTCGGTAATTTTTATTATGTAAACTTAGTCAAGATTACTCCACCTACTTTGACCTCGGATAATACGTCTCACTTCATTCGGTCTTTATTTTTTTGGTTATGTCATATGATTGTGTATATATACCTTAAATCTTTCTACCATTGTTATTGGGACATATACTCTGTCGTCTTCTCTGTGTCTACATATCTTGTCAGAAAACCTGAGACACCCTCTCCCTCTCCCACCCTACTAAACCTTCTTACCGTAACTTTGTACATATTATAGTATATATTTTACTTTTTTATTTTATTTTAATAACACGAATACAAATGAAAATAATAAAAGAAAATTAGAAGTATGATATTCACTAATTGGATAGAGGAAATGTAATCTAATAAGATTTAAAATGATACACAAATGTAAATGGTCACTCTAAATATGAAAGTATACAAAAGGACGATGATTTCGACGGGAAAGAAAAGTCGAATTTCTTAAGGGAAATTTTAAAGAAAATTCAGGTCGAGTATTCATTATTATTTGAGTAAATGGTAAACGAACAGACCTTTTGAAGAGTGGAGAGGAAGTTAAAACTTCCGATTGAAATGTTTTGTCTTATAAGAAAAACCGTCAAAAAAAAAAAAAATTCGTGGAACTTATGTAACATTACGAAAGAAGACTTGTCATTTCAAAGGTAACTTTTAGACGACTATCAGAATACCCTCAAGGGACCATGTATTACTCAACAAAAAGAGAACGACAAAAAAAAAAAATTCTACAGAGGAACAGAAATTTCTAAAAAAGATATAAAAATTAAAAGTGAACCTCCTATTAACGAAATGTTGCAACACAACAAAGACGATATGTTGTTACACTCAGTAGGTATTCATATGTATACGGGAGAGGGAGAACTTGGAGGGAGGGTGGGAGTGGGGTAGAATGGAGAGATTCAACAGAAATCGAAAACTGTAAAATTGATATTACAAAAACATATCAAGAGACCAAAGTAGAATAAACCTTGAAAGACCCGAGAAACCTAGACATATAGAGAACGAAAGGAGTACAATTCCTTCAAAAGTCAGTAAAAAAGAGGTTTATTCAAAAGATGGGGAAAGAGAGAGAAAAGAGTAATATCCTGGTGATGTTACCCTTACAACCAGGTGAACTACTACAGAGTGTTCGGGACTTCGAGATCAGTAAGAACGAAGCAAAACGATGAGACTCAAGGTGATGGGACGGAACCTCAATTAACTAGAAAAGAAGACGAGGTAGATTAGAAAAGAATTTGGAGAGATAATATAAAAAGTTGAGTAAATAACAAAAGAAGTAGAAACACTAAAAATAAACCATAAAATGGTATAAAAGATACAATTTAAGAATGAAACAAGTAGGTAAGAAGAAGGACTCGAGTAATTGTTGAAATATTCGTAATAAAATTTAAGGATTAATTCATATAATGTATAGAAAATAGTTCAATAAAAAGACTCTAAAATAAAAACCAAAATTTGTGTAAGGAGATAAAGAAGAAAAGGGAACTGGAAGACAAAACCAAAGTTACGTGACCTATTTTGTCGGTGACACGGTTTAGAAAAAATTCTAAATAGATAACTGACGTCACCTAGAAATAACAACGTGTACCCGAAGGAGATCAACGTTGCTCACCCTCGATGACGAGTAACGTCACACGTCCGAAATTAACACCACCGAAGACAACAACGTATCGTGTCCGAGATTAACGTGTTCAAAGTTATCAACCTCGTGTACCCGAGTCATCGACACCGAGTACTCGTGATCTCTTGACTGAGTCATAAACACTACGAGTTCAAACCAACGAGGTGTCGTACACCCTAGAAGTGTCTGGTCCCTAACTTGACCACAGATAACGTGTCGTGTCATCTAAAAATTGGTGACATAGTGGTCCCTTTGGTGACTAGGGTCAGAACTTCCTCACCAAAGTACAACCTCTAATTGGAATAACAAGTTGGGACGGATTCGGGATCCGACAGAGAGTTTGGATACATGATATGTTCATCTGATGAAGTAAAATAACCTAGGGTTATCAATCCCTCACCACCGACACGCCCACTTCCTCCCGGCTCTCCTAGATGAGGTACAAGTTCCAGTCCTCCCCGCAGACACTCCTCTATGGGAAGGAGGTCCATTCCTCGTCACCGACGTGAAACGACCTCGTCGGTACTTCTCTATAGGGTGCAGGTGCCATTCTCTTTGGGTTCATTCTACCATCCACAAAACTCTCCGTAGTCTCCCGTCTGTGTGACTTTGGTATTAGTGTCTTTTGATCAGTTAGATTGGTGTGATCCTGGTGTTGGAACAAATTGAGTTACTTTGATCCTGTACGGCACACCCCGGTCGGTGGGTGGTACCCGTCCAGTACCACTTCTCCAGACTGTCTTACACCAGGTAATCTCTTCCCTTACCGTTTGGTGAAGTCATAAAAACGGAACTCTTGAGGTTCATACTTTTCCGTTTTACTATCCTATGACTTTGTCCTTGAGGGACCCAGCCATCCACGGGTTATACAATGTCCTCTAGTCACCTCTTTATTGAGGTCTTTCTTACTTCCCTACCTTGGTTTCGTTTTTGTTATGGGTCCACACCTACACTGACCACTATCTTCGTTCCAGGCTACGACATTTCTCGTTATAACGTATCGTTGGACCTTACAAGTCAAGTCAAGTCAAGTCAACGAGTCAGGACAGGCTGAGAAACGTTGGGGTACTTAGTGTCGTGTGGTCCGGAGGGACAGGTAGTGGTAGAGGGTCTCAAGTGAGTCTGAGTGCAGGTAGCTCAGTCACTACGGTAGGTTGGTAGAGTAGGAGCCAGCAGGGGAAGAGGAGGACGGGGGTTAGGGAGGGTCGTAGTCTCAGAAAAGGTTACTCAGTGACGAAGCGTACTCCACCGGTTTTATGACCTCAAAGTCGAAATCGTAGTAAGGAAGGTTTCTTTAGGGTCCCAACTAGAGGAAGTCTTACCTGACCAACCTAGAGGAACGTCAGGTTCCCTACGAGTTCTCAGAAGAGGTTGTTGTGTCAATTTTTCGCAGTTAAGAAGCCGTGAGTCGGAAGAAGTGTCAGGTTGAGAGTGTAGGTATGTACTGGTGTCTTTTTTTTGTATCGGAACTGATCTACCTGGAATCAGTCGTTTCATTACAGAGACGAAAACTTATATGATAGATCCAACCAGTATTGAAAAGAAGGTTCCTCATTCGCAGAAAATTAAAGTACCGACGTTAGTGGTAGACGTCACTAAAACCTCGGGTTTTTTTATTTCAGACTGTGACAAAGGTGACAAAGGGGTAGATAAAGGGTACTTAGTTCCGTTTAACCTTCACCAGTTTGTCCTCTACCGTTCTCACTTGCAGCTGTAAGATCCTTAGTCGTTTAATTTTATCTGACATTACCCACTTAAATTGAGTCTACTGGTAATATAGATGAGGACACCCGTCCTTAGGGAGTCTTCTTTACCTCATCGGTAGTACCAGTTGTTTTCTCAGGTTTTACGTCATGAACCTACGTTAGAGTTTTTACTGTCTTACTAGAGACAAGTAAAGGTTCCGTTTGGTAAGTCATAGTGTCATTAGGTACAGGTACGGGGTTGGTCGTTACGATTTCTTCGACTCTTACTTGTAAAGATACTTCTGTAGGTTCTGGAAAATCTTGATTGTGGGGTTTGTCTACAGAAAAAGTGATAGTCCTTGACCTTACTTTTCGTCCTTCAGTTCTTTGTGGACCCCATTGTCCGTTTAAACCGGAACCTTATACCTTACTTCGTCCCGTTTCCGACAATCAAAACGGTTCTCAGTGACCAGTATCGTTTGTGGTAGAAAGTTGTTGTGTTCTCTTCTGAGATGTGTACATATAGTGGTCTACCAGTTGTGACTTTAGTTTAAATAATTTAATAAACGTCGGTTACTACTCTTCGAGATATGTGAGTCATTTTTGTTCTGGTCCTTGACTGACACCGAGTCTAGTACTTGAGGAGTAACGGTTTAAGTCTGAATTTAACTTCTTTCATCCCTTCTAGTGATCTGGTAAGTCCGTACTGGATTTATTTTAGGGAATACTAATATATCACCTTCACTCTTTATCTAAATACCCTCATCTATACTATCTATCTCATGGACTACTTGATACGTGATACCTCTAAGTACTGTGACATGTCCTCTGTACCTAGTTCTGGTAGGGGTACCTTTTCTTTACGTTTTTTCGTTTTACCGTCAGACCCCTCCGGAAAGTTTATCGACACTTTTCTTCTCTTCACTTTTCCTTTCTCTATTCGTAGACTTACGTCTCAAGGTCTTTTATCGTTTCTCTCTATTCTTTCGGAAGGAGTCGCTAGTTATGTTTATGTCCTTTTGTTGTCTTACCCTTCTGATCTCTAGAGAAGTTCTTTTAATCTCTATGGTTCCCTTGTAAAGTACGTTTCTACTCGAGCTATTTCCTGTCCTTACGATGCCTAGATTATCTTCGTCTTCTAAAATTCTTCTCCACCGTTCTTATATGTCTTGACATGTTTTTTCTAGAAGTACTGGGTCTATTAGTGCTACCACACTAGGGAGTGGATCTCAGTCTGTAGGACGTTACACTTCAGTTCACCCGGCTTTCGTAATGATGTTTGTTTCGATCATCTCCACTACCGTAAAGTCACCTCGGTAAATTTTAGGACTTTCTACTACGACACTTTCACGATGTGAGTTATACGGTCGTTGAAACCTTTTGAGTCGTCGCCGGTATCTTGACCTTTTCCAGACAAAAGTAAGGTTAGGGTTTATTTCCGTTACAGTTTCTTATGAGTTACGCGAGTAGAGTGTGTGATCATTTCATTACGAGTTTTAAGAGGTTCGGTGTGAAGTTGTTATGCACTTGGCACTTGAAGGAATACAAGTTCAACCAAAATCTTTTCCGTCTCCTTAGTCTCTAGTTGAACGGTTGTAGGCGACCTAGTAGTTTTTTCGTTCTCCCAAGGTCTTTTTGTAGATAAAGACGAAATAACTGATACGGTTTCGGAAACTGACACACCCGGTGTTATTTGACACCTTTTAGACTTTCTCTACCCTTATGGTCTGGTGGACTGAACGGAGAACTCTTTGGATATACGTCCAGTCCTTCGTTATTAATCTTGACCTGTACCTTGTTTTCTGACCAAGGTTTATCCTTTTCCTCATGCAGTTCCGACAGTGGGACGAATAAATTGAAGACACGTCTCATGTAGTACTCTTTTCGACCAGACCTTCTTTGTGTTCGACCTTAGTTCTAACGACCCTCTTTATAGTTATTGGAGTCTATACGTCTACTGTGGTGGGAATACCGTCTTTCACCTCTCCTTGATTTTTCAGAGAACTAATTTTACTTTCTCCTCTCACTTTTTCAACCGAATTGTGAGTTGTAAATCTTTTGCTTCTAGTACCGTAGACTAGGGTAGTGAAGTACCCTTTATCTACCTCTTTGTCACCTTTGTCACAGTCTGAATTAAAACCCCCCGAGGTTTTAGTGACATCTACCACTAACGTCGGTACTTTAATTTTCTGAGAATGAGGACCCTTCGTTTCAATACTGGTTGGATCTATCGTATAATTTTTCTCTGTAATGAAACGGTTGTTTCCAGGTAGATCAGTTTCGATACAAAACGATCACTAGTGCATACCTACACTTTCAACCTGACACTTCTTCCGACTCGCGGTTTCTTAACTACGAAAACTTGACACCACAACCTCTTCTGAGAACTCTCAGGGAACTTGAAGTTCCTCTAGGTTGGTCAGGTAAGATTTCCTCTAGTCAGGACCCACAAGAAACCTTCCTGAGTACGACTTCGACTTTGAGGTTTTGAAACCGGTGGACTACGGTTCTCAAATGAGTAACCTTTTCAGAGACTACGACCTTCCCTAACCCCCGTCCTCCTCTTCCCCTGTTGTCTCCTAATCTAACGACCTATCGTAGCGACTGAGCTACCTGTACTCAAACACACTTGAGGTCCACAACCACTACCTGTCCCTCCGGACCGTACGACACTAAGTACTCCAACGTTTCTCAGCCTGTACTGACTCGGTGACTTGACCTGACTTATCAAATCCCACAACCTATACTAAATCTGTGACTTGTTGTTGTTGTTTTGGACAGTTACAGGGTTAGTCCTCCTAGACTCAGTCGTGACTCTAATTCCGTCTGACCTTAAGTCTGTGAGTCCTTCGATGAAAATTTCATACCTTTATATGTGCCACGATACTCTGAGACGTGTTATAGACGACCGGTGGTCTAGGTCTTCTATATCTCATCAGGTTCCTTTCCCAACGTTTTAATCTCCACGGTCTATTTAAACCTTTAAAGAAAGACTTTATATGGTCACTGGTTCTCGCTCCGTCTCCCTATCAGTTTCTCCCGGGGGTGAACGGAGACAGGGATCCGTCGTGAAGTCATACAGGGATCTATATACGGTTTGGTCATCGGAAGGGAAGTCCAGTTTTAAGACCCTGGTCGTTTATACGGAGAAAGTGTCTTTTACTTCACAATATAAAGTAAGACGAGAGACGCGACATCCGTCGACTCTTGATGAAGAGACAAACGTACTCAGAGTATAAGGGTACCCTGGGTGTTTTTTCGGGACGACCGGTCGTTTGTTCCCCGAAAGGAACCCACCGTCTGTGGTCTTCGTCTCGTGGTCCACATTTTTTGTCCCGTGTTCTTCACACATGTTCAAATGGAGATCCTCTATGATCTTCTTTAAAATACCTTTATTAACTTATGTAGTTCTTTTTTTCTAAAGTTTATTATTAGATTGAAACGTGAAGTTATTGATCTTTTTATACCTTGAGTCGGGTTTCCATTAACTTCATTCTTTTATTGTTTTAATATCGTATTTATTTATTTTATCTCTGTCTTTTTTATAATGATTAGTAGTGGGTTTCATTTCTGAAAAAGACTTTACAGAAATTAAGAAACTTTTACATTTTGATAATCGATCTGATTCTTTTTTCTCCTCAAATTTTTTATTTTTGTCTTTACTTCATCCTCACTAACGTTAGTTTCTGTGTCTTTGAGTTAGTAATCCTTTATGAAACCTTTTAATATACAATTGTTTTACCTTTTGGATCCTCTTTCCCTATTTAAGAACCTTTTTACTTCGACAGTTTTGACTATTCTTTATCCTATAAACTTGTTTTCTCATTATTCATTCCTCTAATTTTGAGATTTGTCTAGTTGTTTTTCATTCTTATAACTTAGGTATTTCTTTTTTAAGGGTTGTGTCCTTTCGAATCCTTATCTACCAAAGTGAACACATAAAATTGTCTGTACATTTCTTTTAATAACTGTTAAGGATTTAAGAAGGTTTTATAACTTTACGCTTCTGAGAGGTTTTGAGTAAAATGTTTCGGTCGTAATGTGAATATGATTTCGTCTATTGTGTTATACTCTTTCTTTTGATATACGATTATAGAGACTTTTATTATCTGTATTCGTCAGTGGTTCTTTTATGATTGTTTGACTTAAGATATCGTGTCATGTTCCTAGTGTAACGAACTAGTTCACCATAAGTATAATTCTACGTTTCTACCAACTTGTATTGGTTTTGTTATTTACGTTATATAGTGTAATTATCTTATTTTCTATTTTTAGTTTAATAGAGTTCTCTACGTCTCTGTCATAAACTGTTTTAAGTTATCGGTAAGGTCTTTTTTTTTTTTTTCATGGGAGTCATTTAAACCATATTTTTCTTGATGGAATCTCCCTCTAGTTCTACCATCTCATCCTATTACACCTTAAGTGGTGGAGGGTTTTTCGTGTAGTTTTGATACAGATGTACACCTTGTTAAGAGTATCTTTCGATTGACCTTCGACCATCGTCTCGAGGTTATGTTGGTTGTGACGTTTTTTCTAGAAGTATATTGATCCATTCTACCTTTTTTATGTTGTCAGTCATGGACACGGGGATCATCCCTAGAGATTCCCTCTCTTCCGTGTGTGTCCATCTGTAAACGAGACCCCTCACTCTTTCAGTTGAGTGTTAGACCTGTAGGATCAGGACCACAGGACGTGTCTCCTCTGTGTGTGAGAAAGGATGATCCTTTAGATGACTCGGTCTCTCTTCCCAACTTCTTTGGATCTGAGATGAGAACTTTATGTACTTACAACCGTACGATTGTTACTCCTGTCTTTCTCGGAATCTGACCACGGAAGGTGGAACGACATGAAAGGTTTGACTTCCCTGACTGTAAGATCTGGGTAAGTAAGGTATGGTGTCGGACCGTACTCTAGTCCCGTTTCTAAGACAGACCGATGAGTCTTTGTCTGACCCAATGGACCCCACACTAGTTCCTCCTCCTCGGTATCTTTGGTAACTGTCACACACGCGACCCACCACGGTGTTAATCAAGTCAAGTCAAGTCAACGAGTCAGTACAGACTGAGAAAGGCTGGGATACCTGACGTCGTATGGTCCGAAGGGACAGGTAGTGGTTGAGGACCTCGAATGAGTTTGAGAACAGGTAACTCAACCACTACGGTAAGTTGGTAGAGTAGGAGACAGTAGGGGAAGAGAAGGGTGAAAGTTAGAAAGGGTCGTAGTCCCAGAAAAGTTTACTTAGTCAAGAAACGTAGTCCACTGGTTTCATAACCTCAAAGTCGAAGTCGTAGTCAGGAAGGTTACCTATAAGTCCTGACTAACGGAAATCCTAACTGACCAACCTAAAAGAACGTCAGGGTCCTTGAGAGTTCTCAGAAGAGGTTGTGGTGTCAAGTTTTCATAGTTAAGAAACCACGAATCGAAAGAAATTTCAGGTTGAGAGTGTAGGTACGTACTGATGACCTTTTTGGTATGGAAACTGATCTACCTGGAAACAACCGTTTCATTACAGAGACGAAAAATTATACGACAGATTCAACCAGTATCGAAAAGAAGGTTCCTCGTTCGTAGAAAATTAAAGAACCACCGTCAGTGGTAGACGTCACTAAAACCTGGGGGGGTTTTATTCCAGACAGTGACAAAGGTAACACCACCACGGTGTCCTTAAAGGTTTACGATTCACCACTTATAGTCTGTTTATACGGTACACTCTCTTGAACTAGATCGATACATTTCTGTCAGGTCTATCGGACCCCACACTAGGTCCACCTTAAAGTCTCAAGTAACGGACTTGCGTGTATTACCGTCTCCTAAATCGGTATCCTCTGTAACAGTCACGAGTGTGGTCCGTCGTAGTGTTCTCGTGCATCGTTGAGTCACGATTTTGAACCCGTCTGTCCGGTACCGGTGTTGAAATGTGATCTAGACCCTTCTTATGTTGTTCCTTGAAACGACGATGACTCGTTTTTGTTCCTGAGGAGTCAAAACACCCAAACGACACTGGGGTGTCCGGGGTTAACGAAGTCGTTAGTATAGGAAACCCCCGTACCGTGTATGAGTTCCCATTACTTCGGAATACCTAGTACTGAAAGTCTTGAAGAGGGGGTTAACCCTCGTCTGGGTGGGGACCGTCCCACCACTATCGGTACTTCGTTTTTTCTTCGGGGTGGAGTGTAGGTCGTTCAGATCTACGATGTTGTGGTTGGTGTGAGGGATAGTGACCCTTTTAACTGTTGTGGGAGACTTCTTTCTACCCCGACCGTACGTATAGTCTTGTTCTGGAGTACGTTTTTTATAACCTACTTGTGTCATATGTGTTCTTATGGGGTTGTGTTTTTGTGGGAAAACTCTTGTGTCATCTATTAACTATAAGGGTTTAAGTATGTCTGTCTCTTTAATTTCATTTTACTTTTTAGTCTCCTTGATAAACTTTAATGTTCCTGTTCCCTTGAGGGGATTTTCTTTTTTATTATTATTATTCCTTGTCTGGAGTGGTAACAGGATCTGAGACTCAAGTTTTTACTCCATTAATTTGACAATTGAATTAATTCTTTCTAATAGTTATCTTTACATCTAATGACATTGTTCCTTAATCTTGAATATTTTTATTTGGTTAATTTTTATCTGTTTAACGACTCTATTTTTGGCTAGATCTTCGTGACCTATCGTCTAATTAACGTGTCTTACTTGTTCATTAGACTTTCATCTTATTACCTTTAGTGGGTTAGTCTTGTCGTTGTCTTTCTGTTAAATGTTTACTTTCGTTGTGTAGTCTAAATACCCTATTATAATTCGGACGGTTGGATACGTATAATCCTGCATATTCTCTCATTCTCTCTCTTCGACTAGTTTTACATAAACTTCTTTAATACCGAATTTTTAAATTTTTGAATTTCTTCCTTTCTCTATAGGTCCATGTCCTTCGTGTCTCCCAGGGTTTCTTCTACTTGGTTTTTTCTGAAAGTTTTTCTATATAGTATTAACCGTTTTAAATTTCCCTCTTGAGATTTCCGTCGTTCTCTTTTTGTTTTTTTCAGTCAATACTGTTTTAGGGGTATTCCAATAGTCGACTAAAGAGACACTTTTTAAACATCCGGTCCTCCCTCACCGTAAATTTATGATTTTCCCTTTTTAGACGTAGGATCCTATGGGATACATCTTTCTAATATTAAATCTCATCTTCCTCTCTCATTATTAAAAAATCTATTCGTTTTTGATTTTCTTAAGTCGTTATAATTTGGATGGAATGTTCTTTATAATTTCCCGGATTTATCTTTTCTTCGTCCTTAGATAATCTTTCCCTTTTAGTGTTATCCTTTCCGTTTATATGTTTTCATAATCGCTAGTGAAATTTTCGGTCATGTACTTCAATTTTTGTTCTTTTTTAACATTTTCAATGATATTAACATTAATTGTAAATTTTTCGTACTTTTATTTTATACTATAGTTTTAGTGTTTCGTATTCCCTCTTTTCATCCTTTTATATCTAGTAAATCTTATACAAACTTGAACATATTGACAGTCAAATTTCATTCATCTATATAAATACCCAATTATTTATAACTCGATGTACCATTGATACTTAGTGTATGTTTTACCTAAGTGTTTTTATTTTTCTTTCGTTGAGTTCGTGTGATGTTTTCTTTTAGTTGTTTGGTGTTTTCCTTTTTGTTTTTCTTCTTTACTTGTTTTTGCTTGATACTTTTGTTGATCATTTGTTCCTAGTTGTACCTTCAATCACATATGGGTAGTCATTAATAAATTTTCCAGTTACTTGATTTTTGTATGACTCACCTTCTGACCTAATTTTTTATTCTTGGATGTTATACGACGGATGTTCTCTGAGTAAAGTTTCATTTTCTCTGTGTTTGACTTTCACTCTTTTATCTTTTCCTATAAAGTACGTTTACCTTACCTGTCTTTTCATCTCCAAAATTTTATCTAAAATTTTGTTCATGGTATCTAAAATTTATCTAAAATTTTGTTTATGGTATTTCTTTCTTTCTCTATCCGTAATATATTCCAATTTACCCAGTTATGTTTCTCTTCTATAATATGAGTAATTATAATTTTATTATGTAGGTTTTATACTCGTGGATTTATATATTTTGGTATGATTGTCTATATTTCCTCTTTACCTACTCTATCATCCTCTTAAATTGTTAGGTGTGTGTAGTTACCTTTCTAGTACGTCTGTGTTTTAGTTATTCCGTTGTCTCCAGATTGAATACGTTATCTGGTCAACCTGAATTGACTATGGATGTCCTGTGATAACCTCTTCCGTTACCGTGGGATGAAGTCATGAGAACGGACCTTTTAGGGTACCTACCTTTTAAGGTACCGACGTCAGGTACCCCAGCGATTGTCAGCGTGTACTGACTCGCTGAAGTGAAAGTGAAAAGTGAAAGTACGTAACCTCTTCCTGTACCGTTGGGTGAGGTCATAAGAACGGACCTCTTAGGGTCCCTACCCCCTCGGACCACCCGACGGCAGATACCCCAATGTGTCAGCCTGTGTTGACTTCGCTGAATCGTCGTCGTCGTTGTCCTGTGATATAGACTTTTTTTATTATCTTACATGTTACAAAAGTTCTCGTGTACCCCACAAGAGATTCTCTGGTGTTTGATCCAGTATTTTTTCGGAATTGTTTAAATTCTTCTATCTTTAATAGAGCTCTTAGAAAAAAATTTTGTTACTATACTTTGATCTTTAGTCGGTGTCTTTCTTTTTACCCTTTCCTCACTTACATACCTCTGATTTGTTGTGTGACAATCTTTTTTTACCGATTTACTACTTTAGTTTCTTCTTTAGTCTTTTATAGAGTTGTGTCAACTTTTACTTTTGTGCCGGAATATTTTAGATACCCTATATCGTTTTCATCAAGATTCTAATTTTAAATATCATTATGTCTGGAAGGAGTTCTCTGTTCTTTTTTTATAGTTTATTTGTTGGATTGGATGATGGATTTCCCTAGTCCTTTTCTTGTATATTTTGGTTTCCAGTCGTCTTCCTTTCTCTGTTATTTCTAGTCTCTCCTTTATTTCATCCCTATTTTATCTTTTCTAGTTATATTTTTTCTCGACTCAAGAATTCTATTTTGACTGTTAGGAGATCGATCCGAGTAGTTCTTCTTTTCACTCCTCTGACTTTAGTTATTCTATTCCTTACTTTCTCTCATTTATTGTTGGTTGAATATGGTGTTTAATGTTTTTTAATATTCGTTTATAATATTTGTCAATATACGGTTGTTTAACCTGTTGGATCTTCTTTACCTGTACAAAGATTTTTACATTTTGAACAGCTCCGTCTCATTTTTCCCTTGTATTAACGCTGTCTGGTTATCTCAGACACTAAAATTTTGAGGGAGGTTTGTTTTTAGGTGTTGGTCTATCAATGTAGTCCCTTTAAGTAAGTTTGTATGTTTTTTCTTGGATATGAATAGGACAAGTTTCATAAGGTTTTTTGACTTCTCTACTCTTGTGAAAGTTTAAGGAAGATACTTCGGTGGTAGTTGGACCGCGGTTTTGGTTTCTATTGTGTGTCTTTTAATGTCTGGTTATAGAAACTACTTATATCTACATTTTTAGGAGTTTTATAATCGTTCGACTTAAGTTGTTGTGTATTTTTCCTACTAGTTCACCCTAAGTGAGACCCTAGTATCCTACCAAGTTGTCTACGTTTAGTTGATTACATTATTCCTTGTAATTGTTCTTCTTTCTATTTTTAGCGTACTGGTAAAGTAACCTACGTCCTTTACGTAAACTGTGTTAAGTCGTAGGTAAATAAAATTTTTGAGAGTGGTTTTACCCACATCTCCTTTGTATATACATGTTTTACTTTCGGTGTATACTGTTTAGGTATCGGTTGTAACCATTTTTCTACTTTCGGAAAGTAAGTGTAAGAGTCACCACTTTTCTTTAAATCGGAAAGACGATTTAAGTCATTTTTTTAGTTCTACGGGTCAGAGTGGTGAAGATGAATTGTATTATAACCTTCAGGATCTGTGTCATCAGGTTTTTCTTTTTCTTTATTTTATATAAGCTTAACCTTCCCTTTTCAATTTTACCAGTGATAAACGGTTACTGTATTTGTGATTATATCTCTTGGGATTCAGAGGTATGTTTTAATAATCTTGATTATTTCCTTACGTCGTTCCATTCTCCTATATTTTAATAATATGTCTTTAGACAACGTAAAGAAGTGTGATTTTACTTTATAACCTTTCCTTTCTTATTTTGGAATAAAGTTGGAACAGTGTGTGTGTTTTTTTTTGGATCTTATTTGAATTGGATCCTCTATTTTCTGAATAGGTGAGTTTGGATATTTATACCTATTTCCTTTAACTTCTAACAAGTTTTTTTACTTTTATATAAGCTACGAAACCTCAACATTATTAATTATAACAATATTACCGGTATGATAGGTTTAATTGGATGTCTAAATTACGTTAGAGATAGTTAAAGGGTTCTGTAAAAAAAGTGTTTCGATCTTCTTTATTAGGATTTTAAATGTACCTTGGTGTTTTCTGTGTCTTTACGGATTCGTTAAGACTCCTTTTTCTTGTTTCGTTCTCCGTATTGGGAGAACCTACAGTGTTTTATGATACTTCGATGTCATTAGGTTTGTCGTACCATAACCACTATTTTTTGAATGTACATCCAGTTACCTTGTGTTATCTTTAAGGTCTTTGTTTGGGTGTACGGGTACCGATTAATTAGATACTGTTTCCTTCGTTCTTATATGTCACCTCCTTTATGTCAGAGAAATTGTTTACCACAAACCTTTGGAGTTGTCGATGTACACTTAGTGACGTCAATCTTGTGAGGAGTGTGGTATATACTTTTATCAGAGTTTCATAAAATTTTTGGATTTATATTCTGTACTGTGGTATTTTGAAGATTTTCTCTTGAATTCGTTTTATAAAAGACTGTATTTAACATCTTTGTAAAAAATCTAGTCGGAGGGTTTTCCTTTCTTTATTTTCGTTATTACTTGTTTACCCTGGTTTAGTTTGAATATTCGAAAATACGTGTCGTTTCTTTTAGTTATCTTACTTCTCTGTTGGATACTTTACTTTCTTCTATAAACATTTAATACGATGACTGTTACTATTATAGGTTTTATATATTTACCGAATATGTTGAGTTATAATTTTTTTTTAAGTTGGGTTAGTTTTTTACCCGTCTTCTAGATGTATCTGTAAAAAGACTTCTTCTGTATGTCTACCGGTCGTCCGTGTACTTGTATACGAGTCGTAACGATTAATAATCTCTTTAACTTACGTTTTGATGTTACTCCATAGTGGATTATACACAGTCTTACCAACAGTAGGTTTTTTTAGATGTTTATTATTTATGACTTTTACAAATTTCCATCAGGAAAATATGACATCGACCCTTACACTTAACCACGTTGATAAAAACTTTTTTCCACACCTTGAAGGAATTTTGATTTTTATCTCGATGATATACTAACTTTTTAGAGTAAAGATTCATATATAAACCTTTCTTCTTTTAGAGATTTGTTTTTTGTGAAGTAACAAGTATCGTCGTGTTAAATTTATCGATTCTGTTCCTTTGTTAGGTTCACGTAGTTGTCTACTAACTTCTTCTACATTATGTATGTATGTATATATATATATATATATATGTTTGTGTGTGTGTGTGTGTATATATATATATATTACCTTATAATGAATTGGTATTCTTTGTCACTTTATAACGGTAAACGTCGTAATACCAAACTGGAGTCAAGTCAAGTCAGTGAGTCAGTACAGGCTGAGAAACGCTGGGGTACTTAGTGTCGTACGGTCAAGAGGGACAGGTAGTGGTTGAGGACCTCAAGTGAGTGTGAGTGCAGGTAGCTCAGGCACTACGGTAGGTCGGTAGAGTAGGAGTCAGCAGGGGAAGAGGAGGACGGGGGTTAGGGAGGGTCGTAGTCCCAGAAAAGGTTACTCAGTTGCGAATCGTACTCCACCGATTTCATAACCTCCAAGTCGAAGTCGTAGTAAGGAAGGTTACTTGTGGGTCCTGACTAGAGGAAATCCTACCTGACCAACCTAGAGGAACGTCGGGTTCCCTGAGAGTTCTCAGAAGAGGTTGTGGTGTCAAGTTTTCGTAGGTAAGGAACCTCGAGTCAGAAGAAGTGTCAGGTTGAAAGTGTAGGTATGTGCTGATGACCTTTTTGGTATCGGAACTGATCTGCCTGGAAACAATCGTTTCATTACAGAGACGAAAAGTTATACGATAGATCTAACCAGTATTGAAAGGAAGGTTCCTCATTTGTAGAAAATTAAAGTACCGACGTTAGTGGTAGACGTCACTAAAACCTCGGGGGGTTTTATTTCAGATTGTGACAAAGGTGACAAAGGGGTAGGTAAAGGGTACTTTACCACCCTGGTCTACCTAACTGGATCTATCGTGATATGAATTGATTCATTTAGTCTCTCTCTCTTTATATACTATAGTACTATACACTTTATATTTTTTATTATGTTTAATTTTATATTTAGGATCCGAAGAGACCATCGAATCTCCCATTTCTTAGACGGACGTTACTCTCTCTGGACCCAAGTAAGGGACCCAATCCTTGTAGGGGACCTCCTCCCGTACCGTTGGATGAGATCATAAGAACGGACCTCTTATGGGTACCTGTATCCTCCGACCGTCCGATGTCAAGTACTCCAGTGTTTCTCAGTCTGTACTGACTCGCTGATTCGTGTCGTACCATATACGATGTTATACTATTTCTATTAAAATTTTCCTCATTTAAAGTCTACTTATAGTGTACTTATAACTACGTTTTTTAAGGTACATGTGGGTACCACCTAAGTACAACTACACACCGTTTTGGTTATGTTATAACATTTCAAATTTTTTTTAGGTTTTATTTTAAAATCGCTCGTCTAAAGTTATCGTTTAATTCTTTTTTAGATAATTATATTTGATGATATAATTATATAATTATCAAGACTTTTTTGGAAATTTTTGTAAGTTGTAAACGACGGTCTTTGATCCTACTCTCCTTTATACCTCTTTTACGAGTCACTGATATCCCGAAATAAAATATGACTACTTTTACAAAACAAAGATTTAATATACTTACAAGATTTACTTTACACAAGTGAAATTTAACAATAAAAATTTAATACACTGGTCTACCACGTCACCATTTCTTAGACGAACGGTTACGTCCTTTGTTTTCTCTGCACAAGTAAGGGACACAGTTCTTCTAGGGGTTTTCCTCCTTTAGGTTGGGTGAGATCATAAAAAAAAAAATTAAAAATAAAAATGAAATAAAATGAAATGTTATGACATAACCAAAACGGTATGTAACTGTACTTAGGTCGTGCCCACATGTACTCAAGGGTTTGTACTTGGGGGGGAGGGTGGAGTGAGGGGTATAGTAGAGAGACCCAGTAGGGGCACGTGGTCGGGGTTCGTAGGACATAGGACGTAGCTTGTATCTGACCACTAAGCAAAGAATTTTCTATCATATGTACAAAGTTACGGTAAGAGGGTTTAGTAGGGTGGGAGAGGGAGAGGGTGTCTCAGGTTTTCAGGTGAGATGTGTAGACACAGAGAAAACGACAGAGCGTATCTCCCAGTAGTAATGGTAGAAAGATTTAAGGTATATATACACAATCATATGACATAACCACAAAAATAAAGACCGAATGAAGTGAGCCGTATTAACCGAGGTCAAAGTAGGTAGAGTAATCTTGACTAAGTTTACATAAGAAAAATTACCGACTCATTATGTGATATCACATATACATGGTGTCGAAAGAATAGGTAAGTAGACGACTACCTGTAGATCCAACGAAGGTACAGGACCGATAATATTTATCACGACGCTACTTGAAACCCCATGTACACAGAGAAAGATAAGACCAAAGGAGCCACACATACGGGTCGTCACCCTAACGACCCAGTATTCCGTCAAGTTAAACGTTAAAAAATTCCTTAGAGGTGTGACAAGAGGTATCACCGACATGATCAAACGTAAGGGTGGTTGTCACATTCTCCCAAGGGAAAAGAGGTGTGGGAGAGGTCGTAAATAACGAACGTCTGAAAACTTAGCGTCGGTAAGACTGACCACACTTCACCATGGAGTAACACCAGAACTAAACGTAAAGAGACTATTACTCACTACAACTCGTAGAAAAGTACACAAACAATCGATAGACATACAGAAGAAACCTATTTACAGATAAATCAAGAAACCGGGTAAAAAACTAACCCAGTAAATAAAAAGACCTTAACTCGACGTCCTCAACGAACATATAAAAACTCTAATCAACAGTCAACGAAGTAAACGATAATAAAAGAGGGTAAGTCTTCCAACAGAAAAGTGGAACGAATATAAAAGGAAACAACACGTCTTCGAAAATTAAAATTAATTTAGAGTAAACAAATAAAAACGAAAATAAAGGTCTTAAGACCCACCACCTAGTATCTCCTAGGACAACACTAAATACAGTCTCTCACAAAACGGATACAAGAGGAGATCCTCAAAATATCAAAGACCAGAATGTAAATCTAGAAATTAGGTAAAAGTCAACTAAAAACACACACCACAATCTTTCACTAGATCAAAGTAAGAAAATGTTCACCAACTGGTCAAAAGGGTCGTAGTGAACAATTTCTCTAACAGAAATGAGGTAACATATAAAAACGGAGGAAACAGTTTCTATTCCACAGGTATACACACACCTAAATAGAGACCCGAAAGATAAAACAAGGTAACTAGATATACAGACAGAAACACGGTCATGGTATGACAGAACTACTGACACCGAAACATCATCTCGGACTTCAGTCCGTTCAACTAAGAAGGTCAAGGTAAGAAGAAAGAGTTCTAACGAAACCGATAAGCTCCAAAAAACATAAAGGGTATGTTTAGAACTTTAAAAAACAGGATCAAGACACTTTTAATGGCGACCATCGAACTATTGTTAACGTAACTTAGACATCTAACGAAACTCATCATATGAGTAAAAGTGATATAACTAAGAAGGTTAGGCACTTGTACCATATAAAGAGGTAAATAATCACAGGAGAAACTAAAGACAGTAGTCACAAAATATCATAAGATATATATCCAGAAATCAAAGAAATCCATCTATATAAGGATTCATAAAATAAAAAAAGTAACGTTACCACTTACCTTAACAAAGGAATTAAAGAAAAAGATGAAAGAGTAATGATCACATATCTTTACGTTCCCTAAAGACACACAACTAAAATATAGGACGTTGAAATGATATAAGCAACTAATCGAGATCATTAAAAGACCACCTCAGAAATCCCAAAAGATACATCTCCTAGTACAGTAGACGTTTGTCACTCTCAAAATGAAGAAGAAAAGGTTAAACCCAAGGAAAATAAAGAAAAAGAAAAGACTAACGACGCCGGTTTTGAAGGTCTTGATACAACTTATCGTCGCCACTTTCACCCGTGAGAGCAGAACAAGGACTGAAATCCCCTTTACGAAAGGTAAAAAGTGGTAACTCCTATTACAAACGACACCCAAACAGTATATATCGAAAATAATACAACTCCATACAAGGAAGATAAGGACGAAAGACCTCTCAAAAATAGTATTTACCTACAACTTAAAACAGTTTCCGGAAGAGACGTAGACAACTCTATTAGTATACCGAAAATAAAAAGTTAAACAATTACACCATTTAATGTAACTAACTAAACGTCTATAACTTCTTAGGAACATAGGGACCCTATTTCGGGTGAACTAGTACCATCGTTAGTCTTAGGTTGTTGTGTAATTTTTTTTGGTGAGATCATAAGAACGGACCTCTTAGGGGCACCTGTCTCCTCGGACCACTCGATGTCATGTACCCCAGCACTTCTCAGTCTGTGTTGACTCGTTGATTCGTGATTACGTATAAGTTTTGTTTTTGTGTTGATGTCTGTATCCTTTTTTTGAATACCAGTAGTTCTTCTTTCCCTTTCTCTCCCTGTTTACCCCTCATTCCCTGATTCTATATTTTTGATAATACGTAATTTATTTATTCGTCGTTCCAAAATAACATATCGTGTCCTTTAATATAATAGATCATTATTGGATATTACCTTTTATTGGACTTTTATATATATATATGTATTAACTTAGTGAAAAGACATGTGGACTTTATTGTTTTATAACACTTAGTTGATATAAAGTTAAATTTTTCTTAATAGAGTTATATATTTCCGTTATATAGTGTTTTGGTGTCAATTGTAGTAGTCAAGTCAAGTCAAGTCAAGTCAGCGAGTCAGCACAGGCTGAGAAACACTGGGGTAACTAGCGTCGTGCGGTCCTGAGGGACAAGTAGTGGTAGAGAGCCTCAAGTGAGTCTGAGTACAGGTAACTCAGGCACTACGGTAGGTCCGTAGAGTAGGAACTAGCGGGGAAGAGGAGGACAGGGGTTAGGGAGGGTCGTAGTCTCAGAAAAGGTTACTCAGTTGTGAAGAGTACTCCACCGGTTTCATGACCTCAAAGTCGAAGTCGTAGTAAGGAAGGTTTCTTTAGGGTCCCAACTAGAGGAAGTGTTACCTGACCAACCTAGAGAAACGTCAGGTTCCCTGAGAGTTCTCAGAAGACGTTGTGGTGTCAAGTTTTCGTAGTTAAGAAACCGTGAGTCGGAAAAAGTGTCAGGTTGAGAGTGTAGGTATGTACTGGTGTCCTTTTTGGTATCGGAACTGATCTGCCTGGAATCAGCCGTTTCATTACAGAGATGAAAACTTATATTATAGATCCAACCAGTATTGAAAAGAAGGTTCCTCATTCGTAAAAAATTAAAGTACCGACGTTAGTGGTAGACGTCACTAAAACCTCGGGGGGTTTTAATTCAGACTGTGACAAAGGTGACAAAGAGTAGATAAAGGGTACTTCATTACCCTGGCCTACGGTACTAGAAGTAAAAGACTTACAACTCGAAATTCGGTTGTAAAAGTGAGAGGAGAAAGTCAAAGTAGTTCTCTGAAAAATTAAGGAGAAGTGAAAGACGGTATTCCCACCACAGTAGACGTATAGACTCCAATGACTATAAAGAGGACCGTTAGAACTAAGGTCGAACACGAAGAAGGTGAGGTCGCAAAGAGTACTACATGAGACGTATCTACAATTTATTCGTCCCACTGTTATATGTCGGGACCGCATGAGGAAAAGGATAAACCTTGGTCAGACAACAAGGTATAGGTCAAGATGGACAACGAAGGACTGGATGTATGTCTAAAGAGTTCTCCGTCCAATCCACCAGGCCATAAGGGTAGAGAAAGTCTTAAAAGGTGTCAAATAACACTAGGTGTGTCAGTTTCCGAAACCGTATCAGTTATTTCGTCTTTATCTACAAAAAGACCTTGAGAGAACGAAAAAGGTACTAGGTCCCCTACAACCGTTAAACTAGAGACCAAGGAGACGGAAAAGATTTCGGTCGAACTTGTAGTCCCTCAAGTGCCAAGTGTATAACGACTTCGGACCGAACCTCTTAAAACTCGTAATGAAATGATCGTACACTCTACTCACGTTAACACACCATCAAACTCGTAAGAAACCGTAACGGAAGGAAACCCTAACCTTACTTTTGACTGGAAAAGGTCAGGACACCGGTGACGACTCAAAAGGTTTAAACGACCGNACTCACATCGTGAAAGTGTCGTAGTAGAAAGTCCTAAACTTTGTCGAGGTGACCTTAAGGTAGTGGAGGTGATCGAAACAAGCATCACTACGAAAGATTCCGGGTGAACTGAAGTGAAAGATTCTACAGACCGAGATCTAATCACTAGTGTGGTAGTACTAATAGACCCAGCGCTTCCAGAAAAAACATGTCAAGAAGACACATAAGAACGGTGGAGAAGAATCATAGAAGACGAATACAATCCAGGTATGGTAAAGACAGGAGATAACTCGGGTAGAAACGTATTTTACAAGGGAACCATAGAGATTAAAAGAACTTCTCTAGAGATCAGAAAGGGTAAGACAAGAAAAGGAGATAAAGAAACGTAACTAGTGACTTCTTCCGAAAGAATAGAGAAGAACGATAAGAAACCTTGAGAAGTAAGTCTACGAATATCGAATGGAAAAGAGGAAACGAAAAGTGGAGAGAAGAAAAGTGTCGATAAACATTCCGGAGGGGTCTGTCGGTAAAACGAAAAAACGTAAAGAAAAGGTACCCCTACCAGAACTAGGGACAGAGGACATGTTACAGTGCTTGGAGTAAGGTATGAAGGAGTCTGTGAGATAGATAGTCTAGATCCGGGAATTTAGATAAAAATGAAAGTGACATATTAGTATTTCCTAAACTAAATCCAGTATGGACTTACTAGATCGCCAAAGGGATGAAAGAAGTTAAATTCAGATATAAACCGTTATTCCTCAAGTACTAGACTCGGTGTCAGTCGAGGACCAGAACAAAAACTACTGACATATCTCGAAGAGGTAGAAACCGACGTCTCTTATATTAGTTAGACTAAAACCACAACTGGTGGACCACTACAGGTACACATTTCAGAAGAGAACACAACAACCTTCTCCCACAAACGATACTGGTCACGTAAAAGAACCGTTTTGAGATAATCTGAAACAGGACGAAGTAAGGTGTAAGGTTCCGGTTTAAAAGGACAATGAGGTCCACAAAGAACCGAAGGATGAAAACGTAAGGTCGCAGCAGGTGACCTCTTCCCTTACCGTTCGGTGAAGTCATAAGAACGGAACTCATGGGGTAATTGTCATACTTTTCCGTTTTACTATCCTACGGTTTTCTCCCTGAGGGGTCCAGTAATCCACGGGTTATACGAAGACCTCTAGTCACCTCTTTATGGAGGTCTTTCTTACTTCCCTACCTCGGTTTCGTTTTTGTTATGGGTCGACACCTACACTGACCACTATCTTCGTTCTAGATTACGACATTTCTCGTTATAAAGTATCCTTGGACCTTACAGTCCAGGTACTTAGTTCCGTTTAACCTTCACCAGTTCGTTCTGTACCGTTACCACTCGCAGCTGTAAGATCCTTAGTCGCTTGATTTCACCTGACCTTACCCACTTAAATTGAGTCTACTGGTAATATAGATGATGACACCCGTCCTTAGGGAGTCTTCTTTACCTCATCGGTAGTACCAGTTGTTTTCTCAGACTTTACGTCATGAACCTACGTTAGAGTTTTTACTGTCTTACTAGAGACAAGTAGAGGTTCCGTTTGGTAAGTTATAGTGTCAATAGGTTCAGATACGGGGTTGGTCATTGCGACTTCTTCGACTTCAACTTGCCAAAATACTTCTGGATGATCTGGAAAATCTTGATTGTGGGTTTTTTCTACAGGAAAAGTAATGTCCCCTGACCTTACGTTTTCAATTATAGTATGAATTCCACTTTTTGACTTTCGTAAATAATATTTTTAAAGTCCTTATTCCTGTTCCCACGGGAGAAAGTCGTAAGATAAGTTGAATCAGGACCTACAGGATCGGTCTCGTTGATTTGTTCCTTTTCTTTATTTTCCGTAGACTTAGTTTTGCCTTCTTTATTTTAACAGAAACAAACTTCTACTATGATGCAATATATCTTTTAAGATTTATGAGGTGGTTTTTTCAAAATCTATGTTAGTTTCTTAAAGTCATTTCAACTTCCTATGTTTTAGTTACATTTTTTTAGTCAGCACAAAGAATTGAATTGTACTTTATAGTCTTCCTTTAAACTTTTTGTTAGGGTAAATATGGTTCGTAGTTTTTGTTAATTTTTTTTTTATGAATCGGTTGTAAGTAACCTAGTAACTTTTTCGTTTGCTCAAGGTCTTTTTGTAGATGAAGACGAAATAACTGATACGGTTTCGGAAACTGACACACCTAGTGTTATTTGACACCTTTTAAAAATTTCACTCCCTTTATGGTCTGGTGGACTGGACGACAGTCTCTTTAGACGTACGTCCAGTTCTTCGTTTTCAATCTTGACCTGTACCTTTTTGTCTGACCAAAGTTTAGTCCTTTCCTCTTACAATTCCGGCATATAACAGTGGGACAAATAAATTCAATATACGTCTCAAGTAGTACTCTTTACGACCCGACCTACTTCGTGTTCGACCTTAGTTCTAACGGTCCTCTTTATAGTTATTGGAGTCTATACGTCTACTGAGGTGAGAATACCTTCTTTCACTTCTTTTTGATTTCTCGGTGAACTACTTTCACTTTCTCCTCTCACTTTTTCAACCGAATTGTGAGTTGTAAGCCTTTTGCTTCTAGTACCGTAGACCAGGGTAGTGAAGTACTGTTTATCTACTCCTTTGTCACTCTCTGAAATAAAACCCCCCGAGGTTTTAGTGACGTATACCACTCACGTCGGTACTTTAATTTTCGAGGAATCTTCTTTTCGATACTGGTTGGATCTGTCGTATAATTTTTTGTCTCTAATACAACGCTTGTTTCCAGACAGATGAGTTTCGATACCAAAAAGGTCATCAGTACGTACCTACACTTTCAACCTGATATTTCTTTCGACTCGTGTCTTTTTAACTACGAAAACTTGACACCACAACCTCTTCTGAGAACTCTCAGGGAACCTAACGTTTCTCTAGGTTGGTCAGGTGGGATTTCCTTTGATCAGGACTTATAAGTAACCTTCCTGACTACGACTTCGACTTTGAGGTTATTAAACCGGTGGACTACACTTCTTGACTGAGTAACCTTTTTGGGACTCCGACACTTTTTAACTTCCACCCTCCTCTTCTCTAACTATCTCCTACTCTACCAACCTACCGTACTGACTGAGTTACCTGTACTCAGACTCATTCGAGGTCCTCAACCACTACCTGTTTCTTCGGACCGTACGATGTCAAATACTCCAGTGTTCTCAACCTGTACTAACTCGTTGACTTGACTTGACTCCTTGTTTAATTTGATACTCTCATTTTCTAGAGACGTCACTTTTGATATTCTATAACTGCTTTCTTTAACTTAGTCTGTGTTGACTTCTTTTTATGTAGAATACAAGTACCGAATCTTTTAATTATAACAATTTTATAATTACAATGAGTTTCAGTACATGTCTAAGTTACCTTAGGGATAGTTCTATAGTCACCGTAAAAATATTTTTATCTTTATAGGTTGGTATGTTAAACATACTTTGGTGTTTTATAGGACTTGTCGATTTAGTTAGGATTTTTTCTTCTCGTTTCGTCCTTCATAGTGTGAAGAATTAAAATTTGATATAATGTTTCGATCTCGTCAAAATTTTTATATCATAACCGTATTTGTGTCTTGTTACCTTCTCTTGATTCTCGAATCTTTATTTGGATACGTATAAACAAGTTGATTATAAACTGTTTTTTAGGTTCTTATAAATTACGATTCCTACCGAAGAAGGTTTACCAAATCTATTTAAACCTATAAATTCACACTTATTTACTTTGATCCGGTGGTAAGTGTTTTTAATAGGGTTTCACCTAATTCCTGAATATACATATTGGAATTCAACATTTTAAGGATCCCTTTTAATCCTTTGTAGAGGAACTGTAACCAGAACCGTTACTAAAAAAAAAAAAACGTATACTATGGATTTCGTGTCCGTTATTTTCATTTTTATTTATTAGTACTGATGTAGTTTCAATTTTCGAGAACGTGTCGGTCTATTTATTAGTCGTCTTACTTCTCCGTTGGATACCTTACCTCCTTCTATAAACGTCAAGTTTATACACTATTCCCCAATTATATTTTTTAAATATGTATTGAGTATATTATCGTTTTAGTAGTAGTAGTGGTATATAAGTTAGTACCGGAGACGGATTTATCAGTAAAAAGGATTCTTCCATAAGTTTAACGATTCTCTATGTACTTTTCCACGAGGTGTAGTGATTAGTAGTCCCTTTATTTTTATTGTGATGTTACTCTATGTCGGAGTGTGAACAATCTTTCCGATATTAGTTTTTCTGCTGTTTATTGTTCACAACGGTTTCTACATCCTTTTTTCTCTTGGAATCCTATGATAACTACCTTTGTATTTAACCATATAGGTGTCACCCTTTTTTTATATGTCCAAAGATATTTTGGTTATATATCAATAGTTTACTGTGTCGTTAAGATGAAGAGCCATATATAAACTGCCTTTATTTTAGTTATGGAACTCTATAAACGTGGGGGTACAAATAACGGTGTAATGAAAGTCATCGGTTCTGTACCTTTGTTGAACACAGGTAACAATCTCCCGACTTATTTCTTTTACACTACATGTATATTCCTCACTTTATAATAAGCTGGTGTTTTTCTTCCTTTAGAACGGTAAACACTATTGTACTTTTTAGGACTTCCACAATACGATTTTCACTTGACAGTCTGTTTTTTCTGTTTAAAGCACACTAGAGTGAATATATCCCTTGATTTTGTAGATTTGACTCTTTGTCTCTTATTTAACTACCGTCGACCTCAACCCCTATCCGCACTCATTTTAACAACTTCCTTCGTTTTTCCATGTTTTATCTAAATATTATGTTTCAATGTCTCTATATAAGTCGTACCACCGATGTCAGTTATGACATAACATATAAACCTTAAAAGATTCTCTCATCTATAATTTTCAAGAGTAGTGTTTTTTTAGTTGATACACTTCATTATTTACAATTGATTTCAATAACACCAATAGTAAAACGTTATATCAGTAAATAGTTTAGTAATACGACATATGGAATTTGTTATTTTGATTTTTTTTTCTTATATGACACTAAATCACATCTTAATTCTGTCGAAGGTATAGTTATACCTTACATATCTAATAACTTATTTACTATGATTCTGTTAAATAAGTAATAAACACAAACAGTGTCACCCGAACACTGTCTCAAGTCCAGTAACTCTACGTTCATCTTCTGAAATCTAACCCGAAGATCTTTACGAGAAATTCAGTTTTACTAAGTATGACGTATAAAAAAGTGAGAGACGGGAAAGAAAAAAGGAATACAAATTCGTATATACTATGTCCTTTATCTCATCGGTAGAATGACAGAACTCTTCTATATTGATTGGTGTCCGTTTAGTATACCATGGAAACAATCTTTCACTTCCACAATGGAGGTGTGTGTCCCAGTTAATTAAAGTCGAAATTGAATGGGAGAGTGACCCGTAGTGACCTGTCACTTCTAACAGTGTTGGTTTATACTGTCAGGTCCGACTCACCTTCTGGTCTTTGTCTAAGTTAAAGAGTCTTGTACTTTCACCGTGGATGTTACATGAATAGTAATACACTCTTTTTATTCTGGGTATTATTTGTCTTTTGATGGTAAAAAATAACAAATTGAATATACCCATTTATGTAACAAATTGAATATATAGATACCTGTCCCGAGAAACCACTCCCGGTAGTTACTGTCCCGTTCTTCTTTAGATATAGAAAAAGACCCGTGAACC
The DNA here is from genome assembly GCA_006410555.1 of Capra ibex. Taxonomy (NCBI): domain Eukaryota; kingdom Metazoa; phylum Chordata; class Mammalia; order Artiodactyla; family Bovidae; genus Capra; species Capra ibex. Next base: position 11,629,269 of record SJYO01038709.1, on the reverse strand, counting down.
CTTTTTACCTAAAAGGGAACAATACACTTCACGAATAAACTTTTAACCCTTCTTTAACAACCCAAACCAACGTTTTTTACATTTTATTTAATAAAGAATCTTCGAATGAAGGGAGATTCTACGGTTCTTTCTTTTTTTCACAACGACTTTACTACTCGAGAATATTACCGGGTTGTCTATAAACTCACACCAGTATATTTGGTTCTCAAACGTATTCGACCGTAAAAACACAAGGAAATAGGATAGTCAGTACAAGACTGGGACCTGACCCGTGTGTGTTCGGTCTTTTATGTATCACCATCTTGAAAGAATAACAGACGTATCACGTGAAGGAGGGACTAGAGGGTTGTAGACAGAGGATCTGCCTTCTGGTGTCAGGATCATGACTGAAGTAGTACCTTAGGACTCTCGTACAGGTCATAAGTTCTTATGAAAGAATGTCCGACAGGGTTTCAATCACCCTACTCATTCCCAATGTGATTCTGAACCCTGACTATATTTTCAGTCATAGAGTTTGTTCATTTTTAGTTTCGGTTTACATAAGAGTTTCGTAAATAGGTTTCACCGAGTAGGGTCAGTTGTTTATATGTTTGGTATATGACGGTGATTATTAGGTGGTAGTTAGGTGAGAGAATACTATAAGACATGATTAGTCTCATGAGGGAGGGTGGTTCGGGTCTATCTCAGTCTATTATGAAACGTTATACCACAAGGTTCGTCAGTGTTGATTAACTAAAAGGTCATGTAATTTATGATAGATACACAGTGAGACCCTGACCTATCTTTCCCTCTTAGATTTGTGGTACTTCATTACTCTACCATTTACTCCTAGTTCTACTTTTGTCTTTCTAATTTTTTAACTCACGTCTTTACATCGGAAGTCTTCCAAACACCTTCCATTGACTCCTAATCTGTTCCTTTCCTCTTTTGACGATCCCAACGACTAAGTCAGATCTGTCCCCGTAAATTTGTCACGAGAGAATATCTTTGGAAGTCCTCTGTTTCGGACATCCATTACGTTCTGATTTCCAGTTCAGTCTCTTAAAACTACAACCCTGATACCTCTTCTCTTTCCTTCGTTCTTTTCTCCTGTGATCCAAAGATCGGATACAGACCAGTTCAAAAGATCCTCAGATTCGTAGGAAAGGGGACGGAGACCGAACGTAAACGATCTGATACCGGATACTACATTTATAAGAATAAAGGAGTTTTGGAGAGACTTGACCTAGGACATGAGAACCGGGGAACGATATTCCGACAAAATATTTTAAACAAGGAAGTCTAAGAAACTCCGGATAAATACAACTATGGAATAAGACAGTTCGAGACTCGACTAAGAGTTTTTGTCTTAGACGAGTTGACGAGGAGTCTTTCTACAAAGGGACTTACCTGAAGTTAAGTGTTCCGATTTGAACGTTTTCAGGGAGAAATACTCCGGTGTCAATAAACCTCCGGGGGTTTTTCGTAAGTTCCAAAAAAAAGTCTTTGAATAGTTTTCTTTAAGGAATCTCTGACTTGTAGTAGGAAACAATACAGGGTTTGTAGAAAGTTTTGACTCATTGGGTACCAAAATTCTAATCCATGAACACACAAACTAAAAAAAGATGAGGGAATCCTACTCATAGGACGAGAGGTCCCCGTTAACGACGGAGGTACGGAGATAACCGAGTAAACAACGGGAAAGAAAAACAGGGTCTCAGATTACAAATAATAGTCAATGTTTTAACGGGAGTGATATAAAGGGACCTCTCGAGTCTGGAAACAAATTCACTAAGGGGAGTAAAATCATAGATGATCGAACTTTAAGGTCTCAACCCATACATCTAATTCGTGAGACGTTATTATTATTATTGTGTACACATTTATCTCGTCATTTCGAAAATTCCGTGCGTACGAGTACTAAATAAAATTAGGAAGGGACACTTTATTTACCTAGTCTCCAATAATAGGGGTAAAAGTTTTACTTTTTTGATACAAGGTCTCTTTCCAATACTGAACACGTTCCGGTGTAACATGTTGATACATTAAGGGTGAGATTACAAGAAAGACGAGACGGTACCTGGAGACTTAGTCCTATCAAATGTGGGTGTCACCCTAGTCGAAAGGTGACTGTTCGGGAATAAAGGTCCCGGTTCAACGACCGTCGGAATCTCGGGTAGACCAGAGGTCACCTACTTCGAAAGTCACTAACCACTGTCCGGGGTGGGAGGTCAGGTGAGGTAATCCTCGTAAGACAGACTTGACGACCTCCGTACGTTTCGAGAAGTCATACACTCATACGTCGTCTTTAGACGAAACGTAAACGTCAAACTTTTGACGTTTGGGGTTTCGTGACCTAACCCCGAGTTCTCCGTACTCTTACAAACTCACACGGGTGTCAGATTCTTTTCCCTTTGTAAATGTCACGGTTTAAGAACCTTCTTCTGTCTCTTCCACATAAATTTTGTCTTTGATTTTTCTATCTTTACGATTCCACCGAGTAACTTTAGGTGGTACGTGGTAAAAAGGTCTACTCCCTTGTGACTCTGTATTTTCTACCTTCCCGGACCAACTCCAAGATGATAGTTATGGACTGTCACCACCACCCTAAACTTAAGTTAAACACACAGATGTTGGACCATGAGAGAGGTGACATGACGTGACGGTACGATCCACGGGAGTGTCCTTTAAAAGGATAAGGACAAGTACAGGAAGGAAGGGAATTCAGTTCCAGATTCCACGAGTTGGAAGTTCAGGGATTTTCTGTGACCACTCCTCCTTCGTCTGTCGTCACCATTTTACTGAAACCGAACGAGACGTACATACTACTCTCTTCTACTTCCAAGGTCAAAGGTCACACGAGTCTTCTCGTCGTCAAGGACGACCGAAAGTCCGATCGAATAAATTTAACAAAAATGTAATAAATTATTAAGTATCGTTTACTAACTATTACACGGAGTGAGTCTATGAGTTTGTTTCTCTAAAGACTATGGTACTGAGACATTCACTTTATTTTTGTTGGATGAGAACCGTTTTAGTAATGGACTTCATATTCGATCTTTCGGAGTGCTAACAAGTGTCGATTTATAGACCTCTTCCTCCGACACCGATCCAAGTTTAAGACTTACATGGAGGGTTAACGGAACACTTAAACCCCATCAGTAAATTCAGAAACAAAGGAGACTCTTCCTTCTCTACGACAGATAAAAAGGTCACGTCCTGATACTTCCTAACCCTAACCAAGTTTACAGAGAAAAGGAGAAACTCGGAATCAAAGATGTAATTTAGTATTTCTCTACCTAATTGATAATGAATTCAAAAAGGTCATCAGTATACACCTACACTCTCAACCTGACACTTCTTTCGACTCGCGACTTCTTAACTACGAGAACTTGGCACGACCTTAACCACGACCTCCTCTGAGAACTCTCAGGGAACCTGACGTTCCTCTAGGTTGGTCAGGTAAGATTTCCTCTAGTCAGGACCCACAAGAAACCTTCCTTACCCCGATTTCGACTTTGAGGTCATGAAACCGGTGGAGTACGCTTCTCAACTGAGTAACCTTTTCTGAGACTACGGTCCTCCCTAACCCCCGTCCTCCTTTTCCCCTGCTGTCTCCTACTCTACTGACCTACCGTAGTGGCTGGACTACCTGTACTCAAATTCACTCGAGGCCCTTAACCACTACCTGTCCCTCCGGACCACACGACGTTAAGTACCCCAGAGTTTCTCAGTCTGTGCTGACTCGCTGACTTGACTTGACTTGACTTCCCGGAAAGATAAAGACTTTCTAAAGAAACACTGAAGTGATATGCGAGTATGTGTGAAACTTTACGAAATTAAAAATTTTTAGTATAATTATGTTATAATATTTAAATGGTATGTTGTTATTCTCTTATATTTGTTGTTGTATTTTTATTTTATCTTTTATTTAATCTTAAAGTAATGAATCTCTATTGATACCAATTTTAACTCTCGATAGATGTGAAGATTTGTAAAAAGATACGTTTAAACGGACAAATAAGACAAAATTAAAAAATTTTGTATGTTAGTACTGTGTGTCTGATAAAAAATTATTTAAATAAATAAAATTAACCTCCAATTAATGAAATGTAGTAACATAAACAAAACGGTATGTAGTTGCACATAGGAGGTGTCCGGTGTCCATATGTGTACAAGGGGTAGGACTTGGGGGGAGGGAGGAGGGAGGGGCATGGTAGGGAGACCCAGCAGGGTCACATGGTCGGGGTTCGTAGACGAAAAAAGTGATGCCTTACGTAGTACTTACAACGTACCTTTTACATACGGTTAGAAGTACGACACCTAAATTTTACTCCTCTGGAGACAAGAGAAAGGGGTGTCTCAAAGTACGATCACTCCCTGAATAAAGAAGTTTTGGAGTGATTAGGGGACAAACAAGTATGTGTGTGTGTGTGTGTGTGTGTGTGTGTGTGTGTGTGTGTGTAAATTTATATATAAGTCAAGTCAAGTCAGCGAGTCAGTACAGGCTGAGAAACGCTGGGGTACTTAGCGTCGTGCGGTCCGGAGGAACAAGTAGTGGTTGTGGACCTCAAGTGAGTCTAAGTGCAGGTAACTCAGTCACTACGGTAGGTCGGTACAGTAAGAGACTGCAGGGGAAGAGGAGGACGGGGGTTAGGGAGGCTCGTAGTCTCAGAAAAGGTTACTCAGTTGAGAAGTGTAATCCACCGGTTTCATAACCTCAAAGTCGAAATCGTGGTCAGGAAGGTTACTTGTGGGTTCCGACTAGGGGAAATCTTACCTGACCAACCTAGAGGAACGTCAGGTTCCCTGAGAGTTCTCAGAAGAAGTTGTTGTGTCAAGTTTTCGCAGTTAAGAAGTCACGAGTCGGAAGAAGCGTCAGGTTGAGAGTGTATGTATGTACTGGTGTCCTTTTTATCATGAATTTTTGTTATAGGATGAAAAGTAAAAGACACGGATCTGTGAAGACTGGAAGAAGGTATAGGATAGACATTCTATTTCGTGATCTATTCTCGGGTCTTGGACGATAAATCGATAGAAAACAGGATTGAGAGAAGACGGACGTTAACTTCATACATCGTTTGAAAGTAAGAGTAAGTATCTTGGCCGACTCATTTACATGGGTTCGGGTGAAAACGTCTAAGTACTCTCCCTTTTACGGTGTTAAGTCGAAGTTTGAAAGTGATGAAAGAGATTTAGTTTCGAGATAAACTGTCAATAGAACTCATTTTAATCGTAAATAAAGTGTGAACCGATCACTGGAAACACATACGTAGGGTAAAACTCTTTAGACTTTTTTGTTTGTTTTTTTCTACTTACCGTAGGACTATAAATTGTTACTTATATATATATGTGTGTGTGTATATATATATATTTGATGTAAAGGTGTAACAGTCAACTTAACCGATGTCCAATGGAGTAACATTGATACAGAGTATAAATAAAAAATTTAAGGGATAACAACTGATAAATTTGACGAAGGAAAAAACAGGTCCAATATTCTAGGTATACCACTTTTAATGCTTCACGACTATTTTCTGTAACTTCTTTTTGATCTGTCGTTTTCTCTGTGTCTACATTTCTTGTCTGAAACCTGATACACCCTTTTCCACTCCCACCCTACTGAACTCTCTTATCGTAACTTTATATATATAATGGTATACATTTTATCTACTGGTTACGTTCAAGCAACGTACTTCTCCCGTGTGTTTCGGTCACAAAACTCTGTTGGGTTCCCGGGCCACGTCTCCCTCCACCCTCCCCCCAAGTCTTACCCTTCTGTGTACATGTGGGTACCAACTAAGTACGACTACATACCTTCTTTGGTGGTGTTATCACATTTCATTAATCAGAGGTTAATTTTATTTATTTGATTAAGTTTTGTTTCTTTTGGATTTCTTTACCTTTATGGTACAAGTACCCAACCTTCTAAGTCGTACCATTTCCACAACTAAGGATTTTATAAGGGTCGTTCTAAAAACGTATACGTATTTTCTAATACGAGAACTATTTTACATTTGTATTTCCGTTTCTTGGATCTGTGTGATTTTGTTAAAACCTTTTTACGATATTTTACTCTCATTATTAAAATACTCTATACTTCAGAAGGATATATATATATGTTATTAGTTCCGACGTCATGACAGACACTCATTTATATTTCTAGTCAAGTCAAGTCAGCTAGTTAGTACAGGCTGAGAAACACTGGGGCACTTAGTGTCGTGCGGTCCGGAGGGACAGGTAGTGGTAGAGGGCCTCAAGTAAGTCTGAGTGCAGGTAGCTCAGACACTACGGTAAGTCGGTAGAGTAGGAGCCAGCAGGGGAAGAGGAGGACGGGGGTTAGGGAGGGTCATAGTCTCAGAAAAGGTTACTTAGTTGAGAAGCGTACTCCACTGGTTTCATGACCTCGAAGTCGAAGTCGTAGTAAGGAAGGTTTCTTTAGGGTCCCGACTAGAGGAAGTCTTACCTGACCAATCTAGAGGAACGTCAGGTTCCCTGAGTGAGAGTTCTCAGAAGAGGTTGTGGTGTCAAGTTTTCGTAGTTAAGAAGCCGTAAGTCGGAAGAGGTGTCAGGTTGAGAGTGTAGGTATATACTGGTTTCTTTTTTGGTCTCGGAACTGATCTGCCTGGAATCAGCCGTTTCATTACAAAGACGAAAACTTATACGATTGATCCAACTAGTATTGAAAAGAAGGTTCCTCATTCTTCATGAGGTTCATTAAAGTACCGACGTCAGTGGTAGACGTCACTAAAACCTCGGGGGTTTTTATTTCAGACTGTGACGAAGGTGGCAAAGGGGTAGATAAAGGGTACTTCACTACCCTGGTCTGCGGTACAAGAAGCAAAAGACTTACAACTCGTAATTCGGTTGAAAAAGTGAGAGGAGAAAGTGAAAGTAGTCCTCCGAAAAATCGAGGAGAAGTGAAAGGCGGTATTCCCCCCACAGTAGACGTATAGACTCCAATAACTATAAAGAGGGCCGTTAGAACTAAGGTCGAACACAAAGAAGGTGAGTTCGCAAAGAGTACTACATGAGACGTATCTACAATTTATTCGCCCCACTGTTATATGTTGGAACCGTATGAGGAAAAGGATATACCTTGGTCAGACAACAAGGTACAGGTCAAGATGCACAACGAATGACTGGACGTATGTCTAAAGAGTTCTCCGTTCAGTCCACCAGACCATAAGGGTAGAGAGAGTCTTAAAAGGTGTCAAATAACTCTAGGTGTGTCAGTTTCCGAAACCGTAACAGTTATTTCGTCTTTATCTACAAAAAGACCTTGAGAGAACGAAAAAGACACTAGGTCGTCTACAACCGTTAAACTAGAGACCAAGGAGACGGAAAAGTTTTCGGTCGAACTTGTAGTCCCTCAAGTGCCAAGTACATAACGACTTCGGACCGAACCTCTTAGAACTCGTAATAAAATGATCGTACATTCTACTCACGTTAACACGCCATCAAACTCGTAAGAAACCGTAACGGAAAGAACCTTTAACCTTACTTATGACTGGAAAAGGTCAGGACACCGGTGATGACTCAAAAGGTTTCAACGACCGTATAACTCACATCGTGAAAGTGTCGTAGTAGAAAGTCCTAAACTTTGTCGAGGTGACCTTAAGGTAGTGGAGGTGATCGAAACAAGCATCACTACGAAAGATTCCGGGTGAACTGAAGTGAAAGGTTCTACAGACCGAGATCTAATCACTAGTGTGGTAGTACTAATAGACCCAGCACTTCCAGAAAAAACATGTCAAGAAGACACATAAGAACGGTGGAGAAGAGTTATAGAAGACGAAGACAATCCAGGTATGGTAAAAACACGAAATAGTTCGGGTAGAAACGTACTTTACAAGGGAACCATAGAGACTAAAAGAACTTCTCTAGAGATCAGAAAGGGTAAGACAAGAAAAGGAGATAAAGAAACGTAACTAGTGACTTCTTCCGAAAGAATAGAGAAGAACGATAAGAAACCTTAAGACGTAAGTCTACGAATATAGAAAGGAGAGGAAACGAAAAACGAAGAGAAGAAAAGTGTCGATAAACATTCCGGAGGGGTCTGTCGGTAAAACGAAAAAACGTAAAGAAAAGGTACCCCTAACAGAACTAGGGACACAAGACATGTTACAATACTTGGAGTAAGGTATGAAGGAGTCTGTGAGATAGATAGTCTAGATCCTGGAATTTAGATAAAGAGTGAAGGTTACATATTAGTATTCTCTAAACTAAATTCAGTATGGACTTACCAGATCGCCAAAAGGGATGAAAGAAGTTAAACTCAGACTTAAACCATTAGTCACCTTGTATTATTTTCGTAGTCTTTATCTGGGTGTCTTTATACGAGTTGACTCACAAAATCTTCCACGTTTTGTTGAGTTACCTTCTGTCTATTGAAAAAGGTGTTAACTAGGACCTCGTCAACCTATAAGTACCTGTTTTTATTGGTCCTTGAAACTAGATTTTAGTATCGAATATGTTTTTAAATAGTTTTGTAGTAGTTGAATATATTTTTTGTGTTTGTAATTTTAAAAACATTTTCATCCTTTTTTTAGAAACCTTAGATTTCGTTCGTTACTCAATAAACTAAACGGTAGTTCCGTATTAAGTAGTTTTTTTAAGTATTCAACCTCGAGTAATTTTTCTATTTTCGAAATAAAACACTTTCTGGTACATTCTTCTTCCTTTTCTGTTTGATGTCTGGTCCTATTTTATAAACGTTTTGTGTATAGGCTAACTTCTATATGTATATATATATATATATATATATCCGAAGGGACCACCGAGTCAACCATTTCTTAGACGGACGTTACGTCCTCTGGGCCGAAGTAAAGGACCCAGTCCTTCTAGGGGACCTCTTCTCTTACCGTTGGGTGAGGTNTTCTGTGGCCCTTTACCAGAGTTCCCGTTTGTCGTTTATTTTGTTATAGATAAGTTCTTTTCTATACTTTTAATCGATGTTTTCAGTTCTCAGACAAACTTAGTAATAGCGTGAGAGGATAAGACGATGGTCTAATCATTCTACTTCTACGGTAAGATTTATTGACGTCGATTCTTATGTCCTAAGGGAGAAGGGTGTTGATGGTCATTCTGTCGTAAGAAGGGACCTCCTTGTCCTGAAGTCCTTTGTCGTAAAGAGTACAACGGTGGTGTACGAACAACGACTCCGATTTATGATCAACACAAGTCAGATCTCCACCTCCGAGGGAATACGTAGTGGAGATGTATACCTTACCTCAGATATGGAACTCGTACCGTACAACTATTATGACTTCATGGTTATCGAAAGTGAGATCGTACACTCTATCACCAAGTTGTGGTTCTCCTTGTTCTACTCTCCTAAAGTCCGATGACTGGTCGAAGGAGTGGTGGTGACTGTTGAGTCGAAGATATTATCCTAACAGTGAGTCTGTATACGAACGGTAACACCGTCGAGGTCTCGGATCGAGTCTCTAAAACGAACCCATCTTTTCCTCCTAAATTTTGACTATGGAAAATTAGGGAAGAATTACCTTCGCTGTCACCCATTTCTTAGACGGTCGTTACATCTTCTACGTCCCTCTACGATGAAATTAAGTGTCCATCCCTTCGAGGGGACCTCCTCCCGTTTCGTTGGGTGAGGTCATAAGAACGGACCTCTTGGGGTACCTGTCTCTTAGACCACCCGACGTCAGGTACTCCAACGTGTCTCAACCTGTGCTGAATCCGTTAAATCGTACGTTACCTTCGTTGAAGTAAGTACTCTTATACCTTTTCATATTTTGATTCTCATGACAGTTTGGGTAACTCCAACACCACTTCCCTTAACTCTCATTTAAGTATATAGATTACTTGTTTGTTATATTTTACATCTGACCTATTAAACCTCCTATTTTGATCCCCTTTTCTCTCGGTCCTCCTCGAGATAACTCCAGTCTTGTTTATAGTTTATGATTAGTGACTTTGTCAAGGTATTTTCATCGTGTTAAAATAATATAATCAAACATCCACTTAAAATGTGAGGTAGTGTAATACATTCGTTATCTAGTTACTTTCTGGTTAATCACCTCGAATCGTCGACTTACCTCTTCCGTTACCATTGGGTGAGGTCATGAGAACGGACCGTTTAGGGTACCTACCTCCTCGGACCATCCGACGTCAGGTACCTCAGCGATCCTCAGTCTGTGCTGACTCGCTGAAGTGAAATTGAAAAGTGAAAGTACGTAACCTCCTCCTTTACCGTTGGGTGAGGTCACAAGAATGGACCTCTTAGGGTCCCTGTCCCCTCGGACCACCCGATGGCAGAGACCCCAGTGTATCTCAGTCTGTGCTGACTTCACTTCGTCGTCGTCGTCGTCGTCGTCGTCGTCGTCGTCGTCACCGTCGTCGCCGCCGCCGCCGCCACCGCCGTCGACTTATAACAGTCTCTTTCTCTCCTTCGTTCAGGATGGTAATGGTGATAGTAAGGGACCATTGGCATCTGTATGGGTTTCAAAGTAGAGTGACTCCATATAGTCTCTAAATTTTGACTTTTCAACCTTACATCATCTGAAGTCATTTTATTAATTCTGTAAGTAATTTGATTATTATTATTGTTAAAGGTCCTATCTTCCGGATCATGTGTATTAACGATTTTGTATATTTTAAAGGTCAAAGGTTGTTTTTTACAATGTTTCTGATATTTCTTTATCCTTTTGTACTGGTATTTTTTCTTTCGTTCTCTTTGATGGACAATCTCAGTGATCTACAATCTAAATTCTTCTTTTATAAAATTTCATCGGTAATATTTACACAAGTGTCTTTGTTTCTTTTCAAACTTATTTCTTCATTTTCTTTTATACTTCTTTCATAACTAGTTTTACTAATATTTATATATTCTTTTTCTTCTTGTTCGTTTTGGATTTAAGTCGTCTTCTTTCCTTTATTATTTCTAGTGTCTCCTTTGTTTTATCTGTAATTTTTTGTCTTCTTTAATTATTTTATTTCTCGACCAAGAAACTTTCTCATTTGTTTTCACTAGTTGGAGACAGGTCCGGGTGGTTCTTCCTTTCTTTTTCTTGGGTTTATTTGTTTTAAAAATTTTACTTTCTCTTTATGGAGGTGACTATGGTGTCTTTACGTTTTTTGGGATTGTCTTTTGATATTTTTTGATATACGTTGTTTAAAACGTTGGATCTTCTTTACCTGTTGAAAGATCTTTATATGTCGAGTGGTTTTAAGTTAGTTGTTCTTTATCTATTAAACTTGTCTAGTTAATCTTCTTCACTTCATCTTAGACACTAAAATTTTTTGAGGGATGTCATCATTAATTGGAGGTTAATTTTATTTATTTAAATATACTTTTTTTAATTTTATTCATTTTTTTTTTTGTGGAGGGATGTCTTTTTTTAGGTCCTGATCTTTCGAAATGTATACTTGAGATAGTTTGTATGTTTTTGAATATGACTAAGAGGAGTTTCAGAAGGTTTTTTAAATTCCCTTCCCTTATGAGTGTTCCTGTAAGATACTTTAATGGTAGTGGGACTATGGTTTTAGTCTGTTTCTACGGTGGTTTTTTTCTTTTAATGTCCGGTTTCAGAAACTACTTTTATGTACGTTTTAGAGTTGTTTTATAACTTTCCAGTTTAGGTTGTATTTTTTTCTAGTATGTGATACTGGTTCACCCTAAGTGAGGTCACAGTGTTCCTACCAAGTTGTATACGTTTAGTTAACTATATTATGTAGTGGAATTGTTTACAGTTTTTAGTGTACTTATCTACGTCTTTCTCGTAAACTGTTTTAAGTTGTAGCTAAGTACTATTTTGTTTGTTTGAGAAAGGTTTTACTCATGTGGTCCTTGTAAAGAGTTGTATTACTTTTGATGTATACTGTTTGTGTCGGTTATATTATTAACACTTTTCGACTTTTTACAGTTCACTTTTAGTGAGTCAGTACAGACTGAGAAACGTTGGGGTACCCGACATATCAGGTACCTTAAGAGGTCCGGTCGTATAACCTTTACAATCGGAAAGGGGAGAGGTCCCTTAAAAGAGTTGGGTCCCTAGTTTCGGTCCAGAGGGTGTAACGTTCGTCTAAGAAATGGTCAACTTGGTGGTACCTTCGGGTTTTTCGACTTTCTGAAGACGATTTTAGACCTTATTTTGTGTCTATGGGTGAGAGTGACGATTTTAGACCTTATTTTATATCTACGGGTGAGAGTAGTGAATAAGACAGTAAAGTAAAAGATACAGCAACAAATAAAATAAAAAACTAATTTCCCATTAACGAAATGTCTTAAAACACCAAAAGACAGTATGTAGTTGTTCTTAGTCGGTGTCCATCTGAGTACAGTGGAGGGAGGGTAGAGGGAGAGGTGGGGTGGGAAGTCGGAACTGTGTCTCGGGGACAAACTGAAGGAACTCAGTGTGTCGTTTATATACCTTATATTTTATACCGTGACTACTTAAATAAAAGTCCCGTCTTTACCTCTTTGTCTGTATCCCTTGTCTGAATACCTGTACCACCCTCCCCTCCTCCCTTTTCCACTTTACATATCTCTCTCATTGTACCTTTAAATGTTATGGTATACCTTTTATCTATCGGTCACCCTTAAACGACACACTGAGTGGCAAAAATAAGTTGTATCATAACCTTAAGGATCGGTACCGTCAATCTGGTTTTTTAAATTTTTTATTATTCATGGGTTTAACCTTCCCTTCTCCATTTTAACAGTGATATACGTCTACCATATTATAACGTATATCTTTTCTGATGTGTGTTTTTGATGATCTAGATCATTTACTTAAACCGTTTCATCGTCCTGTGTTCAAATTGTAAATCTTTAACTACCATAAAGAAATGTGATTGTTACTTCATAGTCTTTCCCTTACATTTTTTATACGGAAAATTTTTAACGTGGTTTTTTATGGATCCTTATTTGGACTGGTTTCTCCACTTTCCGAATATACGACACTTGATATTTTGTAATTATTTCCTTTAATTTCCATTAAGTTTCTTTACCTTTCGATAGGATACGAGAACCTAACGTTCTTAACCGTAATAATATTACAATTGAGGTGGGTTGACTTTCCAGGCAAAAGTAAGGTTAGGGTTTCTTCCCGTTACTCTTTCTTACAAGCTTGATGACGTGTTAATGTGAGTAGAATGTGTGATCGTTTGATTACGAGTTTTAAGAACTACGGTCTGAAGTTGTCATACACTTGACTCTTACAGGTCTACAAGTTGGACCTAAATCTTTCCCGTTTCCTTAGTCTCTAGTTTAACGGTTGTAAGTTACCTAGTATCTTTTTCGTTCTTTTAAGGACTTTTTTTTTTTTTTTGTAGATGAAGTAAAAATAACTAATACGGTTTCGGAAACTGACACATCTAGTGTTGTTTGACACCTTTTAAGAAGTTGTTTACCGTTATGGTCTGGTGGTATTGACGGAGGACTTTTTAGACATACGTCCAGGTCTTCGTTGTCTTGTCCTGTACCTTGTTGTCTGACCAAGGTTTAACCCTTTCCTCATACAGTATAACAGTGGGACGAATAAATTGAATATACATCTCATGTAGTACACTTTACGACCCGACCTATTTCGTGTTCGACCTTATTTCTAACGACCCTATTTATAGTTATTGGACTCTATACGTCTATTGTGGAGAAAATACCGTCTTTCTCTTCTTGTTTTCTCGGAGAACAACTTTCACTTTTTCCTCCCACTTTTTCGACCGAATTTTGAGTTGTAAGTTTTTTGATTCTAGTACCGTGGACCAAGGTAGTGAAGTACCGTTTATCTACCCTTTGTTACCGTTGTCACTGTCTGAAAGAAAAGAACCCGATGTTTTAGTGACTCCTACCACTGACGTCGGTGTTTTAATTTTCTGTGAACGAGGAACCTTTTTTCGATACTGGTTTGATCTGTCGTATAATTTTTCGTCTCTGTAATGAAACGGTAGTTTCCAGACAGATCAGTTTCAATACCAAAAAGGTCATTAGTACATACCTACATTCTCAACCTGATATTCCTTTTGACTCGTGACTTTTTAACTACGAAAACTTGACACCACAACTTCTTAGTAGAACTCTCAGGTAACCTGACGTTCCTCTAGGTTGGTGATATAAGACTTCCTCTAGTCGGGACCCTAAAGAAACCTCCCTTACTACGACTTCGACTTTGAGGTTATGAAACTGGTGTACTACGTTTCTCGACTGAGTAAACGTTTTTGGGACTGCTACCCTTTCCTTCCGTTCTTCTCTTCCCCTACTGTCTCCTACTAAACCAAACCACCGTAGTGACTGAGCTACCTGTACTCAAACTCGTTCGAGGACCTCAACCACTACCTGTCCCTTCGGACCGTACGACGTCAGGTATCCCGACGTCTCAACCTGTACTGACTCACTGACTTGACTTACGTTTTCGTTAGAAGTTTAAATTACGTTAGGAATAGTTTAATAGGTACTGTAAAAGGTGTCTTGGTCTCGTTTATTAGGTTTATAAACATACCTTGTTATTTTCTGGGTCTTGACGGTTATATTAAGACTCCTTGTTTACATTTTGTTCTTCATGTTGAGTAGGTCCGAAGTCTGTTACGACGTTTCGATGTCATGAGTTTTGTCACATCATAACTATGTTTTTATAGTCTAGTTATCTTGTACTGTCACTTTGGTCTTTACTTAGGTGTGTAGATATCAGTTAGTTAGAAGTTGTTTCCTCTGTTCTTATATTTTACCCTTTTCTGTAAGAAGAGTCGTTCACCACGATCCTTTCAACCTTTCGACGTACATTTAGTTACTTCAATCTTGTGTAGGAGTATGGTACGTGTTTTTATTTGAATTTTACCTAATTCCTGAATTTGTATTCTGTATTGTAGTTTTTTGAGAATCTCGTCTCTGTTTTGTAAGAGACTGTATTTAGTACAGTTACAAAGGAATCCAGGTAGATCGTTCCGTTAACTTTATTTTCGTTTTTATTTGTTTATTATGGATTAGTTTGAATGTTCTAAATCGTGTCTTCTACTTTGTTATTTGTTTTGTTTTTCTGTTGATCCCTTACCCTATTTTATGTACGTTTATTACAACTGACTGTTTCCGAAATTACATCTCACTGACTCTGTCGAGTAAGTTTTGCATCTCTGTCGAGTAAGTTGAGTTGTTTTTATTGTTTGTTTAGTTAGGGGGGGGGGGTTTTTTTTACTCGTCTAGATTATCTGTAAAGAGGTTCAACGAGTCAGTACAGACTGAGAAACACTGAGGTACCGGACGTCGTACGGTCCGAAGGGACAGGAAGTGATAGAGGACCTCAAACGAGTTTGAGTACAGCTAACCCAGTTATTACGGTAGTTTGGTAAAGTGGGAGACAACTGAGAAAGAGGAGGACGGCAGTCAGAAAGGGTCGTAGTCTTAGAAAAGGTTACTTAACCGAGTAGTGTAGGTTCCTACCGGTCATCCGTGTATCTTTCTACGAGTTGTAACGAGTAGTAATCTCTTTACTTTTTGTGTTGATGTTACTCTTGTTGGAGTGTAACCAGTCTTACCGGTAGTAATTTCCAATGTTTATTTACGACCTATACCACATGTCTTTTCACTTGGAATAATATTATAACCACCCTTATATTGAAACACGTCGAGGATACTTTTTCTCATATGTCCAAGGAGTCGTTTGATTTGTATCTTAATGGTATACCAGGTTGTTTGGATAATAACCCATATATGAGTTTGTTTCGATATTAAGTCTTTCTTTGTGTGTGGGGACACAAGTATCGTCGTGATAAGTGTCATCGGTTTTGTACCTTTGTTTGAATTACAGGTAGTTCTCTACTTACCTATTTCTACACCATGTACATATATTACCTTATGATGAGTCGGTGCTTTTTCTTGTTTTATTACGGTAAACGTCGTTGTACCTGTGAGGAATCTCTAAATGTATGATTCACTTCATTCAGTTTTTCTCTTACTTTTTACGGTATGCTATAGTGAATATACACCTCTGAATTTATACTATGTTTACTTGAATAGACGTTTTGTCTGAGTTTCTGTATCTCTAGTCTGAACACAACCGGTTCCCCTCAACCCCCTCCCTCTGACTACCTGAACCTTAAACCCAAACTAGTTACGTTTCATAATGTAAATCTTACCTATTTGTTGTTCCAGGATGACATATCGTGTTTCATGATATAGGTCAGAGGACACTATTATCTTTTGTGTCACCTTTTCTTGTAAAAAATTTCTTACATATATACAAATTTTGACTCAGGAGAACGACATGTAGTCTTTAACCGTGTTGTAACATTTAGATGATATGAAGTTATTTTTTCTATTACGTATTTATCTATCCTTATAAAAAAATTTGAATTTCTTAGTTCAAAAATTTTTCTTGGTTTACATTTAAGACTTGAAATTTTGACGTTATTGACTGTATTTTAAGAATGATCTCCCCAATTTGTTATCTAAACTGTCCGTTATTTTTATTAATTGTTTAACTTGTGTTTACCTATCTAATTGTCTCGATTTCTTGTCTCTTTTTCCTTACTTCTTTGTAATTGTCTCGAAACCTCTTTACATTCTGTTGTGACTCTTTTAATTGTACACGGATTACCCCTATTGTCTTCCTCTCCCCTTTTTATTCTACTTCTTTGAATAAGTTTCTTTATCATCGACTTTTGAAGAGTTTAAACAAATTTTTTAATATTATATGTATAGATCCTTCGAGTTGCTTCTGGTTCACCTATTTAAGTTTGTCTGACTATTTGTCTGTGTACCACCATTTTCCGACTTTTAGTCGTTATTCTTTTAGAACTTGTGACATTTTCTTCTTTTATAAAAATAATATTTTCTTGGGGTTATTCCAATTTTCCACTACAGAGTCTTCTTTGTTACCTTCGGTTTTCCGTCATCCTATTACAAAAGTTTCACAAGTTCCTTTTTGTGAAAGTTGGTTCCTAAGATGTATGTCGTTTTAATTATAATTTTTAATTCGGTTTTCTTTCTGATATGTTTATTTGTTCTTAACTCTTTTGAGTAACTATCTTCTGAACGAAATACTCTTTGTGGATTTTTACAAAAAGTCCGACCTTTCTTAACTGGAGTCTACTATTAAACCATTAAATTTAAACGTACTTCGTCTTCTCCTATGAACATCCATAAGAATACATTAACATCATCTGTGGTAATTATGTATGAAATGAGTAAAAAGAGAATTAAGTAAATTTATCTTTAACAAATTTTAATATATATATATATAGTATATGTGAACTACAATGTATACGTTGATAGATTTTAATATATAAATAACAACAAGTCAGTGATTCAGTATAGACTGAGAAACTCTGGGGTACCTGACGTCGAACAGTCCGAAGAAACAGGAAGTTGTAGAGGACCTCAAACGGGTCTGAGCACAGTAGGTCGGTAGAGTAAAAGATAACAAGGGAAAAGGAGAACGGAAGTTAGAAAGGGTCGTATTACCAGAAAAGAGTACTCAACCGAGAAGTGTAGTCCAACGGATTCATAACCTCGAAGTCGAAGTCGTAGTCAGGAAGGTTTCTTGTACGTCCAAACTAAAGGAAATTCTAACTGACCATACTAGAGGAACTTCAGGTTCCCAGAGAGTTCTCAGAAGAGGTGGTGTCGCGTTTTCGTAGTCAAGAATCCCCAAGTCGGAGGAAATACCAGTTCGAGAGTGTAGACATGTACTGATGACCTTTTTGGTATGGATATTGATATTCCCGGAAACAGGTGTTTCACTACACAGACGAAAAATTATGTAACAACTCTAAACCGTATCGAAAAAAAGGTTCCTCGTTCTCAGAAAACTAAAGTACCGACGTCACTAAAACCTTGGGTTTTTTATTTTAGACAGTGACAAAGGTTAAAAGGGTAAATAACTGTACTTCACTACCCTGGTCTACGGTCGAAAAATTAAGAGGAGAAAGTGGAAGTAGTTCTTCGAGAAATCAAGGAGAAGTGAAAGACGGTAACCCATCATAGTAGATGTATATCACATATAATATGAAACATAATATATAATATTTCAAGAATATATTTAACATACGTCAGAATAACTTCAAATGAACTAAATGTGATCGGTCTTGAACCTTTTTCACGAAATTAAAAGAAATTTATTCATGGATACTCATCTTAACGATCTACTATACCATCGAACTAAAAAAAAAAAAAAAAAAACTACTTGGTGGTATGACAAAGGTGTCACCGAGTTGATCAAATGTAAGGGCGGTTGTCCCATGATCCCCAAAGGTAAAAACGTCAGGAATGGTAGTAAACTATAAACATTAAAAAACAACTATCGGTAAGACTGACCACACTCCCCTATAGAGTAACATCAAAACTAAACGTAAAGGACTCCTAATCGTTACAACGTGCAAAAGAGTATTCGGAGAACCAGTAGTCATACAGAAGAATCCTTTCTACAGATAAGTCTAGAAAACAGGTAAATAACTGACCCAGCAAACAAAAAACTACAACTTAGAATACTTGACATATATAAGGTTGTAGATGACCAATATATTGTACGTCTATGTAAGAGGGTAATCCATCTAATAGAGAAAAACAGTTTCCAAAAAACCCAAAACAAAACAAAACAAAACAAAAACGATACGTTTTTGAAAATTTAACCCAGGGTAAATAAAAACGAAAATAAAGGAAACGGTATCATCTGTCTGAATAATATTTTTTTAATAATGATGTTAAATACAGTTTCTCACAAGATACAAAAGGAGATCATCAGAATACTGAATGTCACAATTTTAAGCCCAAAATTAAGTAGAAATAAAAGAAAACGACACTCTTTTATAAGATTAAAGTAATAAAATTGACATTGACGGGTCAAAAGAGTTCTGGTGAATAATTTCTCTGAAAGAAAAGGGGTGACATATAAGGACGGAGGAAACAGTATATGATTAACTGGTATTCACCTAACTAAATAAAGACCTAAATCATAAGACAAGGTTCCTAGATATACAGACAAGAATATACTTATAGAATGACCAAACTAATTATATCGAAACATCACATCAGACTTCACCCGTGTACTATGGAGTCGAAACAAGAAAAAGAGTTCTAACGAAACCTTTAAGTCCCAGAAAACAACAAGGTATATTTAAAATCCTAATAAATAAAATCAAATCACTTTATACAATACCCATACAACTACCCTAACGTAATGTATACATCTAACGAAACAAATCACACCTTTAATTTCGGTATAAGTAAGAACGTTAGGTACTTATACCTTGTAATAAAGAGACATAGTAAAAGTCAAAGTAGTTATAGAATAGTAAAAGTTTTATGCTCCGAAACAAGGAAACACAAAATAAGAAAACCCATCCTAAAATTCACCCAAACAAAAAGTATAAAACAGAACCTATCAAGTAATAATTACATACCCTTTCGTTGTTCAAAGACATATAATTAGAAGACAGAACTTAAAATGACTTAAGTGACTAATCAGTATTATCAAAAAAACCGTCTCTGAAACTCTAAAATATATTACTCTAATAGATATTACTCTAAAAGATATCACAGTACAGTAGACGGTCATCACTGTGCCAAAATAAAGAAGGAAAGGTTGAATCTACGGAATGTAAAGAAAGAAAATTTTTTTTAGTTAAATAAATAAAATTAACCTCTGATTAATGAAATGTTACAACATCACCCAAAACTGTATGCAACTGCATTAGTCAGTATCCACATGTACACAGGGGGTAGGACTGGGGGGGAGTGGAGGGAGGGGTAGGATAGAGAATCCCAGTAGGGTCACGTGGTCGGGACTCGAGGGACGGAATGTAAAGAAAAGGAACAGACTAACACACTAAAAATTTTCGAAGTTCATGGTACAATTTATCTTTACTACTTTCACCTGTAGAAAGAAAACAAGTACTAAAATCTCTTTTTCGAAAGTCGAACAGGGGTGACTTATGTCACAATCGATACCCAAACAGTTCATACTAGACATAATATTACTGCGTACAAGGGAGATATAGTTGAAAGTCAAGGCAAGTCAACGAGTCAGTACAGACTGAGAAGCGCTGTGGTACTTAACGTCGTACGGTCCGGAGGGACGGGTAGTGGTTTAGGGTCTCAAGAAAGTCTGAGTGTAGGTGGCTCGGTTACTACGGTAGGTCGGTAGAGTAGGAGACAGTAGGGGAAGAGGAGGACGGGGGTTAGGGAGGGTCGTAGTCTCAGAAAAGGTTACTCAGTTGAGAAGCGTACTCCACCGGTTTCATGACCTCAAAGTCGAACACAATAAGGTACTTACCTATACCTTAAAACAGTTTACGGGAAAGATGGAGACAACTCCACTATTACACTAAAAATAATAAGAAAACAACTACACCATATCGTGTACCCAACTAAACACCTATAACTTGGTAGGAACTAAGAACCTTATGTAAGGTGAACTGGTACTATAAAATTTATATAACCCTCCATCAAACGATTATAAAACAACTCCTTAAAAGTGGATACAAGTAATCCTTATGACCAGACATTTAAGAAACCCCTATCACAGAAACAGACCAAAACCATAGTTCCAATACCGCCGTAGTATCGTATTTAAACCCTCACAAGAGGGACCTCTTCCCTTTCCGATGTGAGAGGTCATAAGATCGAATCTCTAAGGGTACCTGACATATCTCAGCCTGTACTGATTCACTGAAAGTGACGAAATTAAAAGAAAACCTTATCGAACTATTTCTATACATAATCAGAAATATGGAAACCTTCTTAAGGAGAGACTTCTCCGTGTCAAGACCTACAAAGAAACGGATATTAAAAAAAAAGGGATTAAGTTAAAGTCATTGTGACTAACCAGACAAGTATAACGGATAAAAAAGGACTAAGTCAGACACTTCTAATGTACAAAGATCTTTACATAGATAAAGAAGAAGAGCCAATATACAGATTAACAACTGTATATTGACCAAAATCACAAACGAGTACTTAAAAATATAGAGACACTATAACCAACATTAACGAGAGTTGATGTAGATGAAGACGAAGTGACCGATGTGATTTCTGAAACATACCTAGTGTTGTTTGACTTTTTAAGGATTTCTCTACACTTATGTTTTGGTGGAATGGACGAAGGATTCTTTGGACATACGTCTAGTTCTTCGTTGTCAATCTTGACCTGTACCTCGTTACCTGACCAAGTTTTAACTGTTTCGTCAAGTAGTTGTGACATATAATTGTTGGACGAATAAATTGAAGATACGTCTCATGTAGTACACTTTTACGACCCGACCTACTTAGTGTTCGATCTTAGTTCTAACACTCCTCTTTATACTTATCGGACTATAAGTCTACTGTAGTGGGATTACCGTCTTTCATTTCTCCTTTATTTCTCGAAGAACTACTCCCACTTTCTCCTCTTACTTTTTCGACCGAATTTTGAGTTGTAAGTTTTTATTTCTAGTATCGTAGGTCAGGGTAGTGAAGTTCCGTGTATATACCCCTTTTTTACCTTTGTCACTGTTTGAAATAAAGGAACCCGAGGTTTTAGTGACTTCTGTCACTGACGTCCGTGTTTTAATTTTCTGCAAACGAGGAACCTTGTTCTCGATACTGTCTGTCACATATTTTTTTTTTTTTTTGTCTCTGTAGTGAAACACTTGTTTCCGGGTATATCAGTTTCGATACCAAAAAGGTCATCAGTACATGTCTACACTCTCAACCTGGTATTTCTTCTGACTCGTTACTTCTTAACTACGTAATTTTAAAACCATGACCTCTTCTGAGAACTCTCAGGGAACCTGTCGTCCCTATCGTTTGGTCAGTTAGGATTTCCTTTATGGGGGACTTACGGGTAATCTTCCTGACTACGACTTTGACTTCGAAGTTTGAAAACGGTCGACTACGCTTCTGACTGAGTAACCTTCTCTGGGACTACATTCCCTTTACTCTCGTCCTCCTCATCTCTCTTTGACTCTTACTCCACCAATCTACCATAGTAGCTGAATTACCTGTACTCAAACTCGTTTGAAGTCCTCTATCACTTCCTGTCCTTCGGACCACACTACCCCAGGTACCCAATCCTTTCTCAGTTTGTACTGACTAACTTGTTGTTTAAAACCAGAAATAAAAAAGTGTACTCGTTCCGGTTTCCGAATAGTGAAACCAAATAGAACATTCTTTTGTCGAGAAAGAAAGTGACTATCAAAGAAAATAAAACCGGAGACAAAATAAATAAAGGAGTGACTAGAAATAACAAAGGAAGGAAGATGACTGAAACCCGGTATAAATAAGAATAAAAAGATTAAAGAAGAGTACTATTCAAAGTAATCAACTCTAAAAAGAATAAAGAACTCATCTGGCCCCGATGACAATTGAAGGGAGAAATGTGACGAAAACGACGTAGACTATCTAAAACCTTTCAACACAAAACTAAAATCAAACAGAGTTCCCTAAACAAATAAAGGAGAAAGTAAACAAGTAATTGACTAACCAGAAAATCATTGGTTGACTAAACCAGAAAATGCAAATCAGAGGTTCATAAACACAAAAAGGGTAAAGAGTAAGACATTAACTTAAGAACAAAGTATGGTAAGACCAAACTTTTCGATGAACTATTTTAAAAATAGGAGATTTTGTAAAATTCTGAACAAAACACCGGATTGTAACCTAGATATCATCTCTTTAGGGAACACGTGAACTTTTATTAGATGTGAGAGGACAAAAACGTACCTTACAGTACATCTATTAATAATTCGGGATATCACATAATAAAGTACACCTTGGAAACGATGAAATAACCAAAAGAGAGACGTAAACAGAAAGTTAACTACAGACACTGCACAATTTTAAGGGATGATAACGACATAATAAAAGTTAAAGAGGAAAATACAGACAATAATAAACGAAATATGTAATTCCATGAGGATATTAATCCTCGTATATAGTTACTCATATTATAATAGAAGAACATAACTAGAACATAAGTAGTAAAATATTACGAACGAATTAGAAAACAATACCTGAAATAAAATTTCAGATGAATCAGACTCATAACGATAGGAACGAAAGAACAATAAAGATAAAAGTATTTATAGAAAAAAAGGTAGGGGAGTGACAGTCAGGAATACATAGAAATGTAGACTTCACTCAGAGAACATTCGTCGTATATCTACCAAGACTAAAAGTATACATTAGTCGGTAGAATAATTAAAACTATCCTCGTAAATAAGTAACTATAAATTTCTACTAAAAATCGGTTAAGATGTATTAATTCTAAATATGTTAAAAGTGTGTTACCATCCTATGTTTAAAATAAGTGAAAGGGTATCCGATATTTGATCCTCTGTGACCTTGTATAGGTCTCTGTTTCTTATTCCACATTTTTTTAAGTGTCAGATCTCTACAACTTTAGTATCTCAGACAAGAGAATAGTGACACCTTAATACAATTTTTAGTTATAGTTTTCTAAATTTTTTTTTGGGTGCTTAAAAAGTTCCCTGAAGGGTCCACCGTGATCACCATTTCATGGAGTGACGGTTTCGTCCTACGTACTCTACATCCAAGTCAGTGACCTAACTCTTTTAGGAGATCTTCTCCCGTACCGTTGAGTGAGGTTATAAAAAAGGTCCTATTAGGGTATGTCTTCTCGGACCTCCCGATCTCAGGTATCCCAGTGTTTCTCAGTTTGTTCTTACTTCATTGAATCGTACGTACGTACGTGAATAAAAGTTCACGTTACACTGTAAATGGTTCTCTCTACAAACTGAATCGATGACTTTCGGAGTTATTTCAATCTTCTGACTTTTTTGTGTCTCATTAACTTTTCTTCTTGCCTAAATTTACTCTTTAACTATAGTTTTAATCTTTAATTACAGTTTCTATTAAAATTTTGGGTACATAAACCTTTAATTTACGGGTGAAGCTTTACTATCCACATAGATTCTTCAGTATTTTTCCTTTTAATCTTTCACAAACGTTATCTTATCTTTACATTTCTCTTAAATAGTTTTAAACAAGATACGTCGAGTTCAACACGTTACGTTAATTTACGTTGCACCTCAGAACTTATTCCATACTTTTGTTTATTACCTGTACGTATTTTAAAACACTGCAAACTTGTTTTAGACATGAAATCAATTTAATGACACACTGTACAACTAAAGAAAAAATTTTTTGCATCATAAAGAAATGTAAGAGTCTTAACCTTATCTTCAAAGTTCAGAGTAAGTTTAAAAAAATTTATTAATCTATTATTTGAAAGATCTGACAATCGTTTTTATGATCTACGGTTTTACGGACCTCAATATAGTTTAAAAACTCACTTATATTCAAGCTTTAGATCGTAGGACAAGTATGATTCAGTTATTTTACCTTCGTTTTATGTTAAAAACCGATACATTTTTAAGTATTCAAAGTACTTTATACATATAATATAATACGTATGATATTTGTATACCCGAAGGACTATCGAGTCGTAGACGGTCGTAACGTCCTTTGGGGCCAAGTCAGGACCCTACCCTTCTATGGGACCTCTTGCCTATCCGATGGGTGGGGTCATAAGAACCCGAAGGGACCACCGAGTCTACCATTTCTTAGGTGGACGTTACCCCCTCTGGAGCAAAAACTAGGGACTCAACCCTTCCAGGGAATCACCTCCCATACCAGTGGGTGAGCTCATAAGAACGGACCTCTTAGGGGTACCTGTTTCCTCAGACCACACGACGTCAGGCACCACAACGTTACTCTGTCTATCCTGACTCGTTGATACTTGTCGTGTGTATGTGTGTTTGTGTTTGAAAAGATGAAACGAACTATTTCAGAACTTTTTCCGTTGTTTTTTTCTCTACCTCTTTAACATTTTGTATTTGATTTAGAGTTACTTTACTATCGTGACTTATACTTTATCTTTTTCACTTTGTTTAATCTATTTTCATTTACTAGTAGTATATCAGGTCAACAAAAACTTGTGTCTACGAGTAATCTATGTATAAACCTCGAAACCTCTTTTTTCGTTATGGACCCGTAAATATAATAAGTTTTTTAAAGTTCTATTAAGACTATACATAGACTTAGAATTTTACACTAATGTCTAAAAAGATCATTACAAAATAACTATAACCTGAAGGAACCACCGAGTCTACCATTTCTTACACGAACGTTACGGCCGGAAGACCCAAACTAGGAACCCAAAACTTCTAGGGGACCTCTTCCTTTATCGTAGGGTGAGGTCATAAGAACGGACCTCTTAGGGTACCTGTCCGATGTCAAGTACCCCAGTGTTTCTCATCCTGTGTTGGCTCACTGATTGTGAAAGTGAAAGTGAAGTGGAATGATTATATCTTAAGATAATAAAAGACAGGTGGTTAGTACTATTGATGTATTAGTGTTATCCTTTTCTACAAATAGTTAAAAGGGTTAGTTATTAGTCTTGGTTTAATTTTCTATCAATTTTAGAGTTCGGTATTAACTTTGTACTAATTAGATTGTTATATTTTATTAATGTGTGTTACACCTCTCAACTCATCTCTCTACGCCATTCACCTTCACGTATGTACGTGTCCAAAAGTAGATGGGTCCGTCAGATACCAAAACAAACCACATAAATTAGGTAAATGTGAATTCCATTAATAGTTATGTATACTAGAAGAATGGAAAAAGAATTAACAAAACCCAAATAAAACACATCTAGAAAAGGAAGAAAACACAAAGAACGGACCTCTTCAAAGAAATCGTAAACAATGTCGAACAACCACGACGACTTAAAAGAATTGAAAAAGAATAGACTTTTGAAAACTAAAAGGTAGTTTAGACTTTCTCTAAGAACGAAAAAGTTCAAAAGAACCAACATCCAAGAAGGGAAAGTAGTGAAATTTACATACTACTGTAAGAGAAGACCGAACATCTCACAGACAACTTTTTAGTCGACTATTGAAATACCCTCAAGGGAAAATACAATGAACAGTAAAAAAAGGAACAACTAAAGTTATGAAATAGAAACAAAAATTAAAACAACGAAACTAATGGTACACAGAGATACATAAGAAGGAACCCAAATAGGACAGACCCTGAGAGACGTGAAGGACCTGAACTAACTGATAAAGGAAAGGGTACAATCCCTTGAAAAGTCGACAATAAAGAAGTTTATAAAGGTCCAGTAGATAGAGGGAGAACAGAAGGACCTTGAGGATGTTACGTTTACAACCACGTAAATTACAACAGGTCTCCAGATAAATCAAGTCAAGTCAAGTCAGCGAGTTAGCACAGGTTACGAAACATTGGGGTACTTGACGCCGTGTGGTCCGGAGGGACAGGTAGTGGTTGAGGGCCTCAAATGAGTTTGAATACAGGTAACTCAGCCACTATGATAGGTTGGTAGAGTAGGAGACAGCAGGGGAAGAGGAGGACGGGAGTTAGAAAGGGTCGTAGTCCCAGAAAAGTTTACTCAGTAGAGAAATGTAGTCCATCGGTTTCATAACCTCAAAGTCGAAGTTGTAGTCAGGAAAATCACTTGTGGGTTCTGACTAAAGGAAATCCTACCTGACCAACCTAGAGGAACGTCAGGTTCCCTGAGAGTTCTCAGAAGAGGTTGTGGTGTCAAGTTTTCGTATTTAAGAAACCGAGAGTTGAAAGAAATATCAGGTCGAGAGTGTAGGTATGTTCGGATGACCTTTTTGGTATCGGAACTGATCTACATGGAAACAACCGTTTCATTACTGAGACGAAAAATTATACGACAGATCCAACCAGTATTGAGAGGAAGGTTCCTCGTTCGTAGAAAAATAGAGTAGAGACGTCAGTGGTAGACGTCACTAAAACCTCGGGGGGTTTTATTTCAGTCGGTGAAAAAGGTGACAAAGGGGTAGATAAAGGGTACTTCACTACCCTGATCTACGGTACTAGAATCAAAAGACTTTCAACTCGAAATTCGGTTGAAAAAGTGAGAGGAGAAAGTGAAAGTAGTTCTCCGACAAATCAAGAAGTGAAAGACGGTATTCCCACCACAGTAGACGTATATACTCCAATAACTATAAAGAGGACCGTTAGAGTTAAGGTCGAACACGAACAAGGTCGGGTCGCAAAGAGTACTACATGAGACGTATATTCAAATTATTCGTGTCATTGTTATATGTCGGAACTACATACGGAAAAGGATAAACCTTGGTCAGACAACAAGGTACAGGGTAAGATTGAAAACGAAGGACTGGACGTATGTCCAAAGAGTTCTCCGACCAGTCCAATAGACCATAAGGGTAGAGAAAATCTTAAAAGGTGTCAAATGACACTAGGTGTGTCAGTTTTCGAAACCGTATCAGTTATTTCGTCTTTATCTACAAAAAGACCTTGAGAGAACGGAAAAACTACTAGGTCGTTTACAACCGTTAAACTAGAGACTAAGGAGACGGAAAAGATTTTGGTCGAACTTGTAGACCTTCAAGTGTCAAGTACATAACGACCTCGGACGAACCTCTTAAAACTCGTAATGACAAGAGTTTCATACTCTATTCACACTCTACTCACGACAACACACTATCAAACTCGTAAGAAACCGTAACGGAAAGAAACCCTAACCTTATTTTTGACTGAAAAAGGTCAGGACACCGGTGACCGACAGAAGTAAATAAGTAAGGAAAAAAAAAAAAAAAAGGACAATACACCGTCATTAAAGGTGGTAAGACAGGAGTTCCAGTCAATAGGTAAGAAGATGGAGTCAATAAGACGTGACTAAGCATCACATAACAAGTAGAGAGAAACGAACAATAAATCAAGATGAACTAAAACCATTTGTAAAGTACGTAGAAGAGGTAAGACAAAGACTCTAGGACCCAGTAGAAGTGATAGTAATAAGACTTAAGAAAAAGACCTTCCAACGGATAGAGGTAAAGTAAATCACCGAAAGGACCTCCAAATGGAACAGGGTAGTAGACCCTATATCGGGAGATGAAAAAGTAAGACTAATTGAAGGACATTTCACCAAAGGTAACATCCACGAAGTCCTAACACCAAGAAGAATAAAGAAGACAGAAGGGAGACCACCTACTCCGATTTTCTGAAAACATTCGAAGGACAACCCTCCATGACCACCACCGTTTTAGACTTAGGACGAGACTAAAAGTCCCGGCATGAATTATTTTGAAATTAGCATAATAGATGACTACCTACTCAAATACGAGAGAGGGACAATCAACAAATCGGACTCCGTTGGGTCGAGACCCCAGATCCCCGAAATACCATCCCAATTACAGTTGGAGATTTTCCTGAATACGGTTCCCGGAGGAAGGTCATGAAAACGAGAGTCACGGGGATAAGGACGTCGTTCGGTGAAGACTGGGTGTGGAGGTGGTATCTGGGAGTTTTGATCGTCCATCCAGACCAAGTCAGAGGAATACCTCAGTGACGAGGGAAAGGGACCCACAACCACACGTGTTCTGAATTAAAAACGGAAGGTTTTCACCTCAGAAATAGAGGGGGTCCCAGGGTACCTTGAGGATATTAGTTTAGAACGACAGTCTCAGTCTAAGGGATTCCTAAGGTTCAGGGAAACGGTCTAGGGGTCCGACCCTTCGGACTACACACCGAGTCTTGGAAGTGTTGTCATCCTCTTGAAGAATCTATAATAATAAGAGGTCAAACACTTAGTGGGGGATCACCAATATCCTAAACTAAAATAGTACTAACACAGGGAGGATGGTAGAATAACATCAAAGAGGAAACAGAAACCTACACCTCATAGAAAAACGAACTGAGGACGTAGAAGGACAACTAATAGTAAGTTGTGAATAAACACTAAAGTCAAAAGAGTGTTTTCCTCCACTAGTATACAGGATTTCTACTAAAAACTATCCATACATGAATAACTGTAAAATAACGAATAAAATGCCAAAGAAAACGTCAAAAGAAAAAGAAAACCGAAGTAGGTAACAAAATATGTAACAGAATACTTACTTTGATGAAAAAATTTGACTGTCAATTTTTGTAATATCCTGGAGATGTAAAAATGAACAAAGGTACAGAAAACAAAAACAACTATATTATAAAATGTAGAAAACAAAAAACGATTGAGAAATAACATCTAGCAGTCAAAATATTAAAAACAGAATATTAGAAGTATGATCGAAAATATTTAACTAACAAGGTATCAGAAATAATATATAAACGGAAATGATCACCCTACAGAATACTTAAGAATGAAGAATAACATTTATAAAGAAAAGGTGAATCTCTTCTGTGAAAATGTGAAAAGTAACACAGTCAAATTATCACTGTTTAAGAATCGAAAAAGAACAGATTCTTCAATGAACGACGTGTCTCATAGGATCTAAAATCCAAAAAGGGAAAATCGTGAAATTTATATAGTACGGTAAGGAAATACCGGACTTTTCAAAGACGTCTTTTTAGTAGACTATTGGAATACCCCTAAGGGAACCCACACTTAGAGAGAGAGAGAGAGAGAGAGAGAGAGAGAGAGAGAGAGAGAGACGTAAATCTTTAGAGAGAAACGGAACTTTAAAACAGAAAAATCAATATTGTACAGAACTACACCCAGAGAAACCCAGATAGAAAAACACTAGAGACATTAAGAACATGGTCTTATAGATAAGGGAAGTCCAAAGTCTTCAAAAGTCGGTAGTAAAGTAGTTCATGTAAAAGTCGGTAACAGAGACCGTGGGTTATTACGAACTATAACAGGGGTTTCAGTATATTTGATAGTAAAGTAAATAAATAAATGACCAACAAGAATAACCCACTAAAGGTAATAAGACAAAAGGTCTAATAAATACAAAGAGAACAAAGTATATCAGACGTAAAATAAATAAAACGTACGAAAAATAAAACCATAACATAAGAAGTCGAACTGTCCAAGAGTAAAATTATAAAAATTAAGGAACAATTTGAAGAGGGGTACAAGTAGATAAGAAGAGGAATAAAGTCAATCGTATGAATAACGATTAAAAAACTTAGTAAATAAACCATTCAATGGAGACAAAGTAATCAAAAAAATCCTAAAAAGGGAACAAAAAACTAAACCCTGTTTAAAGACAGGAGAGAAAAAGGAATTGAAAGACACAGAGACAATTCAATCAACTTTATCAATGGATAGAACAAGAACTATACCACAGGAACACACCTTCATAGGAATACGTCAGATGGTCACAAGACACCGAAACAACCCTCACAACCTAGACTTCAATCTTACCCAGTGAAGAACGGAGTTACAAATGACTGTCGATAGTGGAACCACCCACCATCCCGACCTCTATCTTACCTATATAGGGTTAGGTCCACATTTGGTCTCAAAGAAAAGATTTGATAGTACCTGTCTTGATCCAGAATCTCACGACTTCGACTTCGGGACTATTAGTTAGACTAGACCAAATAAGGGAGTTATACACACGAGAGAGAGGTGGGTCTGTATCGTGAAAGAGTGGTCTCCCCTCGTCGTGACCAGGTTTGTCCCCGGTCTCACGTACGAGTCGTACCCTACACCGGACCAGACACCGTCAGAGTCTTGTGGTCACTTGAGGTCTGACGAGGGATAGCCTACGGCGGTTCTTACGGTCGTTACCAGTAAGAACGAGTCAAATCGACAACACGGTTCAGGTTTGACGAGGTAGAGATTGTTAACATATGAGAGAAGTCATCACCGTCCGAAGAGGGAAAATACTTCGACGTTGTCTCGTTTATCCCGGTCTCACCCAGGAGTCGTAACCGGATGTGTGTACGAACCCCCAGGACCGGGTAATCAGTCTCAAGGTTTGGAGAGAATTGGACGAAGGTTCACTTACGGTCATTACCTGTGGGAACGGAATAAACATACGACATGGTTCATAACCTACGACACGGTTCAAAGTCAACCGAGACAGGAGGGTTTGACATGAGAGAAACCGTTACAATCGGAAACGGGATCACACCTCGACGAGACCCGATTTACAAGGTCTCGTCCGTGAGTCACGGTCTTCTCCTTGAGTATACGACTCCACCAGTACCCTTTTACTGGTCTCAACGTTCGTGAAAGTTAGAAGAGGGAGGAGGAACATGGACCCTCATTCATTCGTATACACATGAGAAGTGTTCATGTTAGAGTCAAAGAAAGTAGGGAGATCATTCAGGATGACCAGAAGTTTGGTCGATTCCACTGAGTCAGGACCACGGTATGGGGTTCCAACACCACGGGTTACGTATCAAGTTTGACGAGTGAAGGACTCCATCTTAGAGACTTGGGTTCTATAGGGAGAGGAGAAGACACGGGAACGGATCCTCGTATCCAGGGTTGGACAAAGAGAAGAGAAGGATAGGTTGAGGTACACCTGGAAAAGAATGTCGGTACCAATACATTTTCAGAAAGACTGTCAGAGGTCAAATATAAGTCACTCTTTACAAGGTTCACATCTACACAAAAACTACACAAATACCCCACTCCACTCGAGTCGTAGGAGGATAACACGATAGAACTAGAGGAAGATATATATAACAAAATCTTATGACTAAAAATTTACTCAATTTTCTTTTTTCATCATTTTATTCCCTCATTTATATTTGTTAAGTAAAATACATATTTGTATAATATACATTACATAATGAACCAGACACTGTGTGTATTTAATTACATACCCATTATATAAACGGTTATTGTCGTGTCTCATTAACCTATATTTGTTTCAACGTCACCCGAATCTTTTAATGTATTATCTGTTATATTACTGTATGTATCCATTGTTATTAATATTGGTATATAATAACGTAAGTATCACAGTTATCTTCATTATACATGTGGTTTTATATTGTTTCTTCTTTTCACTTACATCCATATGTTCGTATTGTAAAGTCGTATATTAGAGCCTTAAATTATTTCTAGACTTTGACCAAGATTATTCTCTATACCACTTGTGTTTTCGTTGGTGATTTTTTATTAAGTTTTCATACTCCTTTTTAGTAATTACTTTCATTTAAGATGTAATCTTTTATAAGTGAGTTATGTTTATTCAACCACTTCCTTTCCTCTAATTATTTCTATACTCTATATACCTTGTGTTTTTCTACCGTCTCCATTTAGGTCGATATGAACATTATTAAATTTTACACTTACCATGTTCATTAAATTGGTTTTCTATCTAATTTTTGTACTAGGTTGATATGCAACACATATCTTTTGTTTAAAAACTAAATTTTTCGTGTTTAACTTTCATTTTACCGACTTGATGTATAATACGTTTTTTGTCCTTTTGACCTCACCAACATGATAACAGTCTGTTTCGTTGTAATTTTGTTTCGAAACGACCTCTGAAAGGAATTTCCTTTTTTTAGTCAGTGTTTCCTGGTGTATGATACACTAAAATAGGTATCCTTAAAGTGTTATCATTTTAGATATCTTTGTCTCCCGAAGGGTCCACCGAGTCACTATTTTGTAGACAGGTGGTTACGTTCTCTGTATCCAAGTTAGAGACCCAGTCCTTCTAGGGGACCTCTTCCTTTACCGTTAGGTGGGGTTATAAGAACGGACCCTTTAGGGTACCTGTCTCCTAGGACCACCTAATGTCAGGTACCCTAGTGTTTCTCAGTTATTACTGAATCGTAGACTCGTATATTCGTACGTATCTCTGTCTTTCATCTGATCTCAACCTGAAGGGACCGTCAGGTCACCAATGCTGAGACGTGAAGGTTACGTTACCCGTGTCCTATTTAGGGGCCAACCTTTAATTCTATGACGTACGGTGGTACAGTACGTCGTACCGGTTTTGTTAAAAAGTTTCGATCTAACTTCTTTCTTGGGATCCACATAGTCTTTCATCGAATCACAGACGACCTAGATTCAAACCATTCCGTTTATCCTTCTACTTATCCTCCTTTATCAAATTTTTTATAAACTAAGAAAAGAAATAATTACTTTTATAATATTTCAACTTACTATTACTAATATGTACAGACACTTATATTCTTTTGAGTAACTTAACGTATGAAATACTCACTTAACCTACTATATACTTAAGACAGTTTCTTTGAGAAAATTTTTGCTGACTTGTCGTTTCTTTTTATATATTAATCTTTTATCCCTTTTATATACATTTTTCTTTAAAATGATTACTATGAGTTTACCGTTTACTTGTCTACTTTTCTACAAGTTATATTAAAAGTTGGTCCCTTTACGTATGATTTGGTGTTACTGTATAGTAGTATATACATGGTCTTACTGATTTTATTTTTTTATAAATGTTATGGTTTACTACTGTGTCTACACGGTCAGTGAGTGTGTTACAACTAACCTGACGTTCTATAATGTCGGTGATACCTTTTATCAAACTGTCAAAGAATTTTTGATTTCACACCGGTAGTGAACTGGATCGTTAACCTGTGGATCCGTAAATAAAAAATTTTTTCTTTTCTTTTGATTACGAGGGTTTCTTCGGATATTTGATTACTGGTATCGTATAAATAAACATTATAGAATTTTGACCTTAGTCGGACCTACACAGAGTTGACCACTTACTATTTTCTTTTTTCCGATTTCATCGTGAGTCAAGTCAAGTTAAGTCAGCGAGTAAGCACAGGCTGAGAAAGGTTGTGGTACTTAGCGTCGTGTGGTCCGGAGGGACAGGTAGTGGTTGAGGGCCTCAAGTGAGTCTGAGTACGGGTAGCTCAGTCACTACGGTAGGTCGGTAGAGTAGGAGACAGCAGGAGAAGAGGAGGACAGGGGTAGAGTAGGAGACAGCAGGAGAAGAGGAGGACAGGGGTTGGGGAGGGTCGTAGTCTCAGAAAAGGTTACTCAGTTGAGAAGCGTACTCCACCGGTTTCATGACCTCAAAGTCGAAATCGTAGTAAGGAAGGTTTCTTTAGGGTCCCGACTAGAGGAAGTTTTACCTAACCAACCTAGAGGAACGTCAGGTTCCCTAAGAGTTCTCAGAAGAGGTTGTGGTGTCAAGTTTTCGTAGTTAAGAAACCACGAGTCGAAAGAAGTGTCAGGTTGAGAGAGTAGGTATGTACTGGTGTCCTTTTTGGTCTCGGAACTGATCTGCCTGGAATCAGCCGTTTCATTACAGAGACGAAAACTTATACGATAGATGTAACCAGTATTGAAAAGAAGGTTCCTCATTCGTAGAAAATTAAAGTACCGACGTCAGTGGTAGACGTCACTAAAACCTCGGGGGTTTTTATTCCAGACTGTCAAAGGTGACAAAGGGGTAGATAAAGGGTACTTCACTACCCTGACCTACGGTACTAAAAGTAAAAGACTTACAACTCGAAATTCGGTTGAAAAAGTGAGAGGTGAAAGTGAAAGAAGTTCTCCGAAAAATCAACCATGAGTCGTTATTTTATCTTGTTTAATAACTTTGTACTTTGGTGAACTTACTTATAGGTTCATTAATACGATTTACCCTTTTTTTCCGGTTATTCTTTTACAATATGTCACATAATGAGGTGAATTTACTATAAAAACTTTATTTTAAAATCCAATCCAAACTTTATCTCCTTCCTCCGTCCCCCTATCATCCAGACCAATATTTTCTCGTTGTACTATTTAGGAACCTTATATAGTGATTGAACAAAGACCGTACTTTGTCCCTACAACTCTGATAGGCATTTAACTGACACTACATAGATATCCTTAGATATGGTAACTATGTTATAATATCTTGATTTATATGTGTGGATCCCCGAAGGAACCACCGAGTCACCATTTCCTCTGGACCCAAGGTATGGACCTAACCTTTCTGGGTGACCTCCTCCTGTACCTTTGGGTCAGGTCATGAGAACGGACCTCTTAAGGTACCTGTCTCCTGGACCTCCTGATGTCAGGTTTCCTAGTGTGTCGCGGTCTCTTCTGACTTCGTTGTTTCATCGTCGTCGTTGTGCGTGCGGATCAACAACAGAAAGTCAGTGAGTCAGTACAGGCTGAGAAACGTTGAGGAACCTGACGTCGTGCGGTCCGAAGAGACAGGAAGTGGTAGAGAGTCTCGAACGAGTTTGAGTACAGGTAAATCAACCGCTACGATAAGTTGGTAGAGCAGGAGACAGAAGGGGAAGAGGAGGACGGACGTTAGAAAGGGTAGTAGTCCTACAAAAGATTATTCAGTCGAGAAAGGTAATCCATCAGTTTCATAACGTCGAAGTCGTAGTCAGTGTTTACTTATAAGTCCTGACTAAAGGAAATCCTAACTAACCAACCTAGAGGAACGTCAGGTTCCCTGAGCGTTTTCAGAAGAAGTTGTGGTATCAAGTATACGTAGTTAAAAAACCGTGAGTTGAAAGAAATATCAGTTGTGAGTGTAGGTATGTACTGATGACCTTTTTGGTATCGAAACTGATCTGTCTTGAAACAACCGTTTCATTACAGAGACGAAAACTTATACGACATATCAAACCAGTATCGGAAGGAAGGTTCCTCATTCACAGAAAATTAAAGTACCGACGTTAGTGGTAGACGTCACTAAAACCTCGGGATCTTTTATATCAGACAGTGACAAATGTAATATTTATATCAGACAGGTAACTAAAGGGATAGATCAACGGTACTTTAATACCCTGACCTATGGTATTAAAGGTAAAAAACTTACGACTCAAAATTCGGTTGAAAAGTGAGAGGGGAAAGTGGAAGTAGTGGATCTGTGTGTGTGTTTACTAATTTTTAGGCTTCTTTAGACTTATTCTAGATGACAACGACGACAAGTCAGTGATTCAGTTCAGACTAATAAACGTTGGGGTACCTGACGTGTACGGTCCGAAGGGACAGGAAGTGATAGAGGACCTCAAACGAGTTTGAGTACAACTAACTCAGTCATTACGGTAGGTTGGTAGAGTAAAAGAGAGTGGTGGAGAAGGAGGACGGGAGTTAGAAAGTGTCGTAGTCCCTGAAAAGGGTACTCAACCGAGAAGTGTAGTCCATCGGTTTCATAACCTCGGAGTCGAAGTCGTAGTTAGGAAGGTTACTTATCAGTGTCAACTAAAAGAAATCCTAACTGACCAAACTAGAGAAACCTCAGGTTCCCTGAGAATTCTCAGAAGAGGTCGTGGTATCAAGTTTTCGTAGTTAAGAATCTAACATAGTTACAGTCATAGAGGTTATAATACGATATCAAAACGTTTTACAGTGGTATCTCTCTTGGATCTGTTTCATGTGTTCCTTAGAAAGACAGAATGAAGAATATTAACGTACATTTAGATGTTAATAGATTTAATTTTAAAGTTAATTTTTATTAGGATTACTTAAAAGACCACCCGGAGATGTCAGACAGAGTGGATACTAAAGTTTATTTTAGAGACCTTTTTTACGTTTTTCGTTGATAGACTTTTGAAATTTATCAATTATTGTCACTCATCTAAGTACTTCCTTAATTTTGGTCTTACTAGGGATACCCTCCCTCAAATGACCCAAAATAGGGGTAAAAGGAAAGAACCGAAACAGAAATTCAGTCCGGATCACGTATTGATGTGTCGTCCGTCCCTGTCGTTTTTGACTTTCTTTGTACAGAACGACCGTCATCCTAACCCTTTCTTCCAGTAGAACTCGGTCTCTCACAACTTTATTCGGGACAAAAATAAGAAAAAAGGGGGAGACCAAGAGAGGTCCGGGACTTAGTTCCCATCGGAGTTAGTATCTCAACATGACATCGTCGACACCATGTCACCATGGATTTCGATGTTCTCTTTTAAGTAGAAAAAACAACTTCTTTTCCCTTATCTTCTAAGACACCAAGACTCTGACAGATATGTTAAAATAGAAAAAGAGGGTGAAAAAGGGAGACTCTTACCGGAGTCTATGTACATTGACGTACCATGGTACTTATTTAATTTGTGACTTTCTGTCTGGTAGAAACGTTGATCTCATATTGATCTAACATTTAGGTTCCTTAGACATTTAGTCGGAGTAAGAGTGAATTCCATTAGGTCCACTCCCCCTATTTTCTTGGATCTATCCCGTTTTGACTCGTCGACAAGTACCCGTCCTCTCTTAAACACTTTCAAGTCGGACGGACTTCCCCCTAAGGGTGTGTGGGTAGTCTTACCCAATCTCTGTTGAAACCTATGTCTTCTCTCCCTTCTTGTGTGGTTCCGTGGGGGGGTGGGGGAACGGTCCTACTGTGAAGTTCTCAGACCCGTAAACTGGTGTCGTCGTAGTTGAAAAAACCGTCTCTTCCACCTTTCACCACTTACAAAGGTACTTTCTCCACTTTTCACTTAAACCATTCGCTGACAGGTCTATGGGTCTACACGTACAACATTGACTTCGTTGGGGAAAGAGAGGTTTTCGTAAACTCAACGACTTCTCCCGGGAAGTACAGACCTCATTCACTCCGTCGTCTATTCTTATAGTTTCTCGTAATTTTCTTACACAAGGGACTACAAATGAAGTCCTGAAGTCTTCCTTGACACGAGTCTCTTGAGATCCTTATGGAGATGAGTTCCTACGGAGGTGATCCGGATACCCATGGTACTTTTGGACTACTCTATTTAGGTGTTAAGTGGGGTGAGATGACGGTCCGAGAACACTACGAAGACTCACGTGAATACTTACATTCGAGACCATCTGTGACTTACTTAAGTCTTTTTTCGTTTCAGGTACCCGTTCCCTCTTTGGTGTTTGTACTCGATATTACGGTGGAAGACCTTCTGTTTTATTTATAACGATTATCGGTCGGACGATTTAACGTGTTTTGTTTCTTCCATAGTTTTTGAATTAATTCCTCGATAGACAATGAAGTTTACGATTTAGGTTTCGTATATGGATGTTTGTGATTTTGGTATTTCCTTTTTAGTATATTTTTTTAGTATTAATAGGTCGCTGACTTGAGTTTCCGTGTCTTATAACACTAGATTGACTATTTCTTAAGGTTTTATCGATAATACTTCTTTAAGTTACTTCATGTTCTTTGGAGTATTGTGTTAAGTTACCTGAGTCCTTATTTTAACTATTTGGATTCCTTAAGAAATACTTTCTCCAACGTTAATATTTTTTCTTGGTTTGTCTTTAGACCTTGACTTCTTAAACTACTTCGCTTCTTACATTCTTTCGTTTAGTCATGATCCTGTTTGGTCTACCTTCTTTCTTATCCACTGAACCTCCTATCTTTATGTCGTTATTAAGTCACTCTACTTCTCTTTCTTCATCCTGTAAAATATTCACTTCTTTGATACTCTCAATAGTCTCAGATATTCTCTCCGTTTTTAATCTTATTAACCACAGGATTTTTCTCTTTTCTTCCCCTTCCTCCATATCTCAAATTTCTGTATATATGTGATAGTACACATTTTATCTATTGATCACCCTTCGACGATATATAATCCAACCACACTTCCATTAAAATCAAAAACGTAACAACTTTAAATGATGAACTATAACCTTATATAAGAATTTATTTACACTAATACAATATACGGTAAAATTTCGTGTACAGAACAAAATGAAAAAACGATTACTGAATAATGAATGACACATAAAATATAAACAAAATAATAATAAATTTATTACAATCTGCTTTTAAACTCTCCAAAAGAATAAACTTAGTTTTTAACCAACATTTCGTCACTTCTCTTGAGTGTTGTAGTTGTTACGTAAACTGGGGTCTTGACGATTGTTTTCATGTCACGCCACCACAAAGTTCTTCAAAATGTTTCAAAACTTTTACTCTTCACATCACCGACTGGTAGTCTTCGACTTTTGTAGGTCACTCTCGGTGGTAGTTTCGGTTAGAAGAATGTTGTTGTGCTCTTTAACGACCTCTTGAGTCGTAGTCGATAAGATACAATAAACCGTGAACTTCGTTTAACTTTTCCACTTTTCCCAGTTATTCACCTACGGTGTACTTGACCCACCTTTAAATTTTTTTTTTTCACAAAATTTCACAACATAATAAAATGAGATACGTTGTTACTTGGTAAAGAACTAACATAACACTACACACTGTTTTTCACTTAAAATATACTGTTGACCACTACTTCTGGTCGAGTCACCAACCTGGTTCTTCTACTAGGTTTCGTGAAGGGTTTCGGTTTACAAGTGGGTATTTTTCCAGTACCAGTGACAAACCACCAGACGACGACCAGACTAGGGGATTTCGAAAGACTTAGTACCGTTTTGGTAATGTAGACTCTTCATACGAGTCGTTTAGCTACTCTACTTGGCTTTTGACGTTGTAGACATCGGTCATAACCAGTTATCTTTCTTGGATTAAGAAGAGTTACTGTTACGGACGGGTTGATGTGCAACGTGTTGGTCACGAAGTTTTCAACTTGTTTGACCCGATACGTCAAAACGGAGTAGGTGATATAAGTGGACTGGAGAGATGTTAACTGATAGCGAAGAAGTTCGTGTAGATGTTGAAAAACGTCCCCTTTTCGTGAAGGTGTTGATTGCCCTATGTATTTTACGAAAGGTTCTCAGGCAACTTAGGGTTTCATACCTGACAAATACGATGTATGTTTGAATAAAGAGTAACCGTTTTTACACAACTAACATTACCAAGGATAAAACTAATTATTTCTACACAAACTCGGATCAATATTACTAAACTTTAAGTTGTAAACTTTGGCGTTAATGAAAACGTGGTGGATTATTGTCTCCCCAGGGTACGAGACGCTACTGGATCTCCCCACCCAACCCTCCCTTTCTCTCCTAGTCCTCCCTCCCCTCTATATATGTTTGTGTGTGTGTGTGCACACACATATATATATATATATATATATATACATATTAATACTGACTAAACGTAAAAACGTGACATCTTTGTTTGTGTTGTGACATTTCGTTCATAAGAGATTTTTTATTTTCTTATTTTATTTCTTTTTTTTCTTTTCTTTTCTTTATTATTGACTCTTGAAGTGTCTGCACCCTTTCTTGAAAATGTATGTTAGGTACTTTGATGGTGTTGTGAGATAATAGAGTTACGGTCTTCTGGAAGAGATTCAGTGTAATACGAACAAAAATTAGATAAAATAACTTCGTATAAACTAAATATTAAACACAATCAAAGACTGTATGTCGTTTCACTAAGTCAATATGTATATATATTACTAAACGTGAACGATTAGAGTTTGAAAGTTAAGTAGGTAGAGTAAGAGGGGAAGGGGAACCGTTGGTGTTTAAGACATGGAATACAGACACTCAGACAAAGACAAATTCAAGTAAACACAGTACAAAATCTAAGGTGTATGTTCACTATAGTATACTATACAGAAAGAGAAAGACTTAAACAAGTGAATCATACTTTGAGAGATCCAGGTAGACACAACGACGTTTACCGTCATAAAGTAATAAAAAATTATGGTTCATCATAAGGTAAAGTATGAATACATGGTGTAGAAGACA
Source organism: Capra ibex (assembly GCA_006410555.1). NCBI lineage: Eukaryota > Metazoa > Chordata > Mammalia > Artiodactyla > Bovidae > Capra > Capra ibex. The sequence goes on along the minus strand of SJYO01038709.1, from coordinate 11,589,070 downwards.
TCGGTAAATAGACAACTACCTGTAAATACAACGAAGGTACAGAACCTATGACACTTCTCACGACGATACTTCTATCTCAACTTACATAGAAAAACTTAATATCAAAACAAGTCTATATATGGGTTTTCAGTCTAATGGTCTAGTATACCGTTAAGATAAAAATCGAGAAACTCCTTGTAGGTATTAGAAAAGGTATCACCAACGTGGTTAAATGTAGTGGTGGTTGTCACTTCCTCTAAAAGGAAAAGAGGTACGGAAAAGGTCATAAACAATTAACATCTGTAAAAATTTTTATTACTTGTACAACTGGTCAAAGTCCACCATGGAGTTCGAACGTTTTGAAAGTCAAAACCAAACGTAAAAAACGTTCCCCAATTTTTGTTCAGTAACTACTTACTATTATTCAAAATCATGTCAAGTACGTTAATGAATAGACGTAACCTTTCAATGACAGTTTTAGTGTTTTACATACGAGACGGTGTTCTAATATATAATTTTAGTGAAGAATTTAATGAAATATAAACCACGACTGTCTCGAGAACTCTTTCAAGATATGTTTGACTTCCAATATCTTTAAAATTTTAATATTAGACTTTTTTTGTATGTTTTGACACATTTGTTTTTCTTCGAAATCTCAACGTCCCGTAATATTTTAGGTATTACACCAAATTTTGTTTTGTTAGTGGAGAACATACAAGTCTCTCTACAATACCCCTCCCTCCACCCTCCCCCCAAGTACAAACCCTTGTGTACATTCTTAATTTCTAAAATTTTAAATTTTTTTATTTTTATTTTTTTATTTTTTAATCTTTTTTTTATCGATCACATTAGGATTTTCAAGTCTTAACACAACAGTTGTCGTTTTCCGGGACCCACACCCCTCCGGTGTGACGGGTCCCTTCCCCCCCCCAGGACGTCGGCAGTCGAGCTCGAGTGGTGGGTGCACGTCCCTGCCCCTTTTCTATGGTACTGGTCAAGGTGGACCCTCCCCAAGATCGTGATTACGTAAATGTTAGGAGAAAGTAGATGGGACAATCTCTCCTTTCGACGAAAATTTTCTCTAATAGTTGTCATATTTAAGACCATTTTGTGACTCTTAATCCATACTCTAAAAACCGTGTTTCGTGAAAATTTAAATTGGAGTAAAACGTTTTATAGATGGACCTTAAAGAGTAAACTTTTATTTTGAATCTTGTATGTGTATTGACACATTTACCAAAGTACTTACTTGTTCAATCTAAGGTGCAAAGGAATTTGTGACGTGTATGGAAGGAAATGAGGTCTTGCTCCCTAGGCGCACTTATGAGTTTGATGGTGTGTTAACGTGAGTAGAGTGTACGATCATTTCATTGCGAGTTTTAAGAGGTTCAGTCCGAAGTCGTCATGCACTTGGCACTTGAAGGTCTACAAGTTCGACCAAAATCTTTTCCGTCTCCTTGGTCTCTAGTTTAACGGTTGTAGACGACCTAGTACCTTTTCCGTTCTCTCAAGGTCTTTTTTGTAGATAAAGACGAAATAACCGATACGGTTTCGGAAACTGACACATCTAGTGTTATTTGACACCTTTTAAGACTTTCTCTACACTTATGGTCTGGTGGACTGGACGGAGAACTCTTTGGATATACGTCCAGTCCTTCGTTGTCAATCTTGACCTGTACCTTGTTGTCTGACCAAGGTTTATCCTGTTCTTCATGCAGTTCCGACATATAACAGTGGGACGAATAAATCGAATATACGTCTCATGTAGTACTCTTTACGACCCGACCTTCTTCGTGTTCGACCTTAGTTCTAACGGTCCTCTTTATCGTTATTGGAGTCTATACGTCTACTGTGGTGGGAATACCGTCTTTCACTTCTCCTTGAGTTTTCGGAGAACTTTCACTTTCTCCTCTCGTTTTTTAAACGCAATTTCGAGTTGTAAGTCTTTTGCTTCTAGTACCGTAGACCAGGGTAGTGAAGTACCGTATATCTACTCCTTTGTCACCTTCGTCACAGTCTGAAATAAAAACCCGCGAGGTTTTAGTGACGTCTACCACTAACGTCGGTACTTTAATTTTCTGCGAATGAGGAACCTTCCTTTGAATACTGGTTGCATCTATCGTACAAGTTTTCGTCTCTGTAATGAAACGGCTGATTCCAGGCAGATCAGTTCCGATACCAAAAAGGACGCCAGTACATACCTACACTCTCAACCTGACACTTCTTTCGACTCGTGACTTCTTAACTACGAAAACTTGACGCCACAACCTCTTCTGAGAACTCTCAGGGAACCTGACGTTCCTCTAGGTTGGTCAGGTAAGACTTCCTCTAGCCAGGACCCTAAAGAAACCTTCCTTACTACGAAGTCGACTTCGAGGTCATGAAACCGGTGGAGTACGCTTCTCAACTGAGTAACCTTTTCTGAGACTACGACCCTCCCTAACTCCCTTCCTCATCTTCTCCTGTTGTCTCCTACTCTTCCGACCTACCGTAGTGGCTGAGCTACCTGCACTCAAACTCATTTGAGGCCCTCAACCACTACCTGTCGCTCCGGACCGCACGACGTTAAGTACCCCAACTTTTGTAAGTCTGTGCTGACTCGTTGACTTGACTTAACTTGACTTATTCATCGTTGTAACTCGTAAAAAAATACACAGATAACCGGTAAACAACAGAAGAAATCTCTATACAGATAACTCCTGAAGACGGGTAAAAAATTAACCCAACATAAACAACAAGATAATAACTTGATATACTCGAGAAACCTATAAAACCTTTATTTTGGGAATAACCAACATAGTAAACGTTCATAGAAGAGGGTCAAGTACACAGAAGGTTACTTGTAATATTACTTTTACAGTCTTTAGATATTTTTTTCTATAATTTTCGTCGGTCCCATTTTTTCTTTCATTGGATATTTTCTTAGGAGTAATCCGATAGTCGTCTAAAGATTTCTGTTTAAAGTTCAGTCCTCTTTTAACATCGACAAGTCAACGAGTCAACACAGACTGAGAAAGGCTGGGGTACCTGACATCGTACGGTCCGAAGGGACAGGAAGTGATAGAGGTCCTCGAACGAGTTTGAGTACAGGTAACTCAGTCACTACGGTGGGTTGGTAGAGTATGAGACAGGAGGGGATGAGGAGGACGGGAGATAGAAAGGGACGTAGTCCCATAAAAGATTCCTTAAAGCTTTAAATCCCATAAACCGAGAAGTGTAGACCACCGGTTTCATAACCTCGAAGTCGACGTCATAGTCAGGAGGGTTACTTATAAGTCCTGACTAACGGAAATCCTAACCGACCAAACTAGAGGAACGTCAGGTTCCCTGAGAGGTCTCAGAAGAGGTTGTGGTATCAAGTTTACGTAGTTAAGAAGCCTCGAGTTGAAAGAAATACCAGGTTCCGTTACCGTGGGGTGAGGTCATGAGGACGGACCTTTTAGGGTACCTGCCTCCTCGGACCTTCCGACGTCAGGTACCCCAGCGACTCTCAGCCTGTGCTGACTCGCTGAAACGAAAGTAAAAAGTGAAAGTACGTAACCTCTTCCTTTACCGTTGGGTGAGGTCACAAGAATGGACCTCTTAGGGTCCCTGCCCCCTTGGACCACCCGACGACAGATACCCCAGTGTGTCTCAGCCTGTGCTGACTTCACTGAATCGTCGTCATCGTCGTGTAGGTATGTACTGATTCCCATTTTGGTATCGAAACTGATCTGCATGGAAACAACCGTTTCATTACAGAGACAAAAAATTATACGACAGGTCCAACTAGTAGCCTCTTCCGCTACCGTGGGGTGAGGTCATGAGAACGGACCTTTTAGGGTACCTACCTCCTCGGACCATCCGACGTTAGGTACCCCAGCGACTCTCAGCCCGTGTTGACTCGCTGAACTGAAAGTGAAAAGTGAAATTACGTAACCCCTTCCTTTACCGTTGGGTGAGGTCACCCGACGGCAGATACCCCAACTTGTCTCAGCCTGTACTGACTTCACTGAATCGTCGTCGATCCAACTAGTATCGAAAAGAAGGTTCCTCCTTCGCAGAAAATTAAAACACCGACGTCAGTGGTAGTCGTCACTTAAACCTCGGGTTCTTTTATTTCAATACAATGACAAAGATAACAAAGGGTAGGTACACGGTATACACTACCCTGTTCAACGGTACTTGAAGCAAAAGACTTACAACTTAAATTCGGTCGGAAAAGTGAGAGGAGAAAGTGGAAGTAGTTGAAATCAAGGTGAAACGAAAGACGGTATTCCCACCACAGTAGACGTATACACTCTAATAACTATAAAGAGGGTCGTAGAACTAAGGTCAAACACGAAGTAGGTCACATCGTAAAGGGTACTACATGAGACGTATATTCAATTTATTTGTCCTACTGTTATATACCGGAACATGAGGAAAGGGTGAAAACTCGGTCAGGTACCGAGGTACAGAACAACATTGACAACAAAGAAATGGACGTATGTCCAAAGAGTTCTTCGTCCATTCCACCATAAGACCATAAGAGTGGAGAAATTTTTACAGGGTTCCGATAACACTAGGTGTGTCGGAAACCACACCGAAATCACGTCATTTACTTCTTCTTCATGTACAAAAAGACCTCAAGAGAACGAAAAGATACTAGGTTTCCTTCGACTGTTAAACTAGAGACTAAGGAGAGATAAAAGATTTAGGTCGAACTCGTAGTCTTCAAGAACCAAGTACATGATAAATTCGGATCGAATCTCTTAAAACTCGTAATCAAACGATCGTACACTTTACTCGTGTTAACACACCATCAAATTTGTATAAAACCGGAACGAAAAGAAACCCTAATCTTACTTTTGACTGATAAAAGTCGGGACACAGGTGACGACTCAAAACATTTAAACGACCGTAAAACTCCCGTCGTTAAATTGTCGTAGTGGAAAACCTTGAAGTTTATCGAGTCGTCCCTAAGGTAGTGGAGGTGATCGAAACAAGTATCACTACGAAGGATTCCGGGTACATTGAAGTGTAAGGTCCTACAGACCGAGATCCACTCACTAGTGTGGTAGCACCAATAGATCCAGTAATTCTAGAGAAAAAAACATACCAAGAAGACAAATAAGAACCGTAGAAAAGAATTACGGAAGAAGAAGACAATCCATGTATGGTAAAAGCAGGAAATAACCTGAATGAAAACGTACTTTAGAAGGGAACTATAGAGATTAAAAGGACTTCTCTGAAGATCAGAAAGGGTAAGATAACGAAAAGAGATAAGGAAACGTCAATAGTGAATCCTTTCGAAAGAATAGAGAGAAACAATAAGAAACCTTGACAAGTAAATCTACCCATATAGAAATGAAAAGAGGAAACGGAGAGTGAAGAGAATAAAAGTGTCGATAAACATTCCGGAGGAGTCCGTTAAGAAAACAGAACAACGTAAAGAATAAGAACCCCTACCAAATCTAATGACGGAGATCATATTACAATACTCGGAGGTAGGTATCAAGAAGTCCGTAAGACAGATAGTCTGGATTAACGAACTTATATAAACTGTGAATGTGACATTTTAGTATTCCCGAAACTAAATGTAGTATGGACCAACCGGATCAACAAAAGGGATGAAAGAAGTTAAATTCAGACGTAAAACGTTATTCCTCAAGTACTAGAATCGACTGACATATCTCTAAGAGGTAAAAAATCGACGTTTCTTATATTCGTTAAACTAAAACCATAACTGATAGACCACTACAGGTAGACATCTCAGTAGAGAACACAAAAACCTCCTCCCACGACGATACCGGTCACGTAAGAAAAGAGTTTTGAGACAATCGAAAAAGGGACAAAGTAAAACATGAGGTTTAGGTTTGAACGAACAATGAGGTTCATAGAAAACTGAAGGATGAAAACGTAAGGTCAGGGGATACTACTTTTTCTGTAGAAAATAGTCATAATCAAGATCTTCCAGAACATCCAGAAGTATCTTGGTGGGTTGAAGTAGGAAAGGTCGTAATGACTAACCCCACATCTGAACCTAATGACACTATAACATACTAAACGGAACCTTTGTTTAACTCTAGAAAGACAGCAAAAAGTCTAACGTGGTTGTATGACGTAAAGTCCGTGAAAGCAACTGGTATCCCGATGAGGTAAAAAAGAATCCCAGAACGGGTGTCATCATCTATATTACCGGTAGACTTAATTTAATCGGGAAAAGACAGGTAAAATCAAGTGACTAAGGATTTTGTAACTAAAAGTGAGAACGGTAGAGGACAAACTGGTGAAGGTTAAATGGCACTAAGTACCTGAATTGTAAGGTCTAAGGATGTGTTATAAGAAGAAATGTCGTAGTCTGAAATGAAAGTGGTGTTCTGTTGTAGGTGTTACCCCACAACAAAGGTGAAACCGAGTCCTAGAAGTAAGGAAGACCTCGATAAAGAGATAAGAAGAGATCATCGTATAACCCTAGACACCCCAAGTAGAAAGTCACAGTATACCAAAACGAAAAAGTATGACAAGTACCCCAAGAGTTCCGTTCTTATGACTGTACCGAACGTTAAGGGAAGAGGTCACCTGGTGTAAAACAGTCTTGAGACGTGGTACTGGGTAGAAAGAACCCACTGGGATGTGTCGGACCGAGTATCAAAGTAACTCAATCTGTTCAAACACTAGGTACGCTAATCAACCAAAGCAAAAGATACTAACACCAGAAGTAAGACGGACGGGAAACTACCTACTCCTTTTCTCCGAGTACCTCCGAAGGACTACTTTCCCTGACCGAGAACCCTTTTGACTAAGAACAAGATCACCCGTCCCGGTACGAGTGATCCAGAAGTTAGGTTAAAATACGACTACCCACCCCGACACTCTCACCTTACTATATTGAATTCACAACTCTCCGGACTTTTAATGGTTGGTTCTGATAGAATAGGTTTTTCAATAGGAAGTATATACTTTCTTTTTGTTTTCAACAGGGTCTGTTTGTTTTCGACTCTCTTGAGTGGTGGTTTTATGAATGGAACGTTTGTTATAACTTTCAAGAAGTTCGATTTTACTTTTGTACAATTAGTTACTGTATTTTTCTGAGATTATTCAAATTTTTATTAGTCTTAATCCTTTGACAGTGACATAATCCTACTACACCTAATATCTAACGACGATGACGACGATTCAACGAAGTTAGCACAGGCTGAGACACACTGTGGTATCTACCGTCGGGTGGTCCGAGGGGGTAGGGACCCTAAGAGGTCCGTTCTTGTGACCTCACCCAACGGTAAAGGAAGAGGTCCTAATATCTAATACTACTACAATTAGTGAATTGATAAAATACTTGGACCTTTCTTTTCTCATCACCCTTATTAGTATCGATGATTTTAAAAATTATTTATACGTTCTATTTTTCACCATTCAACACTATAATTTTTATATTTAGTCTTTTTGTATTTTCCCCTCTTCATTTCTTCCATCTAGTATATACCCGTTATTTACATACGACGATAGTTGTACTTTACACGAGAGAATAGATACTCTTAAAAATAAATTCGGTATACTTTTAGTGTTTCATTTTTAGATCTCAACTCAGTGTTTTGTATTTTACCCTTCCGTCTTGTGTGATGTTACCTTTTGGTGGATAAATGGTCATCTTTGTCCCTTTTTCTTTACTACCTCTAGATTTTAGTTTTCTTCCGTTTTTTATTCTACCGTTATCATTCTGAAATCTATATTTATTGATAAGATTTACGTTTACCTAACTTAAGTGGTTAGTTTTCAGTATGACACCGTCTTGTCTATGGTTTTTTTTCTCTTTTTATTCTGGGTTGGTATACGACGGTTATTCTTAGAGTAAAGTCGAGATTTCTATGAGTATCTGAAATGTATTTTCCTTTCTTCTTCTATAAGATTCGTTCACCTTTGGTTTTCCTTTCCCCCAATAGGTGTCAATATAGTCTGTCTGAAATTTCGTTTATGTCGTGACTCTGTATTTCCAATAATATATTACTATTGTCCCAGTTATATATTACTATTGTCCCAGTTATATAGTTCTTCCATATTTTTGTATTTATGTATTAGTGGGTTATAGTTCCGAAATGGAGCACCGACTCTACCATTTCTTAGTCGGACGTTACGTCCTCTTGACCCAAGTTAGAGACCCAACCTTTCTAGACGACTTCTTCCCTTACCCATTGGTGAGGTCATAAAAACGAACCTTTTAGGGTACCTGTGTTTCCTCGGACCACCCGATGTCAGGTACCCTAGCGTTTCTCAGTCTGTACTGAATCGTTACTTCGTACGTGTGTTGTAGTTTCGTATATTTATGTAATTCGTTTATGATTGTCTATAATTCCCTCTTTATATTTCATTATGTGATTCTTCCCTGGACTTATAGGAAAGAAGATGTCTAGTAAGTCTGTCCTTTAGTTATCACTTTACAATCTTGACTCACTATGAAATCTTGTTGACTTGAATAGTGTTTATATATCTTGTAAGGTAAGTTGTCACCGTCTTATGTGTAAGAAGAGTTCACGTGTATCTTGTAAAAGGTCCTGTCCTGTCTACTATATTTTGTCTATTTGTAGAAAAGATTCTTTTCACTATATTATGGTTCGAACAAAAGACTTATATTATCATGTTTTGACCTTTAGTTGTCTTCCTTTTGACCTTTTAGATATTTATATACTTTTCATTGGTGTCAAGACTCGGTGACTACCCAGTTTCCCCCCCCCCCTCTTTCTTTCTTTTTGAATACATTTTTGTTTACTTTCATTCTAGACGGGAAGATTGTTCAAGGGTCCTTTACGTTACGATAACTAGAACCCTGACGTAAAACTCTTTGTCACTAAGTTACGTACTTTTACACTTTCGAGTCGTTCTACCGTAGTGATCGGACTCAGAGTGGCGGTCACTCACTACTCTGTCTTTTCCATCTCTTCCAACAATGTCTCTGGATGTCTTAATAATTAGTTCCTATGTGAGTTACAACTCTCTAGTTCGGGACTCGGAAACCTCATCCTTGTGACTGAGATTCTGGGATCTGATGGTCTCTTGATTGGGATCCCTCATATTTTATCACTCTTGAGTGAGTTTCCTTTGGTAAACTTATGTTATGGGTCGTAGTGGGTTAGCGGTCATCGTGGGACACGTCCTACGGAGTAGGTTTATTGTTTGTTTTGTTTTTATATTTAGGTTATTAGTTGTCTGTCCTAATGGTGGATTGAGTCGGAACGGGTAGTATCCTTTTTGTTTTGTTTTTTGAGTCGTATTTAGAGTGGGATATGCTTCGAATTTATTTAGTGACGTGGTTTAAATCTCCCTGTCTTTGGTTTTCCTTCTTTCTTAAATTGGAACTTCGGACGCTTTTTCTCTGGAGTTTGTGTCATTCAATTTTTTTTCTTTCTTTCTTTCTTTTCCGTCTCTTTATGACGTGTTTACTTCCTTGTTTGCTCTTTGTGTCTTCAGGTTTATTTACTTTTGTTTCGTCCTTTTGATGAACTTTTTCTTAAGTCTTATTACTATCATTTCTACTAGTTTTGGGAATTTTTGTCTTACCTCTTTTACGTTCTTAGTTTATTGTTTCTGGATCTTCTTGACTTCTTATTTGTATGTCTCTCTTTGTCATGTTAATGACTTTAATTTTTATGAGATCTTCCTTAGTTGTCGTCTTATAGACTTCGTCATCTTGCTTAACAACTCAACTTTCTATTTTACCATCTTTATTGAAGACTTCTCGTCTTATTTCCTTTTGCTTACTTTTCTTGACTCTTATCAAAGTCTCTGGAGGCACTGTTATAGTTTGTGTGGTTATAAACTTAATAGTCCCAGGGTCTTCTTCTCTTTTTCTTTCCCACACTCTTTTAAAAACTTCTCTAATATCAACTTTTAAAGGGGTTGTACCTTTTCCTTTATCAGTTACTTCAGATTCTCCACGTTTGTTAGGGTATACCCTATTTGGGTTCCTCTTTGTGTGATTCTGATTAGTTTGATTGTTTCTAATTTGTGTTCCTTTCTTATAATTTTCATCGTACCCTTTTCGTTGTGCATTGTATGTTCCCTTTGGGGTATGTAAATTATCAACTAGAAAGTCGTCTTTGAGACGTCCGGTCTTCCCTTCCCGTCCTATATAAATATCATGACTTTCCCCTTTTAGATGTTGGTTCTAATGAGATGGACCGTTCCTAGAGAAAGTTTAAACTACCTCTTTAGTTTTCTAAAAGTCTGTTCGTTTTCAATTTTTTTAAGTCATGGTGGTTTGTTTGAAATGTTGTTTACCATTTCCCTGAATATATCATTTCTTTATGTTCTCTTATTTTACTAGATGTTTTAGTTTGGGGTTTGTTAATTCTTTTACCGTTAACCTTGTATATATAGTTGTTAATGAAATTTACTTTTACCTAATTTACGAGGTTGGTTTTATATGTCTAACCGACTTGCCTATTTTTTTGTTCTGGGGGGGGAATTTTTTTTCTTTGTTCTGGGTATATATACGACAGATATCCTTTGGGTGAAGTCTAGAGTTCTGTGTATGTCAGACTTTCACTCTCCTACCTTTTTATATAAGGTACGTTTACCCTTCGTTTTATTTCGACCTTAACGTTAGAAGTATAGTCTATTTTATCTGGAATTTTATTTCTTTTAATGTTCTCTATTCCTTCCCGTGATGTATTACTAGTTCCCTAGTTAGGTTCTCCTTCTATATTGTTAACATTTATAGATACGTGGGTTGTATCTTCGTGGAGTTATGTATTCCGTTTGTGATTGTCTGTACTTTCTTCTTTAACTGTCATTACGTTATTATCATCCTCTGAAATTGTGAAATAAGGGTGGTTGCCTGTCTAGTAGTTTTGTCTTTTAATTATTCCTTTGTGTTCAGAATTTACTATGTAATCTACTCTACTTAGAGTAATTATAAAAGTCCTGTAAGGTAGGTTTACGACTCTTATGTGGAAGAAGAGTTCACGTGTACTTTGTAAGAGGTCCTATCTGGTATAGAACCCAGTTTATAGTTTGGAGTCATTTAAATTCTGTTAAATTTAACATAGTTCGTAGAAAAGACTGGAGATGTGACACTCTGATCTATAATTAATGTTCTTTTTTTTTTTGTCATTCTTTGTGTACCTCTAATTTGTTATCCAAAGATTTATTGGTTGTCCAATGACTTCTTTATTTTTACCTTTAGTTTTTTTTAAGATCTTTGTTTACTGTTACTTATGTGTTGTTGAGTCTTGGACACCCTACGTCGTTTTCGTCAAGATTCTCCCTTTAAATATCCTTATGTTAGGATGGAGTTCTCTGTCCTTTTTGTAACTTATCTGTTGGATTAAAATGTGGATTTTATGGACCCCTTTTTTCTGGGGGGTTTTTAGGGTTTTAATCGTCTTCCTTTCTTTTGTAGTATCGTCTTTATTTATTTTTAATAAACTCTCCTTGTTAGCATTTCTAATTATTTTAATCTGCGATCTAAAAAATCCTGTATTTGTTTTTAACCGTTTGGCAATCGGTCTGAGTAGTTCTTTTTTCTCTCTTCTTAGTTTAGTTGTTTTAATCTTTACTTTTTCCTCTCCAATGTTGTCCGTCACGTCTTTATCTTTCCTAATACTCTGATAATACTTGTTAATATACCGTTATTTTACCTATTGGACCTTCTTTGCCTGTCTAAGAATCTTTTCAAGTTAGAAGGTTCTGACTTGGTCCTTCTTTATGTTTAATACTTGTTGTGTTAATGATCGTGACTTTAACTCAGACACTAGTTTTTATGTTTTTTTTTTTTTTTTTTTTTCGGGTCCTAGTCTACCGAAGTGTCCTCTTAAGATAATTTGTAAATCACTTCTCGATTACGGATAGGAAGATTTCGAGAAAATTTTTTAACACCTCTTTCCTCGTGAAAGTTTGAGCAAGATAGTCCGGTGGCAGTGGGACTATGGTTTTTGTTTCTGTTGTATGTTTTTCTTTCGATGTCCGGTTATAGTGACTACTTGTATCTACGTTTTTAGGAGTTGTTTTAAAATCGTTTGTCTTAAGTTGTTGTGTAATTTTTCGAGTATGTGGTACTACTTCAACCCAAATAAGGTCCCTACGTTCCTAAGAAGTTATATGTGTCTGCTTAGTTACTCTACGTGGTATAATTGTTTGACTTTCTCTTTGTGGTATACCATCAGAGTCATCTACGTCTTTTTCGGAAACTGTTTTAAGTCGTGGGTAAATACTAATTTTGAGAAGTTTTTTACCCGTATTTTCCTTAGATGGAGTTGTATCATTTCAGGTATATACTAGTCGGATGTCGTTTGTAATAAGAGTTGCCACTCTTGGACTTTCGTAAGGGGGATTCTAGTCCTTGTTCTGTTCCCACAGGTGAAAGTGGTGATAATAAGTTGTTTGAAGGACCTTCAAGATCGATGTGTTAGGTTCTTCTTTTTCTTTATCACCCTTCACCCTCCCCCCAAGTTCTACCCCTTGAGTACATGTAGGTACCGACTAAGTACAGTTACATACCGTTTTGGTTATGTCATAACATTTCGTTTTATTTCATTTTTTAAAATTTTTTTGATAATTTAAAAAAAAATTTTTTCCTGAGGTCTAGTCTTTTCTTCATCATTTCGAGGGTGACAAACGTTTACTGTACTATGGCATGTATCTTTTGGGATTTCTATCATAGTCTTTTAATGATCTCGATTAGTTACTTAAATATTTTCAATGTCCTATGTTTTAGTTATATGTCTTTAGTTAACGTAAAGATATATGATTGTTACTTTATTTTCTTTCTGTTTAATTCCTTAGTTAGAGTAAGTGGTAACGTTGTTTTTCTTATTTTATAGATCCTCATTTGAATGGAATTTCTGTTTTCTTGACATGTGTCTTTTAATATTCTGTAACTACTTTCTTTAATTTCTGTTGTATTTGTCTACCTCTTTATAAGGTACGAGGACCCATCCTTCTTAGATATAACACTTTCACTAATATGATGGTTTACGTTAGATGTCTAAGTTACGGTAGGGATAGTTTAATAGTTACCATTAAAAGTATCTTTATCTTGTTTTTTAAAGTGTTAAACAGTCCTTCGTAAATTGTCCTCCGAAGGACACACGACAAAACCTAGACAGTACTTAGAAGACAGGGAATAATTAAGGATAATTCACCTCATCGTTTGATGAGGGCCCCCGACTTCTTACGGACGTAAAGGAAGTAGTCAAAAGGGTATGCCACTATTCATTGATAAATACTGGGAGAAGGAAAAATACTTGGTATACCATTTTCACTAATAAATGTTGGGAGAGAGAAACTATACCTAGAGGAATACAAAAGAAACTATTAAACATTCAGACCTGAAAACTAAAAATAGAGACGACTTTTATCGATGGAACATTCTGTAATATTTATGGGTGTGTTACAACTTATTTTGTGGAAACGAGGTAGTCTCGAACCCAGGGGCACAGAAAGAAAGAAAGGAAGAGAGAGAGAGAGAGAGAGAGAGAGAGAGAGAGAGAGAGAGAGAGAGGGAGAGAAAGTCCGATTGAGAGACCTCGAGTCTTTGGGCTGTACGAGTGAGAGGACCAGTCCGAAGATTCTGGGAGAACTCTTTCGCATGACACAGAAACACTCGATACGTTCGGGACACAGTTCCTGAAATAACCAAAAGACGTATTTGGTTCCTTATAGTCGGAGAAAGAGAGAGAGAAAATGAAAGAATAGTAGCTGAGACCTGGTGTTCCAAGACCAGGTAATTTCCTGGAGTTGTTGTTAAGTGTACCTTTATGTTTTCTGGGTTTATCGGTTTCGTCTCAACTCCTTCTTATTGTCTCGACCTCCTTTATTTACAAGGACTGTAAGCTAATATGATGTTTTAATATCAGTAGTTCTCTCATACAATTACCGTGTTTTTGTCTTTATATCTCGTTACTTTGTTCTATCTTTCGACTCTTTATCTGGGTACGAGGATACCTATGGAATAAAAACTGTTTCCTCCGTTCTTATATGTTACCACGTTTCTGTCGGAGAAGTTATTTACCAGGACCCTTTTAACCTGTCAGTGTACATTTTCTTACTTTGATCTTGTGAAGTATTGTGGTATTTGTTCCTAGTTGAGTTTTACCAATTTTATGGATTTACATTCTGGTCTTTGATATTTTGAGAATCACCTTTTGTATCCCGTCTTGTGAGCTACTGTATTTAGTTTCGTTCTAGGAGATACTAAGTCGAGGATCTGATTGCTTTTATTTTTGTTTTAATTTGTTCACCCTGGACTGATTTGAATTTTTGAAAACGTGTTGTTTTCTTTGATATACGTTCCACTTTTCTGTTGGGAGTCTCACCTTCTTTTATTACCGTTGACTTTGTTGACTTTTTTCTAATTAATATTCTATATGTTCGGCGAGTATGTTGAGTTATTGTCTTTTTGTTTGTTGTGTTAGTCTTTCATCCTTTTTCTGTTTGTCTGTAAAGAGGTTTCTTTTGTATGTCTACCGACTATTTGTGTACTTTTCTACGAGCAATAATTTCTTTTGTAGTGAGTAATAATCTGTTTACGTTTAGTTTTGATGTTACTCTATAAAGTCAAGTCAAGTAAAGTCAGTGAGTCAGTACAGGCTGAGAAACGCTGGGGTACCTGACGTCGTGAGGTCCGGAGGGACAGATAGCGGTTGAGGACCTCAAATGAGTTTGAGTACAGGTAACTGAACCACTACGGTAGGTTGGTAGAGTAGAGGAAGAGGAGGACGGGAGTTAGAACGGGTCGTAGTCCCAGAAAAGTTTATTCAGTCGAGAAACGTAGTTCCATCGGTTTCATAACCTCAAAGTCGAAGTCGTAGTCAAGAAGGTTACCTGTTAGTCTTGACTAAAGAAATCCTACCTGACCAACCTAGAGGTACGTCAAGTTCCCTGAGAGTTTTCAGAAGAGGTTGTGGTGTCAAGTTTTCGTAATTAAGAAGCCACGAGTCTAAAGAAATATCAGGTTGAGAGTGTAGGTATGTACTGATGACATTTTTGTCATCGGAACTGATCTGCCTGGAAACAACCGTTTCATTACAGAGATGAAAAATTATTCACCACATCCAACCAGTATTGAAAAGAAGGTTTCTCGTTCGTAGAAAAACAAAGTACCGACGTCAGTGGTAGACGTCACTAAAACCTCGGGGGGTTTTATTTCAGACGGTGACAAAGGTGACAAAAGGGTAGATAAACGGTACTTTACTACCCTGACCTACGGTACTAGATACAAAAGACTTATAACTTGAAATTCGGTCCAAAAGTGAGAGGAGAAAGAGAAAGTAGTACTCCGAGAAATCAAGAAGAAGTGAAAGACGGTATTCCCACCACAGTAGATGTATAGACTCTAATAACTATAAAGAGGACCTTTAGAACTAAGGTCGAACACGAAGTAGGTCGGGTCGTAAAGGGTACTACATGAGACGTATATTCAATTTATTCGTCCCACTGTTATATGTCGGAACTGTATGAGGAAAGGGATAAACCTTGGTCAGACAACAAGGTACAGGTCAAGATTGATAACGAAGAACTGGACGTATGTCTGAAGAGTTCTCCGTTCAGTCCACCAGACCATAAGGGTAGAGAACTTCTTAAAAGGTGTCAAATAACATTATGTGTGTCAGTTTCCGAAACCGTATTAGTTATTTCGTCTTTATATACAAAAAGACCTTGAGGGTATGAAAAAGCTACTAGGTCGTCTATAGTGGAGTGTGGCCAGTTTTACCGGTAGTAGTTTTTCAGATGTTCGTTATTTACGACCTCTCCCACACCTCTTTTCCCTTACGAGAACGAGGTAACTACCCTTACATTTAAATATGTGGGTGATACCTTATGCCATTCCTCTAAGGTATTTTTTTGATCTTTATTTTCGTGGTATACTGGGTCATCAATATTAGGATCCGTATATGTGACTCGTTTGGTTTTAACATACATGGGGTACATAGGGCAATAAGTAACGTCGTGACAAATGTTATCGACCTTCGGTCTTGTACCTTCGACCTCTTCCGTTACCGTGGGGTGAGGTCATGAGAACGGACCTTTTAGGGTACCTACCTCCTCGGACCATCCGACGTCAGGTACCCAAACGATTCTCAGTCTGTACTGACTCGCTGAAGTGAAAGTGAAAAGTGAAAGTACGTAACTTCATCCTTTACCGTTGGGTGAGGTCACATGAACGAACCTCTTAGGGTCCCTACCTCCTTGGACCACCCGACGGTAGATACCCCAGTGTGTCTCAGTCTGTGCTGACTTCACTGAACCGTCGTCGTCGTCGTCGTCGTCGTCTTGTACCTTCGTTGGATCTCCAGGTAACTGTCTACTTACCTATCTCTTCGACACCATGTATATGTGTTACCTTATAATGAATGGGTATTTTTCCTTACGTAAACTCGGACAAGATTACTCCACCTACTTGGATCTCGGATAATGTGTCTCATTTTATTCAGTCTTTCTCTTTCTCTTTATAGTATATGATTACTTATATGTGTTTTAGATGTTTTTACCATGACTTCTGAAATAAACGTTCCGTCATTACCTCTTTGTCTGTATCTCTTATCTGAATAGTTATACCCCTCTCCCCTCCTCTCCCACTCTACATACCTTTCTCATTGTACTTTTGAATGTAGTGGTATACATTTTATCTATCGGTTACCCTTAAACGACATACAGAGTCCTTTGGGTTTGTTCCCGAGACATAGTTAGATCTCCACACCCTACTCTTCCCTCTACCCTCCCTCAAAGTTTTCCCTCCCCTATATATATATATGGATACCGACTAAGTACAACTCCAAACTGTCTTTTGTTGTTTTAAGAGATTTCGTTAATAAGAAGTCAATTTTATATTTATTTAAAAATTTTAATTACTTTCACCTTTGTGTCGTATAAATTAATATCTCATACTACCTTTTCGTCAAAGATTCTCCTTTACAATATCTTTATTTGCGTATATAATACTTTGAAATTTCTAGGTATTATTGAAACTTACATTTATCCAAGTCGGTGATACCTTTTGTGGTGTCTCCAAGGCTTTTGTGATTTTTATCACGATGTATACTGGCTATTAAGGGTGAATAACTGTATATAGGTTTTTTTAATTTTTTGATTAATTTTTTTCTTTTTGATTTACGAGGTGTTATAAGTATCGTTGTGACAAATGTTATCAGTTCTGTACTTTTGTTGGGTTCACGGGTAGTTGTCTACAAACTAAATTCACAATGTTATATTATGATAAGTCGGTATTTTTCACGACCTTATAACAATAAACATCGTTGGACTTACCTGGATTTTGTATAGTATGATTCACTTTCAGTCTTTCACTTTCTTTTTATAATATACTATAGTGAATGTACATCTTGGATTTTTTTAAATTTACTTAGATAATTGTTTTGTTTTTGAGTGAGTGTCTACATCTTTTTTTTTAATACCAATGGTTTTCCCTTTCCTTCTCCTCTTTATTTGTCCTCATACTCTAATTGTCTATGTTCGATGATATGTATTTTATCTATTCGTTTTTACTAAGTGACATATTGTGTCCCTTGATATATATTATAGAATATTATTAGATATATTTTTATTAGACTTTATACATATATGGAGGTCATTCAGATGTGCACTTGCTCAAGGTAAGACTCTCGTCCAAGTATTCAGGTTAAACATGTATTCAAGTTGTTTCAACCGGGTCTATGGGTTGATTATGTGAACCTATATATCATGACATGATATTATCCAAATTTTATGAAAGGTTTTTCCTATTAACTATTTTGTTTGTTTGTGTCTGTTTGTAAAAATTAGAATATCATGTCAAAGAACTTTTCATATCGTCATGTCATGTTTTGGCAGACTCGGTGGTCCCTTCAGGATGTCATGTTTTCGACCGTATGTCCAGGACCGTAGTTTACTTGTCCATTCTTCTCAATGTTTACCCTCCTCCTAGTCCACCCTGTACAATCTTAACTTTCTAGTAGTCGTCATTCTTTGTCTCCCGTTAGACGTTACAGTCAGTACGAACTACAACTACCTTTTGTGTAAGTGTAGAAACTTTCAGACGTTGAAATTCCAAGTATACATCCCCTGAACGACATGTATATATCGACTTAGTGAAACAACATGTTGATTTTGTTTGTGTTATTGTATTTGGTTAGTACGTAGTCATTATTTATTCATTTATTTATTTAATATATTGGATTGAAATTTTCAGTTCCTTTATTTTATTTCCAGTTCCTTTAAAAATTTTCATTGGGGTATAAATCGACTCCTTTCCTTCGATTTTCTTATCTCGACTTTCTTTAAATTAACTCTTGTTTTCCCTTTTTTTTTTGTCTTACCTAGTTGTTTTGATTCCCGACCTAAAACTTTTTCTATTAGTTTTGAAATCCATACGTCTTCGTTTTCTCTAATTCTTCTCTACCGTTCTTATGTGTCTTGATAGTTTTTTTCTAGAATTACTGGGCCTATTGGTACTACGATAGTAGTAATTGGATCTCAGTCTGTAGAACCTCACACTCCAGTTCACCCGGGATTCTTCATAACGATGTTTCTTTCGATCACCTTCACTACCTTAAGGTCGACTCGATAAAATTTAGGATTTTATACTACGACACTTTCACGACGTGAGTTTTACGGTCGTTTAAACCTTTTGAGTCGTCACCGGTGTCCTGATCTTTTCTAGGTAAAAGTATGCTTAGGGTTTTTTCCCGTTACAGTTTCTTACAAGTTTGGGGGTATGTTAACACGAGTAAAGGGTACGACGGTTCCATTACGATTTTTAGGAAGTTCGATCCGAACTTGTCATACACTTGGTTCTTGAAAGTCTACATGTTCGACCTAAAACTTATCTGTCTCCTTGGTCTATAGTTTAACGGTTGTGGACAACCTAGTATCTTTTTCGTTTTCTTAAAGTCCTTTTTTTTAGATGACGATAAAGTAACTGATACGATTTCGGAAACTAACACACCTAGTATTGTTTGACACTTTTAAGAATTTCTCTATTCTTGCGGTCTGGTGGAATAGAGTCCAAAGAACTCTTTAGACATATGTACAGTTCTTCGTTGACAGTCTTGACCTGTACCTTGTCACCTGACCAAGTTTTAACCCTTTCTTCATGTAGTTTCAACAAGTGACAGTGGGACGAATAAATTTAATATACGTCTCGTGTAGTCCACTTTACGGTCCGACCTACTTAGTAATGGAATGTGGGCACCGCCTAATTACAACTACATACCGTTTTGGTTATGTCACAACATTTCATTTTGTTTCATTTTAACAAATTTTTTTTTCTGACAATCATATTTATAGTTGTTGGAGTCTATATGTCTACTATGGTGAGATTACCGTCTTTCACTTCTTCTCGATTTCTCGGAGAACTACTCCAACTCTCTCCTCTCACTTTTTCGACCGAATTTTGAGTTGTAAGTATTTCGACACTAGTACTGTAGTCCTGGGTAGTGAAGTATCGTTTACTTCTTTTTCTCCTTCGTCAATGTCTAAAATAAAAAATCCCGAGGTTGTAGTGACGTCTGTCACTTATGTCGGTACTTTAATTTTCTACAAACGAAGAACCTTCCTTTCGATACTGTTTAGATCTGTCGTTTAATTTTTCGTCTCTATAGTGAAACGGTTGTTTCCAGACAAAACAGTTTCGACATCAAAATGGTCATGAGTAAATGTCTACACTCTCGACCTGTCATTTCTTCCGACTTGTGGCTTCTTAACTACGAAATCTTGACACCACGATCTCTTCTGAGAACTCGCACAGAACCTGTCGTCCGTCTAGTTGGATCAGTGAGGATTTCCCTTCGTTGGGACTTATAAGTGACCTCCCTGAGTATGACTTCAACTAAGAGGTTATAAAACCGGTGGACTACACTTTTCGGTGTAACCTTTCCTGGGACTACGATCCTTTCAAACTTCCGTCCTCCTCTTTCCCTGTTGTCTCCTACTCTACCAACCTACCGTCGTAGTTGAGTTACCTGTACTCAAACTCTTTTGAGACCCTCTATCACTTCCTGTCCCTTCGGACCACACGATATCGGGTACCCAAACGTTTATCGGTCAGTGTAGAATTTGTGACTTGTCGTTGTTGATTCTTTTTTTCTCTCTTCTAACTTTATTCATCTACTTTCTCTTGTGTAATTGTATTACGATGTCTTTATGTATCCTAGTATTCTTAAATGACACTTGTTAATATACAGTTGTTTTGATCATTGGATCCTCTTTACTTACTTTAGGATCTTTATGTTCTGATTTAGACTTTATCTTTTAGATTTCTTTGTTTATATCATATACCTCTAACTTAGTCGTTAGTTTTAGAAGGGTTACGTTTTGTTTTTAGGTCATGGTCTAACGAAGTGACTATACGATAATAGTTTTTAAATTTCCTTTTTATTATTTGTGAATAGTTTGAAAAGGTGTTAAAACTTATTCTCTCTAGTGGGGTTTGAGTAAGGTGGTCCAATCCTAATGGACTGTGGTTTCGGTCTAAACTGTGATACTCTTTTGATGACCGGTGACGGGACTACTTATATTTACGTTTATAATAGTTATTATATATCGTTTAACTTAAGTTATTGAGTAAACATTCGAAGGTGGTACTGGTTCTTCCTGAATAAGTAATCTATGTCACAAATTGAATACTTTTAGTTATTTACATTAATTACGTAGTGTAATTATCTTATTTTCTTTTTTTATGTGCTGCTAACGTTATCTATGTCCTTTTTTTTAAACTGTTTTATATCGTAGGAGAGTACTATTCTTTATCTTTTCCTGTATGTCTTGTTTTTAGTGTCCATTGTAGTATGAGGTACCACTTTCAAACTTTCAAAAAGGAGATTCTTGTCTTTTTTTTTTTTTTACTACGATTAAGAGTGGGGAGTAAGATATATCATAATCTTCAGAATCGATCTCGTTAATCCGTTATTTTCGTAGGTTTAGTTCTTTCTCCACCATTTTAACAACGATAAACTTCTACTATACTAAAACCTTTAAGTGTTTCTGAGTTGACTTTTTTCCAATCTTGATTAGTTGTTTAAGGTCATTTAGACGTCCTATATTTAGTTCCACGTTTGATACCAACGTACTTAAAGATACGGGATTGTTGTTTTATAGACTTTTACATTAAAATTTTAAGATAGGATACATTGTTATAACGTTAAATATCGTAATTTTTGCTATTTTGTCGATTCTTTTTTCAATAGGTGTCTCTATTTTATAGATATTTTACGTTTAATGTCCGGAATAACTTTCGTTAACTTCTGTGTTTGTTTATTTTTCTGTAGGTACAAGTACCTAACCTTCTTAATTATAACAATTTCACCCGTATGATATCTTAGGTAAATAGTTAAGTTAAGGGTAGTTTTACGGGCACCTTAATAAGTGTCTTTATCCTTTTTTTAGGATTTTAAACATACCTTGGACTTTGCTGGTACTTATCGATTTCATTAAGACTCCTTTTTCTTCGTTTAATTTATACAGTGTGAAGGACCAAAATTTGACATGATACTTCAATATTATTATTTCTAACATACCTCAAACGTATTTATATCTGATTACCTCCCGAAGGGTCCACCGAGTCACCATTTTTGTGTTTGTTTGTTGTTGTTGTTTTTTTTAGTAGTGATGAATGATTTCGTCCTCTACATTTTCTGGGGTCAAACTAGTGACCCATTCCTTCTAGG
This sequence comes from Capra ibex, assembly GCA_006410555.1. Classification (NCBI taxonomy): domain Eukaryota; kingdom Metazoa; phylum Chordata; class Mammalia; order Artiodactyla; family Bovidae; genus Capra; species Capra ibex. The sequence goes on along the minus strand of SJYO01038709.1, from coordinate 11,567,474 downwards.
GGATCTCCTCCCGTACTGTTGGGTGAGGTCCTAAGAACGGACCTCTTAGGTTACCTGTCTCCTTGGATCGTCTGATGTCATGTATGTATCCCAACTTTTCTCCACCTGTGATGACTTCGTTGAATTGTACGTGTGTACGTCTGATTACCTTGTTCAATCTCTAAGATCTTAATTTCCGAATGTATATATAGTCGATTATAAGTTTTAGTCCAACCAATATAAGAAACGTGGACTTCTTTCCACCTCTTCGAGAATATGTCAGTCAATTTTTTTTTTTTTCTAATTCTCGTCTGACACCAAGTCTAGTAGTCGAGGAATAACTTTCTAAGTCGGAATTTAACTTTATCTATTTTGGAGATCCGGTGAGTCCATACTGGATTTACTTTAAAGTACTAATATGTCACACTTTACTTCACTTTCAGTGAGTCAGTACAGGTCGAAAAACGTTGGGGTACCTGATATTCCAGGTACCTTAAGAGATTCGGTCGTATGACGTCACCCATCGGAAAGAGAAGAGGTCCCCTAGAAGGGCTGGGTCCCTTTCTTGGGTCCAGAGGACGTAACGTCCCCCTAAGAAATGGTCGACTCGGTGTTCCCTTCGGGTCCTTATGACCTCACCCATCGGATAGGGAAGAGGTCGGATAGAAGGGTTGGGTCCTTAATTCGGCCCCAGAGGACATAACGTCCGCCTAAGAGACTGTTGAATCGATAGCCCATTCGGGACTAATATGTCACCTTCAGTGTTTATCTAAGTTCCCTAATCTAGACTATCACACGGACTTCTTGATACCAGTCTCCAAGTATTGTCACATGTCCTCCTTTATTAGTTTTAGTTGGGGTTCCTTTTTTTTTACGCTTTTCCGTTCTACCAAGAGACTGCTCCGGAATGTTTATCGACTCTTTTCTTTTCTTCGTTTTCCGTTTCTTCTTTCCGTCGCTATATTGGTTGACTTACGTCTCAAGATTTATTCTCGTTCCTCTCCATCCTTTCGGAAGACTTCACTTGTTACGTTTCTTTATCTCCTTTTGTTAGCTTAACCTTTCTGATCGCTAAAGAAAAATTCTTTTATCCTCTATGAATCCCTTGTAAAGACCTCTTCCGTTACCGTGGGGTGAGGTCATGAGAACGGACCTTTTAGGGTACCTACCTCTTCGGACCATCCGACGTCAGGTACCCCAGTGTTTCTCAGGCTTTACTGACTCGCTGAAGTGAAAGTGAAAAGTGAAGGTACGTAACCTCTTCCTTTACCGTTGGGTGAGGTGACAGGAACGGACCTCTTAGGGTCCCTGTCCCCTCGGACCACCCGATGGCAGATACCCCAGTGTGTTTCAGCCTGTGCTGACGTCGCTGAATCGTCGTCGTCGTCCCTTATAAAGTATGTTTCTTCCCGTTTTATTTCCTCTCTTTTCTATTTCTAAATTGTCTTCGTCTTCTATAATTCTTCTTCACCGTTCTTATGTGTCTTGACATGTTTTTTCCAGAATTACTGGACCTATTGTTGTTACCACATCAGTGAGTAGATCTCGCTCTGTAGGAACTCACACTTCAGTTCACCCGGAATCCGTCGTAATTTTACTTATTTCGATCACGTCTACTACTTTAAGGTCGATCGATAAAGTTTAGGATTGTCTACTACGATAATTTCACGACGTGAGTCATACGGTCGTTTGAACCTTTTGAGTAGTTACCGGTGTCCAAACCTTTTCTAGTCAAAAGTAAGGTTAGAGTTTCTTTCCCTTACACTGTCTTACAAGTCCGATGGTGTGTTGACGTGAGTAAAGTGTACGATGGATCCATTACGAGTTTTAGAAGGTTCGATCCCAAGTTGTCATACACTTGATTCTTGAAGGTCAACATGTTCGATGTAAATCTTTTCCGTTTCATTCTCCCCAACGTTCTACCGTCTCCTTATCCTGCCCCTCCGGTGAAAGAGGGGGTGTTTAAGTAATTTTCTAGCAAACTTACAACTCGTTGAAGGTGTTTTGTTGTAGACTTTCGACCTCCTGTGGTCCGTCGGTCTTTCTGTCAGGTAACAGAAGCTTTCCTCCATCCTGTTTTATATTTTGTGTTTTCTGTCTCTATTTCCTAAATCCCTACCTCTGAACAAGACCCCTCCCTCAGTACTTCCTTCTCTTCAAAGGTGTGTTATCCTTTGGGAGAGTGTCCACAAAATCATCCCTCGAAACCTTAGAATCTCCCGTTGTATCAGTCTTTTTTTTTTTTTTTTGTGGTCTTATACGTGGATTGGTGTTATTGAACGTCTTTTCATCGAGTCTGCGAACATGGGTAGTCGTCACTCCCCCGACCCGTCTCTCCGTGCCCGACGTAGTAATCAGGAATTCCATTCCTGGTCCAAACATACGGGACTCCTGTTAGACTCCCCCGATTAAACTGTATTCTTGGGATTGGTACCCTAGTGGTTTCTCTACTATTTTTTTTTCCCTGGAAAGGTTACTTTCCGAGATTGTGAGGTACCACAGGGAACCGTACGAGTGTCTTATTTCCTAACACGGGATCGTTTATGGTTTCCTCTCTTTTGGTCGACGGTAAATAGTGAGAGGGAGTAGTGCTCGTCTCTCCGTGCACACACTACCGGTCTCTACCTTCCGTTCCTTAACGACGTTAGAGTCGGGTTCTCTGGTGTGGAAGGTGGTTTGACACTCGTCCGACGGTCAACGATTGGTGCAGAAGGACCCTAGGACCTAACAAGTGTAGACGGTCTTCACAGTGTCGGACACTAGTCGAGGGGTCTCCCCTGCGTGTCGTGTGGACCATGACACGGGAGTCCCGTGTGGGTCCTTTGACTTGCAGACCCTAGTCCTCCACGTATTCTGTTTACTGGGTGGACCCTGTCACACGAGTAGTTCGTGGGCCAGTGAACTCGTAGAACCTGGACCCTTCCAATGTTTTGCGTGTCGGGTAGACTCAGACACAGGAACGTCTCGTGAACTCTTGGACTCACTGAATCTGGACCCTTCACGTGTTTTGCATCCCGAGTGAACCCTGTCACGACAACGTCTCGTGAGACCTCCGACTTGACACACCTGGACCCTTCATGTACGGTGGAACCCGACACCGTTTGGTTCACACGAGGTAGGTGACACTCGTGAGGGGTGTATACGGTCGTTATAATTAAAAGTCACAGGGAGGGAGAGGTGTCGTGTTGACTTGTTCACTCGGATTTATTCACCGGTGGAAGCAAGATAACACAGTCCGGTTTTAAATCTCTGACTTCTTTGAACGTTTGTCTCCTTCAGTTCTATTCGTTTCTTCCCCTTTGGTAGGGTCTTCACTGTCCACTTTATCTAATTTTGGAACGTCAATTACGACTTTGACACGTAAACTCGCCGTGGATATATAGAACTCTTGTTCATGCTCGGTCTTGTTCCATGATAAACAGTTACTTGACTTGTGTGTGACGGGTGTTGTCTAGGTCTCTTCAAAGATTTATAGAAAAAATGATAAGTGAAAAAAAAAAATGAAATAAAATGAAATGTTATGACATAACCAAAACGGTATGTAGCTGTACTTAGGTGGTGCCCACATGTACGCAAGGGTTTGTACTTGGAGGGAGGGTGTAGAGAGGGGTGTTGTAGAGAGACCCAATATAAAAAATTTTTAGAATCAAGAAATAATGAGGAAATTGAAAGTAAAAATAACGGATGTTAACGGATAAGGTGTTAATTCTCCTTGGTACTTGAAGGTCGGACGTCTTTTCCGTGGAAAGAAAATTTTTTCGATAAAAAATTTTGTTTAAGATGTCTAAAGAAAAATTAACACTAGACAAAACAAAACATAAAAAATCTAACATAAAAACTCTCAGTTTGAAGACAAGAGCCGAAAATTAGAAACAAAAAACTATAAACAATAGTCAAAACATGTTATTTGTTAGATTAGAAGTCATAGGTAAAAGTGAATCCCTAAACTATTGACCGAACTAAAGAGAGAGGGGAAAACTGAGATGGAAAAGAGGAGGACCGGTGGAGATAGTGTGAGGAGGGAGAAGAGAAGAGACATATTGAGACACTTAGAGAGACCAATAAGGACCGACACCTCTCAACAAAGTGGTAATTGGATCCCTAAAATAGAAGACACGACTTACCTACCTATTCAGAACTCCGATGAGTTCATTCTCTTGCTGTCTTTCGGTCTCCGTCCTCCGAGTTGAGGTCTTGAAATCTTGTAGTCTCTTAAGGACCGAGGTCCCTTGTAATTATCTGTTCTCGGGTAGGTTTTCAGAGGTATCGATGTGACTTTGGTTCGAGGTGGGTTCTCGGTTGGTCAAGGTCACGTTCTGTGTGGTACGATTAATAGATCGTTTTGTCTTTACGTTGGGACTTGTAATTTTCCGTCCGACGGGTTTCGGTATGATTTGAGTAATGACCTGTGAAGTAACGTAAGGTCTCTCTTTTCTAGGTCGAGGTGGGTGGTCTTGTGTCTGTATTCAAGGAGGTCTGTCCTTTGGAACTGTTTGGTAACCAGGTTGGGGTGGGTATCCATCGTCTAAGGTGTTAATTCTCCTTGGTACTTGAAGGTCGGACACCTTTCCCATGGGGTTTGTGTTTTTATATTTGTTCTAATTTTCTGTCTCTTTATAGGTCGTCCACTTACTTGTACTATTTTTAGGTGATTTAGTTTGTTTTCTCCTCCTCTATCCCTCAGATGGACTTTTTCGTAGGTCTGACTATCATTACTAGGTTTTAGAACTTTATTTTACCTCTATGTCTATTTATCTGATCTCTGTTCCTAACTCTTCTACGTTCTTTATAAACTGTTTTTAGATCTTCTTTATTTCAGTTAGTTATTACTCGTTACTTCATTGACTCTAATCATTGTGAGACTTCCCTTGGTTGTCATCTTATTGACTCTGTCTTCTCTCCTATTCACTCCACCTTCTATCTTACCACCTTTATTTACTTCGTCTCCCCCTTTTTCTTTAAGTTTTTTACTACTGTTTGTGTCTCGGGAGACTCTGTTACAATTTACGACGTCGTAAACTTGGTGTCCACAGGGTCTTCTTATTCTGGTTTTCTTTCCCGTACTTTTTTATGAACTCCTCTATTATCAACTCTTGAAGGGATTATACCCCTTTCTTTATCCGTGGGTTCAGGTTCTTTAGGTCTCTCAGGGTTTGTCCTACTTGGATTCCGGTTTGTACGGTTCTGTGTATAATTAGTTTGATTGTTTTTAATTTGTGTTTCATGTTTATAATTTTAGTCGTTCCCTTTTCTTTTTTATTGTGTATTCCCCTAGGGGTATTCTTATTGTCGACTAGAAAGTTATCTTTGAGAGGTTCGGTCTTCCCTTACCGTCGTGTATGAATTTCACTACTTTCTCTTTTGGATGTTGGGTCTAATGACATCGGTCGTTCCTAGAGTAAGTTTATACTTCCTCTTTAGTTTTCGAAATGTCTGTTCGCTTTCAACTTTCTTAAGTCGTGGTGGTTTGGTCAGAAGTTGTTTACGATTTCCTAGAAGAGATCTGTCCTTTGTGTCTTTTCCAAATATTTTTTCTTGAGTTTTGTTGTTTCATTTACCGTTACCCTAGTATGAATAGTTATTAATGGAATTTATATTTACTCAATTTACAAGGTTCGTTTTCTGTTTCTGACCGGTTTACCTATATTTTTGTTTTGGGATATATACGGTACATGTTCTCTAAGTGGAGTTTAGATCCCTGTATGTGTCTAACTTTCACTGTCCGACCTTTTTCAATAAAGTACGTTTACCTCTGGTTTTCTTTCGTCCTCAACGTTATAAGTATAGTCTCTTATATCTGAAACTTTATTTCTGTTTCGTCCTGTGATGTATTACTGGTTCCCTACTGAGGTTCTTCTTCTATATTGTTAATAACTATATATACGTGGGTTGTATTTTCGTGGGGTTGCGTATTCCGTTTACGATTGTTTATACTTTCCCCTTTAATTTTCATTGTGTTATTATCACCCCCTGAAATTATGGTGTCAGTAGATGCCTATCTAGTTGGTTTGTCGTTTAATCGTTCCTTTGTGTTCGAGATTTACTATGTCACCTGGTCAATCTGGATTAACTGTAGATATCCCGTAAAGTAGATTTTTGTTACCTAAAGTGGAAAAAGCGTTAACGTGTGTGTTGTAAGAGGTCCTATATAGTGTACGAAAGGGTGTTTAAATCGGAACCATTTAAAATAAATAAAAAAATTAAAATTTTAGAAATTAAGAATGTACGTAAGGGTTTGTACTTGGGTGGAGGGAGGGGTATTGTAGAGACACCCAGTAGGGGTACGTGGAACCATTTAAAATTTTTTTAACTTTAGTAAAGTTAGTAAAAAATACGAGTGTTACTTCATTCTAATCTATAGTTGATGTCCTTTTTTTTTGATAATTTTTTTTTGTGTTTTTATACATCTAATTTGTTGTGTGAAGACTTATTGGTTGTCTAGTACAATCTTCACTTTTTCATTTAGTTTTATACGTATCTCTGTTTACTTTTAATTATGTACTGTTGGTTTTTAAATACCCTAAGTCATTCTCGTCACGATTCTCCCTCTAAGTATCGTTGTGTTCGGATGGAGTTCTTTTTTCTCTTTGTATTTTATTTGTTGGATTGAAACGTGGATTTAATTGATCGTTTTTTCTTGTCTTCCTGGTGTTTCAATATTCCTTTCTTTAACACTTTTAGACTCGTCTTTATTTACTTTTTCTTTACTTTCTCAGACATTGTCTGTAGTTGTTTTGATTTTAAAAAAATAGAAAAAAATTTAGAAAAATAGAATATCTGTTTGACAATCGGTCTGAGTTTTCTTTTTTCCCCTCTTCTTAGTTTAATTATTTTAATATTTACTTTTACCTCTTTAGTGTTGTTTTTTGTGTCTTTATGTTTTATAGTACTCTGGAAATATTCGTTAACATACGGTTATTTTACCAGTTGAACCTTCTTTACCCGTTTAACAATATCTTCACATTGTTCCCCAAATAAGGGTTCTTCACTCCTAAGAAGTTATAAATATTTAGTTCGTCACTCTATATGGTATAATTGTTTAATTTTCTATTTTTGGTATACTAATAGAGTTATCTACGTCTCTTTCGGAAACTGTTTAAAGTTGTGGGTACATACTATTTTTGAGAGGTCTTTCGTCTGTATCTTCCTTGTATGGAGTTGTATTATTTTCAGTATATGTTGTTTGGGTGTCGTTTGTAATTGGAGTTACCGTTTTTTTAACTTTCGTAAAGGAGATTTTAGTCCTTTTTGTGTTTACACGGGTAAGAGTGGTCATGATAAGTTGTATCAAAACCTTCAGGATCTGTGTCGGTAATCTCTTCTTTTTCTTTATTTTCCTTAGGTCTAACCTTTTCTTCTTCATTTTGAGACAAACGTCTACTGTACTAAGTGATGAAACTTTTGGGATTTCTATGGTGGGTTTTTAAAGATCTCGATTAGTTACTTATATCATTTCAAAGTCCTATATTTTAATTATGTGCCTTTAGGGAACGTAAGGACATGTGATTATTACTTTTTTTCCTCTTTAATTCCTTTATCAAAGTCAGAGGTCACGTCACTTTTCTTACTTTATGAATTCTTATTTAATTGGATATCTTTGTTTTCTAGATATATATCTTTCGATATTTTATAACTAATTTAGTTTCTACTGTGTTTATCTACTTCTTTATATAGTACAAACACCTAACCTTATTAGTTATATCACTTTTACTCATATGATGGGTTTTGTTAGATATGTAAGTTTCTTTAGGAATAGTTCGTACCGTAAAAAAGTGTTTTGACCTTGTTTGTTAAAGTGTCAAACACACGTTCGTGTTTTTATTGGAGCTTATCACTTTCGTTAGAACTGTTTCTTCTACCCTTGTCCTCCTTAGTTGAAGTCTGATATGATGTTTCGATGTCCGTAGTTCTGTTATACCATGACCGTGTTTCTTTATATCTAGTTACCTTGTTTTATCTTTCGGGTCTCTATTTTGGTTCGTGGATACCTGTGGAGTGGGACTGTTTCCTCCGTTTTCATATGTTACCTCTTTTCTGTGTGAGAAATTTTTCACCACGACCCTTTTGATCAGTCGGTGGACATTTTCTTACTTTGATCTTATGACAGGTTGTGACATGTGTTTTTATTTGACTTTTACCTAATTTCTAGATTTGTATTATGGTCTTTCATATTTTGAGAATCTCTTTTTGTATCCGTCTTGAGACAGACTGTATTTAGTGTCGTTCTAGGAGACACTGGGTGGAAGGTCTCATTACCTTTATTTTTGTTTTTATTTGTTTACCCTTGATTAATTCAAATTTTATAAAACGTGTTGCTTACTTTGATATTCGTTCCACTTTTCCGTCAAAAGTCTTACCCTCTTTTATTATCGTTTACTTTGTTGACTGTTTCTTAATTAGAGGTTTTATATGTTCGTTGAGTACGTCGAGTTATTGTCTTTTTACTTGTTGGTTTAGTTTTTCACCCGGTTTCTTGACTTATCTGTAAAGAGGTTTCTTCCGTAGACGATTCAACGAAGTCAGCACAGGCTGAGAGAAGCTGGGGTATCTACCGTCGGGTGACTTCACCCAACGGTAAAGGATGAGGTTACGTAATTTCACTTTTCACTTTCAATTCAACGAGTCAACACGGGCTGAGAATCGCTGGGGTACCTGACGTCGGATGGTCCGAGGAGGTAGGTACCCTAAAAGGTCCGTTCTCATGACCTCACCCAACGGTAACGGAAGAGGCTTTCTTCCGTATGTCTACCGATTTTTTGTGTACTTTTCTTACGAGTTGTAGTAATTAATAATCTCTTTATCTTTAGTTTTGGTGTTAGAGTACGGTCAGTCTTATCGACGGTAGTTTTAGATGATTGTCTTTTACGACCTCTCCCACACCTCTTCTCCCTTGGGAGAATGCGACAACTCCCTTACGTTCGACCATGTCGGTGATACCTCTTGTAACACCTCTAAGGAATTTTTAACCTTTATCTTGATGATATCAATCAATCAATCAATCAATCAAGTCAACGAGTCAGCACAGACTGAGAAACGCTGGGGTACTTAGCGTCGTGCGGTCCGGAGGGACAGGTAGTGGTAAAGGGTCTCAAGTGAGTCTGAGTGCAGGTAGTTCAATCACTACGGTAGGTTGGTAGAGTAGGAGACAGCAGGGAAAGAGGAGGATGGGGGTTAGGGAGGGTCGTAGTCTCAGAAAAGGTTACTCAGTTGAGAAGCGTACTCCACCGGTTTCATGACCTCGAAATCGAAATCGTAGTAAGGAAGGTTTCTTTAGGGTCCCAACTAGAGGAAGTCTTACCTGACCCACCTAGAGGTACGTCAGGTTCCCTGAGAGTTCTCAGAAGAGGTTGTGGTGTCAAGTTTTCGTAGGTAAGAAGCCACGAGTCGGAAGAAGTGTCAGGTTGAGAGTGTAGGTATGTATGTTAAGTCGTTAGGGTGAAGACCCGTATGTGTGATTCCTTTGGTCTTAACTTTCTCCTTGTTCATGGAGTCACAAGTAACGTCGTGACAAATGTTGTCGATCGTGTACCTTCGTTGGATCTACAGGTAGTCGTCTACTTACTTATTCCTTCAGTACCATGTATATGTGTTACCTTATAATGTGTCGATATTTTTTTCTTACGTAAACTCAGTCAAGATTACTCCACCTACTTTGACCTCGGATAAAATGTCTCACTTTATTCAGTCTTTCACTTTGTGGTTATGTCATATAATTCTGTATATTTACCTTAAATCTTTCTGTCATTGATACTAGAATTTACATTCCGTTTTTCTCTGTGTCGATATTTCTTGTCTGAAACCCTGAGACACTCTCTACTATTCCCACCCTACTAAAATCTCTTATTGTGACTTTGTATATATAATGGTATACATTTTATCCACTGGTTACGTTCAAGATACGTACTTCGTCCCGTGAGTTAGGACTCCAAGAACCTTTTAGCTCTCCCTATTCGATCTCTCCCTCCACGCTCCTGTAAAGTCCTACCTCCCCGTGTACACGTGAGTACTACCTAAGTACAGTTACATGCCGTTTTAGGTGGTTTTGTAAAGTTCATTAATCGAAGGTTAATTTTATTCATTTAATTAAATTTTCTTCTTTTCGTCTCCTTCGTCTATATCTTAACGGTTGTAGGTAACCTAATATCTTCTTCGTTCTCTCGAGGTCTTTTTGTAGACGAAGGTGAAGTGATTGGTGTGTTTTAAGAGACTGATACAAATAGTGTTGTTTGACACCTTTTAGACTTTTCTCTATTCTTATGGTCTAGTGGAATGGACGGAGGAACACATATGTACAGTTCTTCGTCGTCAATCTTGACCTGTACTTTGTCACCTGACCAATTTTTACCCCTTTCCTCATGTAGTTCTGAAATACAACAGTGGGGTGAATAAATTACATATACGTCTCATGTAGTACATTTTACGACCCGACCTACTTAGTGTTCGACATTAGTTTTGATAGACCTACTTATTGGAGTATATACGTCTACGGTTGTTGGATTACCGTCTTTCACTTCTCCTTGATTTCTTGGAGAACTATTTCCACTTTCTCCTCTCACTTTTCGACCGAATTGTGAGTTGTAATTTTTTTGACTCTAATACCGTAGACCAGGGTAGTGAAGTACCGTTTATCTACCGTTTTTTTACCTTTGGTGATGTCTGATAAAAGAACTTGAGGTTTTAGTGACGTCTACCACTGACGTCGGTACTTAATTTTCTACGAACGAAGAACCTCATTTCTCCGACATATAACAGTAACCCCTTCCGTTACCGTTGGGTGAGGTACCTGTCTTTCCGGACCATCCGACGTCAAGTACCCCAGCACTTCTCAGCCTGTACTGACTCGCTGAAGTGAAAGTGAAAAGTGAAAGTACGTAACCTCTTCCTTTACCGTTAGATGAGGTCACAAGAACGGACCTCTTAGAGTCCCTGTCCCCTCGGACCACCCGACGGCAGATACCCCAGCGTATCTCAGCCTGGGATGACTTCGTTGAATCGTCGTCATCGTCGTATAACAGTACGACGAATAAATCGTAATGTACGTTTGATGTAGTACGTTTTACGGTCCGATCTACTTCGTGTTCGACGTTAGTTCTAACGACCCTCTTTATATTCATTGGAGTCTATAAGTCTACTGTGGTGGGAATACAGTCTTTCGTTTCTCCTTGATTTCTCGGTGAACTACTTTCACTTTCTTCTCTCACTTTTTCGATCCAATTTCGAGTTGTAAGTTTTTTACTTCTAGTACTGTAGGTCATGATAGTCAAGTACCGTTTATCTACCCCTTTGTCACCTTTGTCACTGTCTGAATAAAAGAACCCGAGGTTTTAGTTACGTCTACTACCGACGTCATTACTTCAATTTTCTGTGAACGAGGAACCTTATTTTAGAGACTGGTTGGATCTGTCGTATAATTTTGCATCTCTGTAATGAAACGATTGTTTCCAGGTAGATCAGTTTCGATACTAAAAAGTCATCAGTACATAGCTACACTCTCAATCTGGTATTTCTTACGACTCGTGGTTTCTTAACTAAGAAAACTTGACACCACAACTTCTTCTGAGAACTCTCAGGGAACCTGACGTTCCTCTAGTTTGGTTAGTTAGGATTTTCTTTAGTCGGGACTGATAAGTAACTTTCCTGACTACGACTTCGACTTCGAGACTATGAAACCGGTGGTTTACACTCCTTGACTGAGTGACTTTTCTGGGACTACGACACTTTCTAACTTCCGTCCTCCTCCTCCCTTACTGTCTCCTACTCAACTAACCTACCGTAGTGACTGAGTTACCTGTACTCAAACTCGTTCGAGACCCTCAACCACTACCTGTCCCTTCGGACCGCACGACGTCAGGTACTCCAGTGTTACTCAGTCTGTGTTGACTCTTTGACTTGACTTCACTTAACGAAGAACCCTCCTTTCGATACTGTTTGGATGTGTCACATAATTTTTTGTCTCTGTAGTGAAGCGGCTGTTTCCAAGTATATCAGTTTTGGAACCAAAAAGGGAATCAGTACATGTCTACACTCTAAACCTGGTATTTCATTCGACTCACGACTTCTTGACTACGAAAAGTAGACACCACCACTTCTACAAACGTTCAGGGAACGTATCGTTCTAGTTTAGTCAGTTAAAATTTCCTTTAGTTGGAACTTATAAGTGACCCCCCTGACTACAACTTCAACTTCGAGGTTATAAAACCGGTGAACTACACTTCACAGTTTAGTGACCTTTTCTGAAACTACAAACTTTTCTGACTTCCGTACTCCTTTTCACCTACTGTCTTTTACTCTATAAACCTACCGTAGTAGCTGAGTTGCCTGTACTCAAACCAGTTTAGAGTCCTCTATCACAACCTGTCCCTTCGGACCGTACTCCTTCAGATACCCCAGTGTTTCTCAACCTGTACTGACTCGGTGAACTGTTGTTGTTGTTATAAAATGTTCCTTCAGTTCTTGTGAGTTAACTGTTATTTAATCTGGGGATAGAATGTGGTTAGTGTTTCCAACTGAAATTACCTAATTCTGAATTGGATGGTCTCCCTACTATGCCCCTCCCTCCACCCTCCCTCCAAATCCTACCCCTTGTGCACATGTGGACACCGTCTAAGTATAACTACATACCGTTTTGGTTATGTTATAACATTTCATTAATCGGAAGTTAATTTTATTTATTTAAATTTAATTTTTTTTTCTGAATTGGATTATATATTATAGTTTTTGAAGGTATCTTTTCGTGACCCTTTTTAGAGGAATTGTGTTTACAACCATTACTTTAATTTTCTGCGTATGAGGAACCTTCTTTTCAATACTGGTTGGATCTATCGTATAAGTTTTCGTCTCTGTAATGAAACGGCTGATTCCAGACAGATCAGTTCCGATACCAAAAAGGACACCAGTACATACCTACACTCTCAACCTGACACTTCTTCCGACTCACGGCTTCTTAACTACGAAAACTTGACACCACAACCTCTTCTGAGAACTCTCAGGGAACCTGACGTTCCTCTAGGTTGGTTAAGTAAGACTTCTTCTAGTCGGGACCCTAAAGAAACCTTCCTTACTACGATTTCGACTTTGAGGTCATGAAACCGGTGGAGTACAATTCTCAACTGAGCCACCTTTTCTGACTACGAACCTCCCTAACCCCCGTCCTCCTCTTCCCCTGCTGGCTCCTACTCTACCGACCTACCGTAGTGACTGAGTTACCTGCACTCAGACTCAGTTGAGGCCCTCTACCACTACCTGTCCCTCCGGACCGCACGACGCTAAGTACCCCAGCGTCTCAGCCTGTGCTAACTCGTTGACTTGACTTGACTTGACTTACTAAAAGATCTACTTGTAGTTTTGGTGTCTGTTGTTTTCGTTTTTAGTTGTTTACCCCATATATGTTGAATTTTCAAAGACGTGTCTTTTTATTTAATAATTGGTTTCTTTCACATTGAACATTTTACCCTCTTTCAAAACGTTTGATATATAACCTATTCCCCAATTATAGGTTTTTTATATTTCTTGATAATGTTGAGTTATTGTTTTTTGTTATATTAATATTTTACTCGTATCACATCACTGATTTATCTGTAAAAAGGTTTCTGTAGGTTTTCCGGTTGTTTACGTACATTTTCATAAGTCGTAGTGATGTTAGAGGACCTCTTCCCTTACCGATGGGTGAGGTCATAAGAACGGACCTCTCAGGGTACCTCTCTCCCCGGACCTCTCGATATCAGGAACACCAACGTTTCTCAACCTGTACTGACTTGATTGTGAAAGTGATAGTTAATGGTCTCTTTATGATCAGTTTTAGTGTAACTCGACAGTGGAGTGTGGACAATCTTATCGATAATAGTCCTTCTGTTCTAGATTGTTCACAACCATTAATACACCTATTTTCCTTGGAAACACTTTACAACCACCCTCAAATTCAACCAAATCGAGGATACCTTTTGTTATACCTCCAAGGAGTTTTTGAATTTATATATAGACAGTATACTAGGACGTTAAGGTGAAGACTCATATGTGTACTCCCTTTACTTTTATCCTATAATTTCTCTATGTAAGAAAGGGTCCAAATGACGACGTAATAAGTGGTATCGGTTATGGACCTTTATTGGATCCAAGGGTAATCACCCACTTGTCTATTTCTATATACTAATATATCCATCTATCTATTACTATATTATATATTTTTACTAGATATATTTTATATATATCTACACATATGTGTGTGTGTATATACGCACACATCTCTCTGTGTCTTTCTTATCTTATCTTACTATAAGTCGATACTCTTTCTTCCTATAAGACGGTAAACGTTGTTACACCTTCCTGGAACTCCCGCAATTTGATTTAGTCTATTAAGTCTGTCACTTTCGGTTGTGACATAGTATAATAAATGTACACCTTAGATTCTTTTTCAGTTTGAGTGTTTTTTTTTTTTCTTCTTTACCCCCATATCCTGTCTAAAGAAAAAATTCCCATGTTCGAACTTCCTTCATCGATTGTTCAGAATCTCTAGATTAAGTGTCATATCTCTTATATCTGTTGTCATGAGATAATTATATTATTAGTAGTTTTGAACGATTCTCTGATCTTGAATTAATAAGATTAGTAATTTCTCTTTACTATTAATACATAAATTTCGTTTGACCCCAAGTCTTCGGATACATTATTTTAGTCTTCCATATTGTAATTCCAACGACGTCAGGGTCTTCCCCTCTTTTTTCTATAATTGTTCTTTTTTAAACTTCTTCAATAGAGGTTTCAAACTGATTTAAACCATTTTCCGTTTTTAGATATTTAAGTGTTAACGTGTGTATAATTTAACATATGAAATTTATACGTGTCACAAAACACAAACTTAATATGGAGTTACTTTGAAAAGTTTTCTGGACAGTTACAATTTCGAATGTCAAAATGTGTACTTAATGAAGTGACAATTTTTGTTCTATAATCATAATAATAAGTAATCTCTTTACGTTGATTTTAGTATCACTCCGTCGTTATATTTCGATGATCTTATCACTTTCAAAAAAAAAAAAAATTTTTTTCGTCGTTATGATATACGACTCCTCTTCATCCTCGTTGACCTTAATTGTATGTATCGACTAACCTTACCTTTAACGATGTCGGTGAACCTCTTTGTCAACAAAGAATATTTTAATTTACATGAAAGTGGTATACTCAGTAATTAAGATAAGAATACGTAAATGGATCCTCTTTACTTTTGAATTTAAGTGTTTTATTGACATGTCACTAATGTCATTAAAATAAACATTAGTGGTTTCGAACTTTTTAGGTTTACGTTAAATTAACCACTACTACCTATTTTTTTGACCATGTAATTATTTTACACGGTGATGTGTCGTTATTTTGTATACTTTACATCTAATTAGAGTTTATATAATCCTATTTGTTTTCGTATAACATATCATACTGATGTATAAAATATTAAATTAAATATATTGTAAGACCTTTTGCAAAATTTTAAAGTAAATACAATATTTAAAGTGAATATATTGATGTCTTTACCAAAGGTAAACAACGTTTACTTGACTTCCGAGTTTATGTTTCACCGTTGTGTTTTATTAAAAAAGTTTCTTACAAAGTAGCATTAACACGTCCACTAACTTTCTAAACGTCTTGGTGTGTGGTTTTTTAATTTAAAATTACATAGTTAAAAATTTTATTATTAAATTTTATATTTTAACTCTTCACGGTGGTGTCGGTTCAGAACAGTGGTAAGAATTATAAATGGGTTTTTATAAGAATCTTTATATAAATGAAATTTTTATACGTGTGTAAAATTCTAGAAGTTTTTATATGACATAAGAGGGTTACTTGGCTGATCTAATAGAAAGTGGTCTCTCGACAAGACCCCTATTTTTCCACTGTTCATAAAGTGGAATCCAAGAACTCGTCTGGAACAAAGTTAAATTACTCGACTACAAAACTAATTATCACAAAAGTTATGGATATTACTAGTACCTAACATCTGTAAATGTGGAATTGTCGATTCTCCGAATCTAGACTTGAGTCTTTGACGTATGTACGTTTAGACTCGATTTTTTTTTACGGAATCGATATACTGAGACTCATTCAAGAAATTGAAGAAGTTCGAACTCAAAGGAATGTGTATAGTACTTTTAGTTAAATACGGGCAGAGTCTCCCACAGTAACAAAAACAAGGTACCATTTATTATTTATCATTAATTTTACAATCAACAACGACTATGACTACTACTACTACTTCTAAATATTAAACTCTTAAGTTGTCATAGACAAATCGTCTACATATCGTATCCTTCAAGATGTACGAACGAAGAATGTGACTGGGGAAGAGTTCTTCGTCGGAATGCGTCAACAAAGACATATTCTAACAGTACGGTACACTATACCCTGGGACTATAAGACCGGTGTTCATTGACTTTGTCCCTAGATACGTTTTAGGTTTTTCTTAGGTCTTGTTTCAAAGAATTGGATAACTCCTATTACTTTAAAAAAGGACGATTTTTTCGATGAGTAATTAAGTCAAGTCAAGTCAAGTCAGCGAGTCAGCACAGACTGAGACGCGGGGGTACTTAACGTCGTGTGGTCCGGCGGGACGTAGTGGTTGAGGGTCTCCAATGGGTCTGAGTACAGGTGGCTCAGTTACTACGGTGGGTCGGTAGAGTAGGAGACAGTAGCGGAAGAGGAGCACGGGGGTAAGGGAGGATCGTAGTCCCAGAAAAGGTTACTCAGTTGAGAAGTGTACTCCACCGGTTTCATAACCTCAAAGTCGAAGTCGTAGTCAGGAAGGTTACTTGTGTAATTAATATGAAACGGTTTATAAAATCCTTCAGACACCGGGAGAATTTCTAGGGAGATTAGGTTTACGACATACTGTATATGACTGTGTTTTTGTTTTTATATCTAGTTACCTTTACCTATCTTTCAAGTCTCCATTTTGGTACGTGGATACCAGTGACTTAGATTCTGTTTCCTCCGTTCTTATATGTTTCCTCTTTTCTATCAGAGAAGTTATTCACCACGACCTCTTTGACGTGTTGATGTACATTTTCTTACTTTAATCTTATGAGGGATTGTGGTATGTGTTTTTATTTGAGTTTCACTTAATTCTAGATTTACGTTCTTACCTATGATATTTTGAAAATCTCCTTTTGTATCCGTCTTGTGTGAGACTGTATTTAACGTTGTTCTAAAACAAAAGTATGTAGATTTTATTACTTTTAATTTTTACCCTGGATTAATTTGAATTTTCGAAAATGTGTCGTTTCCTTTGTTATACGTTTTACTTTTCTGTCAGGAGATCCAATAATAACTTGGGGTCAGACTCAAGGGACTCAGTATGTCGTTTAAAGGTAACCTATAGATAAATTGTGTACTTTTACATACAAAAGTACCTCCCCACCTTACCTCTCCCTCCACCCTTACTACAAGTTCATTCTCTCCTGTACCCATTTGGATACCGACTAAAGTACAACCACGAAACATTTTTGGTTACGTTATGACATTTCGTTAATAGGAAGTTAATTTTTAAAAATTTTTCTATATCTTTTCTTTTCTGTTCGGAGTTTTACCCTCTTTTATAAAGGTTTGTCTTGGTGGTTGTTCCCTAATTAGAGGTTTTATATGTTTGTCGAGTACGTCGAGTATAATTTTGTTTTATTTTTTACTTCTAGATTTGTCTGTAAAGAGGTTTCTTCTGTATATCTACTAATTTTACGTGCACTTTTATACGATTTGTAGTAATTGTTAATCTCTTTACGTTTAGTTTTGATGGCACTTCATAGTGGAGTGTGTCCAGTCTCATGGTCAGTAGTTTTTCAGATGTTTGTTGTTACTACCTCTCCTACACTTCTTTTCCCTTTAGGTGATGTGACAAAAACCTTTTCATTTAACGATGTCGGTGATATCTATTGTTACACCACCAAGGAAATTTTTTTTAATTTTTATCTCGATGGTATACTAAGTGGTCAGGGTAAGGACCCGTATGTAGACTTCTTTTGGTAGTAAACTTTTTCGAAGGAGTTGTGGAGTAGAGAACTTAATAACTTGACGGAACACCGGTCGTCTCACTCGAACCTCAGTCATTGTATAACAACCAATATTTAAGACACAACAAGTAATCTAGAAGTCTTGAATAAATAGAAGATTAACATTCAAACATGTGAAACTGGTTGTAGAGGGTTAGGTAAGTGAGAGGTCGGGAACCATTAATGATAACATGAAAGACAAAAATATTCAAAAAAGAAAATCTAAAATGTACATTCATCATGTCATGAACAGAAAAAGACTGAATAGAGTTTATAGTATGGGAGAAGGTCAAGGTACTTATAGTAGTGATATCATCCTTGTGGAAGAAAGAGTATCTACTTATTATAAAGTAACGCAACCTACCGTTCCTCTATTTTGGTCAGTTAGAATTCCCTTTATTTGGGACTTATGAGCAACCTTCTTGACTACGACTTCGACTTCGAGGTCACAAAACCAGTAGACTACTCTTGTCGAATGAGTGACCTTTTCAGGAATTACGATCTACCGTAGTGGCTACATTACCTGGACTTGAATTCGTTCGAAGTCCTCTACCACTCCCTGTCCCTCCAGACCGTACGACGTCAGGTACCCCAGTGTTTCTCAGTCTGTACTGACACACTGACTTGTTTTTGTTGTATTTATTCATGGTGTAGACAAATAGGTAAGTAGTTAATTACCTTTATCCAACAAAGGTATAGAATCGATAACACTCATTGTTACGTCATTTGTAAACTTACACCATTAGAAAAACCGTAGGACTAAGAGAAGGAAATCAATATATGATTCTTCATCCTAACGACACACTATACCATCGACGTAAAAAGAAACTTCTTGGAAGTATAACAAAAAACATCACCAACTTGGTTAAATATAAGGGTGGTTACCACGAGTCACCAAGGGAAGAGACGTGTAGGAACAGTTGTGTACAATAGAGAAAAAAGAATTAATATTTGTAAGATTGTCCACACTCCACTATAGAGTAGAACCAAAACTAAACGTAAGGGAATCAATAATCATTACAATTCGTAGAAAACTACGTAGACAACTGGTAAACTTCTACAAGAAACCTTTTAACAGACCAGTCAAACAGATAAAAATTCAACTAAACCAAACAACAACAACAATACCTCAACATACTCATAAGACGTACGTAAAAATATAACTGGGAGTAGATTATGTGCCAAACGTTTATAAAAGAGGGTAAGACGTCCGACGGAAAAGTAGAACCACTAATAAATAAAATAAACGTCTTCGAAAAACTAAACTACATCAGGGCGCACAACTAAAAACAAAAACAATTATTACGAAAACTACAATATAGGTTTTATAGTAACAGTTCTGTTTACAGTTCCTCGAATAAGGGTTTCTAAAGGATGTATTCAAAAACCACTGTGTAGAATGTCAATTCAGGTATTAGGTAAAGTTCAATTAAAGAACTCACAATATTCTATTCCCTAGTTAAAGTGAAATAGACTAATAGATCTAAAGGGTCTGTGGTATATAACTCCTTTGATAAGAAAGAGTAACTCATTTGAACCGAGGTAAGAGTTTATAATCAACTAGAGTATACACACACGTCCCTATTAAAGACCCGAGATATAAGGTTAGGTGTGATATTGACAGATAAAAATACGGTTTTGGTATGACAAAATAATTATTAATGATACCTAAATGTTATATCAAACTTTAGTCCTTAACTATAATTATAATTAATAAAACTAGGTACTTGTTTGTATAGAAAGTTGTACTAACATAAAAAGGTAAAGAAAGTGGTTTAATAATATCCAAAATAACATGTCTAGAAATTTAACGAACTGATTCAAATAAGGATTCATATAACAACAAATACCACGATAACACATACCATCTCGTGAGAAACAAAGAAAGGTCTATAAAGAAACAAGTCAAGTCAACGAGTCAGTACAGGTTGAGAAACGTTGGAGTACTTAGCGTCGTGCGGTCCGAAGGGATAGGTAGTGGTTGAGGGTCTCAAGTGAGTCTGAGTGCAGGTGGCTCAGTCACTACGGTAGGTCGGTAGAGTAGGAGACAGCAGGGGAAGAGGAGGACGGGGGTTAGGGAGGGTCGTTGTCAGAAAAGGTTGCTCAGTTGAGAAGGGTACTCCACCGGTTTCATGACCTCAAAGTCGAAATCGTAGTAAGGAAGGTTTGTTTAGGGTCCCGACTAGAAGTCTTACCTGACCAACCTAGAACGTCAGGTTCCCTGAGAGTTCTCAGAAGAGGTTGTGGTTTCGTAGCTAATAAACCACGAGTCGAAGAAGTGTCAGGTTGAGAGTGTAGGTATGTACTGGTGCCCTTTTTGGTATCGGAACTGATCTGTCTGGTATCAGCCGTTTCATTACAGAGACGAAAACTTATATGATAGATCCAACCAGTATTGAAAGGAAAGTTCCTCATTCGCAGAAAACTAAAGTACCGACATCAGTGGTAGACGTCACTAAAACTTCGGGGGGTTTTATTTCAGACTGTGACAAAGGTGACAAAGGGGTAGATAAAGGGTACTTCACTACCCTGGTCTACGGTACTAGAAACAAAAGACTTACAACTCGTTATCCTGTTGAAAAAGTGAGAGGTGAAAGTGAAAGTAGTTTTCCGAAAAATCGAGGAGAAGTGAAAGACGGTATTCCCACCATAGTAGACGTATAGACTCTAATAACTATAAAGAGAACCTATAGAACTAAGGTCGAACACGAAGTAGGTCGGGTCGTAAAGAGTACTACATGAGACGTATATTCGATTTATTCGTCCCACTGTTATATGTCGGAACAACAGGAGGAAAAGGATAAACCTTGGTCAGACAACAAGGTACAGGTCAAGATTGACAACGAAGGACTGGACGTATGCTTAAAGAGTTCTCCGTCCAGTCCACCAGACCATAAGGGTAGAGAAAGTCTTAAAAGGTGTCAACTAACACTAGGTGTGTCAGTTTCCGAAACAGTATCAGTTATTTCGTCTTTATCCACAAAAAAACCTTGAACGAACGAAAAAGGTACTAGGTCGCCTACAACCGTTAAACTAGAGACCAAGGAGACGGAAAAGATTTTGGTCGAACTTGTAGACCTTCAAGTGCTAAGTGCATAACGACTTCGGACCGAACCTCTTAAAACTCGTAATGAAATGATCGTACACTCTACTCACGTTAACACCCCATCAAACTCGTAAGAAAACGTAACGGAAAGAAACCCTAACCTTACTTTTGACTGGAAAAGGTCAGGATACCGGTGACGACTCAAAAGGTTTAAAAGACCGTATAACTCACATCGTGAAAGTGTCGTAGTAGAAAGTCCTAAACTTTATCGAGTTGACCTTACGGTAGTGGAGGTGATCGAAACAAGCATCGCTACGAATGGTTCCGGGTGAACTGAAGTGTAAGGTCCTACAGACCGAGATCTAATCACTAGTGTGGTAGTACTAATAGACCCAGTACTTCTAGAAAAAAATGTCAAGAAGACACATAAGAACGGTGGAGAAGAATTATAGAAGACGAAGACAATCCAGGTCTGGTAAAGACAGGAAATAACTCGGGTAGAAACGTACTTTACAAGGGAACCATAGAGATTAAAAGAACTTCTCTAGAGATCAGAAAGGGTAAGACAAGAAAAGGAGATAAAGAAACGTAACTAGCGACTTCTTCCGAAAGAATAGAGAAGAACGATAAGAGACCTTGAGACGTAAGTCTACGAGTATAGAAAGGAGAAGAGTAAACACAAATCGGAGAGAAGAAAAGTATCGATAAACAGTCCAGAGGGGTCTGTCGGTAAAACGAAAAAACGTAAAGTAAAGGTACCCCCACCAAAACTCGGGACAGAGGACAAGTTACAGTATTTGGAGTAAGGTATGAAGTAGTCCGTGAGATAGATAGCCTAGATCCGGGAATTTAGATAAAGAGTGAAGATGACATATTAGTATTCCCTAAACTAAATCCATTATGGACTTACCAGATCGTCAAAGGGATGAAAGAAGTTAAACTCAGACTTAAACCATTATTCCTCAAGTACTAGACTCGGTTTCAGTCGAGGATCAGAACAAAAACAACTGACATATCTCAAAGAGGTAGAAACCGACGTTTCTTGTATTAGTTAGACTAAAACCACAACTGGTAGACCACTACAGGTACACATCTCAGAAGAGAACACAACAACCTTCTCCCATAAGCGATACTGGTCACGTAAAAGAACCGTTTTGAGATAATCAGAAACGGGACGAAGTAAGGTGTAAGGTTCCGGTTTAAACGGACAATGAGGTCTACAAAGAACTGAAGTATGAAAACGTAAGGTCAGGGGATATTACTTTTCCTGTAGAAAAAACCCACAATCAAGATTTTCCAGAACCTCCAGGAGTATTTTGGCAAGTTGAAGTCGAAGAAGTCGTAATGACCAACCCCGTATCTGAACCGATTGACACTATAACTTACCAAACGGAACCTTTGCTTGTCTCTAGTAAGTTCATGACGTAAAGTCTGAGAAAACAACTGGTACTACCGATGAGGTAAAGAAGACTCCCTAAGAACGGGCCTCATCATGTATATTACCAGTAGACTCAATTTAAGTGGGTAAGGTCAGGTAAAATCAAGCCACTAAGGATCTTACAGCTGCAAGTGAGAACGGTAGAGAACAAACTGGTGAAGGTTAAACGGAACAAAGTACCTGGACTGTAAGGTCCAAGGATACGTTATAACGAGAAATGTCGTAGTCTGGAACGAAGATAGTGGTCAGTGTAGGTGTTGACCCATAACAAAAACGAAACCGAAGTAGGGAAGTAAGAAGACCTCAATAAAGAGGTGACTAGAGGTCATCGTATAACCCGTGGATGAATGGGCCCCTCAAGGAGAAAGTCATAGGATAGTAAAACGGAAAAGTATGACAAGTACCCCAAGAGTTTCGTTCTTACGACTTCACCAAACGGTAAGGGAAGAGGTTACCTGGTGTAAGACAGTCTGGAGAGGTGGTACTGGGCAGGCAGAACTCAACGGGACGCCCGTACCGAACCAAAGTGACTCAATCTGTTCCGACACCAGGATCACACTAATCTAACTGATCAAAAGACACTCATACCAAAGGCACATAGACGGGAGACTACGGGAGAACGTTGTGGGTGGTAGAATGAACCCAAAGAGAATCCCCGTACCCCATAGAGAAGTACCGACGAGGTCGTTTCGTGTCGACGACGAGGAATGGAACCTATTCACCATAGAGGAATGACGGTAGGAGGGACTGGAAGTTGTCCCCTACCGAGGAGATCCGGGAGAACACGGGCGAGTCGATGGCGAGGAGTCCAACGAGGAGGGCCGGCGACGGGGACCGGAGGGTCGCACCCCACCTAGGAGGACCGGTGGTGGGGACTGGAGTCCACGCCCCACCGAGGAGTCTCGGTGGCGGGGACCGGAACCCGCGCTCCACCGAAGAGGGCCGACGGGGCCGGAGTCTGTGTCCCATCGAGGAGAGTCGACGGGGGGGGGGGCTGGAGCCTGAACCCATTGAGGAGAGGCGCCAAGGACACGGTAGCGTCGGACCGTGAGAGCCGGTGAACGGGGAGTGGAGTCTGCACCCCATTGAGGAGAGGGGACGCGAATCCCGCGGTGCACTGTCGGCGGGCGCGAATCCCACGGCCCAACGTCGGTTTTACGGTGATTAAAGAAACACAATTAAAACATAGGACGTTGAAATGACTTATACAATTAATCAAGGTTGAAAAAAACAACAACTCAGAAGTGCAAAAAGATAAACATTTTGAAACGACGACAACGACAAATCAGTGATTCAGAACAGGTTGAGAAAACACTGGGGTATCTGACATCGGACAGTCCGAGGAGACAGATACCCTAAAGGGTCCGTTCTTACGACCTCACCCAACAGTAAAGGAAAAGGTCCCATGGAGGGATGGGTTTCTAGTCTGGATGTAGAGGACATAACCGTCCGTATAAGAAATGACGACTCGGTGGTCTTTCGGGGTTTTCTATTAAAAGTTATTGTTGTCAGATCAATAATTCTGAGGTATGAAGGTTACGTCCTCCGTGTCCAAGTTAGGAACCAGTCCCTTGTTTCTAGGGTGTACGGTGTGTCGTACTGGGTTTTTAGGTTAAAATACAGAAGAAATACTAAATCTACATAAAAAAAGAAATAGAACGGATTAACGAGATTGATCCTGAAGGTCATGACACAACTTATTGCTAACATTATCACCCGAAGAAACAGAACAAAGATTATAATCTCCTTGTCAAAATTTAAATAGTAGTACCTATACAGTCGACACATAAACCGTGGGGACGGAAATAATACACTTCTACACAAGGATCTTCATTGTTTAACGACTTCCAAAAATTTGTGTTTTTACCGACTTAAAACAGTTTACTAAAAAGAAATAGATAAACACTAGTATATTGAAAATAATGAATAAAGTAATTATTGAAAATAATGAATAATATAATTACACTGTACAGTGTAAATAAAATAAATAAAACCTGGTGTTAGTCTTGGGTCCCAATTTAGGGTGATCTAGTATGAACTAAGAAAGTTACACTTAAAACTTTAATTTTATATCAATTGAATGTTTTAATATAATCAAGGTCCACATGTCGAATTACTAGGTCATGAAAATGTCTAATATAAGGTAATATCCAATAATGTTTCATTACTGATTTTAATGGAACAGTGAAGAGATAAAATATGTATTACCAATATAGACAATTAGGATATGGGAACTAAAAGAAGAGAGAGGAAAGGAGTAGGGAAACATTGGTGTTTAAATAAAAGATATAGACACTCAGATAAAGACACAACATTACACAATAACTTAAGTTAAACCACAATAGAACAACTCTTAAAAACGTAGATATAAATGGTCCCTATCACAAGAGTTCAAAAGAATAACACAGGAATACACCGAAACTATAGTCCCATTACGACCGGAGTATTTTATTTAAACTTTCATAGGAAAGGAGAATTTAAAAAAACCTTTACAAACTTTTCATAACCTTAATTATGTAAATTCCTTCTTAATTATGTAAGGAGAAATTTACAAACGATTTTAAGTGATCATTTTGGTAGACGAGGACCCGAAAAAGAAACAACCTTCCATAGACTAATAGTATAGAAAACAACAACAACAAATAAGTGGAATCAGAAATAACCATATAAACCTAAAAGATAAAGACTAAGGTAAAACCATCCAACATACAAAGATCGTTAACTAATTAAAGAAGATCCAATAGTTTAAACAACCGTATATTAACGATTATAATCAGAGAATACTAATGTAAAAACACTATAGTGAACGTTACAGAGGAGATAGTAAAGACTAAAATAAAAACACGGAAAAAACAAACAAACAAAAAACGAAATATATTCTGATCGATTTAAAAAAAATTTCAAAAAATAGAAAGTTTTTTTCCTTCAATAAAAAGACCGAAAAAAAAAAAAAAAAAAAAAAAAGAAAAAATCAAGGAACTGTATATTACAATCCAACAAATAAACTCTAGAAAGAAAAATTACGTGTGGAAATAACCATATTTACCGGGGGACTCTTGAGGAAAACGTCCTTAAGTATTCAAAAACACACAAGGTAAAATTGAAAAAGTTCTATAAAAATTGTAAGCAAAAATAAAGAAGTTGGGTAACCAATAAAGTATTACGAAAAACCAAAGGTGTACAAACATTTAAAAGGTCAAAAAGAGAATAAAACAAAATTTAATAAAATACGTAAAGAAATAAATAAAACCCACACGATCTACAAACAACGACGTATCCGAAAAGAGATCAACACCCCTGGTCTCCGATGAGAGATCGACACCATAAACCCGAGGAATAACACCATCGAAAAGAACAACACCTCGTACCCGAAATCCTACGTACCCGAAGTCACCTACACCATGTACTTGAGTCATCAACACCAAGACCCCGAGATCTCGTGTCCGAGTTATCAATCCCACGTACCCGTACCCTAGGAGGATCTAGTCCCTAACTTGAATGCAGAGGACGTAAGAGTCCACCCGAGAAATAGTGACTCGATGGTCCCTTCGAAAGAAGAACAAAAACTAAAGATTAAAGTATAGTGACATCAGTCTGTTCAAGGAACCATACTAAAGTTAGAAGGGATTTAAACGATTCTGAACAAAATACCGGATAGTATATTAGATAGGATAACATAAAATACACGTGAACTCTTTGTACATTTACTTTACGACATATATACAAACAATCTAGGTAAATAAGAATACAAATCGGGTTTAGGTTACAAAGTAACACTATAAAACAGACCTACTAGACAAGTAACGACTTTCATAACACCATGAGATCATAATAACACAACAATAAATAAAGAAGGAAGTCTAGACAATCATAAATGGATCATATAAATCCACGAGACTATAACTCACGTGTATGTACTAACCAAATAGAACAAGTGCTTCACTGGTGAAATATATTACTAGAAAGACAGAAAACAAGGACAAACTCCGAATTGTAGATAAAACAGATTATTCTCGTAATTAAGAGTATGAAAGAAAACCAAAGTGGACGTTCCTTATAGAAAAAGGGAGGAAGGTGAAACAACTTGGACACACAGACGTTTCCACTTCATCTATCGTATATTAACCTAAAACATGAAATAGGTAGGTCGTTGAGACACGAAAAATTAGGTAGGTAAATTTCATTAATAACTACATATTCGATAATGACAGTAGAATAATTAACGAAAGACGGACAAAACATCAAGGTAAAAAAGAAAAATATTAAAAATTTGTGAAATCGTACTTAAAAAATTTTCTTCAAATAAATAAAATTAACCTCCGATTAATGAAATGTTATAATATCACCAAAAACGGTTTGTAACTGTACTTAATCGGTACTCACATGTATACAAGGGGTAGAACTTAGGGGGAGGGTGGAGGGAGGGGTAGGGTAGGGAGTCCCAGTAGGGTCACGTGACCGGGACTCGTGGGACAGAGTATGTAACTTGGACCTGACCACTAGAGGAGAGAGAGAAGGATTTGAACACTTAACCAATTACTGGTATCAGCATACGCGACTAGACTAAGGAGAAAAATGGAAAACGTTTAGATGACATCCAAAACAAAACACAAATGGTACTCCAAATGTATTTTATAGAGTGAATCCTTCAAGTAAAAATCGTTTATCGTTCAATTGAAGTTAACGTACTTTTTGATATGAAAAGGAGGAAAATACGAAGATCACAATTTACATAGAGAAAAATACGACACATAAGTAATTGTTTAATATCATCGATGTCAATACAAATAACGTGAAAAATTTTTAGAAATGTATGTTCACGAATTTTGTCGTGTTATACATACTAATATCAAAATATTTATACTGACCTATAAATGGAAACGGTGATACAACATATAACATGATACAAAAGTACAATGTTCCGTTACAAAAAATAAGTGGAACTTCTTGAAGAATTTTCTATCGACATCACCACCACTTGAGAGAGTTGAAAAGCAAAAGGACTCTTTCATAAAGAGGAGTAAAGACTTATATTGAAACAGTCATAAGAACCTACCGTAAAAAAAGGGTTTTAAAACTTATATAGTAAGGTGAGAGAGGATCCAACAGTCCAAAGACGACTCTTTATATGGATTACTCACAGGAATACATCCAATGTTATATAAAAAAATAACGACGAGAATCCTATGAGAGAAGTAGAAAAGTAAAACTACCAAAGTAATATTACACAGAACCTCTCCAATAAAACCCTAAACCCCCAAGAAAGATACTATTTAATAACCTCATATCAACTAAATGTTCCAACACAATTAAAGTCCACATATCGTTTTACTTAGTCAATAGACATATGTATATTGGTGAGAAAAGATACAATAAAAGGGTATATCCGGTAATGTCTCATAACTCATCTCAAGGGACACGATATGTCATCCAAGAATAATCAATAGATAAAATATGTGTTATCACACATATACAGTTAGGGTTAGAGGGTTTAATAGGGAGGGGAGAATAAGGGACCATTGGTCTTCAAACAACAGATGGAGACCCTGAGATGAACCTTTTAAATAAAACTTAATACTATTACCCTACTAGATAAACGAAGTATTTGACTCTACAGGTTCGGAGAGGGTTCTAAACCCTCCAAGAGTAATGATAAAAAAGTTATTTTTAAAACGGAGTAAAGGGAGACAAAAGAAAGACCACGATATCACTAACACTATAAAAAGAGTAAACTACTACAAGTAATTATGATGTATCGAAAAAAGAGATAAAAGTAAGAAAATAAAAGAAACAAGAGAGGACTGACCCAATAAAATTTCAAGGATACGAGAACTAGTATCTAAGATAGAAGACAGTCCAGATAAGACGAAGATTACAAGAGGTAACGTCCCGAAAAGGGTAAGTGACTTAAGAAGTCGAGGGCTTAAAGACAAATTGAAAAAATACTTAAGATAGAGAACCAATTTATAGAGTCAATTAAGCACTATAAAAAGAACTCTAATAACTTAACAGAAATACATAAAAATATATAGAATGACTCAAAGGAGTTTTGTCGATAAAATTGAAGAAA
Organism: Capra ibex; assembly: GCA_006410555.1. Classification (NCBI taxonomy): domain Eukaryota; kingdom Metazoa; phylum Chordata; class Mammalia; order Artiodactyla; family Bovidae; genus Capra; species Capra ibex. The sequence goes on along the minus strand of SJYO01038709.1, from coordinate 11,538,912 downwards.
TAACCCATTTCATATCTTAAGACACAGAAACTCAAGTCAATGACCTTTAATACCCATAAAAAATACAAAGGAACTAAGATGAATAAGGAACCACAAAAAGTAAAGACAAAAACATTAACTGTAATGTGGGTGGTGAAATTCAGAAAAAATCAACGGAAGTTCTACCTCTGTAAAAGGTAACCAGGACGTATAAAGACTCTGAAAGAGACTGACACACCTATGTAAAAAAAGTGTGAAGAATAAGGTAGAACATCGTCTTAAAAAATTTAATGTACTGAAACTAGAATGTGAAGTGGTCCGACCGACAAACTTTGGAAAGAAAACAAAAGTCTTCCATTGGGACGTCGAGTTCAAACAACAAAGTGAGGATGGGTGTCCGGTACCGAATAAAAGACGTACTTGAGAAACAGATGGTCTCTGACGTGAACCTGTTCTTCGAGTAACGTCTCACCCTCCTACACAACTAAATTGAGAGACTCGTAATCCCACTGACTACTGGTCTACCCCTTAGAAGTCTAGTCCAACTTGGTTACCGATTACCCATCCGATGAAGAAGTTTAGGATTTAAGTTAGTCATCTTTTTCTGAGAGCAATTATGGGAGTATGAAAATTGAAGGGAAAAGACCTAGAGGGAGTGGGATGGCCATTACCTCCAGAGTGGAGTTATTAGACTCACGACATCGTCTCTTTACCCAAAGAGAGTGTTACAGGGTGTGTCGACCCCGTAGACCCGTGAATGAGGGGTAAGAAAAAAGGGGTTTTCATAACATCAAAAACTGAACAAGTCTGAGTGTGACACGGTGGAACTCCGTTTCAAGGAGAATGGGAGGGGTTACGTAGTTTTAAGTATAAAAACAAGGTGACTTCACAAACTTAAAGAGTCCTATGGATCTGAAGATGTTTTCAAGTGGACATTCATCCATAATAGGGTTCAGAAGTGAGATATCCAAAGGGGTGTGACACCACTCTTCCCACCTTGACCAAGTGTTAATGGACGAATAAGGTGTTGGGTATGACTCTAGACAAACGTAAAATAGACTAAGTTTACACCCTCAATAGGGGATTGAACATGTCTCAAAGTTCACGGGTATCTCCTACCGTATAAAATAACAATTTTCCCTTCCTCTGGTTTACTTCTCCAGAAGAAAATTTAATCTCCCATTTAATGGAATTTTATAACACTACTAAAACGGTATGTAGTTGTACTTAGTCGGTATCCATATGTATACAGGGGATGAAAAACTTGGGGGAAGAGTGAAGGGAAGGGTAGGGTGGGGAGATCCAATGGTATCTCGTGGTCGAAACCCAAGGGACGTAGTATGTAGTTTAATTGTGACCTATAGATAAAGTGCACACCGTTATATATACAAAGTTATAATAAGAGAGTTTAATAGGTTGACAGAGGAAGAGGGTAACACAGGTTTACAGACAAGAAATACAGACACAGAGGAAACGACGGGACGTCCCTTCTAGTAGTTATGATGGAAAGATCTAAGGTATATATACGTAATTATATACCATAAACAGTAAGAGAAAGACCGAATGAAGTGAGACATATTATTCGAGATCTAAGTAGGTGGGGTAATCTTGACTGAGTTTACGGAAGAAAACATAAGTCAAGTCGAGTCAAGTCAGTAAGTCAGTACAGGTTGAGAGACGCTGGGGTACCTGACGTCTACGGTCCGGAGGGCCAGGTAGTGGTTGAAGGCCTCAAATGAGTCTGAGTGCAAGTAACTCAGTCACTACGGTAGGTTGGTAGAGTAGGAGACAGTAGGGGAAGAGGACAGAAGTTAGAAAGGGTCGTAGTCCCAGAAAAGTTTACTCAGTCGAGAAACGTAGTCCACCGGTTTCATAACCTCAAAGTTGAAGTTGTTGTCAAGAAGGTCACTTGTGACTAGAGGAAATCCTACCTAACCAACATAGAGGAACGTCAGGTTCCCTGAGAGGTCTCAGAAGAGGTTGTGGTGTCAAGTTTTCGTAGTTAAGAAACCTCGAGTCGAAAGAAATGTCAGGTTGAGAGTGTAGGTATGTAGTGGTGATTTTTTTGGTATCGGAACTGATCTACCTGGAAACAACTGTTTCATTACAGAGACGAAAAACTATACGACAGATCCAACCAGTATTGAAAGGAAGGTTCCTCATCCACGGAAAATTAAAGTACCGACGTTAGTGGTAGACGTCACTAAGACCTTGGGGTTTTTTATTTCAGACGGTGACAAAGGTGACAAAGAGGTAGATAAACTGTACTTCACTACCCTGGCCTACGGTCCTAGAATCAAACGACTTACAACTCGAAATTCGGTTGCAAAAGTAAGAGGAGAAAGTGAAAGTAGTTCTCCGAGAAATCAAGAAGAAGTGAAAGACGGTATTCCCACACATAGTAGACGTATAGACTCCAATAACTATAAAGAGGTTCTTTAGAACTAAGGTCGAACACGAAGTACGTCGGGTCGTTAAGAATACCACATGAGACGTATTTTCAATTAATTCGTACCACTGTTATATGTCGGAACTACATGAGGAAAAGGATAAACCTTGGTTTATTTCTTGGTTATAAAATATATATATATTAACTCATTATAAGGTAACACATATACATGGTGTTGAAGGAATAGGTAAGTAGACAACTACGTGTAGATCCAACGAAGGTACGGGATTGATAACATTTATCACAACATCACTTACAATTCTATTTGCACAGAAAAAGTTAATACCAAAGGAATTTCATATACGGGTCATCATCCTAAAGACCCATAATACCATCAAAATAAGAATCAAAAAATTCCTTAGAGGTATGACAAAAGGTATCACTGAGATACCACCCTTCCTATCTATAGAATACGACGGTACTATCTGTACAGTGTAAATAAAATCACTAAAAACAATAGTAAAATAATTAAGAAAATAAGACGATCAAAACAAAAATAAAAACAGAGAAAAAAGTTCAAGGAAATCCATCTCTGAATTCGATACCTAAGCTTTGAAAACAAGAAAAGGTCACATTTCTCAACCGTAGTGTGTAAAGGGAAAGTCGTGACTAAATCGACTGACGGTGTAAAAAACTATGCAACGTAAAAGTAAAAGTGAGTCAAGATTCGTAAGTAAATTTAAAGGACATTCCGCAGGTAAACTGAGTACCTGATAAATATTCATATACCAATTAAATGTTCAAAAAGTATGTAAAAGATAGTAGAAAGAAAGTACTATAGATCAAACTAAAGTAATACCAATTTCTTGAGAAACATAAAAGTTAAACTTGAAAAAATTACTTCCTTTAAGGAATTACTGACTCCTTTAACTTGTCAAAATCATACAAATAACCGATGACTCGATTAGAGAAAAGATTTCAAGAAGTTTGAAAATCGGGTAAAAAGAACCCAACAATTAAAAAAGGAATAATTAGATATTTAAAAGTATATAAGATTTATATATTAATAGTTATAAACAACGATTGTAAAAAGGGTGATACATAGAAAGAAAAAGGTAGGAGAAGTATTCCATATTTAACGTAATTATTAACGTTACATCATGTTATATGGTTAAAAATACGAGTCGTAAACACAGAATATTTCTTTAGTACTACTATAAAAGAGTATAAAAGTAGACTTTTGTAACAACGAAATGGAAAGTATAAAAAGGTACTGGTGAAGTGACAAGAGGAGTCAAACTCGAACCGTTACATAGATCTCTCCGGTCCTGGACCCCTTTTTACGGTACATCTCTACGTATCCACTGGATCCCCGGGACTCCGAATCGGGTCCACTCCGTTAAAACCATGAATAAGTTCGACAAGGGGTCTTCGTCAAGTCTTAAAACTTGTCGTCGCGACGACAACTTAAAGGACACTAGTGGAACGAGATACGGGGTCGGATTTATCTCGTTTGTTAAGTTAGTGTGAGTGAGAAACGGTGTCGGATTGCGATCTAGACCTTATCGGTGTTTTCACTCTTTCTACGTTGGTACCTAAAGGAGACTCGTCTCGGTGTTCATGAATATGTCTGTCTCGTGACCTGGAATCATTCACGTACTTGGGGTGAACGAAGTTGTGAAGGGAGGAAATTCCGTTTTCGGGGTCACACCCTTCTTCCTTTGTGAACCTTCCTTCGACTTGGGCCGGTGACTGTGCCACCAGTGTCTGTGACTCATCTCTCCTTCGGACGGAGTGTGGAACACGTCCGAGGTCGAGAGGGTAGTAATCGGTGGAACCACTTTCATCGGTTGTGTGGAACTCCTTTCTACACTGACCACTGATGTAGTTTAAATCGACAGAGTGGCTTTTATTACACACATACGTCAGATATACATCCCTTCAAGGGTGTATTTCTGTGTGTAAGTTCTGGTGTTATCCATTGTCACCAATTGTCAAAGTCAATTTAAGTCCCTACCTCTTCCAATTCCTTTTAGTTTTCAGAAAGTTAACTCTCTTGTACTCTTTTTGGGATTTTTTATTTATTACTTTGTCTTAGTCTGTTAAATGGTATATTTTGTTAAAAATTTTACGATTGTTTATACAATTGACTCAATCCCTTCTCTTAACTAGATTTGTGACTAGAAAAATTGTTTCTTAATGGTTTATATTTCTTCTGAAATAGTTTTTGTTTAAGTTATAAACTCTAGTTTTCGTGAGATCTTCGTTACTTATTCTCTGATATGCTGTCTTCTTGTGTAGTGTTATCGTCTGTATTTCTGTTTAAAATTTTTACCTTTGATATTCGTTCCACTTTTCTGTCGGAAGTCTTACCCTCTTTTATTATCGTTTACTTCGTTGACTGTCTTTTAATTAGAGTTTTTATATGTTCGTTGAGTACGTCGAGTTAAGGGTTTTTTATTTACTAGGTTAGTTTTTTACCCTGTTTATTGATTTGTCTGTAAAGAGGTTTCTTCTGTATATCTACCGATTGTTTGTGTCTGCCGAGTTGTAGTGAGTAATAGTCTCTGTACGTTTAGTTTTGGTGTTACTCCAAGGTAAAGTTCGGTCAGTCTTACCGACGATAGGTTTTCAGATGTTCATTATGTACGACCTCTCCCACACCTCTTTTCCCTTGAGAGAATGTGACAACTACCCTTACGTTTGATCATGTCCGTGATACCTCTTGTTACACCTCTAAGGAATTTTTTGACCTTTATCTTGACGGAATACTCGGTCGTCAGGGTGACGACCCGTATGTGTGACTTCTTTGGTCTTAACTTTCTCGGTGCACATGGAGTCACAAGTGACTTTGTGACAAATGTTATCGGTCCTGTACCTTCGTTGGATCTACAGGTAGTCGTCTGCTTACCTATTCTTTCGACACCATGTATATGTGTTACATCATAATGAGTCGGTAATTTTTCTTGTGTAAACTTAGTCAAGATTACTCCACCTACTTTGACCTCGGATAATATGTCTCACTTCATTCGGTCTTTCTTTTTGTGGTCATGTCACATCATTCCGTATATATACCTTAAATCTTTCTACCATTACTATTGGGACATACACACTGTGGTTTTCTCTGTGTACATATCTTGTCAGAAAACCTGAGACACCCTCTTCCGTTCCCACCCTACTAAACCCTCTTACCGTAACTTCGGACACATAATAGTATACACTTTGTTTAGCGGTCAGGTCCAAACTGCGTACTATGTCCCACGAGCCCTGACCACGTGACCCTACTGGGTTTCCCCACCCTACCCCTTCCTCCACCCTCCCCCCAAGTCCTACCCCTTGTGTACATGTGGGTACCGTCTAAGTACAATTACATAACGTTTTGGTTATGTCATAACGTTTTGGTTATGTCATAACGTTTCATTAATCGGAGGTTAATTTTACTTATTCAAATATAAATTTTTATTTATTTTTCATTTTTACTAACGTCGTATTCACTAGAGAGTATATTGTTGTTTGAACCTTTGTAAGTGTAATATTCTCAAGGTACTCCTCTCTTTCTCTCTTTTGTCATAACATTTACGTAACCTTCATTAATACTGACTTTTGAACGGTTCGAATTTCTTCCTTTTTCTACAGATTCTATACAGTATTAAATTACCGTTTTCAAAATTTCTCTATTAAGATTTCTGTCGTTCTCCTTTCGTCAGTATATGTTCCCTTAGGGGTACTTTGATAGTCGACCAAAGAGACGTCTTTAAAACGTTCGGTATTCCCTCACCACACTATATCCGTTGTACGACTTTTCCTTTTGGGACGTTGGGACCTATGAGGTGGGTCGTTCTAATAGTAAGTCTTATCTTCTCATTATTCTTGAAGAATCTGATCGTTTTTGATTTTCTTAATTAGTTATGATGTAGATGGGATTTTATTTATAATTTCATAGAAGAGATATACCTTTTCTTCATTCTATATATCCTTTCCCTTTTAAGGTTATCCTTTTCGTTTATATATCATTCCTAACTTCCAGTGAGTTTGGACATGTACACAATTTTCTGTTTTTTAATATTTTCGATGATATTGATGTCATTCATACTTTATTAGTACTTTTATACTATAGTTTTGTTGTTTTATATCCCCTCGTATCATTTGTTACATCTAGAAAATTTTTACACGAACTCAAATTTACTGATGGTCAAATTTAGTTCATCTACATTAATACCAAGTTGTATAAACTTGGGGTACCATTACTGTTTATTTTTTCGGACTTTATCTACATGTTTTTGATTTTATTTTCCTTGGGTTAGTATGATAATCCCTTTGGTTAGTTTGGTGTTACCCTTTTTTCTTTACTTGGCTCTTCTTGTTGTTTTTGTTGACGTCTTGTTTACTATTTTACTGTTATTATGTATAAAATTGAAAGTTACCTTATTTACTAAACTAGTTTTCTGTATTCCACCCTTAAGGGACCACCAGGTCACCAATTATTATGTCCAAACTAGGGACCAAGTCTTTCTAAGGTATACGACGTCCCGTTGACTTGTTACACGGTGTTGATGATTTCTGATGTACGGGATCTTGGGTAAGAGACGTTGTTCTCTTCGGTGGTGTTTCTCTTCGGGTACGTAACGTTGATCTCTCATCGGGAGTCAACGGCCGATCTTTTTCAGGTACGTGTCGTTTTTTTCTGGGTCACATCGGTATTTATTTATTTATATCTTTTTTTTGTGTTACATAATTTTCTGTTCTCACCGACTAATATATTTTTATAGTTGTGGGAAGTTATACGACTGTAGTTCTCTGAGTGAAGTCTCGATTTCTGTGTGTCTCTGACCTTCACTCCCCTTTCTTTCTCTACAGTAACTTTATCGTTAATGTTCTTTCGTTCCTATCGTTATAAGTATAACCTTTTTTATTCGGTATTTTATTTCCGATAGAGTTTTCGGTTTGTTCCAGTAATTTTTATATTTACTCTCAGTGTATTCTTCTCTTATAATGTGAATAAAATTACGTATGTGTAGGTTATGTCCTCGTAGATTTATATAAAATTTTTCATGATTGTCTGTATTTCCTTCTTGGACTGTTATTATCTTATTAACATCTCTTTAAAATGTGAGGTGACTGTAGTCACCTGTCTTTTAGTTATTCCCGTAACTTTGTCTTTTAACTAGTCCGCTATCACCAGAGTTTATTTTACTCTCTGACCTACGTGAATTAACCGTAGATGTCCTGTAATATAGGTTATGTCGTCTTATACACAAGAAAAATTCACGTGCACCTCACATAAGACACTATCTAGTGTATTACAATGTGTTGTTCGAAGTTGTTTAAATTCTATTATCTTCTTTGTCGCAAAAAAAGACTGGTATTCTCATGTTTTGGTGTTTAGTTTATCTCTTTCTTTTACCCTTTCTTGTTTATGAATCTTTGATGGAACGTACAATAAAATTTTTAGTTACTCATTTACTACTGTAGTTTTCCTTTAACTTTTTTTTTGAAACTTTTTTTACCTTTGTGTTAAAAGATTTTACATACTCTATGTCGTATTTGACAAGATTCTCACTTAAAATATCACTGTGTCCGGATGAGTTCTTTATTGTTTTGAGAGTTTGTTTGATCGTTCGGACGATATTTTCTTCTTTTTTTAGTCATCTTCCTTCCTTTATTATTTTTAGTCTCTCCGAAATTCTTTCGTTATCAGTTCTAGTTACTTTGGTTCTCGACTAAAAAACTTTACTTTTTGTCTTAACTATTTGGAAATCGGTCCGAGTGGTTCTTCTTTTCACTCACCTGGATTTATTTGTTTTATTCTTTAATGTCTTCTATTTATAGTTAACTATGTTGTCTTTACGTTTTTTTTTTAGTATTCTCTTATGATAATCGTCAACGTACGGTTACTTAATCTGTTGGATCTCCTTTTCCTATATCAAGATCTTTGTACGTCTGACGGTTCAGACTTAATTCTTTCTTATCTGTGTAATTTTTTTTTTTACAACCTCCTTATTCTATCCCTCTAGTGGAAAGAGGGGTGTTTGTGTAGTTTCTAAGTAGACGTATGTCTTGTTGCGGACGTCTTATCGAAGACTTACGACCTTCTTCTGGGATCTGAAGATTTTTCCATTCGGTTAGAAGAATCTTACTACATACCGTTTTTTGTTTGTAAACATATTATAGTATATACTTTACTTAGTGGTCAGGTCCAAGCTACGTACTATGACCTATGAACCTCGACCACATGACTCTGCTGGGTCTCCCTACCATGTCCCTCCCTCCTCCCTTCCCCCAAGTCCTACCCCTTGTGCACATATGGACACCACCTAAGTACAACTACATACCGTTTCGGTCACGTTATAACACCTCATTAATCGGAGGTTAATTTTATCTATTTAAATATATTTTTTTATTTTGTTTTTTTTTATTTCTTAAAGTCCAGTTCCTGGACGTGGCTCCCCTCCCTCAACACCTTCTCCTTTAAAGAGACGTGCGATCTTATGGGGGAGTGTCCACCCCAGTGCTACTCAAAGTCTTGGAACCTCCAAAAACAGGAGACTGACATTGTTGCACGTGAGTCTTCCGTTTTCTCTGTCTTAAGTGGTGTCTGTAGTCACGGTTTGTCGTGAAGGGTTGGGTTTTCGTCGAGTGTACGGAGGTAGACGTCGTCTCACACCCCCGTCTCACGGTTCATTTTCACTTTCACTTTCAGCGAGTCGGAGTCACCACAGGTTGAAAAACGTTGGGGTACCTGATATGTCAGGTACCTTAAGAGGTTCGGTTTTATGGTCTCACCCATCGGAAAGGAAAGAGGTCTCCTCGAAGGGTCCAGAGGGCTTAACGTCCACCTAAGAAATGGTCGACTCGGTGTTTCCTTCGGGTTCTTATAACCTCACCCATCGAATAGGGAAGAAGTCACCTAGAACGACTGGATCCTTAGTTTGGTCCCAGAAGATGTAACGTCCGTCTAAGAAATGGTTGACTCGATAGTCTCTTCGGGTCCGAATCTACAGACTGTGGTCCCTCTTCTGGTTCCAACCGATAGTACTTCTATAAGATCTCCCCAATCTTCCTGTGCCGGCTGTCTCAAGTCCTCTTTCTGACCCGTAGGTTCTCACCGTTCTCCAACAATAGTGATCCTGAGATTTAGGTATGAGTCCCTGTCGTCGACTCACGAACGACCACCGGTGGATTTATCCTTTTTGGTCAGTCTCACGGTCGTCACCTTAATCTACATTCACGTCAAATTCTAGGGTCTCCTCTTTACATTCGAGGATAGGTGGTGGTTTCGGTCACAATTCACGTACTCCTTCGTCTGTTTTACGACGACGGTACCAGGGTTAGGGTTTCCACCGTCGACGGTGTACCGACACTCGTCCGTGTCCAATGACGGTTATGGAAACACCCTCGGATTTGTCGAAACGAGAAGAACCCCTTGGTGTTGGACCTCGGTTATCCTCTCACGTGTTGGGTCTAACATTTTGATAGACCGTCCAGAGTTGGTGACGTCCGTGAAGGGTCATATAGGGTCAGAACTGACGGATTGGGGAATGAGAGGGGTCGGGTTCACTCGTTCACTCGGGATTATTCGGACTCGGAAGTGGGAGAGTACAGACCCACTCCTTCTCAGTGACCTCCCACCGGACGTTCGTCTGAACCCGGGGTTTGGTTTGGTTTGTGGTCCCTGACACACTACCTTCTTTCACTTTCACTTTTATAATCAACGAGTCTACATAAGCCGAGACGTTGTGGTACCTGACACCGGATGGTGTGAAGTGACAGGTATCCTAAGAGGTCCGTTCCTGTGACCTCACCCAACGGTAAAGGAAAAGGTCCCCTAAAAAGACTGGATCCTCAGTTTGCAACAAGAGGAAGTAATGTCCGTCTAACAAATAACAGACTCGTTGGTCCTTTCCCTTAATCGAGGTCGTTGGTTTCCACGTCACCTAATTTAGGGGTGTTAATGGGACTCTGATACCTGAGATCCCTTTTGACACCTGAAACCCTCGTTCACGTTCGACCTCATTCGGTCTAGACTCTGACTCACCTGGGGCGTGACGGTGTTGTCTAGGTCCCTGGAAGAATCTTTATAGCGTCCTGAAACCACACTCAAAGAGACTCACAAGACCCGACAACTCACAACGAAAGTGGTTATCAGAACTCCAAAACAGAAGACACGACACACCGAACACTCCAGAACCAGGATACATTTGTCATCCCGGATTTACGGACACTATCCTCTGGGTTCAGGTCTTGAAACCTAGTGGTCTCTTGAGGACGGAGGTACCTTATAATTAGTTACTCTCGAGATCGTTTACTGAGGTAGAGTTGTGATTCTGGTTCGGTATGAATTTCCGATCGTTCGAGGTCACGACCTACAGAGTGTGGTTAGGAAGTCGTTTTGTCCTCGTGTCTGGACGTGTAATCGTCTGTCCGACGGGTTTCGGGATGGTTTGGGTATCTGTATGGTTTTATGTGATGACCTGTACAGTAACGTGGAGTCTTTCTGTTCTAGGTCGACGTAGGTGTTATTTTGTCCGTGTTTAAAGGGGGTTAGTCCTTTAGAAAGGTTCTATAACTAAGTTGGGGTAGGTGTCGCCGGTGTGACGTGTTAATTCTCTTTGATACTGGAGATCGAATGTCTTTCCTCTGGGGTTTATGTCATTTAATTTGTTTTACTTTTCTCTTTGTGCGTCGTCTACTTCCTTGTACCATTTTTGGGTACTCTGTTTTGTTTACTCTTTTATTAACTCTCATTACTATGATTTCTACTATATTTTAGAATTTTTATTTTACCTTCGTGTCTATTTATCTAAGCTCCGATAACTCTTCTAACTCTTCTATAATTTTTTTACAAAATTTTCCTGGATCTTCTTAATTTCTTGTTTGTTAGTCACTACTTGTTACGTTTGTGACTCTAATTTTCATGTGACATCTCTTGGTTGTCAACTGGTTGACTCCGTCTTCTTACCTATTCACTCGACCTTCTATCTTACCATCTTTATTGACTTCGTCTTACTTTATTTCTTTTTGTTTCTTTACTCCTACCAGAGTCTCTGGAGATCCCTTCATAATTCATATTATTATAAGTTTAGTACCCTCAGGGTCCTCTTTTGTTTTCCTTTTATACACTCTTTTATAGGCTTCCCCAATATCATTTTTTTAAAGGGATTTTACCCTTTCCTTTATCGGTGGGTTCCGTCCTTCGGGTCTCAGGGTATGTTCTATTTGGGTTCCTCTTTATGTGGTTCTTTGTGTAATTAGTTCGATTGTTTTTAATTTGTGTTTCTGTTTATAATTTTCATCGTTTCCTTTTCGTTATTTATTATATGTTCCCCTAATGGTGTTCCGATTGTCCACTAGAAAGTTGTCTTTGAGACGTCTTGTCTTCCCTCCCCCGACCTATATGAATTTCACTACTTTTCTTCTTTTTGATGTTGGTTTTAATGTGTTAGGACGTTCCTAAAGTAAGTCTAAGTTTCCTCTTTAGTTTTCGAAATGTCGGTTCGTTTCAATTAAGTCGTGGTGGTTTGGTCTAAATGTTGTTTATGATTTCCTTGTAGAGATCTGTCTTTTTTTGTTCTCTTTCTTTCCCGGATGTTTTTACTTTTGTTGGATCTACAGGTAGTCGTCTACTTACCTATTCTTTCGACACCATGTATATGTGTTACCTCATAATGAGTCGGCAATTTTTCTTAAGTAAACTTAGTCAAGACTACTCTACCCACTTTGACCTCGGCTAATATGTCTCACTTCATTCGGTCTTTCTTTTTGTGGTTATGTCATATGATTGTGTATATATACCTTAAATCCTTCTACCGTTACTGCTGGGACATACGTTCTGTCCCTTTCTCTGTGTCTACACATATTACCTGAAAACCTGAGTCTCCCTCTCCCTCTCCCACCCTACTAAACCCTCTTACTGTAAGATTTTACATATGATAGTACATTCTTAACTTAGCGGTCAGATACAGACTACGTCCTATGTCGTACGAACCTTGACCACGTACCCCTACTGGGTCTCTCTACAATACCCCTCCCTCCACCCTCCCCCCAAGTACAAATCCTTACGTACATTCTTAATTTCTAAAATTTTAAATTTTTTTATTTTTTAAATTTTTTTTTTGGATTTTGTTATTTACCATTATCCTAGTATGTTATTAATTACGTTAGTTATTAATATAATTCACATTTACCCGATGTACGAAGTCACTTCTGTGTCTTACGGACTTGCCTATGTTTTTGTTCTGCAGATATAACCAACAGATGTTCTCTAGGTGGAGTCTGGTTCTCTATGTATGTCTGACTTTCACTCCCGGATCTTTTTATATAAGGTACGTTTACCTTTAGTTTTCTTTCGTCCTCGTCGTTATGAGTATAGTCTTTTTTCTCTGAACTTTTACTTCTGGTAATGTTCCATTCTGTTTCTCCCTGTGATTTGTTATTAGTTCCTTAGTTAGGTTCTTCTATACGTAGGTTGTATCCTCGTGGAGTTGTGTATTTGGTGTACGGTTGTTGATAATTTCTCCTTTAACTGTCATTGTGTTATTATCACCCCCTGATATTATGTGGTGGGTATGGTTACCTGTCTAGTAAGTCTGTCTTTTAATTACTCTTTTGCGTTCGATTTATACTGTGTAACGTGGTCAACCTAGGTTAACTATAGATGTCCCGTAAAGAAACTAGAAGAAAGGTCGGTTTCTACCTTTTCTATGTCAGTGGTTTTAACTGGTTCTCGACTGACACCGAGTTTAGTACTTGAGGAATAACGTTTTAAGTCTGAATTTAACTTCTTTCGTCCCTTTTAGTGATCCGGTAAGTTTTTTCACTTTCAACCAGTCAGTACAGGTTGAGAAACACTGGGGGTGCCTGATATCAATTGGTCCGAGGAGACAGGTACCTTAAGGGGTCCTGTCTTATGACCTGACCCATCGGTAAGGGAAGAGGTCCCCTAGAAGGGTTGAGTGCTCACTTGGGTCCAGAGAGTGTAACTTCCGTCTAAGATATGGTGGATTTGGTAGTCCCTTTCGAGTTTAAATTAGGAAATACTAATATGTCACCTCCACTGTTTATGGAAGTTCCTTAATTTAAAGCATCCTTCTCACGTACTTCTGGTTCCCTGTATCTAAACATTTTAACAGCTCCTCCACTACTGGTTTTGGTAGGGGTTCTTTTTCTTTACTTTCTTATGTTTTTACAACAGACTCTTCCTTCGGAATGTTTATCGACTCTTTTCTTCTCTTTTCTTTCCGTTTCCTCTTTTCCTTTCTATATGGATAGACTTACGTCTCAAGGTTTCTTATCGGTCCTCTCTATTCTTTTGTAAGAAAAAATTTTTATATATTTAAATAAATAAAATTAACCTCCAATTAATGTAATGTTATAACATAACAAGAATTCACTTGTAACGTCTCTTTGTCTCCTTTTGTTATCTTAACTTTTCTGATCTCTAGAGAAGTTTTTTTAATCTCTATGGTTCCCTTGTAAAGTACTTTTCTATACGTTTTATTTCCAGTCTGTCATTCCTGGATTGTCTTCGTCTTCCATAATTCTCCACCGTTCTTATGTGTCTTCTTGACATGTTTTTTCCAGAATTACTGGTCCTACCAGTTACTGGTTCCAGTGTGGTACTACCACACTGGTGAGTGGATCTCGGTCTGTAGGACCTCACACTTCAGTTCACCTGGAGTACTTCTTAATGATACTTGTTTAGATCACCTCGACTACCTTAATATCGACTCGATGAAGTTTAGGAATTTCTACTACGACACTTTCACGATACGGGTCATCCGGTCTTTTAAATCTTTTGAGTCGTCACCGGTGTCCTGACCTTTTCCAGTCAAAAGTGAGGTTGGAGTTTCTTCCCGTTACGGTTTCTTACAAGTTCGATAACGAGTTAACGTGAGGAAAGTGTACGATCGTTCCATTACGTATTTTAGGAAGTTCAATCCGAAGTTGTTATACAGTCGACTCTTACAGGTCTACATGTTCGACCTAAATCTTTTCCATCTCCTTGGTCTCTATTTCAACTGTTGTAGATGTCCTAATAAAATTTTTCGTTCTCTTAATGTCTTTTTGTAGACAAAGTAACCGATACGATTTCGGAACTGAGACACCTAGTGTTGTTTTACCTTTTAAAAAATTCTCTACCCTTATAGTCTGGTACAATGGACGGAGGATTCTTTGAACATACGTCCAGTTCTTCGTTTTTAATCTAGACCCGTACCTGGTTACCTGACCAAGTTGTAACCCTTTCCTCATGTAGTTCCGTTATATAACAATAGGACGAATAAATTGAAGATACGTCTCATGTAGTACGGTTTACGGTCCGACCCACTTCGAGTTCGACCTTAGTTCTAACGATCCTCTTTATAGATATTAGAGTCTATACGTTTACTGTGGTGGGATTACTGTCTTTAACTTCTGTTTGATTTTTCGGAGACCTACTTCCACTTTCTCCTCTTACTTTTTCGACCGAATGTCGAGTTGTAAGTTTTTCGATTCTGTAGTGAAGTACCGTTTACCTTCCCCCTTTTAACCTTGGACGAGGTCTGAAATAAAAGAACCCGAGGTTTTAGTGACACCTGTCTCTGACGTCGGTACTTTAATCTTCTGTGAACGAAGAACCTTCTTTTCGACACTGTTTGGTCTACCGTGTTATTTTCGTCTCCATAGTGAAACGACTGTTTACACGTATATCAGTTTCGAAACCAAAAAGGTCATCAGTATATACCTATACTCTCAACCTGGTATTCCTTTCGACTTGTACTTTCTTAACTACGAAAACTCGACACCAGGGTCTCTTCTAAGAACTCTCGGGGAATCTGTCGTTCCTCTAGTTTGGTCAATTAGAATTTCCTTTAGTTGACTTATAAGTAACCTTCTTGACTATAACTTCGAGATTATGAACCGGTGAACTACACTTCTCGGTTTCATAACCTTTTCTGAATCTAGAACCATTCCTGACTCCCGTCTCGTTCACTTGTTGTTGTTGTTTTCCTGTGAAGTAGGTTCTATATCATCTAAAGTGAAAAAAGAGTACCGTGTAAGAGGTTCTTAAAACTGGGGTGTAGAACCCAGTGTTCAGTTCGGAACCAGTTAAAAAATTTTTCTAATTTTAATACAGTTGAGAAAAGACTTGTATTACGATATTCTAATCTATAGTTGATATCCCCTTTTTGATAATTTTTTATGTTTATGTACCTCCGATTTGTTATGTGAAGACTTATTAGTTGTCTAGTGACCTCCATAGTTTTTCCCTTAGTAAAGTCAAGTCAAGTCAGCGAGCAGGACAGATTGAGGTCGCTGGGGTACTTAGTGTCGTGAGGTCCGGAGGGACAGGTAGTGGTTGAGGGTCTCAAGTGAGTCTGAGTGCAAGCTCAGTCACTACGGTAGGTCGGTAGAGTAGTAGACAACGGGGGAAGAGGAGCACGGGAGTTAGGGAGGGTCGTAGTCTCAGAAAAGTTTACTCAGTTGAGAAACGTACTCCATCGGTTTCATGACCTCAAAGTCGAAATTGTAGTAAGGGAGGTTTCCTTAGGGTCCCGACTAGAAGTCTTATCTGACCAACCTAGAGGGACGTCAGGTTCTCTGAGAGTTCTCAGAAGAGGTTGTGGTGTCAAGTTTTCGTAGTTAAAAAGCCACGAGTCGAAAGAAGTGTCAGGTTGAGAGTGTAGGTATGTACTGGTGCCCTTTTTGGTATCGGAACTGATGTACCTGGTAACAACCGTTTCATTAAAGAGACGAAAACTTATACAATAGATCCAACCAGTATTGAAAAGAAGGTTCCTCATTCGCAGAAAATTAAAGTACCGACGTCAGTGGTAGACGTCACTAAAACCTCGGGGGGTTTTATTTCAGACTGTGACAAAGGTGACAAAGGGATAGATAAAGGGTACTTCACTACCCTGGTCCACGGTACTAGAAGTAAAAGACTTACAACTCGAGATCCGGTTGAAAAAGTGAGAGGAGAAAGTAAAAGTAGTTCTCCGAAAAATCAAGGAGAAGTAAAAGACGGTATTCCCACCATAGTAGACGCATAGACTTCAATAACTAAAGAGGGCCGTTAGAACTAAGGTCGAACACGAAGAAGGTGGGGTCGCAAAGAGTACTACATGAGACGTATATTCAATTTATTCGTCCCACTGTTATAAGTCGGAACTACATGAGGAAAAGGGTAAACCTTGGTCAGACAAAAAGGCACAGGTCAAGATGGACAACGAAGGACTGGACGTCTATCCAAAGAGTTCTCTGTCCCGTCCACCAGACCAAAGTCTTAAAAGGTGTCAAATAACACTAGGTGTGTCAGTTTCCGAAACCGTAACAGTTATTTCGTCTTTATCTACAAAAAGACCTTGAGAGAACCAAAAAACTACTAGGTCTCCTACAACCGTTAAACTAGAGACCAAGAAGACGGAAAAGATTTCGGTCGAACTTGTAGAACCTCGAGTGCCAAGTGGATAACGACTTCGGACCGAACCTCTTAAAACTCGTAATGAAATGATCACACACTCGACTCACGTTAACATACTATCAAACTCGTAAGAAACCGTAACGGAAAGAAACCTTAACCTTACTTTTGACTGGCAAAGGTCAGGGCACCGGTGACGACTCAAAAGGTTTAAACGACCATATAACTCACATCACGAAAGTGTCGTAGTAGAAAGTTCTAAACTTTATCGAGTTGACCTTAAGGTAGTGGAGGTGATCGAAACAAACATCACTACGAAAGATTCCGGGTGAACTGAAGTGTAAGGTCCTATAGACCGAGATCCACTTACTAGTGTGGTAGCACTAATAGAACCAGTACTTCTAGAAAAAACATATCAAGAAGGTACATAAGAACCGTGGAGAAGAATTATAGAAGACAAGACAATCCAGGTCTGGTAAAGACAGGAAATAGCTCGGGTAGAAACGTACTTTACAAGGGAACCACAGAGTAAAAGAACTTCTCTAGAGATCAGAAAGGGTAAGACAACAAAAGGAGATAAAGAAACGCAACTAGCAACTTCTTCCGAAAGAATAGAGAAGAACGATAAGAAACCTTGAGACGTAAGGTACCCCTGCCAGAATTAGGGACAGAGGACATGTTACAGTGCTTGGAGTAAGGTATCAAGTACTCCGTGAGATAGATAGTCTAGATCCGGGAATTTAGATAAAGAGTGAAGGTGACATATTAGTATTCCCTAAACTAAATCCAGTATGGACTTACCAGATCACCAAAAGGAATGAAAGAATTTAAATTCAGACTTAAACCGTTATTCCTCAAGTACTAGACTCGGTGTCAGTCGAGGACCAGAACAAAAACAACTGACATATCTCGAAGAGGTAGAAACCGACGTTTCTTATATTAGTTAGACTAAAACCACAACTGGTAGACCACTACAGGTTACACATCTCAGAAGAGAACACAACAACCTTCTCCCACAAACGATGCTGGTCACGTAAAAGAACCGTTTTGAGATAATCAGAAACGGGACGAAGTAAGGTGTAAGGTTCCGGTTTAAACGGACAATGAGGTCCACAAAGAAATGAAGGGTGAAAACGTAAGGTCAGTAGATATTACTTTTCCTTAGTTTATTTATTTATTTATTTATTTTTCCCTTCAGTTTTGTGTGGATTTTGTTTACTGTTACTTTTGTGTCGTTGAGTTTTGGATACCCTACGTGACTTTCCTCACGATTCTTCCAAGTCAAGTCAAATCAGCGAGTCAACACAGGCTGAGAAACTCTGGGGCACTTAGTGTCGTGCGGTCCGGAGGAATAGGTAGTGGTTGAGGGTCTCAAGTGAGTCTGAGTACAGGTAGATCAGTCACCACGGTAGGTCGGTAGAGTAGGAGACAGCAGGGGAAGAGGAGGACGGGGGTTAGGGAGGGTGGTAGTCTCAGAAAAGGTTACTCAGTAGAGAAACGTACTCCACCGGTTTCATGACCTCAAAGTCGAAATCGTAGTAAGGAAGGTTTCTTTAGGGTCCCGTCTAGAGGAAGTCTTACCTGACCAACCTAGAGGAACGTTATATGCCCCGAGAGTTCTCAGAAGAGGTTGTGGTGTCAAGTTTTCGTAGTATCAATTACCGTTATATTAGGATGGAGTCTTTTACTCTTTGTAGCTTATTTGTTGGATTTGAATATGGATTTCGTTGATCTTTTCCTTCTTGTTGTCGTTGTTTTTGAGGTTTCAATAATCTTCCTTTCTTTAGTGTTTCTAGTCTCGTTTCTATTTTCTACTTCTTTACTACCTCTTTTGGTATCTAGTTATTGTGATTTTCGACTAAGAGACTCTTCTTTTGTTGTAACTTTTTAGTGATCGGTATGATTAGGTTTTTTTTTTTTTTCCTCTTCTAAGTCAGTTGTTTGAAACTTCATTTTTCAATGGTGTCTGTTACGTCTTTATGTTTCCTAGTATTCTCCGATGGTACTCGTTGATATAAGGTTATTTTACCTGTTGGACCTTTTTACCTGTCAAAGAATCTTTTCGTATTGGAAGTTTTGGACTTTGTTCTTCTTTACCTTTTATACTTGTCTGGTTAGTGGTCAACATTAACTTTGATTATTTTTAAGAAGGGGTGTTTGTTTTCAGGTACGGGTCTACTAAAACGTTCACTTAAGATGGTTCTCTAACCCTTTCTCTATTATAGATATGACGAGTTTGACAGGCCTTCTAAAGTGTCCTTTCTTTTGATAGTTCGAGTAAGATGTTCCGATGGTAGTGGGACTATGGTTTTGGTCTGTTTCTACGGTGTTTTTTATTTTGAAATACGGTTATAGTGACTACTCGTACCTACGTTTTTAGGACTTGTTTCAAGGTCGTTTGTCTTTGGTTCTTGTGTATTTTTCCTAATACGTAGTACTAGTTCATCTGAAATAGGGTCCCTACGTTCCTAACAACTTATATACGTTTCTTTAGTTACTCCATCCCATATAATTGTTTAACTTTACAGTTATCTACTTTTATTTGGAAAACTGTTTAAGTTATGGGTAAATACTAAAAATTTTTTTCAGAGGTTTTTTCACTGTATCTTCCTTGTACTACGTTGTATTATTTATGTACTGTTTTGTATATATTGTTTGGGTGTCGTTTGTAATAAGAGTTACCTCTTTTTGACTACCGTAAAGATGATTCCAGTCCTTATTCTGTTATTCGTGTTGATAATAAGTTGTATCAAAACCTTATGGATGGGTGTTGAGAGTCTCTTCTTTTTTCTTTATTTTCCTTAGGTTTAACCTTTTCTTCATTTTAAGAGTGACAAACGTCAACTGCACTATGAAGCGTATCTTTTTGTTTCTACAGTAGTTTTTTAAGGATCTTGATTAGTTCCTTATCTCCTGTCAGAGTCCTTTATTGCAATTATTCGTCTTTAGGGAAAGTAAGAATATATGATTCTTATTTTTTTAGCCTTGTTCGTTAATTCCTGTCTTAAGGTAAGTTGTAACGGTTTTTCTTTATTTTATGGATACTTAGTTGGATGGATTTACCTTTTTTCCATATACGTCTTTTGACATTCTGTGACTACTTTCTTTAGCTTCTGTTGTGTTTGTCTACTGTGTTTATAGTACAAGGACTTAGTCTTCTTAGTTATAACACTTTTACTGTTATGATGGATTTTGTTAGATGTCTAAGTTTGATGGATACTATAAAAAGTATCTACATATCGTTTTTTTTTTTAAAAAAAAGTGTTTAACATACCTTTGTGTTTCCTGTGGTTTATCGGTTTCGTTAAAACTGTTTCTGTTAGTCTCGACCTCCTTAGTTAGAAGGACTGAACTCTGATATGATGTTTCAACCCACCCTCCCCCCAGTCCTAACCCTTGTGTACATGTGGGCACCACCTAAATACAACTACATACCGTTTTGGTTATGTTATAACATTTCATTAATCGCAGGTTAATTTTATTTATTTAAATTTAAATTTTTTTTTCTGATATCATAACCGTGTTTTGTCTTTGTATCTGGTTACCTTGTTCTATCTTTGGGTTGCGTAGATACCCGTGGAATAGAAACTGTTTCCTCCGTTCTTATGTGTTACGTCTTTTCTGTCGGAGAAGTTATACACCACGACTCATTTGACCTATCGATATATATTTTCATACTTTGATTTTATGAAGGATTGTGGTACGTACACACGACAGTACAGACTGAGAAACGCTGAGGGACCTGACATCGTGGGAATACCGTCTTTCACTTCTCCTTGATTTTTCGGAGAACTACTTTCTCTTTCTCCTCTCACTTTTGAGACTTTGAAGTAAGTCTTTTTCTTCTAGTACCGTAGACCAGGGTAGTGAAGTACCGTCTATCTACCCCTTTGTCACCTTTGTCACAGTCTGAAATAAAACCCCCCGAGGTTTTAGTGACGTCTACCACTGACGTCGGTACTTTAATTTTCTACGAATGAGGAACCTTCCTTTCAATACTGGTTGGATCTATCGTATAAGTTTTCGTCTCTTTAGTGAAACGGTTGTTTCCAGGTACATCAGTTCCGATACCAAAAAGGTCGCCAGTACATACCTATACTCTCAACCTGACACTTCTTTCGACTCACGGCTTCTTGACTACGAAAATTTGACACCACAACCTCTTCTGAGAACTCTCAGGGCACTTGACGTTCCTCTAGGTTGGTCAGGTAAAATTTCCTCTAGTCAGGACCCACAAGTAACCTTCCTGACTACGATTTCGACTTTGAGGTTATGAAGTCGGTGGACTACGCTTTTCAACTGAGTAAACTTTTCTGAGACTACGACCCTCCCTAACCCCCGTCCTCTTCCTCTGCTGTCTTCTACTCTACCGACCTACCGTAGTGGCTTTGCTACCTGTACTCAAACAAATTTGAGGTCCTCAACCACTACCTGTCCCTCCGGACCGCACGACACTAAGTACCCAAGTGTTTCTTAGCCTGTGCTGACTCACTGACTTGACTGACTTGACATCGGGTAGTCTGAGGAGACAAGTAAACTAAAAGGTCCGTGTTTATGACGTCCCCTAACGTAATTGAGAAGGTCGTCTAGAAGGACTGGGTCGTTAGCTTAGGTGTAGTGAAGACAAAGGACTTAACTGTCCGTCAGAAAATTGTAACGTTGTAGACCCTTTTGGATTGTGTTATGTGTTATTATTTGGGTTTTACCTAATTACTGAATTTACATTCCGGTCTTTGATATTTCGGGGACCTCCTATTGTAGTCGAGTACCTAGTGTCGGAATAACACCACTTCACCAAACGCATTAAGTTACTATAATACTGTTACGACACGTCCCGGTGGGTTCCAGTTGTTCCGTATCACCTCTCAAGATTGTTATGAACCAGGTGACCTCCTTCCTTATCGTTTAGTGAGGTCATAAGAACGGAACTCTTGGGATAATTGTCATACTTTTCCGTTTTTCTAAACTGTGAATTTCAACTTGAGACTGGGGGGGNTCCACTGATCCACAACTTACACGATAACCTCTTCTCACCTCTTTATCAATGTCTTCCTTCTCCGACTCGGTTTCGCCTTTGGTACGGTTCAACACCTACACAGGTCACCACTTTCATTTCGGACTATGACATTTCTTGTTATACCGTATCCTTAGACCTTACAATCCAGGTACTTAATTCCATTTAACCTTCACCAGTTTGTCCTCTACCGTTCTGACTTGTAGTTGTTAAAACCTTGATCACTTGATTTTACCTACTTTTATCCACTTAAATTAAGTCTACTTATCATACAGATGAGGACACCCGTTCTTACGAAATCTTCTTTACCTCATCGGGAGTATCAGTTATTTTCTCAGGTTTTTACGTCACGTACAATTGAGTGAAGTCAGCACAGGTTGAGACACGTTGGGGTACCTGACATCGGGTGCTCCGTGTCACCGTGGTATCGGGTAGTCCGTGGTCAGGTACCCTAAGAGGTCCTTTCTTATGATCTCACCCAACGGTAAATGAAGAGGGGGTTTACGTCATGAACACATGTTAGAGTTTTTACTGTTTTACTGTAGTCAAGTGAAGGTTCCGTTTGGTAAGTTGTAGTGTTATTAGGTTCAGATACGGGGTTATTGACTACCGTTTCTTCGACAACTGGTCAAGACATTTCTAAACGTATCTTGAAGATCTTGATCGTAGTTCTTTTCTATAGGAAAAGTAGCATCACTTGTCCTTACGTTTTATTTTTCAATTCTCTATGGACCTCAATGTCCGGTCAAACCGAAACCTCACGTCTTACTTCGTCCCGCTTCCGATTGTCTCAAAACAGTTCTCTTGTGTGATCAGTATCGTTTGTGGGAGAAGGTTGTCGTGTTCTCTGTTGAGATGTTTACCTCTAATGGTTTACTAGTTATGACTTTATTCTAAGTAATATAGTAAACGTCGGTTTCTACCTCTTCGAGATATGACAATCGTTTTGTTCTGGACCTCCACTAACACCGATTCTAGTAACCGAGGGATAACGTTTTAAGTTAGAATTTAACTTCTTTCATCCCCTTTAGTTATCCGTAACTTCATACTGATTTATTTTAGAAAATACTAATATGTCACCTCCACTACTTATCTAAGTTTCCTAATAAAGACCATCTATCTGACAGACTACTTAATACTTGTCTCCGAACATTGTAACATGTCTTGCTTCACTGGTTTTAGTAGGGTTTCTTTTCTTTACGTTCCTCCGTTTCACAAACAGACTCCTCCGAAATGTTTATCGATTCCTTTCTTCTCTTCGTTTTTCGTTCCCTCTTTCCCTTTCTATATACGTTGACTTACGTTTCAATGTTTCTTATCGTTCCTCTCTATTCTTCCGGAAGAATTCACTTGTTACGTTTCTTCATCTCCTTTTGTTATCTTACCCCTTCCGATCTCTAGAGAAGTTCTTTTAGTCTCTATGACCTTTTCTGAAACTACGACCCTCCCTGACCCCCGTCCTCTTCTTCCCCTGCTGGCTCCTACTCTACCGACCTACCGTAGTGACTGAACTACCTGTACTCAGACTCACTTGAGGCCCTCAACCACTACCTGTCCCTCCGGACCGTACGACGCTAAGTACCCCAGCGTTTCTCAGCCTGTGCTGACTCGCTGACTTGACTTGACTTGGCTTCCCTTATAAAGTACGTTTCACTTTCACTTCAGCGAGTCAGTACAGACTGAGAAAGTTGGGGTACCTGACATCGGATGGTCCAAGGAGGTCGGGACCTAAAAGGTCCGTTCTCATGACCTTACCCAACGGTAAAGGAAGAGGTCCTCTAGAAGGGTCGGGTCCCTAACTTGCACCGAGAGGATATAACATCCCTCTACGAAATGGTAGACTCGGTGGTCCCTTCAGACTCGGTGGTCCCTTCAGACTCGGTGGTCTTTAAAGTACATTCCTACTCACATTATTTTCTATCTTTGTCATTTCTGGATTGTCTTCGTCTTCTCTAATTCTTCTCCACCGTTCTTATGTGTCTTCTTGATATGTTTTTTCAGAATTATTGGGTCTTTTGGTGCTACCACACTAGTGAGTGGATATCGGTCTGTAGGACATCACACTCAGTTCAGTCGATCACCTCTAACATTAAGGTCGATTTTATAAGTTTTAGGATTTTCTACTACGACAATTTCACGACGTGAGTTATACGGTCGTTTAAACCTTTTGAGTTGTCACCGGTGTCCTGAAATTTTCCAGTCAAAAGTAGGGTTAGGCTTCCTTCCCGTTACGGTTTCATACGAGTTTGATGACCTGTTAATGTGATCGATTGTTCGTTCCATTACGAGTTTTAGGAAGTTCGATCTGAAGTCGTAATAAACTTGGTACTTGAAGGTACAAATGTTCGACTTAAATCTTTTCCATCTCCTTAGTCTCTTATTTAACGGTTGTAAACAACCATTCTTATAAGGTCTTTTTGTAGTGGAAGACGAAGTAACTGATACGATTTCTAAAATTGATACACCTAGTGTTGTTTGACTTTTTAAGAAGTTCTCTACCCCTATGATCTGGTGGAATGGACGTAAGACTCTTTGGACATACGTCCAGTTTTTTTGTTGTCAATCTCGGAATGTGCTTTGTAGACTGACCAAATTTTAGCCCTTTCCTCATACTGTTCTAACATGTAAAAGTGGAACAGATAAACCGAACATACGTCTCTTGTAGTACGTTTTACGATCCCACTTACTTAGTGTTCGACGTTATTTCTAACAAACTCTTTGGAGTTTTTGGAGTCTATATGTCTATTATGATGGATTACCGTCTTTCACTTCTCCTTGATTTCTCGCAGAACTACTCACACTTTCTCCTCTCACTTTTTAGACCGAATTTTGAGTTGTAAGTTTTTCGACTCTAGTACCGTAGACCAGAGTAGTCAAGTACCCCTTTTTTTTTCTTCCATTTTTCACTTTCGTCCTCGTATGGACACCGACTAAGTACAACTACATACCGTTTTGGTTATGTTATAACATTTCATTAATTGGAGGTTAATTTTATTTATTTAAATATAAATTTTTTATTTTATTTTAAGTAAGGGTCAGACGGTTTTTTTTTTTTTTTCAGTTTCGTCCATGTTTAAAATAAAAGAACCCGAGGTTTAAGTGATATCTGAAACTGATGTGGGTACTTTAATTTTCTGCGAACGAGGAACCTTCCTTTCGATACCGTTTTAATCTCTCGTATAATTTTTAGTTTTTGTAGTGAAAAGGTTGTTTCCAGACATACGAGTTTCAATACTAAAAAGGTCATCAGTACATACCTATACTCTCAACCTGGTATTTGTTCCGACTCGTGGTTTCTTAACTATGAAAGTTTGACAACCTCTTCACAACCTCTTCTGAGGACTCTCAGGGAACTTGACGTTTCTTTAGTTTGGTCAGTTAGGATTTCTGTTAGTCAAGACTTATAAGTAACCTTCTTAACTACGACTTCGACTTCGAGGCTATGAAACCGGTGAACTACGTTTCTTGACTGAGTGACCTTTCATGGAACTACGACCCTTTCGAACTCCCATCCTCTTCTTCCTCTGTTGTCTCCTACTCTACCAACCTACCGTAGTGACTGAGCTACTTGTACTCAAACTCGTTCGAGACCCTAAACCACTACCTGTCCCCTGGGACCGTACGACGTCAGGTACCCTAGTGTTTCTCAGTCTGTATTGACTCTCTGACTTGACTTGACTTGATTCGAAACGTGGAATTCTTACCCATTTGTTTGTTCCAGAATGACATATCGTGTCTCTTGATATAAGTTAGAGGATCCTATTTAGTGTTACCTTTTATTATATTTTTATCATCCATATATGACGATATAAATTTTACCTATTGGTTGTTCCTCGTCAACATATCATGTTCCTCGAGATGAATTACAAAACACCGTCGGATCTGTCCTCCCCTCAAACCTTCTCTTACCTACGTAAAAATATATACCGACTCAAGGAAACGAGAAGTGAACTTCGATAGTGTTGTATCAATTAACCGGTATGAGGTTATGTTTCAAATTAAAATTTTTTACTACACTTTTTACGTCTACCTTTTTAAAATTACTCGTTTTATTTTTGATACCACGACTTTTCATGTTATTTACATTTTTAATGACCTTCCTGAATCGTTGTCTAAAATTAACCGTCGTTTTCTTAGTCACTTAAATTTCCATAAACTGAACTAACCTTAAACAAGTCAGATTATTCGTGTTTGTTTTCCCTTACAACTTTTCACTTGTCTCGAATTCCCTAAATAACTTGCAATAGCTTATATGGTTGTATGTACATTTCTCTTAGGGTTTCCTCTCTTCTCTATTTCCTGTGTCTTTCTCGTAAACTTCCTTATGACCGGTTTTAACGGGTTTAAACTGATTTTTGTAATTAGATGTGTAGATCCTTTGAGTAACTTGAATATAGTCTAGTCAAGTCAAGTAAAGTCGAGAAACACTGAGGTACCCGACGTCGTGCGATTCCAAAGGGACAGGTAGTGGTTGAGGGTCTCGAACAAGTTTGAGTACAAGTAGCTAAACCACTACGGTAGGTTTCTAGAGTAGGAGACAGTAGGGGAAGAGGAAGACGGAAGTTAGAAAGGGTCGTTCTCCCATAAAGGTTTACTCAGTCAAGAAACGTAGTCCACCGGTTTCATACTCTCAAGTCGAAGTCGTAGTCAGGAAGGTTACTTATAAGTCCTGACTAAAGGAAGTCCTAACTGACGAAACTAAAGGAACGTCAGGTTCCCTGAGAGTTCAGAAGTGTAGTGTCAGGTTTTCGTAGTCAAGAAGTCGAGAGTCGGAAGAAATATCAGGTTGAGAATGGAGGTATGTATTGATGACCTTTTTGGTATCGAAACTGGTCTACCTGGAAGTAACCGTTTTATTACAGAGACGAAAAATTATACGACAGATCCAACCAGTATCGAAATAAAGGTTCCTCGTTCGTAGAAAATTAAAATACCGATGTCAGAAGTAGACGTCACTAAAACCTCGGGTTCTTTTACTTCAGACAGTGACAAAGGTAACAAAGGGGTAGGTAAACGGTACTTTACTACCCTGGTACTACGGTATTAGAATCAAAAAACTTAAAACTCAAAATTCGGTTGAAAAGGTGAGAGAGAGGAGAAAGTGAAAGTAGTTCTCCGGGAAATCAACAAGAAGCGAAAGATAGTATTCCCACTACGGTAGACACATAGGCTCCAATAACTATAAAGAGGGTCGTTAGAACTAGGGTCGAACACGAAGTAGGTCAGACCGTAAATAGTACTACATGAGACGTATTTTCAATTTATTCGTCCCACTGTTATATATCTGAACTGTATGAGGAAAAGGTTAAACCTTGGTTAGACAACAAGGTACAGGTTAAGATTGACAACAAAGAACTGGACGTATTTTTAAAGAGTCCTCCGTCCATTCCACCAGACCATAAGGTTAGAGATTCTTAAAAGATGTCAAACAACACTATGTGTGTCAGTTTCCGAAACCGTATCAGTTATTTCGTTTTCATCTACAAAAAGACCTTGAGATAACTAAAAAGTCACTAGGTTGTCTACGACCTTTAAACTAGAGACTTGAAAATATTCCGTTTGATTTTCTAAAGGTGGGTATCTATTTACCTTTTAGATAATTTTCAGTTTCGTTTCTTATTTAAAGCTATTGTCCTTTCTTCGTTGAGTAGTGTATTTTCCTTTGGAGTTATTCAGTTGTTAAGAAGTGGCAGAGGGGGTGGGGGGGGTACCTTTGATACCTCCGGTCTTCCTACACTTTACTGAACAAGTTTATTTTATACAAGGTTAAGATATAGCCAAGATATAGGTCGTATCGAAATGAAGTTTTTAGTTCCTCTTTATTTCTGTAAGGTTCTATTTGTTACCGTTTTTAAATAACGATCATTTGGACTGGATATTCTTTTTGATCTTCTTCAGGAAGTCCGACTTTAGTTTTCTGTATTTCTCAATAAGTTTAGGTATACTTCTTTATTCATCCTTATTCTTTTTGTGTGACCGTTTATAGTCAAAATGACATAAAAATCGCCGAGAAAAAAGTGGGATAGAGTAACTTTTTTGTTCACGTA
Organism: Capra ibex; assembly: GCA_006410555.1. Taxonomy (NCBI): domain Eukaryota; kingdom Metazoa; phylum Chordata; class Mammalia; order Artiodactyla; family Bovidae; genus Capra; species Capra ibex. The sequence continues at coordinate 11,511,085 of SJYO01038709.1, read as the reverse complement.
TTTAATAATATTTAGACACAAATACCCGTACATTACATATTTCCATATTGAAACACTGGTGTGGTCGTGATTCTCCTCCCTCCATTATCACTATATTTAAAAATTTATTTAACATAACTTTTTCCTAAGTGTAGGACCGAACGTTTTTAGGTAATAGTAAATTGTAGAATTAGTTGATACCCGAGGTATAGACTCAGTTCCCCTTACTTATGTTTACGACTTAATAAGAGGTTACTGGTGAAGTCTTGACCGTACCCATTATTACTTGTGACTTCTTGGTCCCCGACATCTCTTCCGATCTGGTTTCACAGTAAGAGATGTTTATCGGTCCTTGGAGGTCCCAATTCGATATTTGAATGAATGTGAAGAAACCGTCCCTTCAAAATGACAAGGACAGGTAACTCTGAACTATTAATAAAACATGGTTACTGATGACACACAAAGATTAATAAGGGAAAAGGTATACTTTCATAATAATGTAAACAGACAAGGATGAAGTGGTTATATAAAACCTAAACCCTCTACTTCTTCATTTATTATATAGGGTGTCAAAGATCTAGTGATCTGATATACTTCTATGTAAGTTTAGACTATCTTGACACATAGCAGGTCTATAAGACCGAAATCCCGGTTTAAATCGTTGACCCTCTTTTAAACTGAACAGAAGGGACCCTCACCCACTAACACGGGATACAGCTCTCTTCTTGAATCCACGAGTTCAGTTTCCTTTCATAGTCATTACTTAAAATCAAAGAAGGGTTAATAGGTAGAGTGGAAGTACTAGAGGGTAAAGGGGACCAACCTTACATCTATACTACTATTCCTGACCTCGTCAGTAGATCGTGGTATTCTACCTTCAGTACAAAATAAAATTTACTGTTTATTGTTCCATGGAGAGTGACAGTTTAGGGATATGGATACTACAGGACCCTATTTATATTCGTCAGATAGTATACTCTCTCTTTATTTATAAATAGAGTCAATTCGGTAACATAAAACTTGAAATATAATCAATTAATAAGTAGGATTTATTATGTTCTATACACACAACACTTCACGTCAAACTTTAGTTCACCACTCCCTTTAATATGTTACTCTTGTTTTGTGTTTCATTATGGAGTCAGTCAGTAAGATGGTGTCAAGAGGTGTCTCCTTCTCCACACGACTCAAGACTGTTCAGAGATTTCTCCGAAGGAGATTACCGAGAAAAGAAAAAGACCTTAGTTTAACCGAATGAATTGTCAACAAATAAGTCTCATCCTTATCTTGATACCAAAATAAAACACGACACTCAAACCCTTTAGCCAGAACCTTTAAAATTTCTCCTTGGGGTGACAGTAGAGGAAAGGAGACGAGGAGTAAAACTCACCCAGGATGTCCCGAGTTTCTCCAAATTCAATAATCGATTTTAATGTGTAGATCCTTCTGTGTCTCCGTCTTGACCTTGAGTCCAGACGGACTAAGGTTTAATAAAAGAGAATCGGAGATACGAAAGGATTGAACACTGACATTAGACGGAGGGTGCCTGTCTGAAGGACCAATCATCTCGTCACTCCAAGGAGAAATTTTAAAGGTTCCGGTTAACGGGTTTAAATGTCGTGTTTTATTTTGGTGTTAAGATAAAGATGAGCCCTATTCGTTGAAATTCATTCGGTAAAACTAAGGTCTTTTTCTTTTCTCGGTAAGCCCCGTCGAGAAATCTTCATCGTCCGTGACGGGACTAACCGACAGACGGACTGACTGAGAGTTGACTTGGTACTGATACAGAGTATGGAGATGGTGACACGAACCGGACGAACTGACGTATAGACCTTAACCGGAGATAAAAAGAATGGTATACCCTGAGTACGACTCATGGATACGGGAGAAGACGTAACAACGTTCTTTTGTAGTACAGAACATAAGACTATGGTTCGTTGGGAGTGTAAGAAGATACGGAGTAGACAAACCCGTATCTTCTTGTTCGGAAATGAGTAGAAGATCTTTGTATACATCTGACTATCTTTCCCATACTCCTTCCAGAAGACGAAACTCTATGGTTGATGGGGAACACGGAGTCTGACTTCATACTTTCAAGTCAAGTCATCGGGTCAACACAGACTGAGAAACACTGGGGTACCTGATATCGTACAGTCCGAAGGGACAGGTAGTGGTTGAGGGTCTCGAACGAGTTTGAGTGCAGGTAGCTCAGTCACTACGGTAGGTTGGTAGAGTAGGAGGCAGCAGGGGAAAAGAAGGACGGAAGTTAGAAAGGGTCGTAGTCCCAGAAAAGGTTACTCAGTCAAGAAGAGTAGTCCACCGGTTTCATAACCTCAAAGTCGAAGTCGTAGTCAGAAAGGTTACTTATAAGTCCTGACTAAAGGAAGGCCTAACTGACCAAACTAGAGGACCATCAGGTTCCTTGAGAGTTCTCAGAGGAGGTTGTGGTGTCAAGTTTTCGTAGTTAAGAAACCGTGAGTCGAAAGAAATATCAGGAATATCATATCTCCATAAAGAATATCATATCTTCATACCTTTAGAATATATATATAAGATACCTTTCATATATTCTTAAAACATATCATATCTTCATACCTTTAAAGTTGACTTAGTACTGACACAGAGTATGGTGACACGAACCGGACGGACTGACGTGTAGACCTTAACTGGAGATAAAAAGAATGGTCTACCCTTAGTACGACTCATGGAAGGATACGGGAGAAGATGTAACAACGTTCTTCTGTAGTAAAGAAACTAAATTTTTATAATAAAAGGATGTAACCTAAAATTCATTTATTAAAAATCGAAATAAAAAATAAAAAGTTTAATGTTTTTATATTGTGTAAATGTCCTCTAAACCTTATATGTCTTGTTTCGATATATATCAAGATGATATATAATGTTAACAAACTAAATCCATCTATTTAATTCTAAAAATCATTCTCAAATTCATAGTTTAAGAGTATTTAATTATCTTACTTACATGTCTCTTCATATTCTTATATCATCTGGACTTTTCGTAATACTTGGTTAAACTGTATTAATTCTGAAAATGTTAAAAGTGTGTTGTCATCCTATTTTGAAGATAAGTTCAAGGGTATCTGATATTTGATAATCTGTGACCTTTTATAGGTCTCTATATTCAAGTCCACGTCTTTAAAGTACCAGATTTCTATAACTTTAGTATGTCTCAGATAAGAGAATAATGACACCTTAATACAATCTCTAGTTATAGTTTTCTATAAACTTTTATTGGGTGCAAAAAAGTTCACACTGTAAATATTCTCTCTAGAAACTGAATCGGTAACTTTAGGAGTTATTTCAATCTTCTGACTTTTTTTGTGTCTCCCACTGACGTCTCTCTTTTCGTAAATTTACTCTTTAATTATAGTTTCTATAAAAAATTAGGGTAATAAACCTTTAATTCACACACGAAGATTCACTACCCATATAGATTCTTCGGTATTGTTCCTCAAAATCTTTTATGAACATTATCTTCTTTTTACTTTTCTCTTAAATGGTCTTAAACAAAGTACATTGTCTTCGACGAGTTACGTTAATTTATGTTATACTTCGGAACTTATTCTATACCTTTGTTTATTACCTGTGATCGCTTTTTGAAACACTCTAAACTTGTTTTAAATATTAAATCAATGATTAAGATATAGTGTACAATTAAAAGACAAAAGAATGTTGTATTATAAAGAAATATATGATTAACCTAATCTTCGAAGTTCGGAGTAAGTTTAAAACAAAAATTAGTGATTCTATTATTTGAAAGATCTGAAAATCGTCATTACCCGATACGACACGAATCAGTAAGTCAGTACAGTTTGAGAAACGATTGACATTGGACGGTCCGAGGTACCCTTAAACGGTCCTTTTTATGGACTCACCCGTCGTGTAGGGAAGAGGTCCCCTAGACGGACTGGGTCCATAACTTGACCCCAGAGGACGTAACGTCCACCTAAGAAATGGTCGACTTAATGGTCCCTTCGGGAATCGTCATTTGGATCTACGGTTTTATGTACCTTGATATAGTTTTAAAATTCACTGACATTTAATCTTAAGGTCGTAAGATAAGTATGTTTCAGTTTGTTCACCTTAGTTCTATAGTATTAAAAAATCGATCAGTTTTTAAACATTCAAAAGATTTTATACATATATTATGTGGGTAAAAAAATTCAGTTCTTGAAGAAAATAAAATTTTATTTGTAACTTCTAAGGGGGAAAGGGGCGGTGGGATGTTTGAAAACTTATACCTTACAAGTTATCGGATAGGTAAAATTTTCCAATGTTTTGGTAGTTTTTGAAGTCAACAGATTACTACTTACAAACTCTTATCAAAATACCCAAATTCATCTACTCGTGGATGGCCTTTTCAGGAATCGATTTCCGACTTTTGATTTAAGTCAAAGACGTGTCTTTTATGGTAATTGAGTCATCGGAAACGAATTATATCACTTCACTTCACTTCAGCGAGTCAGCACAGGCTGAGAAACGCTGGGGTACCTGACATCGGATGGTCCGAGGAGGTAGGTGCCCTAAAAGGTCTGTTCTCATGACCTCACCCAACGGTAAAGGAAGAGGTCTCCTAGAAGGACTGGGTCCCTAACCTGTTCCAGAGGATGCAACGCCCATCTGCAAAATGGTATACTCGGTAGTCCCTTTAAGGGGAACGAATTATATTCCACCCCAATTAAGGGGTACTTCAGTTTCACCCTATGTTGTTCGTTGTAATTCAAGTATCCGTGTGTCTTGATCACGAAGTTGACGACCGTGTTTAAAGTTGTAGCATGTATTTAATGATTTGACAGGTAACAGTAGTCTGAACCCTGAGAGGGATATGTATAGATACCCTTCCTTAGTGGTAAAAATTATATTTATGGAGGTACACTTTGTCTATTAAGTCAATCCCAATGTGTTTTCTATTCCCGTTCATGACATCTTTATCGACGACCTCTATTGGTATTTTAACCATTGTGATTTGACGTTCCCACTTGGTGTATTCGACGATTGACAACTTGCGGTCACAAAGTTCCATGTTGAAAATATTTGTACAAAATAAACAAACGAATATGGTAGTCTTCACTTTCGATAACTGACAGTAAAGGGATTTTATCCCTTTAGTCAGATTTTGTGTGTGACCACGAAAGGTTTTCTATCGTTAAATTTTCTCACCGTCGTCGTCCGTAAACTATAGAAAAAGAAAAGTTTTGAAAGTCCGACGTCCTTTTTGTACACTGGTTCTCACAATACGAATAGGTAATCTAAAAGGAGTCACGGACATCGTTAAATCCACTGTTATGTCGTTTTAGGTTCCTAATATATGATAGTTAGGAATGTTTTCAGTAAAAGTTTCTTTGATAATTCACAAACTTTCCATAGATTTATAAAGTGTAATTCATGTCTTCACCGGTAGGTCTAATATAGGGAATTAACAAGGTATAAAAAGTTTTTCACGGTTAGTTTCGGATTAAAACGTAAGACAGAAACAGAATACGTCATAGTCGACAATTTTTCATACACAGAATGTATACATGGGGTTTATAAGTAATGCCGTGACAAATATTATCGGTCCTGTACCTTCGTTGGATCTACAGGTAGTCGTCTACTTACCTATTCTTTCGATACCATGTATATGTGTTACTTTATAATAAGTCGGTAATTTTCTTATGTAAACTTAGTCAAGATTATTCCACCTACTTTGACCTCGGACAATATGTCTTACTTCATTCGGTCTTTCTTTTTGTGGTTATGTCATATGATTACGTATATATACTTTAAATCTTTCTATCATTACTATTGGGATATACGCTCTGTCGTTTTCTCTGTGTCTACATATCTTATCAAAAAACCTGAGACACCCTCTCCCGCTCCTATCTTACTAAACCCTCTTACCGTAACTTTGTACATATAATAGTATACACTTTACCTAGCGGTCAGGTCCAAACTACGTACTCTGTCCCACGAGTCCCGACCACGTGACCCTACTGGTTCTCCCTACCCTAACCCCTCTCTCCACCATCCCTCACAGTCCTACCCCTTGTGTATATGTGGTCACCGACTAAGTACAGTTACACACCGTTTTGGTGATGTTATAACATTTCATTAATCGAAGGTTAATTTTACTTATTTAAATAAATTTTTTATTTATTTTCTATTTCGGTTTTGGATTTTTTTTTTTTTCATACACAGAATTTGGTGTCGGTAGACCGATCTCCTACTTATCACGGTACAGTTTCGGATTCCAACTATGGGTCTGAACATGTATGTATGTAAAAATTATATATACATATGTTTTCGAAAAGATGATACGAACTATTTCCGAACTCTTTCTTGTAAAAAAATTTTCTACCCATTTAACCTTTTACATTTGGACTTACTTGACTTTATTCTCGTGACTTACACTTTATCTTTTTCACTTTGGTTGATCTATTTTCATTTTATCGTAGTATTAGGTCAACAAAAATTTGTACCGACGAGTAATCTCTGTTTAGACATCGAAACCTTTTTTTTTTTTGTCCTTATGGACCCACAAACGTAAAAAGTTTTTTAGGGTTCTATTAAGACTATACGTAGACCTAAAACTTTTCCCTAATGTCCAAAAAGATAGTTTACCATTAAAATCACTATATCTTAAGATATTAAAAGATAACTTAAGATATTTTAAGATATTAAAAGATAAAAGATAAAGATATTAAAAATAACATAATTCGTTATTAACATAGTACTATTTTAATAACATAATTCGTTTTTAGTGTTATCATTTTCTGTAAATAGTCAAAAGTGTTAGTTATCTGTCTGTTTTTTATTTTCTAGTGATGTTAACGTTCGGTACTACCTTTGTACTAATTAGATTGTTATATTTTATTAATGTATGTTAAACTTTCTAATTCATCTCACTACACCATTCATCTTCACTTATGTACGTGTCTAAGAGTAGACGGGTCCGTCAGATACAGATACAAGTACGTAAACTAGGTAAATGTAAATTCCATTAATAGCTATACGTACTAGGATAATGGTAAAAGAATTAACAAAACCCAAATAGAAGACATACAGAAAAGGAAGAGAATACAAAGGACGGATCTTTTCAAGGAAATCGTAAACAACATTTCGACTGAACCACTACGATTTAAAAGAATTGAAAACGAACAGACCTTTCGAAAACTAAAGAGGTAGTTTAGACTTACTCTCAGAACGACCATCTCATAAGAACCAACGTCCAAGAAGAAAAAGTAGTGAAATTTATATAGTACGGTAAGGGAAGATCGAACGTCTCAAAGGTAACTCTTTAGTCGACTATTAGAATACCCTCAAGGGACCTTATAATAAACAACAAAAAGGTAACAATGAAAATTATAAATAGAAACAGAAATTAAAAACAGTCAAACTAACATACACAGAGTCACACAAGGAGGAACCCGTATAGAACGGACCCTAAAACAACGGATAAAGAAAAAGGTACAATCCTTCGAAAGTCGATAATAGAGAAGTTTATAGAAGAGTCCAGGATTGAGAGAGAGAAGAGGAAGACCCTGGGTATATTACACTTACAACCACGTAAATTACAACACGGTCTCCAGAGAATCCAACAAGAGTAATAAAAGGATATAAGACAGGATGTCGTCACTAAAGGTGATTAAACAGGAGGTTCAGTAAATAGACCAGAAGACGGAGTCAATAAGACGATACCTAAGGAAAGTCACATAACAAGTACAGAAAAAAATCGAGAAGATCCAGAAACCATTTGTAAAAAACGTATAAGAGGGAACAAAAGGACTCTAGGACCTAGGAGAAGTGATAGTGATAAGACTTAAGAAAAAGACCTCCAATCGGATAGAGGTGAAGTAAATTGACAAAAGACCCCAAAGTATCACCGGGAAGAAGACCCTGTATTGAAAGACGAAAAAATAGGACTAATTGAAAGAAATTACACAGAAAACAAGATCGACGACACCCTAACACCAAGAAGAATGAAGACGGAGGTAGACCACCTCTTCCGATTCTCCAAACACATTCGAAGGACTACCCCAACTGACCACCGCCGTTTTTGACCTAGAACGGGATCACCCGTCCCGACCCGAGTCATTTCAAAATTAAGTTAACAGACGACTACCCACCCCGACCGAGGGACAATCAACAAATCGGACTCCGTTGGGTCGAGACCCTAGATACCCGAGATACCATCCTAATTACCATTTGAGGTTCTCCTGAATACGGTTTCCTAGGGAAGGTCCTGATGAGGACGGTCACGGGGGCAGGAGTACGACTCGGTGACAACTGGTTACGGTGGGGTCCCCTGAGGGGTTGTGATCGTTCATCCGGACTAAGTCAGAAGACACCCTAGTGACGAGGAAAGGGGACCCAGAACCACGTGCGTTCTCAAAGAAACACAGGAGGTTCCACCTCAGACAAAGGGGGTCAGGATACCTTCAGGACATTAGTTTAGCACTACCGGAAGTTTCAGTCTAAGGGACCCTTAAGGGTCAGAGAAAGTTCGGATATAGGGGTCCGAACTTTGGGACTGTACCAGCAGTCTTAGAAGTGTTCTCACCCTCCTAAAGAAATCATATAACGACAGGTCAAATATCCAGTGGATGGGTTGTCCATGTCATAAACTAAAATAGTACCAACTCATGGATGGTGGTAGAGTAATATCGAAGGACAGAAACCTGCACACGATAGTAAAAAACCACCCAAAAAGTTTTCGATCAACGTCAAAACCACAAGAACGTCCTCCTCTACTCTTGTGTAGAAACATGAGACGGTAGAACTTGGGTTTCAGAATTCATTTATAAAATTCTTTAATTGTAATTTATAAAAAATACGTGGATCGAAACACGAACCCTGTATTGCACACAATAGGTTTATCGATAGGGAAACATCGATCCTAACTACTAATGAAGATATGATCTTTAAAGGAGGAGAAGAAACGACAAGATAGGGATTACCCGACTCACAACTCATGACTAAACAGATTCAAATTTTACAACAAAGTAACAGGAACAGTCACTCACAAAATTTCTACCCAAACATTGGGTTAAAACTTTGTACTCTTCAGAAGAGTCTTCGTATTCTCTTTCATATTGAGGAAAAGAAAACGACTTAGTCCAAATAGTTATCGACCTAATGAGTCACTATATACTCTGATCTATTAAGAAACAACACACCTCGAAAGGAAACACAATCTCTTATCAATCGTTGTAAGTACCAAAGATTGAAGTCCTACTGACATCGTTGGGAAGACTAAACGCTGTTAAGTGATTACAGAGGTTTGTAAAAGTTTACAGGGAACCCTCCATCTCAATGGTGATCCACTCTCGGTTAGACGATGTACAGTAATCGAGATTTACACTACGGACTTTCACACCGTAGTTGAACTAATGACTTCCCTCGACTGGAAGTCTTCTCGACTGTATGACTCTTATACTATCGTCTTTCCACCTTTCTTGGACCCTAGAACATAAACATATTGGTGACTTAATGGTTGGGAACTCAACGGAATGAATCCTGAAGAAGGATTCTTTTTAACATCTCAACCATGATAAACGTAGTCAACTCAACTCTAAAATACCAAGGAACGTCTATAAGGAAAGTAGAAGGAGAAATTCGAGGGAGAAAGGTTGTCTTAGAATAACTTGTTTCCTTAACAATTTATTATGTTTAGAACTGATTTTTTTAATCTCCTCTACTTCCCTACTTAAATATAGTGTGTGAGGAGTCGTTTCCTTAAGTTTCAATGGTAGTTACTGGTATAAATTATAGAGTTTAAGTAGGAAAGAGATGAATCCGTATGTGACAAGGGTATAGAGGGAGCAAAAAAGGAAATACTTGTAACACGAGTTACAAGTGTACGAGAAAGGAATACTTTATACGTTTCTTTAAGACGAGATGGAATTTGAACCTTTGATAGGAGTAGAGTAACTCTCTGTTATGAGAACTCTAATTTATCTAGGTAGTAGGAGTCTACCTATCTAGTAAAGAAAAGTACAGTCGTATGTTAGTCCCCGGAGTCCATTACTCATCTTGTCAAACATTCCTCTCACAACTTTCCTTTTCGTTTAAGAGTAGCCATACCCTCGACTATGGCACTATGTCCGAAGGTAAAACAGAGTTTTGAGAGTAGAAGACAAAGAAAGAGGTGTACCAAATCATCTTTTAACCTTTTATCTAACTCTGAGTCCTTTACAATGTCAAGGTCCAGGTAGTGGTTAATAAACGAACGGAAATCCTTTCAATGCACTGACGAGATCTCAAGGTCAAATTGTTGAACGTCCTAATAGACTCATTAACTATTCCTGTTACCGTGACTGTAAGAAATTAGAGTATTACGTTCTATAGATCAAGGATCAACTCGATAGTCAAGTCAAGTCAGTGAGTCAGTACAGGCTGAGAAACACTGGAGTACCTGACGTCGTCCGGTCCTAAGAGACAGGTTTTGGTCGAGGGTCTCGAACGAGTTTGAGTACCGGTAACTCAGTCACTACGGTAGGTTGTTAAAGCGGGACATCAGTGGAAAAGGAGGACGGAAGTTAGAAAGGGTCGTAGCTTTATAAAAGGTTACTAAGTCAAGAAGTTTGGTCCACCAGTTTCATAACCTCGAAGTCGAAGTCGTAGTCAGGAAGGTCACTTATTAGTCCTGACTAAAGGAAAACCTGACCGACTAAACTAGAGGAACGTCAAGTTCCATGAGAGTTTTCAGAAGAGGTTGTGGTGTCAGGTTTTCTTCGTTAAGAAGTCACGAGTAGAAAGAAATACCAGCTGGAGAGTGTAGGTATGTACTGATGACCTTTTTGCTCTCGATATTAATATCTGGAAACACTCGTTGCATTACAGAAACGAAAAATTATACGACAGATCCAACCATTCTCGTAAAGAATGTTCCTCGTTCACACACAATCAAAACACCGACGAAAGTGGTAGACGTCACTAAAACCTCGGGTTCTTTTATTTCAGACAGTGGCAAGTGACAAAGAGGTAGATAAACGGTACTTCACTACCCTGGTCTACAGTACTAGAAGTAAAAAACTTACAACTCAAAATTCAATCGAAAAAGTGAGAGGAGAAAGTGAAAGTAGTTTTCCGAGAAATCAAGGAGAAACGAAAGACGGTATTACCACCTCAGTAGATATATAGATTCCAATAACTATAAAGAGGTCCGTTAGAACTAAGGTTGAACACGAAGTAGGTTGGACCGTAAAGCGTACTGTATGAGACGTATTTTCATTTATTCGTCCCACTGTTATATGACGGAACTACATGAGGAAAAGGTTCAACCTTGGTCAGACAACAAGGTGTAGGTCAAGATTGACACCAAAGAACTGGACGTATGTCCAAAGAGTCCTTCGTCCATTCCACCAGACCATAAGGGAAAAGAAACTCTTAAAAGGTCAAACAACACTAAGTGTGTCAGTTTCTGAAACTGTATCAGTTACTTCGTCTTCATCTACAAGAAGACGTTAAGAGAAGGAAAAAAGATACTAGGTTACCAACAAAAGTTAAACTAGACATCAGGGAGACGGAAAAGATTTAGGTCGAACTTGTATACCTACAAGAGTCAAGTACATGACAACTTCGGACCGAACCTCTTAAAACTTGTCATGAAACGATCGAACACTTCACTCACGTTAACACACCATCAAACTTCTAAGAAACCCTAACGGAAAGAAACCCTGACTTTACTTTTGACTGGAAAAAGTCAAGACACCGAGGACGACTTAGAAGGTTTAAACGACCGTATAACTCACGTCGTGAAAGTGTGGTAGTATAAAATCCTAAACTTCATCGAGTCGACTTTAAGATAGTGAAGGTAATTGAAATAAGTATCACTACGAAGGATTCCGGGTAGACTGGAGTGTGAGGTCCTACAGACCGACATGTACTCACTAGTGTGGTAGTACCAATAGATCCAGTAATCCTAGAAAAAACATATGAAGAAGACACGTAAGAATGGTGGAGAAGAAATATTGAAGACGAAGACAATCCAGGTATGACAAAGACAGAACATAACACGGGTAGAAACGTACTTTATAAGGGAACTATAGAGATTAAAAAACTTCTCTGCAGATCAGAAACGGTAAGACAAAAAAAAGGAGATAAAGAAACGTAACTAGTGAATCCTTCCGAAAGAGTAGAGAGGAACGATAAGAAATCTTGAGATGTAAGTTTACATATATCGAAAGGGAAAGAGGAAACAGGAAGAGAAGAAAAGAGAAACATTCCGGAGGAGTCTGTTGGTAAAACGGAAAAACGTAAATAAAGAGAACCACTACCAAAACTAGTGACGGAGGATATGTTATAAAGGTTGGAGACAGGTATCAAGAAGTCCGTGAGACAGATAGTATAGATTAGAGAACTTAGATAAACAGTGAAAGTGAAATATTAGTGTTCCTTAAACTAAATCCAATGTGGACTTACCAGATCACCAAAAGGGATGAAAGAAATTAAATTCCAACTTAAAACGTTATCCCTCGACTACTAGACTCGGTGTGTGTCGAGGGTCAGAACAAAAACGACTGACATATCTCGAAGAGGTATAAACCGACGTTTCTTATATTAGTTAGACTAAAGTCATAACTAGTAGACCACTATAGGTACACATCTCAACAGAGAACACAACAACCTTCTCCCACAAACGAAACTCACACAAGAGAACTGTTTTGAGACAACCGGAAACGGGACGAAGTAAAACATGAGGTTCCTGTTTGACCGGACAATGAGTCCATAAAGAACTGAAGGATTAAAACGTAAGGTCAGGGGATACAACTTTTCCTGTATAAAAAAACCACAATCGAGATGTTCTACAACATCCATAAGTATCTTGGTAAGTTGAAGTCGAAGAAACCGTAATCACGAACCCCGTATTTGAAGATAATGATACTATAACTTACTAAAGGGAACCTTTACTGGTGTTGGCCCATAATAAAAATGAAACCGAACCGGACAAGTAAGAAAGGACTCGATAAAGAGACGAGAAGAGGTTATCGTATAACCTGTGGATATCTGTACCCCTCAAGTAGAAAGGTACAGGATAGAAAAACGGAAAAGTATTACAAGTACCCCAAGAGTTCCGTTCTTGTGACTACATCGAACGGTAAGGGAAGAGGTCACCTGGAGTAAAAAAAAAGGGGTCTTGAGACGTGGTACTGGGCAGACAGAAACCACCGGGATTTACCGTACCGAATATCAAAGTAACTCAATCTGTTCCGACACTAGGTACATTAGTCAAACCAATCAAAAAAACACTACTACCAAAAGTAAGACTACCCTTTCCTATTCTCCGAACACCTTCGAAGGACTACCCTTCCTGACCGACACCCCCTTAGACCCAGAAAGAGACTACCCACCCCGGTACGAGTCATTTAGAGATTAGGTTAAAAGAAAGTTATCCAATTCGATATTCGGTTCTATAACAAAATATTACACTTTCTACTACCCTCTCTCGTTCTTAATCTTCCTTCCTCACTCCTTCCTTTAGGTTGAATCGTCATCCGACTCGTCAACTCCTCAGTATGGTTCGTCGTTTATTTTAGAGAAACCTCTTTTGATTCAGTTATAGTGGAACCTTAAGGTTTTTCCGGATGATGGTCTTGAAGTCGAGTTCCGAAAACAGTCCTGATTGTTATGTCGACTTTATGAATACTTAATAAACTAGAGGTGAGGGTAGTTATACCGAAAAATGTAACGACTTGGTTACAGACGTTAACTCCGTTGTATTACACATTGTCAGTAAAACTACCATTACGAACTTATGTCTTGAGAGACCGATCATACGACCCCTCTCAAGATAACGGGTTCAACAAACATGTTAATGGTATCTTGGGCTTTCTGGAGTCCCCACGGGGTACCGAGATAGGAAAAAGAGACCGTTTAAGTTAGATAAACTAATGAAGAGTCGTAGTCGATCAGAAATTATTCGACGTAAAAAAGTGAAACGGTAATACGTTAAGTTACTGACAACACCTTTATTCTTGTGAATGTAAGATCGAGACTTCTAAGAACCTTTACTTGTCCCTTACTAAAGATCGAATCCCTATCTCCGTTTCTTTCTTTCCACAATGTTTCCTAACCCTGAATCCGAACTGAGACGGTGACTTAGAGACTTCTCGAAACCGACCAGTTCTAGAAGGGGAGGAACTCAAGGTTAATGGAATTGTTATTTTACACTCACTACCGGACCTAATCATCTGAACTATTACATGAAAATTTTAGGTTATTAAGACACCTCAAGAAGTTCACTGTGTACCTTTTTTATTACAGATACACACAGACACACAAATATAAGAAACACTCTGAAGGAAAAATAAAAAAACTCTGAAGGAAAAATTTGTGTGTGTGTGTATGTATATATATATATATACATATATATATATGAAAAGAAGGAGAAGAAATTTTCAATGGGTTTTTTTATCAGTCGGTCTATCAGAAATTCTTAAAACCGACGAAACTGTAAGATCTTAATAGTAAAAAGATCGTGACTCGGAGTAGAGAGAGAGGGTTGATCGGAGTCTTTTGATAGTAATTACCTCCCTCACCATCACCACTTTCTTTCTCTCAAATATGTTATGGAACCTAATACAACACGACGACGATGACGACGATTCAACGAAGTCAGTACAGGCTGAGACACGCTGGGGGATCTGTCGTTGGATGGTCCGAGGGGGCAGGGACCCTAAGAGGTCCGTTCTTGTGACCTCACCCAACGGTAAAGGAAGAGGTTACGTACGTTCACTTTCCACTTTCACTTCAGCGAGTCAACACAGACTGATTAATCCCCCTTTAGTAAAGATTTAGGCTTTATCTTCTTTTAATTTTCTCTCTTTTCTCCCACCTCTGTTCGTATCTAAGGGAATTGACACGTATTATGCAACACTCTAATGGATAATCCGATAGTGTTACTTGATTCTTTGGAGAAAGAAAGATGGTGGTCACAGGAGGTATGAAGAAATATTATCTCGAACTGATGAGTTCTTTTCAAGAAAATCTCCATGAGGTATTCCGATAGGGTAACAAATGTAAAAGAAAAACAAATTTGACCTTTCTTTACAAAAGAAAATAATAATTTTTCATTATGTTTCTTCACTATAGTCGTCTTTACTGTTCCCGACCCTTTAAGTCTCGAACAGGAAGATGTCTTTGTACCCCTTTTAACAGTATTATTTCAAAAACCGACTTTGGATCATCCTTAAGAAACGATATAGAATGGAATGTGAAAGGTATAGAGGGGACAGACTGAACCGTCAGAACTTCTACCGTAGGACGGAAATACCGCAACGAATGACCACGATCTCCCTTGTTTAATTTTGAATAAGAGTTTATTGGCAAAACTACGTAAACGATCGAGGGTTTTTCTGATTACATTTCCTTTCACTTCAGCGAGTCAGTACAGGTTGAGAAACGCTGGGGCACTTGACATCGGGAGGTCCGAGGAGGTAGGTACCCTAAGAGGTCCGTTCTTATAACCTCACCCAACGGTGAAGGAAGGGGTCCCCTAGAAGGGCTGGGTCCCTAGCTAGGGTGCAGAGGACGTAACGACCGTCTACGAAATTGGAGACTCGGTGGTCCCTTCGGGTTGAGCCTCCACCGTGGTGTCCAGCTCAGTCGGTCTGTTGTGGTGTGTCCTCGGTCACGTACCCGGGTCCACCCGCCGAGGTCGCCGTTCCCGGTTTAGTCCGCGGTCGACCACCGGGTTTTCGGGTCTCGGGGCGCACGCAGGTCTCTGGGTTTCAGGAGTCTCGTCTGTGGTTTCCTCTGGCACAGTCGTTACATTTCCCGAATGGAAATAAAGTGGACTGAACTTACGAGAACCACACTGTTTGTGTTTTTCACAAACAGTTTTTATAAATCTGTTTATTTAGTCGGTAACGACGAGTCCTGATTCCTATAGTTAATCCCGTTTCTCATCTGTGTGGGTTTCGGTCTTTCCTTTATACACCTCTTCATTTTACGAAACTCCTTATTCTCGAAACCTTCGAAGTTGTATAGGAACTCTTAGACATTCAGGTGTACGTACGGGTCCCGTCTCGTATGTGAGTTTTTTCTGGATTCTTTCAGGATTCCAAAAAAGGGTCCGTTCTTACGACCTCAACCAACAATAAAGGAAGACCTCCCCTAGAAGGGATTGGTCTCTGACTTGTAGAGGACGACTCGTCCACATAAGAAGATGGTGACTCGGTGAACCCTTCAAGTTTATTTTGAAATACCGATACTTAAATTCGACAACAAAGATTAGGGACTCCATTGGTTTTTAATCATTTATATATCTTTTTATAAAGTCTTTTTTTAACTTTATTATGTGATATTTTTGGATGATTTAATGTTTTCTTTCGTAACTCTCTTTAACCTTTTCGTTTTTCATACTCTGTATGTCTTTTATTTGTCGTTTAACCGTCCTTAGACAGGAAAGAATAATCATTGATTTGACATTTACTTAATTTGAGAATTTCCCGTTTGTGATCTCTTTACCCCAAGTGAACGGGAACACCATCAGAGAGGGTCACGGACGTCTTGGTCCTCGACCGTATACCCGCAAAACCGTCGGAACGGGGTGGTACACGTCAACCCCGTACAGTTTCAGAATCGATCGGACTGTCCCAGGTGTCATCTAGGTCTTTGTATAAATCTTCGTGACCTACAGGAGAACCCCTCCACCCCAAAAACACCAAGTGACACCCACATTACTGTGTACCACCTCTTACGGACCTTTTTATAAGGATAATGATATTAAGAAACAAACAAAGTGAAAAAAGACTACAACTACAAGAACTAATATAAAATTATATAAGAAAAGAATAAAAACATATAAAAATGAAAAACAACAACAACAACAAAACAGACCCAAAACAAGAAATCAAAAAATTTTTTTAATAAAAATTTTATATATAAAAAATAAAAGTAAAGACCAGTGAAAATACACAAAAACATATGTAGGAAAAAAGGGGGTTGAAATGAAAGACGACAAGAAATAAAAAGAAAAAAAAGAAAAACAATTAAATTAGGAATAATTGACAAGAGTAACAACTCAAGAAGACAAACACGAGGACTAAAAAAAAAGAAGAGATAGACGAAAAAAACAAACAAAGTCACTCGAACCAAAACAAAAGTAAACGGAACCTAAATCACATAGACAAAAGAAAGAAGAAACACATATACACACAATACAACAACAATAACGACAAACAAGAGTAAAACAATAAACAGAACTTATAAAAAACCGGCAAACGAAAGAAAAGATAAAATACAGAAAGAAAAGGAAGAAAAAAGAGACCGGTATGAAATACCAAACACCCGGGATCACGGGACACTCTCCAGTCGGGACCCGGAGGTCCCACTCTTGTGGTTCAGGTCCTTTGATTTGACGGTTTCCTGAGTGCCGTTTCTTATAATTAGTCGTACATGAGACAACTTCTGTAAGTAGAGTTTTGGTTTTGGACCGTAGTGGGTTGACGGACGTCCGAGGTCACGACCTGAAGAGTGTGTTTTGTTGGTCGTTCTATCCTTGTGTCTGTGTGGTAAACTACACCGAAACAGGTAGTCACCCTTCACTGAGTCGATGTGGGTGGTCTCGTTTCCGTAGTCAGGGAACGTGGTTATTCAGGTGTGTTCGGGGACCTGTTTGTCGTAGGTAGTTTCCAGTTTGTTTTCTCGGTTCTCTTTTATAGGGGACGTCCTTCCTCTTATATTAGTTTTATTCGGTCTCTTTTTTTTAGTGTACTGTTTTTTTATGTAACACCTCTTCGTTCCTATTTGGTTCTTCTGGCTTACTTACTTGTCCTTTATTCGTTATAAGGATTATTTTCTTAAGTCTAATTACTATCATTTCCACTAGGTTCTAGTACCTTTATTTTACCTTCGCACCTAACTCTTTTATATTCTTTTCCAATTGTTCGTGGATCTTATTGATTTATTTTCTTTGTTTGTTTATAATTGTTATGTTATTGACTTTACTTTTTATGTGATGTTCCTTAGTCATCGTCTTATTGACCCCGTCTTCCTGCCTATTCACTCGATCTTTAATCTACCACTTTATTGACAGTTCCTTGTTGCATTTCTTTTTTCTTACTTTTCTTTACTCCTGTGAGTCTCTGTACACCCTGTTGTAATTTACGGGGTTGTAATCTTAATGTTACCACATTCCTCTTTTCTCTCCCTGTCTTTTTTATGAACTTATCTATCATCAACTTTTGAAAGGACTGTATCCTTTCCTTTATTAGTTAGTTAAGATACTTCGTGCTTCTAAGAGTATGTCCTATTTGTGACCCTCTTTGTGACTCCATGTATAATTGGTTTGATTGTCTTTGATGTTTCTTTTTATATAATTTTCGTCGTCCCTTTTCGTTGTTTAAACCCAACCAGTTTTTCAAGTAATCTCTAAAAGAAATTGTAGGATGTCTTAATAGTTTTACTTGAAAAGTCGGTTTGGTTGATGTATGTTCAAATAGTCGATTAAAAGGTCGTCTTTACGATGACCGGTCTTCTCTTCCTGTCCCGTATAAAATGAGATGGGTCGTTCATAGACGAAGTCTAAGTTTCCCCTTTAGTTTTCGAATTGTCTGTTCGTTTTCGATTTTCTTAATTCGTGTTAGTTCAGTCGAAATACTGTTTAATTTTTTTTTTTTTGAAGACATCCACCCTTTTTTGTTCTCTTATTTTTCTGAATGTTTATCTTTGTGGTTTGTCCCTGAAGGAATCATAGGTTACCAATTCTTAGACGTGACGGTTACCTCCCCCAAGTCTAGGTTCAGTGAATTATTTTACTATTATTCTTATATGTATAACTATTAATGGAATTTACATTTAACTAATTTACTAGGTTGGTTTTATGTGTCTAACCGACTTACCTATCTTTTTGTTTGGTTATATATATGATGGATGTTCTGTGAGTGGAGTCTGGATCTCTGTATATGTCGGACTTTCACTCCCCTACCTTTTTATATAAGGTACGTTTACTTTTAGTTTTCTTTCCACCTTATAATTATGAGTATAGTTTTTTTATGAATTTCTAATGATGTCCTCTGTTCCTTTCTTTGATATGTTACTAGTTCCCTAGTTAGATTCTTATACGTTATTAAAATTTATGAATACGTGGGTTGTATCCTCGTGGAGTTATGTTTTCTGTTTACGATTGTTGGTATTTTTTCCTTTAGTTGTAGTTGTGTGATTATAACGTCTTTAAATTGTGGGGTGACTGTGGTTACCTATCTAGTGGGTTTGTTTTTTAAACATTCTTTTGTGTTCGGTATTTACTGTGTCATCTGTTTTATCTCAATTAACATTAATATCTTGTAAGGTATCCTTTCATCATCTTATGTAAAAGAAGGGTTTACGTGTACCTTGTCAGAGGTCCTATTTAGTTTAGAACCCGGTGAAAAGAAGTCATATAAATTCTTTTAACTTTAGAATAGTTCTTAGAAAATACTTGTGTTCTCATGTAATTTTTTTTTAGTCGATACCCGTTTTTTTCATTTTCTATGTTTGTGTCTCTCCGATTAGTTATACGATTATTTATAGGTTCTTTAGTGACTTGTTTAGTTTCTCCTTAAATGTTTTTTTTTTCTTTTCTTTTCTTTTTTTACTGTTACTTTTCTACTACTGGGTTTTGGATATCCTACGTTGTTTTCGTAAAGATTCTCCCTTCAAATATTGTTATGTTAGGATAGAGTCTTGTTTTATTCGTTTATTTATCTGTTCGATTGGAATGTGGACTTCTTTGATGTCTTTCTTCTTGTTTTTTTTTAGTTTTCAATCATCTTCCTTTCTTTAGTATTTCTAGTCTCGTCATTATTTACTTTATTTTTACTTCTTTTGTTGAGGTTTCTAGTTACTTTGATTTTCAAGAAAGTATTCTATTTGTTTTGACTATTTGGCAATCGGTCTAAGTACCTCCTTTTTTTTTTCTCCTGAGTATAGTTATTTTAACTTTTATTTTTTCTTCAATGTTCATAACAGTATATTTATGTTTCCTAGTATTCTCTGATCATGTTCGTTGTCATACTGTTATTTTACCTATTTGACCTCCTTTACTTGTTTAAGAATTTTTCATGTTGGAAGGTTCCGACTTGGTCCTCCTTTGTTTCATACTTGTCTGATTAGCGTTCATGACTTTAACTTTGATACTACTTTTTAGAAGGTTGTATATTTGCAGGACCTCGTCTACGGAAGTTACTAATTAGGATAGTTTGTAAATCTCTTGTAAATCGTGGACAGATAGAGTTTTAGAAGGGTTTTTACTGTCTCACTCCTTGTACTTGTTTCAGTAAGATTCTCCGGTGGTAATGTGACTATTGTTTCGGTCTGTTTCTACAGTGTTATTTTCTTTTAATGTCCGGTTATAGTGACTACTTGTATATACGTTTTTAGGAGTTGTTTTACATCGTTTGGTTTAGGTTGTTACGTAATTTTCTTAGTCTGTGATACTAGTTCACCTTAAATAGGATCCCTAAGTTCAAAAGAAGTTGTATACGTTTAGTTAATTACACTATGTAGTGAAGTTGTTTAGTTTGTTTTTTATACTAGTAGAGTTATATACGTTTTTTTCGAAAACTATTGTAAGTTGTAGTTAAAAAATAATTGTTAAGAGGTCTTTCACACGTATCTTCCTTGAATTCAGTTGTATTATTTCCCGTATATACTGTTTAAGTGTCGTTTGTAGTAAGAGTTGTCAGTTTTTTTACTTTCGTAAATAGAGTGGTGATAAAAACTTGTAGTAAAACCTTTGAGATATGTGTTACCCCTTATTTTTCTTTATTACCCTTAGGTTGAACCTTTATTATTCATTTTGACAGTGTCAAACGTCTATTGTACTATCAAATGTATCTTTTAGGATTTCTACGGTGGTCTTTTGTTGATCTCGAATAGACATTTGAATCCCTTCAACGTCCTAGGTTTTAATTATGTGTGTTTTGAGAACGTAGGGGTATGTGATTGTTACTTTCTAGGTCTTCCTTTTTAGTTACTTTGTTAGGGTAATTGGTGACCTAGTTTTAATTAATTTATAGATCCTTACTTGGATAGATTCCTCCGGTTTTTGGAGATGAGTCCTTTGATTTGCTAGAACTAATTTCTTTACTTTCTATTGTGTTTGTCCACAAGAACCTTCTTAGGTGTTACACTTTTAGTTTCGTTGACTTTTAAATCACGTATGTATAGTCTAATGGTTATTTAAAACTATCTTGAACTTATCTTATAAAATACTGAACATGTCTTTGTGTCTTCTGGGATTTATCGGTTTCGTTAGAACTCTTTCTTTTTTCCTCGACCGGTTTAGTCCGAGAGACTGAAGTCTGATATGATGTTTCGATGTCATTAGTTCTATCGTACGATGACCGTGTTTTGTCTTTATATCTAGTTCCTTTGTTCCATCTTTAGGGTCTCTATTCAGGTGGTGGATACCAGTGGATTAGATACTATTTCCTCCTTTCTTATATGTAACTTCTTTCTGTCAGAAAAGTTATTCACCACGACCTTTTTGACTTGTTGATGTACATTTTATTACTTTAATCTTTTGAGAGATTATAGTATGTGTTTGTATTTAAATTTTACCTAATGTTTGGATTTGCATTCCGATCTGTGATATGTTTATATCTCTTTTTGTATTCGTCTTGTCAGAAACTCTATTTAGTATCCTTATTGAAAAAACTAGGTGGAGGATCTCATTACTTTTATTTTTGTTTTGACTCGTTTACTTTAAAAAACGTGTCTTTTCCTTCTGGTACGTGTCTTACTTTTGTGTTAGAAATTTTACCCTCTTTTATAAACGTTTACTTCGCTGATTGTTTCCTAATTGGAGGTTTTATACGTTCATCGAGTACGTCGAGTTATAGTTTTTTCACTTGTTGGGTTACATTTTTACCTGTCTTCTCTATTTATCTGTAAGAGTTTTCTTCTGTATGTCTACCAATTTTTCGTGTACTTTTCTACGAACTGTAGTGATTAATAATCTTTTTAGTTTTTTCTTGACGTTCCTCCATAGTGGAGTGTCGTTAGTCTTACCGGTAGTAGTTTATTTTGTTTTATGTTTGTTGTTTACGACCCCTCCCACACCTCTTTTCCCTTACGAGAATGTGATAACCATCGTTACATTTAACTATTTCGGTGATACCTCTGGTCATACCTCCAAAGAATTTTTAATTTTTATACTGGGTCATTATTTTATCATCATTTTTTATGGTATACTGGATCATTAGGGTGATGACCCGTATATAGGACTCTTTTGGTATTGAAATTCACTGTGTACGTGAGGTTACAAGTATCGTCGTGATAAATATTATCGGTCCTGAACATTCGTTATATTAACAAGTAGCTGTCTCCTTAACTATTTCTTATATACCATATATATATACATATATATATGTATCGTAATATATATATCGCTATATATATATATGTGTATGTGTATATATATATCGCAAGGAAAAAGAGGTGTGGGAGGGGTCGTAAACAACAAACATAAAACAAAATAAACTACTACCGGTAAGACTAACGACACTCCACTATGGAGGAACGTCAAGAAAAAACTATATATATTACCTTATAATGAGTGTACATTTTTCCTTGTTTTAACAGATACCAGGTTAAAATTCAGTCCTTCTCTTTTTGTTTATAATATATAATTACATATATAGACCTCAGTTCTATTTACCATGACTACCTAGATAAAGGTCCCGTCCTTATCTCTACGGGACCTGTACCTGAACACCTGTGTCATCCCGTACCCCTCTCACTCTACTTAACCCTCTAACCCTCTCTATAGATGTGATGGTACACATTTTATCTATCGATAAACTTTAGACAACATATCGCGACCCTTAGATCGAGTCACGAGACACTGTTGGGTCTACTCACCCTACCCACCGGTACCCTCCGTCCAGGTTCTTCCTCGAATATATATATATATATATATATATATATTCGTATGTATATATATAACGAAATGTTACAACACAATCAAAGACGACATGTTGTATATATATATATGTACATATATATACATATGTACATGTATACATATATATATATTACACACACACACATATATATATATATATATACAAAATGTCGTCTTTGATTGTGTTGTAACATTTCGTTAATATGAGGTTAAAATTTTTTTTTTTCTGTGTACTAGGGATTACAAGTAACTTCGTGATAAAAGTTATCAGTCCGGTATCTTCGGTGGAATTACAGGTACTTGTCTCCTTATCCATTTTCTCTACACAAAATATATACCTTATACTCTCTCAATCTGGTATTTCTTCCGACTCACGGTTTTTTCACTACTAAAACTTGACACAACAACTTCTTCTGAGAACTCTAAGGGAACCTGACTTTCTTCTAATTTGGTCAGTTGAGACTTATAAGTGACCTTCCTGACTACGACTTTCATTTCGAGGTTATGAAACCGTGGACTACACTTCTTGACTGGGTAATCTTTTCTGGGACTGCGACCCTTTCTGGCTTCCGTCTGCCTCTTCCCCCACTGTCTCCCGTGTTACCAACCCACCATAGTGACTAAGTTACCTTTACTTAAACTCGTTTGAAGTCCTCTACCACTTCCTGTTCCTTCGGACTACAAGACGTCAGGTACCCCGGTGTTTCTCAGTCTGTACTGACTCGTTGACTTGTTGTTATAGTTATAATAGAACCTTAATAAAATTTTTATATTTACAGGTCCACGACGAAAACAGGAGGTTTCGAGGTCTACACAAAGATTACTCGTTGGTACAAATTTTTGTCGACCTGATACACTACTAGAAAGTGAAAAAGATAAAGTATAAGTCACAAGAGTAAAATAAATCATACAAAATGTTAAAGAGGAAAAGTAAAACAACGAAAACAAGAAGGAATTGTTATCATCTTTTTGAAAACACACGTATGTATATATATATATATATATGTTATATAAAAAATCTTTTTTAAACGGATCTATTTTAAATATAAAACTAAGGTGAACAAACTGAAACATACTTATCTTACGATAATTATCTAAAGATTAAATATAAACCAGTTTTTAAACTATATCAAAGTACATAGAACCGTAGATCATAATAACGATTTTCAGATCTTTCACATAATAGAATCACTATATTTTTTTTTAACTTGTCCCGAACCGTAGAGATTAGGTTAAGACTTTCATATTTCTCCATGATAAAATTCTTTTTGTCCTTTAGTTGAACACGACGTTATAACGATTAAACAAGTTTAAAGTGTTTTAAAATACGATCACAGATGATAAACAAAACTATGGAATAAGTTCTAACGTGTGACATAAATCAACATGACTCGTCCAAGTCGACGTACGTTGTTTGGACCGTTTGATAGAAAAGTAAAAATAAGGTAATTTTTATAAAAGATTAAAAAGAGTAATACCGAAGAATCTGTGTGGGTAATAAGTTTTCACTACTCCACCTCTTTAGAGACAAAGTAAGAAACCGGGTAAAAAACTAACCCAGTAAATAAAAAGACCTTGACTCGACGTCCTCGACGAGCATATAAAAACTTTGATTAAGAAACAGTTAACGAAGTAAACGATAATAAAAGACGGGTAAGACTTCCGACAGAAAAGTGGAACGAATATCAAAGGAAGGAACACGTTTTCGAAAATTCAAATTAATCCATGGTAAACTAATAAAAACGAAAATAAAGGTAATGAGACCCTCCACCCAGTATCTCCTAGGACGACACTAAATACAGTCTCTCCCAAAACGGATACAAAAGGAGACCCTCAAAATATCAAAGACCCGAATGTAAATCTAGAAAAAATTTTTTTATTCAAACAAATAAAATTAACCTCCAATTAATGACATGTTATAACATAAATAAAACGGTATATAGTTGTACTTAGGTGGTGTCCATATGTGTACAAGGGGTAGGACTTGGGGGGGAGGGACGAAGGAGGGGGATGGTAGGGAGAGGTAAAACTCAAATAAAAACACATACCACAATCTTTCACAAGATCAAATTAAGAAAATGTTCACCAACTGGTCTAAAGGGTCGTGGTGAACAATTTCTCTTACAGAAAAAAGGTAACATATCAGAACGAAGGAAGAAGTTTCTATTCCACAGGTATCAACGTACCTATATAGAGACCCGAAAGTTAAAACAAGGTAACAAGATATAAGAAAGAGTTCTAACGAAACCTATCAACTCCAAAAAACATTTGGGTATGTTTAACACTTTAATAAACAAGATCAAGACACTTTTTATGGCAACCATCGAACTATCCCTAACGTAACTTAGATATCTAACGAAACCCATCATATGAGTAAAAGTGACATAACTAGGAAGGTTAGGTACTTGTACCAGATAAAGAGGTAGATAAACACAGTAGACACTAAAGAAAGTAGTCACAAAATATCAAAAGATATATATCCGGAAAACAAAGAAATCCATCTAAATAAGGATTCATAAAATAAGAAAAACAACGTCACCACTTACCATAACAAAGGGATTGAAGAGATAAAAGAGTAATAATCACATATCCTTACTTTCCCTAAAGACACACAATTAAAATATAGGACGTTGAGATGAGATAAGTAACTAATCGAGATCATTAAAAGACCACCTCAGACCGATTGTTTGTGTACTTTTCTACGAGTTGTAGTGAGTAATAGTCTCTTTACGTTTAGTTTTAATGTTACTCCATGGTAAAGTGTGGTCAGTATTACCGACACTAGGTTTTCAGATGTTCGTTATTTACGACCTCTCCCACACCTCTTTTCCCTTAGGAGAATGTGACAACCACCCTTACGTTTGATCATGTCGATGATACCTCTTGTCGCGTCTCTAAGGAAATTTTTGACCTATGGTTTGACGGTATACTGGGTCGTTAGGGTGACGACCCGTATGTGTGGCTCCTTTGGTCTTAACTTTCTCTGTGCACATGGGGTTACAAGTTACGTTGTGACAAATATTATCGGTCCTGTACCTTCGTTGGATCTACAGGTAGTCTCTGTTTACCCATTCTTTCGACACCATGTATATGTGTCACCTGATAACGAGTCGGTAATTTTACTCATGTAAACTTAGTCAAGTTTACTCCACCCACTTTGACCTCGGATAATATGTCTCACTTCATTCAGTCTTTCTTTTTGTGGTTGTGTTATATAATTGTGTATATATACCTTAAATCTTTCTACCACTACTACTGGGATATACGCTCTGTCGTTTTCTCTGTGTCTACATATCTTGCCAGAAAACCTGAGACACCCTCTTCCACTCCCACCCTACTAAACTCTCTTATCGTAATTTTGTACATATAATAGTATACACTTTGTCTAGCGGTCAGGTCCAAGTTACGTACTCTGTCCCACGAGTCCCGACTACGTGACCCTACTGGGACTCCGTATCCTATCCCTCCCTCCACCCTCTCCCCAAGTCCTACCCCTTGTGTACATGTGGTACCGACTAAGTACAGTTACATACCGTTTTTTTGTGATGTTATAACATTTCATTAAACGGAGGTTAATATTATTTATTTATTTTATTTGTGTCAAGGTGAAAAATGATTTTTTTTTATTTTATTTTCACTACTCTACCAATCTATCGTAGTGACTGAGTTACCTATACTTAAACTCGTTTGAGACCCTCTATCACTTCCTGTCCCTTAGACCACGCGACATCAGTTACCCCAGCACTTCTCACCCTGTACTGAATAGTTGACTTATTGTTAAATTAACGGTTTATGTACCCTAAAACAAATTTCATAGAAATTATAATAAACACTATAATTAAGAGTGAAACTATAATTAAAGAGTAAATTGAAAAGAGAAGAGACGTTAATGGGTGATACAATAAAAGTTAGAAGATTGAAATAACTTTCAAAGGTACCGATTCTGTTTCAAAAGAGAACCATTCACAATATATCGTGAAATTTTATACACCGAATAAAAGTTTACAGAAACTATTACCAAAGATTGTATAAAGATGTCACTATTCGCTTGTCTGAGACACACTAAAGTTATGGAAATCTGGTACTTTAAAAACGTGGAACAAATACAGGGACCTATAAAAGGTCACAGAGGATCAAATATCAGATACCTTTGAACTTATCTTGAACATAGGATGACAACATAGAATTTACACAACTTAACCGAGTACCATGAAAGGTCCAGCTGACATAGAAAGGTTAAAAGACACATATATAAGATAACTATAACTTTAAATTTGAACGAAAACAAGTCAGTGAGTCAGTACAGGTTGAGACGTTGTGGTACCTGATGTCGAAGTGAAGCTGGGTTCCTGTAGTGTATGACGTCGGTACCTGAGGTCCGAAGGAACAGGAACTGATTGAAGACCGAAAACGAGTTTGAGTACAGGGAACTCAGCTACTATGGTAGGTTGGTAGAGTAAAAGACAACCGGGGAAGAGAAGAACGGAAGTTAGAAACGGTCGTAGTCCCAGAATAGGTTACTCAGTCGAGAAGTCCACCGGTTTGAAACCTCGAAGTCGTAGTCGTAGTCAGAAAGGTTACTTATAAGTCCCAAATAAAGGAAATCCTGACTGACTGAACTAGAGGAAAGACAGGTTCCCTGAGAGTTCTCAGAAGAAGTTGTAGTGTTATGTTTTTGTAGTTAAGAAGTCGTGAATCGGAAGAATGACCAGGTTGACAGTGAGGTATGTACTGATGACCTTTTTAGTAACGAAACTGATCTACCTGAAAACGGTAGGTTAACTACTGAGACGAAAAATAATACGATAGATCCAAACAGCACCTCTTGCTTTAGGGTTGGGTGAGGCCATAAGAACGAATCTTTTAGGGTACCTGGCTCAACAAACCACCCGACGTCACGTACCCCAGAGTTCTCAGTCTGTGTTGAATCACTGATTTGTTTCTTTGTTTGTTTGTTTCCAGAGAGTTTCGAAAGGAAAGTTCCTCTCTCACAGAAAATTAAAGTACCGACGTCAGTGACAGGTGTCACTAAAACCTCTGGTTCTTTTAATTCGGACGGTAACAAAGGTAAAAAAGGGGTAGATAAAAGGTACTTCACTACCCCGACCTACCGTACTAGAATCAAAAAACTTACAAATTAAAAGTCGGTCGAAAAGGTGAGAGGAGAAAGTGGAAGTAGTTCTCCGAGACAAAAAGGAGAAAAGAAAGACGACAATTCCACCACAGTAGAAGTGTAGACTTCAATAACTATAAAAAAGACCGTTGGAACTAAGGTCGAACACGAAATAGGTCGGACTTTAAAGTGTACTACATGAGACATATATTCGATTTATTCTTTCCACTGTTATATGTTGGAACTGTATGAAGAAAAGGATAAAACTTGATCAGGTAACAAGGTACAGGTCAAGATTGACAACGAAGAACTGGACGTATGTACAAAGAGTTCTCCGTGTATTATACCAAACCATAAGGGTAGGGAATTTCTTAAAGGGTGACAACACTAGGTGTATCAGTTTACGAAAGTATATCAGTTACTTCGTTTTCATCTATAAAAAGACCTCAAGGAACAAAAAAGATACTAGTTTGTCTACAACCGTTAAACTAGAGACTAAGGAGACAGAAAAGATTTAGGTCGAACATGTACACCTTCAATAGTCAAGTACACGACAACTTCGGAGTGAACTTCCTAAAACTCGTGGAACGATCGTACATTTTACTTCCGTCAACACGTCATCAAAGTTGTAAGAAACCGTAACGGGAAGAAACACTGACCTTACTTTTGACTGGAAAAGGTCAGGACACCGGTGACGACTCAAAAGGTTTAATCGACTGTATATCTCATATCGTGGAATTGTCATAGTAGAAAATCCTAAACTTTATCGAGTCGACCTCAAGGTAGTGTAGGAGATCAAAAAAACAACATTACGAAGGATTCCGGGTGTACTGAAGTGTATGGTCCTACAGACTGAGAACCACTCTCGGTCTTTAAGGTTGATTTTTAGATTTAAGTAGATGAATTTTTTTATTAAAGTAGTATACCACCTTTATATACATTGAAACTAGAAATAAAAACTTCAGAGGAAATTCACAATAGTATGAAAGTATTAGATTTTTAGTACATTCTTTGCTTCAAGGTCAGATACAAGCTATGTCCTATGTCCTACGAACCCCGACCACGTACCCCTACTAGGTCTCTGTACTATACTCCACTCTTCACCCTCCCCCTAAGTCCTAACCCTCGAACATATGTGGGCACCACCTAAGTACAGTTACATACCGTTTTGGTTATGTCATAACATTTCATTTTATTTCAATTTTTTTACTATTATTATTTTTTTACTTTAATTTGAGTATTCTTTTTTTATTTTTTTATTTTTATTTTTTTCTCTTATATATGTATATACATTTTCTTTTATTTATTTAGTCTACGTAAAAAATGTGATTGTTACTTTATAGTCTTTCCTTTACAATTTTTTTTATGGAAATTTTTAACTTAGTTTTTTATGGATCCTTATATGGACTGATTTCTTCACTTTCTAAATATATGAATCTGTTACTTTTGTTCTTTTAAATTTTTCTAAACTAGAAGGGTCCACCGTGATCACCATTTCTTGGGTGGACGGTCACGTTCTCTCTACATTCTGTACACTTAAGTTAGGGAGTCAATCCTTCTAGGGTACCTCCTCCCGTACCGTCAAGTGAGGTCACAGGAACGGACTTCTTAGGGTACCTGTCTCTTCGGACCGTCCGATGTCAGGTATCCCAGTATTTCTCAGTCCGTGCTGACTTCGCTGAATCATACGTTTTCCTAAACTTCTTTAATTTTCTATAGGGTAAAAAACCAAACCTTCTTAATTGAAACAATTTTACCGTTATGATGGTTTCATAAGATAATTTTAAAAGGTAGTAAAGTTTTTAAGAGAGAAACCACTCTATAGTGAGAAGTCTGTATAAAAAGAACTAAATTATATAAATTTTATCTGTTAACTGTCAGAAGTAGATCATTCAAGTTATAGACCCGGAAGTGTCCCTTTCAAACATGACTAAAGAGGTATATATCCAGTATAATAGAACAAACAGAACATTAAAAGTAACAACTTTCGATTGTAAAACTTATATATAACTGTTGAGATCTTTAGTCTAAAAAGGTAGAGTAGTCCTAAACAAGAACAAATACAGATAACACTACCTAAAAAGACGAATAACTGAAAAACTTGATTAAGACGTAAGAAAAAAGAATACCAGTAACTGTAGAGACGAACCGATCTAATCATCAGTCCATTACTAACTTGTCTTTAAGAAAATTTACAGACCTTAATTGCTCGGAAGTTCAGAAACCGTTCCCTTAGACACATACATAACCCTATACTGAAGTCGTGAGTCGGTACATCGACTGTCGATACGGAATCGGAAGTGAAGAATGAACACGTCTCGAAGTTCAAATCGGTCTCCACTCTTTAACCCCGGAACCGTACAAAAAGGATTCGTACGTGTGACGAGGAACATGTACGTGTGTCGGAATCTCTACATAGACCAAAATATTTAAGAATCTTGATACAGTATCGAAAAGTTTCGGGAATACCTATAGAGTAACTAGTAGAAAAGGAATTTCTTAAAACAAATTGGATAACAAACGGGGTTAACAATAGGTAGAGGAGTCCGTTGTCACTTCAATCTAATGGAGATTTACGAAAGTCGACTACGGGGGTCACTTGCTAGAAAAGTGTGTCCCGTTCAACTCAGTTAAGTTTCTATAGGAACGTCCACCGTAAAAGTTGGGTATATGTCCAATTATTTCTGTCAAGAGACCCTTACTCCGAAACTTCCTCGTGTATGGGGTAAGACGACGGAGGTCACCAACGGTCGGACTTAACCAAATGCGACACTAACGTCTGAGTCAAAAGTTCCGATGGTGTCTCGACTGTTGTCTCCTTACCCTTATCCAGTTGAACTTGACGACGTTTAGAGTGACAAATGACAATGATTCTAAGTAGGTAAAAAGAATTTATTTATGAGGGGTCTGACGACAGATACACACACAAGTCACGAGTCATCACAGTCTGAGACACTAAGTACTTTAACATAGGGTGGTCCGAGGAGACAGGTTCCCTAAAAAGTCCGTTCTTAGGACCTCACCAAACGGTGCGGGAGGAGGTCCCCCAGAAGGACTGGGTCCTTAGCTTAGGCGCAGAGAATACAGACGACGTAACCGTCCACCCAAGAAATGGTGACTTAGTGGAAGTTTCAGGTAGGGGTCTAATATGTTTGTAAATTAAAGGTCTTAAAACCTTTTGTACTTCAACTTGTAAAACTGTCAAAAGAATAACTAAAAAAAAACAAACTCACCTCTCAAAAACCTCTATGGATTAGAAATTGAAAAGAGTTGTAGGTTCTTTATCAAAAATATGAAATTTTGAAATTAATAAATACATAAACGTAAACATAACAAATACGGGGGAGAGAGAATTACCGTCAATGAAACTCCGATAGACTTTGTTGGACTAGAAACCACGATCCGACCGATGGTGACTGACTTTAAAAAGTTTTCTCGACCGAACTCTTTCAAACTCCCGGTGAACCAATAGAGGACGACTTCGACGAAGAAGTCTCAATGGTGAATTTAGTCGAATTCACACAGAGAAAGTGTTCTGAAACGACTTTCACCGTTCTTCGTCGTTTGTGTAATATTGTACTATAAAACGTTGGTCATGGTGATCCGTCGATCTCTGAGACAATCTTACACTAAACAAAATGTTCTTACTAAACATTATATTAAGTATTCACAAAACGGTACTATACTGATCCTAATAGTCGAAAGATTGAACGTGACAAACACAAAAAATACGCACGATGAGTACGAATTATGACCATCATAGAGTTAAGACCATTGTTTAAGACAATCACTCATATGTACCAACCAACTAAATTGTCTTTCAGTGGGATTTTATATTACGGAATTTTATCTCAGAATTAAGAATATTTAAGTCCAGTCCTCGAGTCCCAATCATATCTATGAATTATCACAACTTGTGAACGTCATACCTGTAAACTTCTAACTCCGGGAAAGATACATTAATAATACGATAAGAATTTTTACGGGTTTATAAGTTACTAGCAAGGTCGAAGGTAGTAGTGAGGACGTAAAGTTGGTAGTCCTTCCCCTTTCTCTTTCTTCCTCCTCTTATAAGAAATGGAATTTCTCTCCTTGACCACCAACGTGCATAACTAAACCTAGTGTCAGACAACCGGTCTCTCGATGTGTTTCGACTTTTCTTCGGACCTTTTATATAATAAATATGACCCACCGGCAAACGGGTTGACTTTAAACCCCTGAGACAATTATTCCCCCTTTACCTTCTTAACTATAACTTCTAATCGATGTCAGACTTATGGGAGGTTCTTCATAGTACTAGTACACAAGCGAACACAGTTTCCTTCAAACACAAGGACTTATTTTTCTTTAATAGACGTCTCTTGAGTGAAAAGACCAAAAGTAGTAGGATTTACAAAACTCCACCCCTTCCTAAACCTATCTGCTTCACTCCTCACTTTATTGACTGAAGACACACTCTCATTTTCGTGATTCTTTCTCTTTACAAGTATCTAATCCTTTCCCTAATTTAGACAAAAGGGTATCCATCTCTCGTAGGTATGGAACTAGTGACCGACTCGGAATGTTAATAACGTCTTGTATTCACTCACCACCGTACCTCGTGAGACCTTTATACCTGGAATATATATTCCTACGATTCGGAGTCATTCCAAACTGTGTGAGATAGACCGTATCCTTGAAACACTCGAATCTCGTTCTTCTAAACGGTCGTTACTACCTAACTTCTGACTTTACAAAAGAGGGTAAAATATCTATTGTGGTTTAAAAAGACCTAAAAACACTCTGAAAACCCTCTTCCCTAGAAAGATCGTAACTCCCACTTAAAGGGTAGTGGGGTCTTCCCTAAGTAAAATTCATATATATTATCAAGAATATGTCAATTCATACACCACATTCTAAGTATGTGAAGACTTACTCCTCTTTGAAACCTCATATACCCGGGTCGTCTCTAAAGGTTCCATTCCCTAGTAAAGAGAAACCTTTGAGTTTTGTGTTGTCTTGTCAACTATCGAGGTCAATGTTCCGGGTTTAATCCAGTGTTTTTTTGTCTCACCCTTATCACTTTAAGAGTAAATAATGGAGTTGATCTTCCCAGGAGGACGTAGGGTGTCATGAACTTCCTCGACCTCCGACCGAGATGTCGACTCTTCCTGATCAACGAGAGGTAAAGGTTTCTCGTTCTGTGTCTTCCTTATCTGACCTCGTTAACTACTTCACCTCCGGTCTGTGTCCCTTTATAACGAAAAGTATTCGTGGGTTTCCCCATTTACTCTTTCAGGTCCTCCTGACGATTTTCAAAAGGTCACCTAAAGGTAAAATAAGTCTCCTTTTTGGTTTACTGAATGATACCAACAATTCTCAGATGTATTAGGACAATAAGAGGATAAACGAGAGGGACCGAGTGAGACAAAGTCAGTGTGACTAGAGGAACGGTAGAAAGTCTGTGTAGTCCGTATAACATCGAAAATCTGGAGTCGTAGCTGATAAGGGACACAGACCTTCCGAGAAGGAAATCTTTTGTCGTACAGTCGGAGGGTATGAAGGAAGAGTAAGGAGTTTAAAGTAAATGAATCAATTCAGATATAGTTTGTGGAATAAATTTAACGTTAGAAGGAAGAGAGTCTTGAGGACTATAGGGAATGGGACAAGATACAAAAAGTAACGTATATTCGTATGCACTAACAAACTGACTAACTAAGTCAAATAACAAAAGTAAAGAGAAGTGTGTTATCTTACGTTCGAGATATTTCCGTCTCTAACATAACAAAACATGTGACTACTTAAACTCGAGAACCTTATCACTCATCGTGTATGGTATGTTATTTATGAACAACGTACTTAATAATAAAATAAAAATAAAAAATTTTACATAAATAAAAGTAACCTCCGATTATTGTTATAACATCACCTAAAACGGTATGTAACTGTAATTAGTCGGTACCCACATGTACACAAGGGGTAGGACTTGGGGAGAGGGTGAAGGGAGGGGTAGGGTAAGGAGTCCCAGTAGGGTCACGTAGTCGGGACTCGTGGGACAGAGTACGTAGCTTAGACCTGACCGCTAGTCAAAGTGTATACTATTATATGTACAAAGTTATGGTAAGAGAGTTTAGTAGGGTGGGAACGGAAGAGGGTGTCTCAGGTTTTCAGACAAGATATGTAGACACAGAGAGAACGACAGAGCGTATATCCCAGTAGCAATGGTAGAAAGATTTAAGGTATATATACGTAAGTCAAGTCAAGTCAAGTCAGCGAGTCAGCACAGGTTGAGAAACGCTGGGGTACTTAACGTCGTGCGGTCCGGAGGGACAGGTAGTGGTTGAGGGTCTCAAGTATACGCAATCATATGGCATAACCACAAAAACAAAGACCGAACGAAGTGAGCTATATTATCCGAGGTCAAAGTAGGTGGAGTAATTTTGACTAAGTTTAGGTAAGAAAAATTATGGACTTATTATAAGGTAACACATATACATGGTCACGAAAGAATAGGTAAGCAGAGACTGCTTGTAGACCCAACAAAGGTACAGGACCGAAAACATTCGTCACGACGCTACTTGTAACTCCATGTGCACAGAGAAAGTTAAGACCAAAGGAGCCACACATACGGGTCGTCACCCTAACGACCCAGTATACCGTCAAGGTAAAGGTCAAAAAAATTCCTTAGAGGTGTGACAAGAGGTATCACCGATATAATCACACGTAAGGGTGGTTGTCACATTCTCCCAAGGGAAAAAAGGTGTGGGAGACGTCGTGAATAATAAACATCTGGAAACCTATCGTCGGTAAGACTGACCACACTCTACCATGAAGTAACACCAAAACTAAACGTAAAGAGACTATTACTCACTACAACTTATAGAAAAGTACACAAACAATCAGTAGACATACAGAAGAAACCTCTTTACAGACAAATCAAGAAACCGGGTAAAAAAAAAACTAACCCAGTAAATAAAAAGACCTTAACTCAACGTCCTCGACGAACATATAAAAACTCTGATTAAGAAACAGTTAACGAAGTAAACGATAATAAAGAGGGGTAAGATTTCCGGCAGAAAATTGGAACGAACATCAAAGGAAGAAACACGTTTTCGAAAATTCAAATTAATCCAGGGTAAGCAAATAAAAACCAAAATAAAGGTAATCAGACCCTCCACCCACTATCTCCTAAAACGATACTAAATGCAGTCTCTCACAAAACGGATACAAAAGGAGATCCTCAAAATATCATAGACCAGAATGCAAATCTAGAAATTAGGCAAAACTCAAATAAAAACACATAGCACAATCTTTCACAAGATCAAAGTAAGAAAATATTTACCAACTGGTTAAAAGGATCATGCTGAACAATTCCTCTAAAAGAAAAGGGGTAATACATTAATAACTGAGGAAACAGTTTCTATTCCATAGGTATCTACGTACCTAAATAGAGACCCGAAAGATAAAACAAGGTAACAAGATATTAAAACAGAAACGCGGTCATGGTATGACAGAACTACTTACATCGAAACATCATCGACTTCAGTCCATCCAACTAAGGAGGTCAAGGTAAGAAGAAAGAGTTCTAATGAAACCGATAAGTTCCAAAAGACTTTTTGGGTATGTATACCACTTTATTAAACAAGATCTAGAGACTTTTTATGACAACATTGAACTATCCCTAACGTAACTTAGATATGTAACGAAACCCATCATATATGTAAAAGTGATACAACTAAGAAGGTTAGGTACTTGTACCATATAAAGAGGTAGATAAACACAGTAGAAACTAAAGAAAGTAGTCACAAAATATCAAAAGATATATATCCAGAAAACAAAGAAATCCATCTAAATAAGGATTCATAAAATAAGAAAAGTAACGTTGCCACTTACTTTAACAAAGGAATTAAAGAGAAAGACAAAAGAGTAACGATCACATATCCTTACGTTCCCTAAAGACGTACAATTAAAATATAGGACGTTGAGATGATATAAGTAACTAATCGAGTTCATTAAAAGAGTACCGCAGAAATCCCAAAAGATACATCTCCTAGTACAGTAGACGTTTGTCACTCTTAAAATGAAGAAAAGGTTAGACCTAAGGAAAATAAAGAAAAAGAAGAGACTAACGACACGGATTTTGAAGGTCTTGATACAACTTATCATCGCCACTTTCACCCGTGGGAACAGAACAAGGACTGAAGTCTCCTTTACGAAAGTTAAAAAGTGGTAACTCCTATTACAAACGACACCCAAATAGTACATACCGAAAATAATACAACTTCACAAAAGGAAGATACGGACGAAAGACGTTCAAAAAACAGTATTTACCTACAACTTAAAACAGTTTCCGAAAGAGACGTAGATGACTCTTTTAGTATACCAAAAATAGAAAGTTGAACAATTACACCATATAGTGTAACTAAACACTTAAAACTTCTTAGGAACGTAGGGACCCTATTTTGGGTGAACCAGTACTACATACTAGAAAAATTATACAACAGCCTAAGACAAACGATCTTAAAACAATTCCTAAAAACGTAGATACAAGTAGTAGATACAAGTATAACCGGACATCAAAAGAAAAAAACAATAGAAACAGACCAAAATCATAATCCCACTACCACCGGAGTATCTTACTCAAACCTTCAAATAGAAGGAGACGTTAAAAGACCTTCTCAAACTCATCCTATCCACAAGTCAAGTAAAGTCGGGTCAGAGAGTCACCACAGGTTGAGAAACGTTGGCGTACTTGCCGTCGTTTGGTCCGGAGGGACAGGTAGTGGTTGAGGTTCTCAGGTGGGTTTGGGTATAGGTAGCTCAACCACTACGGTAGGTTGTTAGAGTAGGAGACAGCAGGGAAAGAGGAGGACGGGAGTTAGAAAGGGTCGTAGTCCCAGAAAAAGTTACTCAGTCAAGAAACGTAGTCCACCGGTTTCATAAGTCATAGTCAGGAAGGTTACTTATAAGTCTCTACCAAAGGAAATCCTGACGGACCAAACTGGAGGAACTTCAGGTTCCCTGATAGTTATCAGAAGAAGTTGTGGTGATAACTTTTCGTAGTCAAAAAGTCACGAATCGGAAGAATTACTATGTTGAGAGTATAGGTATGTGCCGATGACCCTTTTGGTGTCAAAATTAAAATCCCCGGAAACAATCGTTTCATTACAGAGGGGAAAAATTATACGAGAGATCCCAAACAATATCGAAAAGAAAGTTCCTCGTTCGTAGTAGACAGTGACAAAGGTAACAAAGGGGTGTATAAACGGTACTTGCTACCCTGGTCTACTGTACTAGAAGTAAAAAACTTACAACTTAAAATTAGGTTGAAAAAGTGAAACTAGTTCACCAAAAAATCAAGGAGAAGTGAAAGACGGTTATCTCACTATAGTAGAAGTATAGACTCCAATAACTATAAAGAGGACCGTCAGAACTAAGGTGAACTCGAAGTAGATCGGGTCGTAAAGTGTAATGTATGAGACGTATCTTCAATTTATTCGTCCCACTGTTATATGTCGGAACTGTACGAGGAAAGGGTCAAAACTTGTTTAGGTAACAAGGTACGGACCAAGATTAATAACGAAGAAGTGGATGTCCAAAGAGTTTTCCGTCCACTCCACCAGAGTATAGTGGTAGAGAAAATCTTAAAAGGTGTCAAACGAGACTAGGTGTGAGACCAGTGAGTAATGGCTGTGGAAAAGACTGAGAAAGGAGGGGACCCAAGGAACCGTGAATTAAAGAATGATACCGCAGAAGATAAAATAAAAGTGTACAAGAAGGGTCCACGAGAGTAAGTAGTTACCGGAATATTTACAGTAGACATCCATTTGTTGTGGACATAAATTTATAGATCGGGTATGAAGAAAAGACTGTAATATATAGGTTAACGAATAGATTGTAGAGTTTAAGTTTTAAAACGTTTACAAAATTAGAATTATATGAGGTTTCCCTAAAGAACTAAAGGTGATGGGGAAGTTTTGAAGTAATAGAATACTTAGAGTCATTTACTATGTTGATAGATAGTCAATGAGTTTCGTCCTTAAACCCTTATGAGTAACTGAAGAGGGAGAGACACGAAATTTAAAAGAACTCATTAAAGAAAAATAAGATGAATGTTTTACATACGATATGGGTACGAGAACAGAGGTAAAGGTGGTGGTGATGGAATAAGGTTCGATGGTAGTAAAGAACGACTTGGAAAACCAGGATAACGGAAATGACGAAAGAGGTGAATTAACGATGTTCTATCTGTCTCATTTGAAAATGTTTACATTTAACCTATAGTGAGGAGACGAAATTGGAGTGTTAATAAAGGGTGACGTGAACCTTATTTTAGGTTTAAGATGTAGAACCGAATGTTCCAGAAAGTAGTAGATTGGGTACGAATGGAGAGGTTGAATTAAAATATGAAGGGGGATTAAAAAAAGACGAGACGACAAGAAATCAAGAACCTTATGAAGGATCGAAATCGTCAAAACTTGTACGATAATGGGAAAGAACTACGAGAAAGAGTTTTGCAAATGATGACAATGAGGAAGTCCAGAGTCGAATTATCAATTTATAAGAGACTCCAAAGAGGACTTGTTTGTTAGATGTTTGTTCCAATTATTTAAAGGACAGAAGGTGGTGTACTAATAAGAGAGTCATGAACAAATAAAAATATCGTAAAGTTCAACACACATATACAAAAATAAATAAGTAAATAAATGAACATATAAGGGACACGAGGGATGACCCGATGATTTTAGGTATTTCCCTCTCTATAAAACATGAGTGTTTATATGTGGTTTAAGGACGTGTAAGGACAGTGTAAGATCCCTATGTTGTCTACGAAGACCTCCTTGACTTGATTTTCTAGTCAAGTTTATAGTGGTACCGAGTAGATGATTCTATTCTCTATCTTAAAAGATTGAAAAATCAGATACACAGGAAGAATGAGACTGTACGATATTGAGACATTAAAGTAATAAGGTAATTTAATTTTAAAAGTCCGAGGAACCACATTTAGAGACATCAATATAAGTAAGTTTTTTCTCGAATAAATTTTCGACACCAAAGTTTTTATACAGATGATATATCGTGTCGTTCTCTGAGAGACGAGAATCTAGAATCGTAGGTTCTACCTTATTGAATACAATGAGAGGAAAGAGTGTATTTTTTTTTTACTCTTCTTTTCTTTATTAATACATCATAAAAAGTCGGTACACGACTGATAAGAGTGTAGGTTTTAGAACAAGTGAGAGGAGTTCAAAAACTAACAGACTTTTTCCCCCTAAATAGAGATGGAAGGAGTTTAGTCCTATATATATATATATGTATATATATATATATGTTGAAGAAATATGTAGGTAGGTAGGTACGTGTGAATTAATCAAAGGTACAGAGTCGATAATGTTTATTACGAATGTACGAAGATACTTATACGAAGTTAAGTATTTTATCGAGAAGTTATAACAAAAACATAGGTAATTTATATAAGGGTCTTCACATTAACCACTTAGTATACCATTAAGATAAAAATTAAAAAACTTCTTGGTGATATGTCTAAAGATACCAACGACATGGTTAAATGTTAGAACGATTATTAAGTCTCCTAATGGAAAGGAAATATTGGAACGGATGTAATAGAAACCAGAAAAACTAATATCAGTAAGGTTGTCTGTACTCCACTATAGAGTAACACATAAACTAAACGTAAAGGAATTACTATGCTCCTCTTACTTTTTCAACCGATTTTGAGTTGTAAGTCTTTTGCTTCTAGTACCGTAGACCGGGTAGT
Organism: Capra ibex; assembly: GCA_006410555.1. Classification (NCBI taxonomy): domain Eukaryota; kingdom Metazoa; phylum Chordata; class Mammalia; order Artiodactyla; family Bovidae; genus Capra; species Capra ibex. The sequence goes on along the minus strand of SJYO01038709.1, from coordinate 11,471,344 downwards.
GAAGTACCCTTTATCTACCCGTTTGTCACCTTTGTCACAGTCTGAAATAAAAAAACCTGAGGTTATAGTGACGTCTACCACTAACGTCGGTACTTTAATTTTCTGTGATTGAGGAACCTTCCTTTCAATATTGGTTGGATCAATCGTATAAGTTTTCGTCTCTGTAATGAAACGGTTGTTTCCAGACAGATCAGTTCCGATACCAAGAAGGTCATCAGTACATACCTACACTCTCAACCTGACACTTCTTTCCACTCGTGGTTTCTTAACTACGAAAACTTGACACCACAACCTCTTCTGAGAACTCTCAGGGAACCTGACACTCCTCTAGGTTGGTCAGGGAAGATTTCCTCTAGTCAGGACCCACAAGAAACCTTCCTGACTACGATTTCGACTTTGAGTTTATGAAACCGGTGGAGTACACTTCTCAACTGAGTAACCTTTTCTAAGACTACGACCCTCCCTAACCCCCGTCCTCCTCTTCCCCTGCTGTCTCCTACTCTACCGACCTACCGTAGTGACTGTACTCAAACCCACTTGAGGCTCACAACCACTACCTGTCCCTCCGGACCGTACGACTTTAAGTACCCCAGTGTTTCTCAGCCTGTGCTGACTCACTGACTTGACTTACTAATCAACTTGTGGAACTGACGAACATATAGAAGAAACCTTTTACTGACCCAGGAAACGTGCAAAAATTGACATAACACATCGAAAGAAACGATAACTCAACATACTTAAGAAACGTATAAAACCTATAATTGAGGGTAATCTATTTACCAAAAGTTTATTAGGAAAAAGTACGGTATTACAAAGAGAAAAGTAAAAAAGACGTAAAGAAAATGACACGTCTTCGGAAAATCAAACAACTTTAGGGAGAACAAACCGAAGATAAAACAAACGACATGGAACTCATAGTGAAGGTTTTTTGATTAACGGTTCTTGGTACAGTTCCTCTAAAAAGGACAGAAAAGAAATCCTCAAACACCAAATTATATAATGTAAATACAGAAATTTACTAAAACTCAATTAAATAGAATCACCGTATTCTACCCCAGATCAAAGTAAGGAAAATTACACTTATAGGTTAAAAGGGTCGTGATAAATAACTTCTCTGACAGAAAAGAGGTAACTCATAATACCCGAGGGGGTAGTTAATAACTAACTGGTCTACACTTATCCAAATAAAGACTCGAGAGATAAGACAAGGTACCCAGGTACATAAACGAAAATACGGTCATGGTATCAAAGTTAACGATATCAAAAAATTGTTTTGAACTTTAGTCTTTCATATACATTAGGTGAAACGAGAAGAAAAAGTTCTAACAAAACTTATATACCTAAGAAAACGCCAAGTTAGATTTAAAATCTTAAAAAAGATAAAGACATTTTTTATGACAACCATAGAAATAACGTAACTCGACTTAGACATACACCGAAAACAGTTATGACTGAAAAATTTTTGTAATTAAAAAACTGGGTACTTGTATTCTATGGAAAGTAAACAAACACAGAAGAACCTAAAGAAAATAGTCATAGAACATCAAGAGAAAACCAATTTAAATAGGGATTTATAAAATAACAAAAACCACTATGACGTTTACCTAACAAAGGAAATAGAAAGTTTATTAAGTAATATGTGATACTAAAAACATGCAAGTAAAACAAACGACACTTAAGTGATTTAAACGACTAGGCTAGATTGTCGAAAAAAAACCACGTTAGAAGTTCTAAAAGATATACATTTTAATATAGTAGGTGTTTATCGGTCAAAATGAGGGAGGAAAGATTAACACTACAGAAAATAAAGAAAAAGAACGGACTAACGACACTGATCCAGAAGGTCTTGATACAACTTATCCTCTTTACCTTCACCCGTGAGAACAGAACAAGAACTAGAGTTTCCTTTTCGAAAGTTGGAAAGTGGTACCTTATACTACAATTGACACCCGAACACTATATACCGGAAATAATGTGACTCAATACAAGGAAGAGATTAAAACAAAATAGTACTTGACTAACTTAAAGTGGTTTACATAAAAAAAAGAGAAAACTTTAATAGTACACTAAAAAGAAAGTAAGATACGTATGTTACATAGTGTAAATAACTATACGTGTACGACTTGGTAAAAATGTAGGGTTACTATTTAGGGTGAACTGCCATCATTTAATAGGAAAATTACGAGTCGATTTAATTAAACGATCATAAAATATGTCTTAAAAATGTAGATACAATTAGTACTTATAACAGGACATCTAGAGAAAGAACACGGGAAAAGACCGAAACCATAGTCCTATTACAATAGGAACATTTTACTCAACCCTTCACAATGGGTACAAGTTGAAAATACTTCTCGTACTCTTCCTAACTATAACTAAGAAATTTTTAAACCAATTTTAAGTGACCACTTCGGTAGACCAGGTCCCAAAAAGAAGTGACCCTTTAAGAACTAAATAACTAAATCAGAGGAAAGATAAGTCTGAAAAGATAAAGAAAGATTAAGTCAGAACCATCTAAGATACAAAGATTCTCACTAAGGTAAAGAAAATCCGACAGATCCAACAATGACATATATATAACTATCATAGGAGTATCCAAGGGAAAATAAAGACACCACAGTCCATATTACAGAGGAAAAAGTAAATATTAAAACAACTGAACTCGGGAGAGAGGAAAAAGGAACCATTTATATCGATTCCCAACAGTTTAAACAAGTACAAAAATTAGAATCAAATCAAGCAGAAAAGATAACAAATAACAAAAGAACAACTCATTAAGAAGAGAACAACAAGTCAGTGAGTCCGTACAGACTCACTGAAGACATGAGACGTATCTTCAATTTATTTGTCCCGTTGTTATATGTCGGAACTGCATGAGGAAAGGGTTAAACCTTGGTACAAGGGTCAAACCTTGTTACAAGGTACCTGTCAGAAGGTACAGACCAAGATTGACAACGAAGAACTGGACGTATGTCTAAAGAGTCCTCTTTAGAAAGTTTGTAAGGTTGAGTGAACATCGATTCTATTTCCCTTTTCCTAAACCAGTGTGAAGTTGACTGGATTTCTCTACCCACTCTAGTTTACACCTGTTTCAAAGGATTCAAATCGTAGAATTTTTTAAACTACTTGAACCCGTCTCTTCCTCCACTTTTAGGTCTTCTCCATTTATAACCGTGTCAATAACTTTATACAAGGTAAGATAGGTCACAAACGAAAGGTTAATCAACAACCCTCAATCGACATATTGAGAGAGGAACTTAGGATACTAGGAACCTGTGGAACACACAGGAAAACAAAATACACACACACCCCCCCACCAACAACTTGACTGTCTTGGTGGAGTTACAGTTCAGAAACAGAGAGTTTCTTAGAGTTGATAGTGTGAACCCTCCTAGATAGACATCTTAATCGATCAACTTACCGAGAGTTAGTACCGATAATTGTAGTCTTAAAAGTTACTATCTTCACTTGGAAATGTTTTTATAGTCAGGAAAGTCGAAATAGGGATCTTTAAGTATAAACTAATCAGTACTAACCCCGAAGTCCGTCGTCGTAAAATTTTTTAAGTATTTATTAAGATTACACGTCAGTTCCAACTCTTCGTGACTATGTCAGGTTAGAAAAGTAACGTACAGTCGTTTAACTCCGAGTGTTTCCACTTTTCTTTACAGTTTCTACAGTATTGTTCAATCACTTTATTTGAGCTCATATTCAGAAGAATAAGGATTAGGACATGAGAAAGATCACAAGGTGTGGCGAAGAGGTACATCTTTCGTTCATGTCAAGACTCAAGGGAGTTTCGTAATGTGAATAGACCAAGATATACCGGACTACGGATGATGATGGTGAAGTGAATTTGAAGAATTGTATGTGGAGTACATTGGAATGTGAGTTTCTTACTTTCCATTTCACACCTTCTTACCGAAGAATACACTTCACTGTATCGGAACACAGACTGGTGAGGGTTGGACTTCCTCGGGAATTGTGATCGTTTACCCTTTCCAAACAAACAAACAAACAAAAATTACTCTATTAAGACCTGTAAAAATAAACAAAAAAATTTTTATAATAAATAAAAAATAAAATAAAAAATAAATAAAAAAAAAATTTAAAATTTTAGAAATTAAGAATTAATTTCTATTAACGGAATGTCTTAAAACAACAAAAGACAGTTTGGATTTGTACTTAGTCGGTATCTATATATATATAGACGAGGGAAAACTTGGAGGGAAAGTAGAGACAGGGGTGAGGTGGGGAGATTCAACTATGTCTCGGGTGCAAACCCAAAGGACTCTGTATGTCGTTTAAGGGTAACCGATAGATAAAATGTATACCATTACATTTAAAGGTACAATGAGAGAGGTATGTAAAGTGGGAGAGCAGAGGAGAGGGGTACAGGTATTAAGATAAGAGATGTAGACAAAGAGGTAACGATGGGACGTCTATTTAAGAAGTGATGGTAAAATAAATGAAAAATACTTCTAAAGGGAGTCATTAATTTATACCAACGTTTTAGATAAATTTCTAGATTAAATTAATTGATTAGGGTGTAATAACAATGTGAATCCCCGAAAGATTAACGAAACGATAATATTTCTCCCGAAGTTACTTAAAGTTTGATATTTTTATACTCATTATTATAAAAATTAGAAGTTCAACTAGAATACTTTCTAAGAGAGAGAGAGAGAAGTAGTGAAACAACACAGGTTGAAAGACACTGGGAAACCTGACATCGTACGGTCCGAGGACACCGGTACCCTAAAAGGTCCAGGTGACCTCACCCAACGGTAAAAGAAGAGGTCCCCCAGAAGGACCTGGTCCCTAACTTGGACACAGAGGACGTAACGTCCACCTAAGAAATGGACGACTCGGTAGTTCCCACATTCGACAGTACAGTCATCCATTTTTACCATTTAAGAAGTGTAGGACGGGTTATGACTCGATAGTCAGAAAAATTGAGAAATGGTTAGGTTGTTTCCCCTTTCACCGTTGTAAAATTAACGTGAATAAAATAATGTTAATAAAAGGTCCAGAAATTACCGTTAAAGATAAAGAACACCAAAGGGATATGTACGGAAAACGGGAAATACTATCCTTTTAAAGATTTTACTTTTGAAAGTTCTAAGAGTCATGAACCACTTGTACAGGAAGTGATCTCACACTCACCCTGAATACTTATACTACCCATCAACTATAGTCCAATGTGATATAATGTTTATACTACTCTATCAGTTACAGTGTTAATGAATATTCGGGAACTTTATCGTATGACTTTTTCCTAAGAAACGTCTTCATTTGACAGCACATTAGTCTCCCGGTGTACCGAATCCGGACTCCCACCGTAGATCCTCATCTCTTTTTAGGAAGGGAGACGTCAACCGTCGTTCTTATACCTATGAGTCAAGATGTTGGTGTTCCTTATTTAAGACGGTTATAGAAGGTACTCGAACCTTCTTCAAGAACTCGAGGTCACCTTCACCATAAGACTCTGGAGTTTTCGATTTAATATTCTTCGGAAAGTTGAAGTAGACCAAGAGAACGTCACAAGAGATTCTAGGTCCGAGATTCGACACTCTTTCGGTTTGGTGTATCAATCTGTTTTACATCCGTAGGGGTTTCTGTTGGAGTAGACGTCGTAGTTGACGGTCAGTATGTTCACTCGGTAGAACCTGTAAGGTCGGAGCAACTCGAGGGTCGACTAACTGTGGAATCATTAGGGTCTATTAATGTTCTGTATTATTCTTATTAGTAACAGAATTCGGTGATATAAACAAATAAACAATACATTTTCTTCTTGTCCTTGTCTTTAACAGTAAACTTTATCTAAAATTGGTTACGTCTGTTTATGGGCAACGTAGAAAATATGTCATTTTCTATTGATTTTACATATACTCATATAAATTAGTAAAATTATTGGTATCTCTTATTTATGTTAATAATAGGGATAAAATGTTTACCACTTTCCTTTATTCATTAAACAGATTCTAGTGTCCCGATTATTTACTAATTCGGTATTAAGTTTAAGTCTATAAAAGTGATGTCTTAGGTATTAAGATTGGTTATACGTTATTACGACGAATAATTGTGTTTACTTTTTTAGATTTATTTTGTAACTGTTTAATTCAGTCATCGTATAATCCTTTTATTATTTCGTATCGATTCACTTCAAACAGAGTCTTTACGTTACTGTCTTTTAGTCCTTCAGGTAGAAATTGTCTAATTTCCTGTTTTATAATGTACTAGTAGAGTTGTCTACACCTTTTTCATCAACCATTTTTAGAGTGTAGGTAATAAAGTGTCTTTTTTTTGGAACCGTTCGATTGTATATTGTCTTAAGGACATTCAACTTTTATACAGGAAGTTCTTTGCACGTCCTGTATACTTCGTATTTCAACTTTATTTTAGTGAAAGTAGTTTTGGTCTTTTTATAGGTCCATTTGGATGTTGTTTCTTATTTCTACAAAAGTTTCTCCTTGTTGATAGTATAATTCTTTTAACAAAAAGTCAACGATGCAATACAAGTCAAATAACGTTGGGGTAACTGGCGTCGTGCGGTCCGAAGGGACAGGAAGTGAGAGAGAACCTCAAACGAGTTTGAGTACACGTAAGTCACTACTGTAGGTTAGTAGAGTAGGAACAGTGGGGGAGTTAAAAAGGGTTGTAGTCTCACAAAAGGTTACTCAGTCGTGAAACGTAGTCAACCGGTTTCATAACCTCAAAGTCGAAGTCGTAGTCAGGAAGGTTACTTATAAGTCTCACTAAAGGAAATCCTAACTGACCAAACTAACGGAACGTCAGGTTCCCTGAGAGTTCTCAGAAGAGGTCGTGGTGTTAAACCTTCGTAGTTAAAAAGTCGTGAGTCGGAAGAAATACCAGGTTGAGAGTGTAGGTATATACTGATGACCTTTTTGGTATGGAAACTCATATCCCTGTAAACAACCGTTTCACTATAGAGACGAAAAATTATGTGACAGATCAAAACAGTATGGTAAAGAAGTTTCCTCGTTCCTAGAAAATTAAAATATAATGTATATAATTCTTTTATATATCGGTGTTTTATATTTTTTATTATCGAAAGGATGTTTAGTAAATAACAGTTAATTTTGACATTCTCAATATATTGAATATAGTGTTATTGTTGTATTTTTATTTCTTTAATCTTTATTGGTATTCTTCTTTATGAGTACCGGTAACATCTCTTTTTATACTTGAAAGTGACTAGTAGATTTCTACTAGATTCATTTGTCTCTCGATCTGGTACAAGTACTTACCATTTGATGATATACCCATTTCTGAGAAATTTTTCACGTTATACATGTACATATTAACTAAGTGAAACGACATGTCTTCCTTATGTCGTGACATTTGGTCAATATGTGTTTATTTAAAAAATTCTTTTACTTACCATTCGATCCATAACATTTTAATAAGATATAAATTTAATATATTATAAACAATCAACATAGTTTAGTAAAGTATGTATCTGATGAATGAGACTTTTAAAACTTTGAACTATTACCATGTTTAAAACATTTACAAATTACTTGTGACCTTTCATTCTAAAACAGAGACAAAATATCCCATTTTACAAGTTATATCAATAATTATTAATGTACAAAGTTTTCGGAACATCGGAATTATTATAAACCGATGAACTGGGAAGTTTTTGACACAATATAATTTTAAAGTGTGATGTCCAAATAAAGATATTCAAACATGGAGATGTCTTTAAAGTAAAATACATAAGTTCATGGAATAATCGTGTATTTATACGGAATATCAATGGATGATTAACTTTTTAATTAAATTTTACGGAAGTGTGATATACCGTTTTTATTACGTTATCGATTGTTTTATTGTTTCGGTAAAATTAGGCGGAAGATCTCACTACTTTTATTTTTATTTGTTTACTCTGGATTAATTTAAATTTATTTTTCGTTTCCTTTGGTAAATGTGTCGTTTCCTTTGGTATCTGTTTTTCTTTTCTGTTGGGTGTGTTACCCTCTTTTATAAACGTTTGTTTCGATGACTGTTCCCTAATCGGAGGTTATATATGTTTTTCGAGTACGTCGAGTTATAATTTTTCTTTTAGGTTAGTTTTTTACCCGTCTAGATCTATAAAGAGGCTGTTTCTGTATATCTGCCAGTCATCCGTATACTTTTCTACGAGTTATAGTGATTGACATTTTCTTTACGTTTAGTTTTGATGTTACTTCATAGTAGAGTGTGACCAGTCTTACCGGTAGTATTTTTTTAGATGTTTGGTATGTATGACCTCTTCTACGCCTCTTTTCCCTTGACAGGACATGACAACCACCCTCACTTTTAACCATCTCGGTAATCCCTTTTGTTTGTCATACTTCCAAGGAATTTTTGATTTTACCTCGATTATATACTAGGTCGTTAGAGTGGGAATCCGTACATAGTCCTATTTTTGGTATTAAGTTTTTCTACGTACATAGGTTTACAAGTAACGTCGTGATAAGTGTTATCGGTCCTGTACCTTCGTTGGATCGACGGGTAACTGTCTCCTTACCTATTTCTTCTACACCATGTATATATGATAATGTATATATAAACCATGTATATATGATGAGTCGGTATTCTTTCTTCCTTTATTATGGTAAAAGTCGTTGTACCTAACAACGATTCTCTAACAATATGACTCACTTTACAGTCTGTCTCTTTCTGTTTATAGTATACTATAACGAATATACATCTTAAATTTGTTACCATGTTTACTTAGATAAATGTTTTGTCTTTGTTATCGTGTCTACATTTTTTGTTTGAATGCCAGTGGTTTACCCTCTTTCCCCCTACCCTATTTAACCCTCTAACCCTACCTATATATGTGTGATGATATATACTTTGTCTATCGATTATCCTTTGATAATATATCGTATCCCTTGAAATGAGTCATGAGACACTACTAAATATAACCTCGTCTTAGAATTTTTCCCACCTATATACATATACATATTGACTAAGTGAAACGACATGTCGTCTTTGATTGTGTTGTAACATTTAGTTGATATTATTATTATAAGTAGGAGTCAGCACAGACTGAGAGACCCTGGGGTATTTGACATCGGACGGTCCGAGGAGACAGGTACCCTTAAAAGTCGTTCTTATGACCTCACCCAACGGTAAAGGAAAAGGTCCCCTACAAGAGTTGGGTTTCTGACTTGGACACAGAGAACACAGAGGACGTAACCGTCTGTCTAAGAAATGGTTCACGTGGTGGACCCTTTTGTTGATGTCAGGTTATTTTTAATTAAATTTTTATATTTTAATTAAATTTTTGTATTTTAATTTAAAATTTTCTTATTCAGTCGTGATGTACCTTTCCCAAAGTTGTGTAATTCAATTTCAATGTTCCACATCTTTTCACGTTTTAATTATAAACACTTCTTTTTTATGACACACATATTTATGTATCTAGAGACTTTTATATATGTTTTAACCTATTGTCAACGTAATTCTTTGTCCTTGACCCACTGACCCTAGTCTCCTTCTTTCAGTCTTAATGAAAATTAACATATAGTAAAATACAGTACACTAAAAGGAAATGAGACAAGTAGATGAAAAGTTTTTCACTTCATTTAACTTTAAAAATTTAATATAGGTTATCATTTTGTTTTATAAAATTCATCCTTTCTTCAGTGGTTTCCTTTACTTAGTGGTTAAATGTCTTATCTTTATACATACAGATTACTTTTATACTCTTTTATGAGTTGTAGTAATCATCAGTCCTTATACGTTTGGTTTGTTAATTTTGTTATTCAAAATAAAGAGTGCGTAATCTAACTCTTTATAATAGTTTCTATAGTAAAATGTAGAACCGTTCTTCCACTCATTTATCTTTGGAAGAAAGTGACGACCACCTCTACTCTTAACGAGATTAGTGAATTCTTTAGATAAACTGACATTTATCTTTTTACCTTTCGAGTGTATGGGATCCTAGGTCGTTTACATAAAGAAATTAGAGATCAATTTGAGAACATGTATATCCCTGTGTACATCTTCCTACAAATAACGTCATTGTAAGCATAATCTTTTGTCAACCCCTTTTGGATTTGTAAGTGAGATATCGACACCATATACATGATATATATATATATATATATATATATATATATATATATATACATACATACATATATGTATGTGTATGTATATATAGTACATGTATATATACTACATTTACACGTACTATATATACATGAGAACTCTTTGGACATACGTCCGGTTTTTCGTTGTCAATCTTGGCCTTTACCTTGTTGTACCTGACCAAAGTTTAACCCCTTTCTTATGATATATAACAGTGGGACGAATAAATTGAAGATACGTCTCATATAGTACACTTTACGGTCCGACCTACTTCGTTTTCGACCTTAGTTCTAACGACCCTCTCTATAGTTATTGGAGATTATACGTCTACTGTGGTGGGAATACCGTCTTTCGTTTCTTGATTTCTCGGAGAACTACGTTCACTTTCTCCTTTCACTTTTTCGACCGAATTTTGAGTTGTAAGTTTTTTGCTTCGAGTACCGTAGGTCCGGGTAGTGGAGTACCGTTTATCTACCCCTTTGTTACCTTTCTCAATCTTTGAGATAAAAGAAAAAGAGGTATTAGTGACCTCTACCACTGACTTCGGTGTTTTAATTTTCTGTGAACGAGGAACCTTCTTTTCAATACTGGTTGGATCTGTCGTATAATTTTTCGTCTTTGTAATGAAACGAACGTTTCCAGGTATATCAGTTTCGATACCAAAAAGGTCATCAGTACATACCTACACTCTAAACTTGGTGTTTCTTCCGACTCGAAAGAAAGTAGTTAGCTTCTTAACTACGAAAACTTTACACCACAACCTCTTCTGAACTCTCAGGCAACCTGACGTTCATATAGTTTGGTCATTTCGGATTTCCTTTAGTTACGACTTATAAGTAACCTTCCTGACTACGACTTCGACTTCGAGGTAATGAAACCGGTAAACTACGTTTCTCGGTTGAATAATCTTTTCTGGGACTACGACCCTTTCTAACTTCCGTCCTCCTCTTCCCCTACTGTCTCCTGTTCTACCAACCTACCGTAATGGCTGAACTACCTGTACTCAAACTCGTTCGAGACCCTCTGCTACTTCCTGTCCCTTCGGACCTCACGACGTCAGGTACCCCAGTGTTTCTCAGTCTGTGATCACTTACTGACTTGTCGTTGTATACATGTACTATCTGATATATCTTTTTCATTACGTAATATACAAACATTTTTGTATATTGGTCAGTTGTATCTTTGTATTTATAGTTAACTAGGGATATTATATTGTAGTTTATTATGATGACTACATGTAAAAATTTCGTGTGTGTTTTGTAATGATATATAACAAGTACCTATATCCTTATACATTTTTTCTCCTTTCGTACGTAATTTAATTACTAGTGTTGACGAATCTTCCTTTTTTTCTCACTTTACCCTTACTCCTATCCTTTTTTCACTCTAAATCGAAATGGATATTATTACACGAATCTAATTTTTATCAACTTTGTTTATACTATTTTACCTTTTATCGTCGTAATTGATAAAGTTATAATTAACGGTCAAGAAGTACTAATTACCTCTACAAACAAGATGAAAAGGACTTTAAAGACAAACCCTAGCGTACATGTGGGTACCACCTAAGCTTTATTTAATAAAAAAATTTTTTTAAAGGGTATATCATTTGTATAGGTTTTCAGTATTTTATACATAAAAACTTGATTGTCTTGTTTATTAATTTGACTCCAGCTAGATTGAAAATCAGATATGAAAAAAAAAAGAAAGAGGGAGAGACAAAGTTCATGATTGTCTTTTAGATTAAGAAGTGTCATGTACTATGGGTCTTTTATGTCTCTTGTCGTCGTCCATTACTAGGTTTACTAGTTATCTAAGGATTTCTAGTACGTCAATCGTTATCTCCCCAATGACCTGTATACCTCATGTCACTACCTCTCCGGACCTTATCTTAAATGACTCTCTAGGCCGTTGTAGAATTTACAGACAGGTACCCGTCACCTCTTTTTGTCCAATCTCGTTCACACTCCAACCCTTGTATAATACTTGACCTGATCCTAGACTTCTTGACTCAAGAGTTATAGACAATGTGAAAGGTTCGATGTCACTTGTGTAAAGTGTAAAGTCTTGAAGTTCAATTTGTGATTTTATTTTACTTACAGACGAGTGTAGACGGTTGTTAATCTTCTCTATGACCGAGACTGAGATCAACACAGAGAATACCCTTCTCTACAACCGATCCTGGGATTTTGAGGCTAAGAAATGGTCGACGTCTGGTAGTATGATTTAGGAGTTTCTTGTATTACCAATCTACTGTTCGACTGTGAGATCCGGTTGTATCTTAAAAATAAGGTACAGTCCCCAGATCTGGGTTTGAGGTTCCAACAAAGGATAGTGATTCTAGTCTCAAATAGTCCAACCCGACTGTCCCTGGTCTACGTCCCGATTCGTCGAACAGAATACAGGAGGAAGGAGTTTTTCGGGAGTCTTAAAATGTCTCTAGTACCAAAAGACCTAGATTAACGGTATTAATGATCACCGCGGGGACTTGTCACTCGGGTTTCTTTTTCGGAGACAAATTAAGAACTAAAGTACTTAGGTCACTGGAGTAAAAATATAGAATTTACTCAGACAAAATGACAACAGAGAAACCAATTTTTTCTCTCTCTCTGCTTCTCTCCTCTTATCCTCTTAGAAACCTGAGGGGGTTCCCCAATCTTTTACGGTGATAACGACAAGTGTATTACATCTCCAGAATATTCTGTCCTTTCAACCCTTAGACGAAGTAAACCTATGAACTCACAGGAAATTCTAATATAAAATGAAATAAAAAATCGTATTTATCTTGATTGTAAAGGTCTCGTAGATAAAACACAGTTCTTGAAATCTGTATGTTGTACTACCTTACTCGACTCTCATAAGGTCCATTCCTACTTTGTCTCTTGTATTATGGTATCGTCGTCATCGGTATAGATGAAGGGTCTTTTTCTGGTCATACCTTGTTAGCTTCTGTCATTTGAAGGTAATTTATGTTATCCGTGACCCTAGATTTTCCTAGGTCACTCGCATTTTACGATTTGTTTACTCCCATATTTCTCCTATAATAACCGGTAACTAGTAAGAGTCTTGTTTGGTTTTAAATCAAATTTAAATGTGTTCTTTCTCTTGACCTAAGTCGGTTGATTTCTTCTCCCGATTTTCCTCGAGTCAGTCCTAAAACCGGACGGTCAACTGATTATCTTGTAGTGAGTGGGTTCATACACTCCACATACACTCCTGACTTCTTTAATTCATTGTATCTAGACTAGTCGGTGACACATCATTGTCTCGAGTCTGTGTTTTATTTGTAAGTAACCATCAATAATTAGTCCTTTACACTGTCTGTTTTTATATTACTAATATTACGGTTGGTCTTGATGTTTTATAGATCCTTATCTAACTCACTCACTCACTTCAACGAGTCAGTACAGGTTGAGAAACGCTGGGGTACCTGATATCGTATGATCCGAGGAGACAGGTACCCTAAAAGGTCCGTTCCCATGACCTCACCCAACGGTAAAGGAAGAGGTTAGATCCTTATTTGTATTGTTCTTTATACATTCTGTATATACTTTATTTTTGGTTATTTTGTAATGAATTGTTATTTTTTTGATGTTTATTCATCTCTCTGTACAGGTAAAGTTTCTGTCTTTTATAATTTCTCTACTATTAAGAGAGTTTTAACGAGACATTTAAATTTCTCTAGAGTTATTTTAGATTATACAGAATAAATTCACCTTTAAAATTTTAAACAAGAGTTCTTCTTTACGTGGATATATATATATATATTATAAAAACTTTTATTTTCATTATATTTGTAAAAGGGTAGTCTATAGTTTTGTACTTCGAAATTAATAACTTTTTCATATTAGTCGTGTTCTTGTCTGTTTAATTATCTTGTTTTACCTCAGATCCTTGTCTGATATCCAAATATCGGTATTTGTATCTATTTCTACACTTAACTATACATTGTTTCTACCATAAAATGTAATCACAACTTTCTTACCAACTCAAATGATTTATCTAACCCTTGTTAACCAGTATAATAAATTTTTTTTTTTTCTTTCTTTCTTTAGGGGTAGACTATGATCAATGTTTTCATTTATTAAAGTGTAATTAATTTGTCAATTTACACCTTTTGTCAATAACTAAAATCGTTTATAAACATTTACACCTCATACTTTAAGAATATATTCTAATTTTTAGGTTTAAAATTTCCTTCTCTAAATATTTAAACTGTAGTTTTACGTTTTTGAAAGATTTTGTTTTTCGTTTGTATTTTATTTTGATTATCTAAATCTTTTAATAAAAGTACCTTAATTGTAGACCTTACATTTTTCTTGTGAATGTTTGGTTCTGTCTTTTCTCTTTGTTAAGTTAACCTTTACCTCTTTATTCTTTTCGTTAAGTGTATTATCCCTTAAGTTTTCCGATTTTTTGTTTAATTTACTACGAGTTTCTAGTGAATATTATAACCACTAAGATTAGATTAATCTTACGCTAGACAAGTAGGTAGTTTGACTGTTCTTAAAATTTACTACCATTATATTTTATGACTACTTCCACTACCCTTTTTGTAAGAGTATGTAACAACTACTTTTATATTATTTAAGTATGTCTTGAAACACCTTCCGTTCATCACAAGTAATTTTAATTTTTTTTAAAATACATGGTAAGTTACTTCATTACCGTAAACACTTTCTGATTTTCTATTTATAAACATGTATTTTTTCGTACATATTCTTCGTAAAAGTTTTTACAGACTACACTCCAACGTCAAGTTCGTCTCATCTTCCTACACACAAGTAGAGGCCGTTCTTATGGTTTTAACGTTGATCGATAACTTGTTGGTAGTTGTACTCCTGTAACCTTGGGTGACTTTTGTCTATGGGGTGCAGGTTTCTGTTTCTTTGACGTCGTTCTACCTTCCTCCCCACGTTAGTACTATTTTGGTTTAGGATATTGGAAGACTACCCACTCAGTGTTTGACCTCTTATTATTATGATTTCTCCGAGGGGGTGACAACACTTCCAAGACTTGGGGTACAGTCAGAAGGGTCGGACCCTTAGACTGTTTCCCTGACCCTTATGGGTCCCTTACACTGGGTTACCTTAAACTAATGTCCTGAAGGTGTTCTGACATCCTTTGTCTCTGAGGTCATAACCTCCCTGACCTCCCTGTTTGTTTTATAAAGTGTGTGATTCTGGGTCTCCTTTCCTCTTCACTGGGGTGTCCTCTGACTTGGTTTTGATGGACGATCACAGTCTCACCGAGGACACCTCCACGTCCAGTAGTCCCGGAGTGACTCCATCTTTAATGATCCGTCAGTCACATCTTAAGACTTTGGACCCAGAACAAACGTCATTTATAGGACGAGGTAACAGGACTTAAGGACCTTACACAGAAATCAGACTATTTAATAGTCGTGAGTCTAGGTCCCTTCTCGTCTTTAATTTAATACAAGGTATACGAACTCCCTTTTTGTTAACCTCTAGTAATTAGAATTTGGGTATGTAGACCAAGTACCATTTTATCGGTCTCCCGTACTTTTTCCCACCATTAAATTAGGTTCTTAGTTCTCTCCGGTATTTCCACAATCCATAGAACTGGAATTTAAGTAACCAATCTTTATTACACTAAATTCCTTCCTATATTTTTGACGAAATTCACGGTGGAACTCCCGTGAGAAATGGGGGAGGGTCACAGATACGATTCTCGAAACATGAACGGAGTAGAAATTATTTAGGACAAACGAACGATGGTACTCACAGACGTACAAACACCTAACGTAAGAAACGAGGTACCTGTTCTTGAGTCCTAAGGACAGAGTAGAAAACCCCCGAGTAGGTCCTAAGGAGTTACGGATGAGTTTCATTTGTGTCTGTGAGAGTTGTGACAGTAAGTGGAGAACAATGGATTAGATTGACGTCCAGAGTACTCGGTGAGAAACAAAGTGTTCGGACGTAATTAAGGTTTCCGTCTGTCTCAATCATCTGTCACCGGAGTCCAGAGCCATAACCGGTCAGTTGGCTGGACCTCCACGACTCGTTTTGGAGACGATCCGACGACGGAGTCACTCTTGGAGGCCTGTAGATAGTAAAGAGAAAGGATTGAAAATCTCCAGTACTCTAAAAAGTGAATTCCATCCTAGTAAAACCTCACACCCATTTACGATGTTTTGGAACACGTGACGTATCGAACGAATTCCCCTTGAGGTGAAGTCCGTATGGGTTACAAGTTCTCGTATCCTTCAGGTGGATACGATATTTTTGTACCGTACACCTTCAGAGTGAGATGGATAGAGATCCACTTTCGTTTCTATCTCTGTCCTTCTCCTGTTTCCGGGTCCCGTGGACCTATTCCCACCAGTTCGAACCCAGGTGTGGTTTCAACTCCCTTCGTATGCAATTGCCACGAAGAAACGAGGATGAGGAGTTCATCCTCTATGGGAGATAGTCTCCTTGGTCTCTTTTCTGTTTCTCACGACATACGACCAGAAGAGAGAAAGTCTATCTTCGTTGCAGAAGCTCAGGGGATGGACCGAGTTTCACCTACGGAAACCGTACATATAACTTCTTGACCTTCTTCAAACTGGGAGTTTGGGACAAATTCTACACATATTAGAAAAAGACGTCTCCGTACCGGAGTTATACTAGATGGACTACCACTTTTTACCGGGGGACTTCCGAGTGAATTAATATTATGGTAGGAGGTTTATCTGGAGGAAACATCTCCTCTTCCTTTTACAAGTCTTCAGGGTATATATATCCAAAAGAAACAGAACTCTCTTTTGTGGGAGAATCCGTCCTCAACACCCGAACAAGGAAGATACAATGGATATTGAATGTGGTTTGGGAACCCAAGTTTGAGAGGGGGAATAGGTCCCGACGGGTTAGGATCGGTTCTCCTCGGTGGTGTTAGAGACCGTTACGGAGACCTTAGTCGTCGTCGAGGATAGGGTCACCGAGGATTTGTTGAAACCACTAGAGATCCGACATAGGAAGGGAGGAAGGTAATGTCCTTCAAGGATTACCCCTGAACCCTGGGTACGTTTTGGTATAGGAAAAGGGAGAGGTTCTTTTCTGTTTAATTTAATCTGGACCCTTCGAAATGATCTCTAGGACTATTAATATACACAAAAGGTCTCAGATTCGATTAGAAAACTTTACCGTTCCTTTCTATACGATTAGGACTGTTACTTTCTTCATCTCATTTATTTTTACGGGTCCTTACCCCTTTACTTACCATGAGATGATTGTACGTCCCCTCTCGACTGTCACTTAGTCGGACCAATGGATGTCCTGAGGTCCGTCACGAGTATCGACTAGGATTAACCCGTGTGCTGTTTCTGTCACTACTGACCTCCTCTCAAGTGAAGTAGTGAACGTAATTCCGAAAACTTCTAACACTCGATTCAGGAATTTGATGAGGTTTGATAGACCTAACTGAGTCCTTTCCCTCCTTTTAGTGTATCGAAAAGACCTTCCCGAGTCCCTCTGTAACTCTTTGATGTGAATAAACCTGGGTCTAAGGAGTCAAGTCAAGTCAAGTCAGCGAGTCAGTACAGACTGAGAAACACTGGGGTACATGACTTCGTGTAGTCCGAAGGGACAGGTAGTTGTTAAGGACCTCGAACGAGTTTGAGTACAGGTAGCTCAACCACTACAGTAGGTTGGTAGAGTAGGAGCCAGTAGGGGAAGAGGATGGGAGTTAGAAAGGGTCGTAGTCCCACAAAAGGTCATTCAGTCAAGAAACGTTGTCTATCGGTTTCGTAACCTCGAAGTCGTAGTCAGGAAGGTTACTTATGAGTCCTGACTAAAGGAAATCCTAGCTGACCAAACGAGAGGAACGTCAGGTTCCCTGAGGGTTCTCAGAAGAGGTTGTGGTGTCAAGTTTTCGTAGTTAAAAAGTCACGGGTTAGAAAGACCAAGTTGAGAGTGTAGGTATGTAATGATGACCCTTTTTGGTATCGAAACTGATATACCTGGAAACACTCGTTTCATTACAGAGACGAAAAATTATACGACAGTTCCAACCAGTATCGGAAAGAAGGTTCCTCGTTCACAGAAAACTAAAGTACCAACGTCAGTGGTAGACGTCACTAAGACCTCGGGTTCTTTTACTTCGGACAGTGACAAGGTTAATAAAGGGGTAGATAAACGGTACTTCACTACCCTGACCTACAGTACTAGAAGTAAAAAATTTATTACTCAAAATTCGGTTGAAAAGTGAGAGGAGGAAGTAGTTCTCCGAGAAATCAAGAAGAAGTGAAAGACGATATTCCTACCACAGTAGACGTATAGACCCCAATAACTATAAAGAGGACCGTTAGAACTAAGGTCGAACACGAAGGAGGTCGGGTCGCAAAGTGGACTACATAAAACGTATTTTATATTTCGTAATTGCATAAGGAAAGAGTTAAACCTTGGTCAGGTAACAAGGTAGAGACCAAGATTGAGAACAAAGAACTGGACGTATGTCTAAAGAGTCCTCCGTCTATTCCGTCAGACCATCGGGGTAGAAGAATTCTTAAAAGGTCAAACAACACTAGGTATTTCGGTTCCGAAACTGTATTAGTTATTTCGTCTTCATCTACAAAAAGACCTTGAGAGAACGCAAAAGATACTAGGTTAACTACAACCGTTAAACTAGAGACCAAGGAGACGGAAAAGATTTAGGTCGAACTTGTAGGTCTTCAAGAACCAAGTGTATGACAACTTTGGACCGAATCTCTTAAAACGCGTAATGAAACGATCACACACTGTATAGGGTCCCCCGGTTGAATAGGGATTTCTGATTAAATAATGAGTTAACCGAGGTTAATAAACCTCCTTTGGTTTTTAACCGGAAGCCGGGGTTATACCTAAATCTCACAGAGGATTCTCGACGGTATAGTCATAAGAAATTGTCTCTAGTTCTCCTCGTATCCCCTTTTCTCTCCTCTCTTTTGTCTGTCCGACTTCGAGAAAAATACCGGGATGTCCCTCAATTGAAATTCCGAGGTTTCCACCCTCCTGTTTTCGGTTTGCGATCTCAGACAAAGGTAACACCGTTCCTACCTGTGAAATTCCGTGTTATGGGAGTTCCGTTCGTCTCCGGTGGTGTCACCGGAACGGGGTAAACGTTTCCTCTAGTGACCTTCTTATTGACAGGGGTCCCTACATCCAAAGTCCCGAGTCTTTGAGTCTGGGTCCTAGTTCTGACTACCTCGGGTCCCGAAGGGTAAAACCGAGGACAAGAGTAGTAGCGTGTCCACGGAGCCCACTGAGATTGACATTCTCCGGTAGGACAATTGAAGGATGAGTTATGTCCTCGGTTAAAAAGTCGGGAGGAGAGATTAGACCCAGAAGGAAGATAATTCAGTCGACGATATCCACCGTAAAGACCTTTCGGTTAATGTTTTAAGAAATGTGTCGTCGACTCAACATTGACCCTAAAATAAGAAAAAAGAATACGGAAAGACTATTATGGTCTATCGGGTTGGGGGTAGGATCCTTCTCCATAAGATACATTTTAAGTGCGAAGGTAAGTATACCTTCACCTTAGATGTCTTTTGAATACGAATAGGGACTGTTTTCATCTTTAATTGGGACTTTAGACCCGTTGGCCTCCTTTCTATCCTTCTCGGTAGAGTCGAGTTGGTCATGTCTATTGAGAATTTTTAGGATTATTGAAAGGAGTAGTCTTCGTTATGGGAGATTTCGGTCTTCCTTTTGTCCCTGAGTAAGGGAACTAATTTTTAGAGTTTCCCGTCCCCGAGAATTAGTTTACATTGTCGGGCACTTTATGTGAATAAGACGCTCAGGTTTTCGGATTACCCCTTACCACAGATTAAGTCTTGGAGACGGGGTCATTTCTTCGTCATTAAGGTAATGTAGGACAGTACGGATTGGGGATATGAGATGAGAGGGTTTAGGGTCTTTGTCGGTGAATAAAATGGTAAAATCTAATCTTCCTACGGAAAAAAAACGTATGGGAATCGAGTTTCAAGTGTTAAAAACGAAGGAAAACTCCTAGGTTGATTAAGGAGATGAGTCAATTGAACCCGTCATAACAGAGTTCCTAAATCTCTATCGGGAGTAAATAAGTCCGTCCGAAGTCGGTTTCTGGATCGACGGAAAACCTGTTGACTTAGATAGTTTGAGTAAGTTATACATCTACTATAAGAGGAAACACGACTGTGTCTCTTTTTTACATTGGTTCGGTGGACACTGGAAGAATTGATAGATCGAGTTACACCGATGTTCTATAGTTGTAGGTTTGGAGTTTACACGGTTCTTCAGTCTATAAATCATAAGTTTGAGAGGGTACCTCGTTTTTTATTACCTTAGGTAAAATGTTGTACTAGAGGGATTATGATAATCTGTTGAGGTACCAAAGGAACTATATTGACCGATGACGACCTAAACCTAAGGGTTTATACTTCTCGACCAAGTTGGAAATATATTCAATGATTTTCTCTGAGTTGTTAGTCCTGTTTTCTATAGTGTTACCCTTTTACCTCTTTATGTACGTAAATTCTGAAATTTTGTCCGAAAAGAAGTCCGAAGACGAGAGTCGGACGGACTTCCTCTGGTTAAATTATAAAAACATTGTATCTCTAGTCCTTATCGTGACCCTCAAGATTGAGTCGGGTTTCCTTCGGGTGTTATTAGATAAAGAATAAATTCTTTTCTCAAGTTAAGACATCGGGTTCCTTCCGGTGAAACAGATACTTATCATCGGAGTCATCGAGATAATTAAGGACTTTGATGATTCAATTAATATCCGGTTCTAGACTGTCAGATATAAGTGTACTATAGAGACCTTAAAATTTGAGATTCCCTCCCGATACCAGTAGACTGTTAGCCTTCTTAAGATGTTTTTTCTAGAAGTGCTGGTTCTATTAGTGCTACCACACTAGCGAGTGGATCTCGGTCTGTAGGACCTTACACTTCAGTTCACCCGGAATCTTTCGTAGTGATACTTGTTTCGATCACCTCCACTACCTTAAGGTCATCTCGATAAAGTTTAGGACTTTCTACTACGACACTTTCACCACGTGAGTTATACAGTCGTTTAAACCTTTTGAGTCGTCACCGGTGTCCTGACCTTTTCCAGTCAAAAGTAAGGTTAAGGTTTCTTTCCGTTACGGTTTCTTACGAACTTGATGGCGTATTAACGTGAGTAGAGTGTGCGATCATTTCATTACGGGTTTTAAGAGGTTCGGTTCGAAGTCGTTATGCACTTGGCACTTGAGGGTCTACAAGTTCTACGGAAGTCTTTTCCGTCCCCTTGGTCTCTAGTTCAACGGTTGTAGACGACCTAGTACCTTTTTCGTTCTCTCAAGGTCTTTTTGTAGATAAAGACGAAATAACTGATACGGTTTCGGAAACTGACACACCTAGTGTTATTTGACACCTTTTAAGACTTTGGTCTAGTGGACTGGACGGAGAACTCTTTGGATAGACGTCCAGTCCTTCGTTGTCAATCTTGACCTGTACCTTGTTGTCTGACCAAGGTTTATCCTTTTCCTCATGTAGTTCCGACATACAACAGTGGGACGAATAAATTGAAGATACGTCTCATGTAGTACTCTTTGGGACCCGACCTCCTTCATGTTCGACCTTAGTTCTAACGGTTTTCTTTATAGTTATTGGAGTCTATACGTCTACTGTGGTGGGAATACCGTCTTTCACTTCTCCTCGATTTTTCGGAGAACTACTTTCACTTTCACCTCTCACTTGTTCAACCGAATCTCGAGTTGTAAGTCTTTTGCTTCTAGTACCGTAGACCAGGGTAGTGAAGTACCCTTTATCTACCCCTTTGTCACCTTTGTCACAATCTGAAATGAAAACCCCCCCGAGGTTTTAGTGACGTCTACCACTGACGTCGGTACTTTAATTTTCTGCGAATGAGGAACCTTCCTTTCAATACTGGTTAGATCTGTCGTATAACTTTTCGTCTCTGTAATGAAACGACTGATTCCAGACAGATCAGTTCCGATACCAAAAAGGTCACCAGTACATACCTACACTCTCAACCTGACACTTCTTTCGACTCACGGCTTCTTAACTACGCAAACTTGACACCACGACCTCTTCTGAGAACTCTCAGGGAACCTGACGTTTCTCTAGGCTGGTCAGGTAAGACTTCCTCTAGTCGGGACCCTAAAGAAACCTCCCTTACTACGACTTCGACTTTGAGGTCATGAAACCGGTGGACTACGCTTTTCAACTGAGTAACCTTTTCTGAGACTACGAACCTCCCTAACCCCCGTCCTCCTCTTCCCCTGCTGTCTCCTACTCTACCGACCTACCGTAGTGACTGAGCTACCTGTATTCAGACTCAACCACTACCTGTCCCTCGAGACCACACGACACTAAGTACTCCAGCGTTTCTCAGTCTGTGCTGACTCGCTGACTTGACTTGACTTCCCTCCCGATACCAATAGACTGTTAGTCGAAGAGTCTATGGTCAGAGACGAGAATCTTCCTGGGTATCAAGTCGATTTTTGAACAAGTCGGAATTTGGGTCGTTGTAAGGAAGGACTCACTAATCTATTCTTCGGTCTTGTGCTAACGGTAGTTCAGGATCGAAATTTAATAAGTCGGTCCCTCCCGAATTTTCTATTCGCAAATCTTTTAGGACTACTTTGATACAAATGTCTACCGTCGAGGAAGCACCTATTTCCTCTGGTATTCCGTCCAAAACGTCACCAGTGTAATAGATTTTAAAAGATCTCATTTTAAAATCGTGGACTGGGAGACCACGATTTAATCACTTAACTAACGAAATTCGTCTCGGAATGTCGACCCCTGATTTCTCTCACTTGTGGATATGACTGAGATTTATACGAATGAATTAGGTAGTACGAGTACGACGGTACACCTTCATTTCTTTGAAATTTTGGAGTTTACAGTAGGGGTAATTTATGATGGTTCTTTAATACGTGGAGAATCTACGTGAATTCGATGGGTTTCTTCGTCGTCATTATATGAGGACCCCCGTAGTTTCCCTATTAAGACTGTATTACCTCCGTTTATCCTCTCGGTTGACTGTTCGCTTTTTCCGTCGGTGGGTGCAAAATTATGAGTCCGAAGGGAGAAGACACTATTCTAAGGGTGACTGTATTTTGGGTTCATAAGAGGGTTCCTTGAAGTTATGAGAAAAAGAACACTTCTAAGAGATGAGGGAAGACTTACTGAAGTTTGTCTTCTACTTTTTGAACACAACGGGAGAGAGATCGTGGGTTGTCTTTTAAGAATTTTGAGATGTGGTTTGAAAGGTAAACCCTTAACTTTTATGAATGGTTGAAGGATTCTCAGAAAAGAAGAAAAAAAAAAGAAAAAATAAAAAATAAAAATAAAAATGAAATAAAATGAAATGTTATGACATATCCAAAACGGTATGTAACTGTACTTAGGTCGTGCCCACATATACGTAAGGGTTTGTACTTGGGGGGAGGGTGGAGGGAGGGGTATTGTAGAGAGACCCAGTAGTGGTACATGGTCGGGGTTCGTACGACATAGGACGCAGCCTGTATCTGACCGCTAAGCTAAGAATATACTATCATATGTACAATGTTACGGTAAGAGGGTTTAGTAGGGTGGGAGAGGGAGAGGGAGTCTCAGGTTTTAGGCAATATGTGTAGACACAGAAAAAACGACAGAACGTATGTTCCAGAACGTTTATCTTGATGGAATACTGGGTCGTTAGGGTGAAGACCCGTATGTGTGGCTCCTTTGGTCTTAACTTTCTCTGTGTACATGGGGTTACAACTAGTGTCGTGACAAATATTATCGGTCCTGTACTTTGTTGGATCTACAGGTAGTCGTCTACTTACCTATTCTTTCGAGACCATGTATATGTGTTACCTCATAATGAGTCGGTAATTTTTCTTATGTAAACTTAGTCAAGACTACTCTACCCACTTNCCTCGGCTAATATGTCTCACTTCATTCGGTCTTTCTTTTTGTGGTTACGTCATATGATTGTGTATGTATACCTTAAATCTTTCTACCGTTACTGCTGGATTCTCAGAAAAGTTCCCTTTTCCTAATTATGTAAAAATAATTATTCAAAAATAATTAGAGCAAAAATATTCGGTCTAACAATTTCCTACTTTTCCGACAGTCTTATTAGGGGTATCGTTGGTGAGTCAAGAGGGTCCGAATGTTCACATGTCCTTCTATAGGACCTCTCCTGACCGTCTATCTGAAGTGAGCATACGGTTTTCGGTTCCCTGTAGTTTTTGATGACCAAACCCAACTGTGGAAATGGTCCACCTATCTCGGTACTTTAATTTTCTACGAACGAGGAACCTTCTTTTAGATACTGGTTGGATCTGTCGTATAACTTTACGGGTGTTTCCAGGTATATCGTTTTTGATACCAAAAAGGTCATCAGTACATACCCACACACTCAACCTGGTATTTCTTTCGACTACGACTTCTTAACTACGAAAACTTGACGACACGACCTCTTCTGAGAACTCTCAGGGAACCTGACGTTCCTCTAGTTTGCTCAGTTGGGATTTCCTTGAGTCAGGACTTATAAGTAACCTTCCTGACTACGACTTCGACTGAGAGGTTATGAAACCAATAGACTACGTTTCTCGGTTGAGTAACCTCTTCTGGGACTACGACCCTTTCTAACTTTCGTTTTCGTCTCCTCTCGTCGTCTTCTACTGTACCAATCTATCGTAGTGACTGAGTTACTTGTACTTAGACTCGTTTAAAGTCCTCTATCACTTCCTGTCTCCTCGGGTCGTACGACCCCAGGTACCCCAGTGTTTTTCGGCCTGTACTAAGTCGATGACTTGTTATTATTGTTCTTTTGGATGAATTCCTCTATTTTCTGGGCATGAGTCTTTTGACATTCTGTGACTACTTTCTTTAGTTTCTACTGTGTTTCTCTACCTCTCTATATGGTATAAGAACCTATCCTTCTTAGTTATACTATTTTTAATGTTTATGAGGGACTTCCAGATGTTTAAGTTACGTTAGTGACAGTTTAATGGTTACCGTAAAAAGTGTCTAAATCCTGTTTTTAAAAATGTTAAACACGTACGCACGATTCAGCGAAGTAAACATAGGATGAGAAACACTGGGATACCTGAAATCGGACAGTCCGAGAAGACAGGTACCCTAAGAGGTCCGTTCTTATGACCTCACCCAACGGTACGGGAGGAGGTCCCTTAGAAGGACTGGGTCCTTAACTTAGAGACAGAGAATACAAAGGACTTTATCGTCCACCAAAAAAACGAACAAACAAACAAAAAATGGTGATAGTGGTGGACCCTTCGGTGGTTCTTCGTTAGATGTTTAAGTTACGTTAAGGATAGTTTAATGACTACCGTCAAAAGTGTCTAGTCTTGTTCTTTGTTAATGTTAAACATACCTTTGTGTTTTCTGGGACTTACTGGTTTCTTTAGAATTCTCTGTACCTTCACTACCTTAGTCTGAGGGATGAAGTCTCATTCGATGTTTCCATCAGTAGTTCTGTCATAACATGACCGTGTATTTGTCTTTGCATCTAGTTACCTTGTCCTATCTTTCGGGTCCCTATTTGGGTATTTGGATGCCAGTGGATTAAATGCAGTTTAGTCCGTGATTATATGTCACCTCTTTTCTGTCAGAGAAGTTGTTCACCATGACTCTTTTGACTTGTTGACGTACATTTTCTTACTTTAATCTTATCTTAGGGAACCTGACGTTCATCTAGGTTGGTCAGGTAAGACCTCTAGTTGGGACCCTAAAGAAACCGTCCTTACTACGATTTCGACTTTGAGGTCATGAAACCGGTGGAGTACACTTCTTCTCAACTGAGTAACCTTTTCTGAAACTACGACCCTCCCTAACCCCCGTCCTCCTCTTCCCCTGCTGTCTCCTACTCTACTGACCTACCGTAGTGCCTGAGCTACCTGCACTCAGACTCACTTGAGGCCCTCTACCACTACCTGTCCCTCCGGACCGCACGACGCTAAGTACCCCAACGTTTCTCAACCTGTGCTGACTCGCTGACTTGACTTGACTTGACTTGACTATTGTGGTATGGTCTCTTCCGTTACCGTGGGGTGAGGTCATGAGAACGGACTTTTTAGGGTACCTGTCTCCTCGGACCATCCGACGCCAGGCACCCCAGCGTTTCTCAGTCTGTGCTGACTCGCTGAAGTGAAAGTGAAAAGTGAAAGTACGTAACCTCTTCCTTTACCGTTGGGTGAGGTCACAAGAACAGACCTCTTAGGGTCCCTGCCCCCTCGGACCACCCGAAGGTAGATACCCTAACGTGTCTCAGCCTGTGCTGACGTCGTTGAATCGTCGTCGTCGTCGTATTGTGGTATCTGTTTTTATATAAGTTTTACCTAATTTCTGGTTTTAAATTCCAGTCTGTGATATTTGAGTCTCCTTTTGTATCCGTCTCATGAGAAACTGTATTTAATGTTCTTAAAAAAACTGGGTGGAGGGTCTAATTACTTATCTATAAGTATATATTACTTATATTTTCGTTTATATTTATTCGTCCTGGATTAATTTAAATTTTAGAAAACGTGTCTTTTTTTTTTGATATTTGTATTGTTTATCTGTTGGGAGTCTTACCCTATTTTATAAACGTTTATTCCGTAGACTACTTCCTAATTAGAGGTTTTATATGTTGTCGAGTACATCGAGCTTAGTTTTTTTATTCGTTGGGATAGTTTTTAACCCACCTTCTGAATTTATCTGTATAGAGGATTCTTCTATATATTTACCGGCTGTTTATGTACTTTTCTACGTGTCGTAGTGAGTAATGATTTATTTAAGTTTATTTTCGATGGCACTCTATAGTGGAGTGTTACTAGTCTCACTGGTAGTAGTTTATTAAGTGTTTGTTATTTACGACCTCTCTTATACCTCTTTTCCCTTGTGAGAACATTACAACCACCCTCATATTTAACTTTATCGGTCATACCTCTCGTCATATCTCAAATTTTTTTTTTTTTTGTTGATTTTTATCTTGATGGTATATTGGGTCGTTAGGGTGATGACTCTTTTGGTATTAAAAATTATTATGTATGTGGGGTTAAAGTATCGTCGTGATAAATATTATCGGTCCTGTTCCTTCGTTGGAATTTACAGGTAGTTGTTTCCTTATCTATTTCTATACCATGTATACATTACCTTTCAACGAGCCTGTATTTTTCCCTGTTTTAACACAGTATACATCTCTGTACCTACCTGGATTTCAGACAGCATATAACACTTCATTTAGTTTTTCTCTTTTTGTTTATAGTATATAATTACGTATATATACCTTAGATCTTTTTACCATCTCTACTCGGATATACGTCCCGTCCTTATCTCTGTGACCGTATTTACCTGTACACCTGTACCACCTCCTTCTCCCACCCTACTTAACCCTCTAACCCTGACTACATACACGTGACGGTTCACATTTTCTCTGTCGATCACGTTTACGACATATCATGTCTTTTGTGTAGAGTCACGATACATAACTCGATCTACCCACCTTGACCCCACCCCACACTCCCTTCAAGTTCTCCATCTCCTATATACATATGTATATCGACTAATTAAAACAACATGTCGTCTTTCATTGTATTGAACATTTCGTTAATATAGGGTATAAATTTTTTTATAAGACAAAAAACGTAACAGTATCTTTAAAATCTAAGTAGAACGGTTCATAAAATTTTTACACGATTTTAAAAATAAATTTAATACAATTTAGACATTTTGTCAAATCGTTCTGAACTGTATAATTATTTTAACTCCGGAAGTTAAGTATTTGTATTACATAGAGGTGTAAATAAATCAGGAAGTAAATAATTAGAGTCGTTGTAACGTGTCAAAATCATTCACAAATTAGGATTCACATGACACCAAAATCACGATAAAATTAAAAAAATTATTAAGTAAAAGTTTAACAAATTGTACGAATATATTTTTACACTCTAAATGAAGAAGGAAAGATTTCAAATACGGAAAAACAGGTGAAGTGATAATACTACTCAACCTAACGGTCATGTTAGAACTTATCTTCACCACTTCCGTCCTTAATAAAATAAAATAAAAAACTATAACTCCCTACAGGAGTTATAAAGTAGTAATATTTATTAAATTCGATATCAAAATGAGTGTCAAAGGAGTAAAACCACTTCAACATGGATAAGGATAAAAGGACTCCCTAAAATTAGTACTTAACAAAAAGTAAACGATTCAGTACAGACTGAGAAACACTGGGGTACCTGACGTCGTACGGTCCGAAGAAACAGGAAGTGATAGAAGACCACAAACGACTTTGAGCACAGGTAACTCAACTACTACGGTAGGTTAGTAGAGTAGGAGACAACGGGGGAAGTGAAAGACGGAAGTTAAAAAGGGGTGTAGTCCCAGAAATGGTTACTCAACCGAGAAACGTAGTTCACCGGTTTCATAATCTCAAAGTCGAAGTCTGCCTAAACTTAGTACTTACTCGGGACTTAAAGCAGTTTATCATAAAGACGTGAATAATTTTACTATAAACAAATAAAGAGTAATAAGACGGTTATATCATTTAATGTGACTTAAAAGTTTACGTTTTGGTTGGAACGTAAAGACCCTATTCGGGGTGAACCAGTGACACATGACGGAAATACATATAACAAACTGAACTCAACGATTATAAAACAATTCCTACAAACTTAGATATAAGTACTTAAAATGACTAGACATTAGAATAAAGGGGTAGGGAAAAAAAGATGGGGAGGAGGAAGAGGAGGAGAAAAAAGGAAATATAAATAAATAAAATTTACTTTGTTTCTATTTAGAGAAATTACTTTTTTCCATGTTGAGTGTTTCTTATATCTGTAGTATTTTGTAATCTGTGGATTGTTGTTTCTTTTTTTCTATATATTTCGTTTTTAGTCTACTATATATTCCCTTTTATTTTTTATATATTAGTATCACTCTGTATAATTATAAAAAGACTTATAAAATAGTTTACGTCTTTTTTATTCTCCTCATATAATTTACAACAGTACAATTATTAAAATTTTATTATCAAAATATAAATTGAAATAATTAACATATAGGATACGTTGATATAAATTTTAAAATATGGAGTATGTAACAATAATCTATAGGTATCCTGTAAATCTTTTTGACCGTTTTTTATTTGAATTATTTTAAAGTTTTTCATCTTAAGAAAAAAGACACACTAAGTCAATATTTATCTGTACATATAATATAAACTTTAATAAAACGTAATATCTAATAATGTTCTATAACTCATATTAAGGACACGATATGTTATTTGAAAACAACCAACAACATGTAGATAGAAATTTATTCTTTAGATCGTAAGATAAATGTAATTGAGTTTGTTTATCTTAGTTTTAAAGTATTTAAAGTCAATCCGTTTTTAAGTATTCAAAACCTCTCTTGTTCTACCGTCTTCTCATCCACCTGCACCTCATGTAGAGAGAGGTACCTATGTAGTCCTTGTGTCGAAGTCTGTGTCTTCACGTGCGTCTTGTGGTCGACTCTCGCTTGTCCTCATGGACTGGTCACCTATTCTTATACATCTTGGTACGTTTTGAGGTATCCTGTTTCCCTGACCCCCTTTTTTGTCCTCCCAATCATCCTGACCTGGACGGGAGTCGGCCACCCCCTTGACTTCGTCCCCAGGTTAGGGGTGTAACCCCGTTAACAGACTCAGTCTCCTCTTTGTAAATTTCGATTCTCACTTTGTCGACTAAACCCCGTCGGATTCACCTTACTCTTAGTCTGTCAGGAACTCGTCAGTATGTATGGGACCTATTTCTACGTCCAGGGGACCTTCCATGTCGTTGACCCTCGACCTCAAATCCTTAACACCGTGTTAGGGTCCCACTCCCGACGACAACTGACACCTCTCTGCCTAGCTCCCCTACACTCCCTCCTCTAACACCACCCTTTACGGACACCTCCTTTCGACCCGTCGGTACCTTCGTTCCGCTATGACGACTCAGTACGTAGCCCCATCTCGGTAGTGATATCGGAGAGAGAGGGGTGTCCGGTAGTAGCCGTCGACTTGTTATCTCTCCGACCGGGTAGTTTGTGGACTACGTGACTTGATGTCTCATCCTGGGGTAGGTTCCACGGGGAAATTCACAGACTACTCGGTTACATGTCTCATCCTGGGGTCTGTCCCTCCGGGAAGATACACGGACTACGTGGTTTAATGTCTCTTCTTGGGGTCCGTTCCCTCGGGAGATTCATGGACTTATCTCCCTCGATGTCTCTTTCTGACTAGTTTCTCCGGAAGTGGTCGATGTTCTCCGAACTTTTTTCTGAGACTATCCCGGTATTGAGGACGGTGTCTCTGTCAGGTACAGGGACTTGTGAACTGCGGTGACCTCAGGGTCGTTCGGTTTGTCGACGTGGTGGAAGTACGAGTTGAGAATGACCCCGTCTCGACGGTGTCCGTTTTTTTTTTTTTTTTCAGAACACACAGGTACGTACGTCCTAACGAAATCATCACAGACTGAGAAACGCTGGGACATCTGACACCAGACGGTCGGAAGAGACAGTCACTCCCCCCAAGAGCTCCGTTCTTATGACCTCGTATAACCGGTTATGACCAACGGGATGGGAAAAAGTCAAGTCAAGTCGAGTCAGCGAGTCAGCACAGACTGAGAAACGTTGGGGTACTTAGTGTCGTTCGGTCCGGAGAGACAGGTAGTGGTTGAGGACCTCAAATGGGTTTGAGTACAGGTAGCTCAGCCCTACGGTGGGTCGGTAGAGTAGGAGACAGTAGGGGAAGAGGAGGACGGGGGTTAGGGAGGGTCGTAGTCCCAGAAAAGGTTTCTCAGTTGAGAAGCGTACTCGACCGGTTTAATAACCCCAAAGTCGAAATCGTAGTCAGGAAGGTTACTTGTGGGTCCTGACTAGAGGAAATCCTACCTGACCAACCTAGAGGAAAGTCAGAAATCAGGTTCCCTGAGAGGTCTCAGAAGAGGTTGTGGTGTCAAGTTTTCGTAGTTAAGAAACCGCGAGTCGAAAGAAGTGTCAGGTTGACAGTGTAGGTATGTACTGGTGACCTTTTCGGTATCGGTCTCGTGATATAAAGGACGAAGGGATCGGTGGTTGGGGGAACTCATGGACCACGACGGTCTTGGGGACGTGG
Source organism: Capra ibex (assembly GCA_006410555.1). Taxonomy (NCBI): domain Eukaryota; kingdom Metazoa; phylum Chordata; class Mammalia; order Artiodactyla; family Bovidae; genus Capra; species Capra ibex. The sequence goes on along the minus strand of SJYO01038709.1, from coordinate 11,440,126 downwards.
GGTTCGTCGACGTGGTGGAGGTGTGGACCGGGAGTGTCCCCGTTTGGGTTCAGGAGGTTCCGTTTGAGTCTTCGTTTAGGGTCACCTACTGCGTGTACGTCTCCAGCTTTATTTTGGTATTAACCTTTGGGTCCCCGTCACACCGATTCCTTCTTCTGAGTTTTGGAAGAACGGTCGACATGTTCCACTTCTAATTTAGATGTACTAGTTGATCCGTCTGAGACGTGGATACCTTAAATATTTTCCAGTAACTCTCACGGGTGTTTTCTTTTGTGTCAAGACTATCAAGACTATCGACACCTGTAACCTCCGTTCTTGTGTGCCCTCATCCTGGTCTAGTCTTAGACTCGAAGGGTGTGTCGTCTCCAGTCGTGTCACAACCTCCCGTAGGATCCCTCCACTCCACCTGACACTGAGGGTCACTCCCTTTCACGAGACTATCGTCGCTGAGTTCTTTTTTATAAATAATGAGAATACAAAATTGAACAAAACATCTAAGAAAACTTATAAAAAGAAAAAGAAAGGAAAAGGGAGTGAGACAACATAAACAACTAATAACCGTGATACTTTAGGTTAATTCAAAAAATCGAAAAAAAAAGAGTCAGTGTAAAAAACGACAACAATATTTGGAGACGGGGGTGTAACCCGAAAACGTCAAGACACCTCAAAAGGAAAAACAAGAAAATATTAAAAAAATTTGGATAATAATAATAAGATGTAAATAAGTAAACAAACGAGACGGATGACAATAAACGGGGAACGTCAATTAGAAATTACATATATTTAGAAATAGATGGAGATAAATTGAAACATAATAGATAATAAAGAAAAGAAAGAAAGGAAAGGAGAATTGCATAAACAATCAAAATAAAAGTAACGAAATAAGGAGTTAACCGTTGAACGAAATCAAAATAAAGGGTTAAACACAAAATCACTCAAAAGAAGACCATCTATATTAAAAAACAAAGGAGACAATCGGTCAAGTTATATAACATGAAATAAAAACAACCTGACAAAACTAAAACGAATACCTACATATACATATACACATATAAGTCAGTGTGAAAAAATAACAGTAATATTTGAAGACGGAGATAAAACTCCAAAACGTCAAGACACCTCAAAAGGAAGGGACGGGGGGTGGACAAAAAAAAAAGGAAGGAGGTAAAAAAAGAAGAAAAGAGAAAAAATATTAAAATTGAAAATTTGGATAATATAAAAAGATGTAAATAAGGAAACGTATCGAAAGGATGACAAGAAAAGTGGAACGTCAATTAGAATTACATATATTCAGAAGTAGATGGAGATAAATTGAAACGTATCGATAAGAAAGAAAGAAAGGAAAGGATAGTTGTATAAACAATCAATACAAAAGTAACGAATAAGGGGTGAACCGTGGAATGAAATTAAAACAAAAGGTCAAACACGAACAATCAAAACAAGAGTTTAGTATTTATATTAAAAAAATAAAGGAAATAAGCGGTCCAGTTAGAAATAAAAACAACCTGACAAAACTGAAATGAGTACCCACATATACATGTACACATATAAGGTAATAAAATTAATAATAAACGGACCAAAACATTGGTGATAAACAGAACCCAATTAGAAACCAAAGAAGAAAACTATAAACAAAATTAGAGTGAATTACGGTATTGTTTTGTGACTCCCTTAGAAATAAGGACTGATCTCTAGTTCGAGACTCGGAAACCTTACCCTCGTGACTGAGGTTCGGAGATCTGATGGTCTCTTGATTGGGATCCCTCATAGTCTATCACTCTTGAGTGTGTTTCCTTTGGTGAACTTGCGTTCTGGGTCGTAGTGGGTTGGTGGTCATCGTGAGACACGTCCTACGGAGTAGATTTGTTGTTCGTTTTGTTTTTATGTTTGGTCTAGTAATCGTCTGTCCTCATGGTGGAGTGAGTCGGAACGGGTAGTCTCCTTTTTATTTGTTTGTTTGTTTTTGAGTCGTGTTTAGAGTGGGACATACTTCGAGTATGTTTGGTGACCTGGTTGGAATCCTCCCTTCTTTGGTTTTCCTTCCCTTTTAAGTTGCAAGAAGTTCCTTTCTTAAGTTGAAAGGAACTTCGAACCCTTTTCGTCTGGAGTTCGAGTTATTCAATTTTTTTTTATTACTTTTCCGTCTCTTTATAACGTGTTTACTTCCTTATTTGATCTTTGTGTCTCCAGGTTTATTTACTTCTCCTTTGTCCTTTTGATAGACTTTTTCTTAAGTCTTTTTACTATCATTTCTAGTTTTTGGAACTTTTGTTTTACCTCTTCTACGTTCTGAGTTAATTGTCTCTGGATCTTCTTAATTTCTTATTTGTATGTCTCTATTTGTCGTGTTTACGACTTTAATTTTTATGAGATCTTCCTTAGTTATCGTCTTATAGACTTCGTCTTCTTACTTAGTCACTTAACTTTCTATTTTACCACCTTTATTGAAGACTTCTCGTCTTATTTCATTTTTCTTACTTTTCTTGACTCCTATCAGAGTCTCTGAAGACCCTGTTATAGTTTACGTGGTTATAAGTTTAATATCCCCAGAGTCTTCTTCTTCTCTTTTTCTTTCCCATACTCTTTTGAAAACTTCTCTATTATCAACTTTTAAAGGGTTTGTAACTTTTCTTTTGTCAGTTACTTCAGGTTCTCCGTGTTTCTCAGGGTATGTACTATTTGGGTTCCTCTTTTTACGGTTCTGTGTATGATTAGTTTGATTGTTTCTGATTTCTGTTTCTTATAATTATCGTCGTTTCCTCCTCGTTGTTCATTGTATGTTACCTTTGAGGTATCCGAAGTGTCGAATAGAAAGTCGCCTTTGAGACGTCCGGTCTTCCCTTACCGTATTATATAAACTTCATGACTTTCCCTTTTTAGATGTTACTTCTAATGAATTCCTCGAGTAAGTTTTGACTACCTCTTTATTTTTCGAAAAGTCTATTCGTTTTCAACTCTTAAGTCATGGTGGTTTGGTCAAAACTAGAAGGGACCACCGAGTCTCCAATTTCGTAGACGGAGGTTACGCCCTCTGGGCCCAAGTTAGGGACCCAACCCTTCTAGGGGACCTCTTTCTTTACCGTTAGGTGAGGTCATAAGAACTGACCTCTTAGGGTACCTGTCTCTTCGGACCATCCAATGTCAGGTGCCCCAGCGTTTCTCAGCCTGTGTTGACTCGCTGAAGTGGAGTGGAGTTTGGTCAAAATATAGTTTACAATTTACCTTAATATATCAGTACTTTATGTTCTCTTCTTTTTTCTAGATGTTTTAGTTGACTTTTGTTAATTCTTTTACCGTGATCCTTGTATATATAGTTATTAATGAAATTTACATTCACCTAATTTACGAGGTTGGTTTTCTTTTCTGTCCGACTTACCTATGTTTTTGTTCTCGGTGTATATACGACAGATGTTTTTAGGGTAAAGTCTGAATTTCTGTGTATATCTGATTTTCACTCTCCTACCTTTTTATAAAAATACGTTTACCCTTCGTTTTCTTTCGACCTCAGTGTTAGGAGTATAGTCTGTTTTATCCGGAATTTTATTTCTTCTAATGTTCGCTATTCCTTCCTGTGATGTATTAGTTCCCTAGTTGGGTTCTCCTTCTGTATTTTTAACACTTATAGATACGTGGGGTTTATCCTCGTGGAGTGATGTATTCTGTTGTGTTTGTCTGTATTTTCCTCTTTTATTATCATTGTTATTATTGTGGAGTGAGTGTGGTTACCTGTCTAGTATTTTTTGTCTTTTAATTATCACTTTGTGTTCAGAATTTACTATGTAATCTACTCTCCCTAAGGTAACTATAGAAGTCTTGTAAGGTAGGTTTACGTCTTCATATGTGGAAGAAAAGTTCACGTGTACCTTGTAAGAGGTCTTATCTGGTGTAGAACCCAGTGTTTAGTTTGGAGTCATTTAAATTCTTTTAACTTTAGTATAGTTCGTAGAAGAGACTGGTGTTACGAAACTCTGATCTATAGTTTATGTTCTTCTTTTTTTTTGACATTCTTTGTGTTTGTGTACCTCTAATTTGTTATGTAAAGATTTATCGGTTATCCAATGACTTCTTTAGTTTTCTCTTTATTTTTTTAAAAGATCTTTGTTTACTGATACTTTTGTACTTTTGTGTTTTGGATACCCTACGTCGTTTTCGTCAAGGTTCTCCCTTCAAATATGGTTATGTTAGGATGGAGTTCTTTGTTCTTTTTGTAGTTTATCTACTAGATTGAAATGTGGATTGTGTTGACCCTTTTCTTCCTCTTTTTTGTGGTTTTAATCATCTTCCTTTTTTTCGTATTTCTAGGTTCGTCTTTACTTACTTTTTCTTTATTTTCTTTTTTATCATTTCTAATTATCTTGATTTTCGACCAAGAAACTCTTCTATTTTAACTGTTTGTAAACCGGTCTGAGTAGTTCTTTAGTTTAAATTTTTAATCTTTACATTTTCCTTTCCAATGTTGTCCGTTACGTGTTTATTTTTCCTTATATTCTCTGATAATACTTGTTGATGTACCGTTATTTTACTTATTGGACCTTCTTTACCTGTCTAAGAATCTTTCCAAGTTAGAAGGTTCTGACTTGGTCCTTCTTTATCTTTAATGTTTGTTGGGTCAATGTTCGTGACTTTAACTTCGACACTAGTTTTCAGAGGTGTTTTAATTTTCGGGTCTTGGTCTAACGAAGTGTCCTCTTAAGATAGTTTGTAAATCTCTTCTCGATTTCTTCTCGGACAGGAAGATTTTGAAAAAATTTTTAACGTCTCCTTCTTTGTGAAGGTTTGAGTAAGATGGTCCGATGGTAGTGGGACTATGGTTTTGGTCTGTTTCTGTTGTGTTTTTCTTTTGATGTCCGGTTATAGTGACTACTTGTATCTACGTTTTTAAGAGTTGTTTTAAAATCGTTTGTCTTAAGTCGTTGTGTAGTTTTTTGAGTACGTGGTACTAGTTCAACCAAAATAAGGTCCTTACGTCCCTAAGAAGTTATGTATGTTTAGTTAGTCACCCTATGTGGAATAATTGTTTAACTTTCTATTTTTAGTACACTATTAGAGTTATCTACGTCTTTTTCAGAAACTCCTTAAAGTCATGGGTAAATACTAATATTGAGAAGTTTTTATCCGTATCTTCCTTGGATGGAGTTGTATCATTTCCGGTATATACTGGTCGGATGTCGTTTGAAATAAGAGTTACCACTTTTTGACTTTCGTAAGGGAATTCTAGTCCTTATTCTGTTACCACAAGTGAAAGTGGTGATAACAAGTTGTATCAGGACCTTCAGGATCAATATCGTTAGTCTCTTCTTTTCCTTTATTTTCAATAAGTCTAGTCTTTTTTTCTTCATTTGGAGAGTGAGAAACTTCTACCGTACTATGACATACATCTTTTGAGATTTCTATCATAGTCTTTTAATGATCTCGATTAGTCACTTAAATCCTTTCAACATCTTATGTTTTAGTTATGTGTCTTTAGTGAACGTAAAGACATATGATTGTTACTTTTTAGTCTTTCTGGTTAATTCCTTAGTTAGGGTAAGTGGTAACGTTGTTTTTATTAATTTATAGATCCTTATTTGAATGTATTCCTCTGTTTCTTAACACGTTCTTTTTAATATTCTGTGATTACTTTCTTTAGTTTCTACTGTATTTGTCCACCTCTCTATAAGGTACAAGGATCCATCCTTCTTAGTTATAACACTTTTACTGATACGTTGGTTTACGTTAGATGTCTAAGTTACACTAGGGATAGTTTTATGGTTTCCGTAAAAAGTGTCTTGATCTTGTTTTTTTAAAGTGTTAAGTATACCTTTGTGTTTTCTGGGTCTTATCGGTTTCGTCGGAACTCTTTCTTCTTACCTCGACCTCCTTAGTTGGAAGGACTGAAGTCTAATATGATGTTTCGATGCCAGTAGTTCTGTCATACCATGACCGTGTTTTTGTCTTTATATCTGGTCGATTTGTTCTATCTTTGGAGTCTTTATTTGGGTACATGGATACCCATGGAATAAAAACTGTTTCCTCCGTTCTTATACGTTACCCCGTTTCTGTCGAAGAAGTTATTTACCAAGACACTTTTGACTTGGTGAGGTATATTTTCTTACTTTAATCTTATGAAAGATTGTGGTACGACGACGACGATTCAGCGAAGTCACCACAGGCTGAGACACGTTGGGGTATCTGCTGTCGGGTGGTCCGAGGGGGCAGGGACCCTAAGAGGTCCGTTCCTGTGACCTCACCCAACGGTAAAGGAAGAGGTTAATGTGTTTCTATTTGATTTTTACCTAATTTCTGGATGTACATTCCGGTCTTTGATATTTTGAGAATCTCCTTTTGTATCCGTCTTGTGAACTACTATATTTAGTTTCGTTCTAGGAGATACTGGGTGGAGGATCTCATTATCTTTATTTGTGTTTTCATTTGTTCACCCTGGACTGATTGAATATTCGAAAACGTGTCGTTTCCTTTGATATTCGTTCTACTTTTCTGTCGGGAGTCTTACCCTCTTTTATTATCGTTTACTTTGTTGACTCTTTCCTAATTAAAGGATCTATATGTTCGTCGAGTATGTTGAGTTATGGTCTTTTTGTTTGTTGGGTTAGTTTTTCATCCTTTTTCTGGATTTGTCTGTAAAGAGGTATCTTCTGTATGTCTACCGATTGTTTGCGTACTTTTCTACGAGTTGTAACGAGTAATAATTTCTTTACGTTTAGTTTTGATGTTACTCTATAGTGGAGTGTGTCCAGTCTTACCGGTAGTAGTTTTTCAGATGTTTATTATTTACGACCTGTCCTACACCTCTTTTCCCTTACGAAAATGTGACGACCACCCTTATATTTAACTATATCGGTGATCCCTTCTGCTATACCTCTAAGTAATTTTTTGATCCTTATTTTCGTGGTATACTGGGTCGATAGGGTGACGGTCCGTATATGGGACTCCTTTGGTTTTAAAATTTTCTGTGTACATAGGGTAACAAGTAACGTCGTGGTAAATGTTATCGATCTTGTACCTTCGTTGGATCTACAGGTAGTTGTCTACTTACCTATTTCTTCAACACTATGTATATGTATTACCTTATAATGAACCGGTATTTTTCCTTGTGTAAACTCAGTCAAGACTACTCCACTTACTTGGATCTTGGATAAAATGTCTTTCTCTTTCTATTTATAGTATAAGATTGTGTATATAAGCCTTAGATCTTCTTACCATGACTTCTTCAATAAATTTCCCGTCGTCACCTCTTTGACGTATCTCTTATCTGAATACCTGTACCCCTCTCCCCTCCTCTCCCACTCTACCTACCTTTCTCATTGTACCTTTGAATGTAATGGTATACATTTTGTCTATCGGTCGCCCTTAAACAACATACCGAGTCCTTTGAGTCCCAAGACATAGTTGGATCTCCCCATCCTACCCCTCCCTCTACCCTCCCTCCAAGTTTTCCCTCCCCTATATACATATGGATACCGACCAAGTACAACTCCAAACTGTCTTTTGTCGTTTTAAAACATTTCGTTAACAGGAAGTTAATTTTTTATTTAGTTTTTCTTTTTCTTTTAGAACAACCGGTAGTTCCAGTCTAAGGGACCCCTAAAGGACAGGGAAACAACTCAGGAGTCCAACCCTTCGGACTACACCCCAAGTCTTGGAATTGTTGTCACCCTATTGAAGTACCATAATAACAAGAGGTCAAACACCCAGTGGGTGGACCGTCCATACCTTAAAATAAAATAACACTAACACGGGGAGGATGACAGAGTGACACCGAACAGAAAACATCACTCCATTGAAATGAAAAAGAAAAAAAAACATCCAAGGTCACAGGAGAACAGTTATCAATAAGTTGTCGACCACGAGACCGTCCTCCTCTACTCACGTGTAGGAAGAAGGAGTGGTAGAACTTGGCCTTCGGAAAAAACAAACAAATAAAAAGAAAAAATTACGGAAATAGTCGAAAACCATAACTCCAATATGGCCAGATAATTTTACTTAACCCTTTAGAAGGAAGTAGAAGATAAGAGACTTTTAAAAAACACAATATTTAACCATAATAAGTAAGAAAATTACAAACTATCTTAAGTTGTCATTTTTATATACTTACCGGAACGTTAAAAAGAAATACTTTCTCGATAATTACTATTGACGTTAAAGAAATTATCTGTATTTTGATAAGTCTAAAAGACAAATTACAACTCAGTTAAAACCATTTAATTTTTTTTAATTAAAGAAGTAAAGTAAATTTAACGAGTTTAAAACCTTATCTGAACAGGTATAATAACATATGATCACAAACATTCTTTACATCACCATTACGACGAAAGTAACGACTAAACAAAAGGAACAAATCAGAACGATCTCATAATAGTCAAACAACTTAAAAAAATAAACAACTTGAAAATTTTAAATAAATAAACCGACACGACCCAGAATCAGTACCGGACGTCCTAGAAGTTGGAAGTAACGACGTACACCCTAGAAATGAACGTCGTACCCCTTAGAAATCAATACGTTACGCTTGTGAATCAACACTGTACACCCTTGATCAAAAGACTGGTCCCAAGTCTGGACTGGAGGGACGTAACCTTCGAACCTCAGAATCGGTGACCTGATGGTTCTTTCAGGGATAAATAATTTGAAAAATTTCCTTGATTTAACACCGGAAGAATTAAACAAGATAGTAAACGAAAAAAATATAAAGTAGATAAAGACGGAGATGGAAATAAAAACATACAGAAAAAGAATCAAATCAGTATGAAATGAAACAAAGAAAAAGGATCTAAGAGTTTTAATTCGAAGTCAAGTAATTAAATTTTGTAAAGAATAAAAGATTAAATTTGTATATTTCAATATTTAACGGTATGTTCGTGACGAAAATCGACCTAGGGTGTGTAAAACTATACAACATAAAGTGACAAGGTAAGTTTGATACAAGATTAAGGGAAACACTAAAGAAGAAATAAATCTTCAAATAACTAATTAAAGATTGATGAATAACAAAAAGATCGATAGAACGTTGTAAACATCGAATTGTGATAATACCAGTATCTTGTAAGAGTTATACTAAAGTAAGAGATATACTAAATTTAAAGAGTTAAATAACGCTGAACAAAATACTTGGTCAGAGAACCCCTTGAACAAAATACCAGAGAGCCACTTACATGTTACTCGAGAACTTGTCTCATACGTCAGTCTTCTAAAACGTATCAGAAAAGATATTTAAATTTACAGTTGCACAAACTAACATAACAAATCTAGGTGATATAGAAATGACTGAAAAACAAAAGAAAAAGATATTTAAAGACTCTCTTTCCAACCAATTTTAGAGAATGATGTTACCAAGTTAACGGATAAACAGGGTATTCGAGACGATCAAAGACGAATACATGAAACTCCGAAAAAAATAATTAGCATAGGTACAAATACTAAAAATAAGGACTACTTATACAGTAAAACGTAAATACTTTATCGTTAGAAACCCCAATTATAAAGAAAATACCTCAGATAAAATAGTCTATAATTATATCGGTAAAGTCTGAAGTATACTAATAAACGGTCCGTATCGGTAAACTTAGGTAAAAGAAAGTTGGAGAGACTCAGAAATGTAAATATCACCCGAAGAACATCTATTGTATATCAAACTAAACAGAAAAATTAAGTAAAACTATTAGGGATGGAAAGTCAATCTCGTGAATCAGATAATTGTACATTACGTTAATTAACTTTACCAACCTAAATTCTTATAATAAAATAAGAAAAAAAGGGGATAAAAAGAGAAGATCGAAAACAGGATGATAAAGAAAAAGGATAGAACAAAACCTAAACGATTGAAAAAAGTGACATTTGTAGAAAAGTAAAATAGATAATTACCGTTAGGTGAGGTCATGAGAACGGACCTTTTAGGGTACCTACCTCCTCGGACCGTCCGATATCAGGTAACCCAGTGCTTCTCAGCCTGTACTGACTCGTGGAAGTGAAAGTGAAAAGTGAAAGTACGTAACCTCTCCTTTACCGTTGGGTGAGGTCACAAGAACGGACCTCTTAGGGTCCCTGTCACCTCGGACCACCCGACGGTAGATACCCCAACGTGTCTCAGCCCGTACTGACTTCGTTGAATCGTCGTCGTCGTCGTCGTCGTAAACGTAAAAATTCACCAATAGGATGTCTAACATCATATGTATGGATTGAAGTGGTACACAAACCTCAAGTATCTTTTATATTTTGACCGTTGTATATGTAAATAATAATGTCGTTAGGAGTTAGAAAATATGTTATAAATTATGTATATCGATACATATGATTAGATGTATGTAATATTTGAATTCAGTCAGAATAAGTGTGTGTATATGTCATTCAGCACAAAATTTCTTTCATTCTCTTTTTTATGAAAAAATTTTTTATATTTAAATAAATTTAACCTCCAATCAATGAAATGTTATAACGTAACCAAAACGGTATGTAGTTGTACTTAGGTGGTGTCCATACGTGCACAAGGGATAGGACTTGGGGGGATGGAGGAGGGAGGGGCATCGTAGGGAGACCCAGCAGAGTCACGTGGTCGGGGTTCGTAGGTCATAGTACGTAACTTGGACCTGACCGTTAAACAAAGTATTTGTGGCTATGTCATATGATTACGTATATATACCTTAAATCTTTCTACCATTACTATTGAGACATACACTTTGTCGTTTTCTCTGTGTCTACATATCTTGTCAGAAAACCTGAGAAACCCTCTCCCGCTCCCACCCTACTAAACCCTCTTAACGTAACTTTATACATATTTTTTATAAAAAAATATAAGTGGGTCTATAAATATAAAAACTACGAAAAGTAAATCAGGATTTCTAGACCCAAAGGGAGATCGTACTAAAAAGATGTTGGATTTCTTAGGACAAGTCAAAAACATATCAGATCTAGATCACCGTCACTCAATAAAGTCTTAAGGAAATGGACTCTTATAGAATTAAAATGGAGGTAAGAACTTCCAATAAAAATGATCTACATCTTAAGATTTGACTGTTAAAAAGAAAGTCGTGAAATTACTATGATGAGGTGAGAGGAGACCTGAAGTACTTAAGACTTATAATACTAAACTTAACAAAGTCTATAAATTTAACAAAGTATATATTAACAGGGTATATATTCCACAGTAAAAAGTGACCGATAAAAGATCTAAAGAAAAAATAGAAAGTAAAGATCTTCTAACGGAGAATACATAAGTTCACATCAAAGAAGTATAAATAGAAGAAACCCAAGACTACACCACTTACTTAGACATTGAACTAAAGGAAACGGTTTAACACACTCAACAGTCGGTAAACAAGAAGTGTATCCCCGAAGGGGTCATCGAGTCGACTATTTCTTAGACGGACGTTACGTCCTCTGGACTCAAGCTAAGGACCGAATCCTTCTAGGGGACCTCCTCTCGTACCGTTGGGTGAGGTCATAAGACCGAACCTCTTAGGGGTACCTGTCTCCTCGGACCGTCTGATGTAAGGTACCACAACGTTTCTCAGTCTGTACTGACTCTAATCTCTAAGGGTCAATTTTATTCCATTAATCTAAGAATTTCGACACTGGGAGAAACGTAAAGGGAAGAACAAAGGAACGTCACAAGAAAGAAAGGAGTAGAGTACCACAAGAGGGTAAGACTCGGAGATAAAGGGTTGGGGGGGGGGGGTGTGTGTGTGTGTGCGTGTATTTGTGTGTGCGTGGGACCTCTACTTATCGACATTTTAAGATGTTGGTGTTTCCCAAAGAGATTCCCTCTCATCGTTTCCTCTCCTTTCGAGTGAAGTTAAGGTTGAGACACCTCTCGCCCCAGAACTCCTTGTCTTATCATCCCCGTCAAATCTCCTCTCTTTTCGTTCGGTTCAGGAATCCCGGACACACTTCCTTTACTTTCCCTTGAACACCGACTCTCGTCAGTTACACTAAGTCTTATGAAACACGGGAGGGATGGATGTAGGACACCGGTATCTCTTTGTCTGGTTTTCTAGGAGAAAAACAACCGGATTTTTATATCGAATTTTAAAAAAAATTTATATTTAAATGAATTTAACCTCCAATTAATGAAATGTTATAACACAACCAAAACGGTATGTAGTTGTACTTAGGCGGTGTCCTATGTGCACAAGGGGTAGGACTTGGGGGGAGGGAGGAGGGAGGGGTATGGTAGGGAGGAATAGTACACTTTTTTTTATATATATATATATCGAATTCGTGTAGACACATATAAGTACTACGTTTTGGTGAGGTGTTGTGTAGGGCAGGAAAAGCAAAAGTTTTATTAATCGTGTATAGTAAAAGGGTGGACAGGAGAACTATTTGAGTCGGTTAAGGTTATGTACGAAGTTAAGTTAAATCTTTCAAAATTAAGGGTCACAAAGAGTCCATTTTACTGTCCATATCTTCCATCGTGACAAATCACTTTTCTCCTTCTAACCGAAAACTTATTATCCTGGAGTCGAGTTTAGATTTAAAACAGGGAATGATCGACACACTAGAACCCGGTCTGTAATTCGGAAGTAAAGATCCAAATATGTTAATCTTAATGTCATGTGAGGAGCCCCAACAACGCCCTCGGTTTACTTTATCCCGAATATTTGTAAACCGTTTATTACTGACTTTTTTATCTATGTATAATAAATGGAGAGGTAGTATCCGTTCTCAACCCCTTGAAGATCTATGTTCTAAAAGATCAAATACTAAGTCGGTTAACTCGGAACACGAATTCCTTCTCGTAGACATCGGTAGTGTAGACTCACATTTAAGATTAGGACGACGAAGGACAAAGAAAAAAAAAAAAGTTGAGATTTTGACCCTATTATTAATACTATTGTGATTATCGATAGGTTACTATCTGAATTTACTTAATTATACACATGTATGAATACTATTGTTTATGTACCATTCACGAGTTATTAACAATGACAAAAGTAAGAGGTATACATGAAAACTTCAAATATTACCTTATATTTGAGATATTCATATCTTTTTAAACTAGACGAAATGAGTGACGACAAAGGGTCGTGTGCTTGTCAAGAATCTTATGTCATCCACGAATCATACACAAACAACTTACTTATTTAATCAGTACAAATAGAAGAAAGGAGTGGGTGTGTTCAGACCACTGACTCGTAATCATAAACTGTACTGGTCATTAGACTGTCAGTTCTCGTTGTCTTCTGTCGAAAAGAGGGTGTAGAGGGTGTAGATCGGAAAGAGGGTGTAGAGGATGTAGATCGGAAAGAGGGTGTAGGTCGGGTCGGATGTGTCTCAACAATCGTGGAGACGTTGATCTAGGAGAACAACTGTACCGTCGACACGACGTCAGAACCATCGTCCTATGAAGTTTTCCTTTTAATACCACGAAGGAAAAAAGACCTAAAACCATAGATCTTACTTATCCGTACAGACAGGATCTGTACAATTGACACTATAGACAGTGTATACATGTCACAAAAGATTCCCTTCTACGGGAAGGTTTCGGGATAATCCCGGTAGGAATCCATTGGTACGAAACCGGGGGAGGGGTTGAATCGGTAGTGATTGACTTGGTTCCACTGGTGGATTGATTCCCTTTTCTTTGATATGTATCCGATGGGTTAATATCCACATTAGACTGTAGTTTGCAACTGGATTCGGTTAATTCAATAGAGTGTCTTTAAACTTAATACTACAAGGTTCTTTTCTTTAGTCAATTGTCGTCCGTGATTTCGACTTTCTAGTACTACTTCTTTCTGACCTTCTTAGTACTTCCTAATAATATCCGATCGACACGATCAGTGAATCAGTACAGGTTGAGAAACTTTGTGGTACCCGATATCGGGTGGTCCGAGGTGACAGGTACCTTAAAAGAACCGTTTTTATGACCTCACCCAACGGTAAGGGAAGAGGTCCCCTAGTAAGACTGGGTTTCTAACTTAAACCCAGAGGACATAACGTCAGTCGAAGAAATCATAGACTCGGTGGTCTCTTCAGGTAATATTCCATTGATGTTCGGTTTTAATCCTCTCTTATCTCATATAATCCCTCGTTTTCAATCGTCACTTCTTTTCTATGTCTCTTTTCTTACCTCGTCTATGACCCAATACAAGTATTGACGTATGTTGTCTACTATCTTAGATCATGAAGATAGATCTTACTGGTCTTTTCGACCTATTTTGTTTTATAAGATAAACTTACATTATCTCTTGACTCTGTTGTCTTTGATCTCTTCTATTGTTATGTCTCTATTATGATTGAATTTCCCCACTTGTTTCAAAACATCGGTGAAGATGGGGCCATTTTAAACGGACAAGATCCATACCCATACCTGGACCATTAGGTCATCAGTCATTACACCCGACGACGACACCCAGTATCTTGGTCGTCTCGAAAACCACCTCCACCTCTGTGAAGTTTACATACCGAACATAGGGGAGTATATTGACCATCTATGATCCTCGTGAACCACCTCTTCCGTTACCGTGGGGTGAGGTCATGAGAACGGACCTTTTAGGGTACCCGTCTCCTCGGACCACCCACCGTCAGGTACCCCAGCGCTTCTCAGTCTGTGCTGACTCGCTAAAGTGAAAGTGAAAAGTGAAAGTACGTAACCTCTTCCTTTACCGTTGGGTGAGGTCACAAGAACGGACCTCTCAGGGTAACTGTCACCTCGGACCATCCGACGGCAGATACCCCAGCGTGTCTCAGCCTGTGCTGACTTCGCCGAATCGTCGTCATCGTCGTCGTCGTCCTTATGAACCTCATCTTCTGTTTAGGATACTCTAGGACTTTTAATCTCGTGAATTCAATACTGTGATTGTAATTAGTTTTTAATCAACTTCTAGGTGATCTTTAATGTTTAATGTGGTCCTGATTCAACTTTCGGAATTTTCAGAATGTCGTTCGGTCTATTTATAACTCGGAATGGTCCTCTTCACGTTGGGTCTCCATTGAATCGTGTCAAGAACTAACCTTATTCCAGTAGTGAGTGTTACGATAGATGGATTACAGATGGATTATCTCACTTCTGTCTTCGAAAAGACTTCCTTCTATTAGGATTAAACTGAATCGTTTTAACAATGTGGTATAGACTGAAAGTGACTTTTTCTTAACACAACTCGATTTTGTTTCTGGTGAACTACTTTTCACCTCTCTTCTCCGTAATTTCTATACGGGTTTCTAACAGATTTATAATCCCAATTAAATGTTCTTCGGATTTTACTAATGTTAGTAATTCAAGTTTTGTTCATTATCCACTTATTTTATCTATTTTCTCTTATAGAAGTCTATAAACTTTAAGTGTTTTCTCAGTATTCTTTTAAAATTTTGACGTTTTATATTATGGATTTAAATTCTTACTTAAACTACTGAAATTAACTCCCAGGAAACTTGTACTACAGTTTCTATAGGTATACATTTTCTTCTGACGTAATGTTTTATGTCAAAAGAGAACGACGAGAATTCTAATAGAAGAACCAAGAACGAAAGTCGTAAAAATGATACCACACAGATAAACACCCATAGAAATACAAATAGGATGAACCTCGACAATTCGAAGGATTTACACATCCCTTAGAGTCGTTCCAATCGTCGACTAAAGGGTCGTCTTTGTTGTCTTCGGTTTTACGTCACCGTATTGTGTAAGTTTCATCTTTTCCCTTTTATTTTTTGACCAGTCAGTTCTTTAGATGGGTCCGTTTTGATGGGAGACTTTGATTTCCGTTTTATTTCCGTGAGGGTCTATTTGTTTTTCGACTATTAAAAAACGATTATTAGACGAAAAGTTTTTAATGACTTAGTTTAAGAAATCCGATTTTTACTCACTAGGGTCTATCATTGACTTTAAGTGTTTGTTTTTTACTTGTCGTGACCATTTCCTTTTAAACATTAATATTTTCTATTATATTTAATTGTATTAAAGGGGAGAAAAGAAATGACTAAATTCTTTGTCGAGGATCTCCATTTAGGTACGTGGATACCTATGGAATAGAAACTGTTTCCTCCGTTCTTGTACGTTACCTCTTTTCTGTTAGAGAAATTGTTCACCACGACCCTTTTGACCAGTTAGTGAACATTTTCTTACTTTGATCTATTAAAAGATTGTGGTATGTGTTTTTATTTAAGTTTTACCTAATTTCTAGATTTACATTCTGGTCTTTGATTTTGAGAGGATCTCCTTTTGTATCCGTTTTGTGAGAGGTTGTATTTGGTGTCGTCCTAAGAGATACTGGGTGGAGGGTCTTACAACCTTTATTTTCGTTTTTATTTGTTTACCCTGGATTAATTTTAATTTTCGAAGAGGTGTTGTTTCCTTTGATATTCGTTCCACTTTTCTGTCGGAAGTCTTACCCTCTTTTGTTATCGTTGGTTTCGTTGTCTTCTTCTTAATTAGAGTTTTTATTTGTTCGTTGAGGACGTCGAGTTAAGGTCTTTTTATTTACTGGGTTAGTTTTTCACCTGGTTTCTTCATTTGTCTGTAAAGAGGTTTCTTCTGTATGTCTACCGATTGTTTGTATACTTTTGTACGAGTTGTAGTGAGTAATAGTCTCTTTACGTTTAGTTTTGGTGTTGCTCCATGGTAAAGTGCGGTCAGTCTTACTGACGATAAGTTTTCAGATGTTTGTTATTTACGACCTCTCCCACACCTCTTTTCCCTTGGCAGAATGTGACAACCACCCTTACGTTTGATCATGTCGGTGATACTTCTTGTTACACCTCTAAGGAAGTTTTTGACCTTTATCTTGACAGTATACTGGGTCGTTAGGGTGACGACCCGTAAGTGTGGTTCCTTTGGTCTTAACTTTCTCTGTGTACATGGGGTCACAAGTAGCGTCATGACAAATATTATCGGTCCTGTACCTTCGTTGGATCTACAGGTGGTCGTCTACTTACCTATTCTTTCGACACCGTATATATGTGTAACCTTATAATGAGCCGGTAATTTTTCTTATGTAAACTTAGTCAAGATTACTCCACCTACTTTGACCTCGGATAATATGTCTCACTTCATTCGGTCTTTCTTTTTGTGGTTATCTCATATAATTGTGTATACATACCTTAAATCTTTCTACCATTGCTATTGGGACATACGTTTTGTCGTTTTCTCTGTGTCTACATATCTTGTCAGAAAACCCGAGACACCCTCTCCCTCTCCCACCCTACTAAACCCTCTTACCGTAACTTTGTACATTTAATAGTGTACACTTTGTTTAACGGTCAGGTCCAAGCTACGTACTATATCCCACGAGTCCAGACCACGTGACCCTACTGGGTCTCCCTACCCTACCCTACCCCTCCCTCCGTCCTCCAACCAAGTCCTACCCCTTGTGTACATGTGGGTACCGACTAAGTACAGTTACATACCGTTTTAGTTATGTTATAACGTTTCATTCATTTATTTATGTATTTATTTTGACTCTATTTTTTTCTTTGTCGACACATTTTATAATACATATATAACATAAACCCCCCGGATATTATATTGTTTTACATCGTATAAACGGTTGACGTCGTGTTTCTTCCAACCCACACTTCTTTTTCTATGTAAAACGATTAATTTACTCGGATATACTGTTCAGTTTGTGTTCCTATTCACTTCCCTTGGTTTTTATCATTTATTCCCATAATTATATTCTGTCTATTTTTATATAAGAACAAGAGACAAGAAGAAAGTTAAAGAATTTTCTGTATTTTAATATATTTCATTATTAAAACGTTACATAATAACTTAAACTTTGTACATATGTACATTATACATATTATGGTATTTTCTTCCTCTTACCCCTTATACACACACACACACACACACACGTACAAACACATACATAAAGATATAGTGTGACCTTACCTCTATAATTATTGTATTTAGACTTCGACTAAGACTAGTCATACATGTACCATTCGAGATCACGTTGGTAATCCCTTTATTAGGTTTTTATATTTACAGTAATTTCTTTAATTTTACTATGTAATCCTTTATAAGTGAATTAAGTTTTCTTTCGTCATTTCCTCCTTTTCTCCTTCCTTTTTCTATATACTGTATCTTTGTTGTTCATTTTACTGTCTACATTTAGGTACATATAATTATTATAGTAATTTACCCTTACCTAATTTATTAGGTAAGTTTTGTGATTTTAATAATCTTACCTAATTCTTTTCTAGGTTAAATACGACAAATGTTTTTTTTGTGATCTCCAAATTTTTACTTTATATCACTTTCAGTTTCTGATCTCTATCTTTATAGTTTTATAGTGTGTTTACCGTTAGTGTTCTTTTGGCTACACTGATGTCATTATAGTCTGTTTTATCTGAAATTTTGGTTTTTTTTTAATTTCCGTATTTCCCACTTTAAAAGATTACTATTTTACAATTAGGTCATTCTTATATTTTGTTAATATTTATACATACATAGATTGCTATCTTGTGCTTTTACGTACATCATTTGTGATTATCTTTACTTCACTTTTATATGTTAAATTGTCATTAGCAACCTCTAAAGTTATGAAGTGAAAGTTATTACCTACCTTGTTGATCCGTCTTCTAGTTGTTCCTTTATTTTCTGAACTCATTATGATATTAGGTTGATGTAGTCTATAGCTATCTTGTGAGGTAAGTTGTTGTTGTCTGATACATAAGAACCGTTCACCTGTACCTAGTAAGATGTACTATCTGGTATAGATCCGGTATTTGATATGGAATTATTTAAATTTTCTTATATTTATTATGTTTCGTGTAATAGATTAGTGTTACCACACTTTAATCTTTAGTTATTGTTTCTCTTTATACCCTTTCAGTCTTTATTCACTTTTAATTTGTTGGAGAAGGATTTATAGGTTACTCAGTTTCTTCTTTGGTTTCCCTTTAATCTTTTATAAAAGTCTATTTATTTTCACTTCTATGTTGTATAAGTTTGAATGTCCTATGTCGATTTCGTCTCGAAACTCCCTTTAAATATCGATATCTACGGATAAAATTCTTTATTTCAAATAAAGTTTAGTTCTTGGAGTAAAAGTTGGTATTCTGTGACCTTTTTATTACCATTTTTAATTCGGATTCCGTTCCTCTACCTGTTTTATTATATCTAATTTCTTCTTTAATTACTTTGTCTTATACTTTTTCATATCTCTTTTAATTACTTTACTTTGACAAGGAAACTTTTTTAATTTTTTTAACTGTTTGGAAATCAATTTAACTACTTCTTTTATCACTCTTTTGACTTTAATGACCTTGGTCTTTTAATTTCTCTCCTCTAATGATCACCGGAATCTCTTTAATTTCCATCCTTACGATACTTTTTTACACACGGTTATTTAATCTTTTATTTACTTTGTCTATTTAAGGATTTTTCTGTGTTTGATCGTTGTAAGTAAGTTCTTCTTTACTTTTAATACTTATCTAGATATTGTTTATTTCTCTGACTTAACTATTGGTTTTTAATGGATGTTTCCTTTCGGACCCGGATCTTTCGAAGTGGTAAGTCAAGATAATTTTCAAAATTTTATTATATATATTTAAAGGTCTTTTATCTGTACCGTCCGTTTGAAAGGTTAAAGATACTCGGGTCATAATGGATTATAGTTTCGTTTCTGTAGTGTTCTATTCTTTTGATTCTAGTTATATAGGAAGTTTATATTTACGTTTTTATGATTATTGGGGTTAACTCTTTGTAAAATTTTTGGATTTGTTTTACTGGTTTACCCTAAATAGAGTCCCTACGTTCCAACAAAGTTGTAGGGGGGTTTTAGTTAATTACATTATATATATATATATATATGGTATAGTTATCTTATTATTTGTTTTTGGTGTAATAGTGGAGGTATGTACGTCTATTTTGTAAACTGTTTTAGACAGTTCAATAATACCATCTTTGTAAGTTATGTGATCCTTATATTTCTTTGTAGGAACGGACCTTTTTATAATAGATACTTTTAAGATGTTGGAGAATGAAAAAAAGAGAGGGTAAGAGAGGTAGAGAAGAGATAGAGGTTGGAAAGAGAAGTAAATAAGGAAAGGGAGTAGGTATTTTTTTTTTTTAGTTCACGGGGGTGTTTTCAGTACGGTGAGGAGACGAGTCTTTGTACTTACCGAAGGTTTGAGTTACTCTTTTCGGTTTCGGTAAATTTACAGGTATTCTTGAGAAACTGGAGTAGAGAATATAAAAGGGGGAGTGACACGAGGTTAGTGTAACCGCACGAAAGAGAAGGAGTGGTTCGTACACAGGAAGAGTCTTGGAAACGGAACTAGTAAGGGAAAAGGAAGACGGACCTTAGTAGAAATTATATATACAGAGTAAGAAAGTTAATGAAGTGTAGAGACGAGTTTACATCGGAACAGTTTATCAGGTAAGAACTGATGGAACAAATTGTATTATGTAGTTGGAATAGTAAGAGAGAAGGGAAAGTCAAGTCAAGTCAAGTCAGCGAGTCAACACAGGCTGAGAAACGTTGGGGTGCTTAACGTCGTGTGGTCCGGAGGAACAGGTAGTTGAGGGTCTCAAGTGAGTCTGAGCGCAGGTAGCTCAGTCACTACGGTAGGTCGGTAGAGTAGGAGACAGCAGGGGAAGAGGAGGACGGGGGTTAGGGAGGGTCGTAGTCCCAGAAAAGGTTACTCAGTTGAGAAGTGCACTCCACCGGTTTCTTGACCTTAAAGTCGAAATCGTAATCAGGAATGTTTCTTGTGGGTCCCGACTAGAGGAAATCTTCCCTGACCAACCTAGAAGAACGTCAGGTTCCCTGAGAGTTCTCAGAAGAGGTTGTAGTGTCAAGTTTTCGTAGTTAAGAAGTCACGAGTCGAAAGAAGTGTCAGGTTGAGAGTTTAGGTATGTACTAGTGACCTTTTTGGTATCGAAACTGATCTGCCTGGAAACAACCGTTTCATTACAGAGACGAAAAGTTATATGATAGATCCAACCAGTATTGAAAGGAAGGTTCTTCATTCGCAGAAAATGGGTCGTAATAAAAAGTTGGATAAGGGTGTTGATCTTAATCCCGAGGTTCTTTTATTTTGAAACCCCAAGCAAACAAACGAAAAAAAAATTGGAGACATGTGGTCGTGTAACTTATTATGAACCGTGACTAGTTCTGTTTTTACCGAGGACTACAGGTGTTGACTAGAACATAAATACTAAGTTTGAGTCATAATAATGTGCGACCAGTCTGTGTGTCGGTCCACTGAAAGAAGAGGACAACCTGCCTTTTATAGAGTATCTTATGGTCGGGTCCGTTATAATGAGACTTTGGTTCAGTTTCACTTCGTTTTGTTCAAATAAGTATTAAAACAGATTCGTCTGTGTTTTCGGTCAAGTAACCTTTTCTGTGACTATGACCCTTTCTAACTCCCGTCCTCTTCCCCCTCTGCCTCCTACTCTACCAATCTATCGTAATGGTTGATTTATCTGTTCTCAAACTCGTTTGAGGTCCTCTATCACCTCCTGTCCCTTCGGACCACACGACTTCAGGTACCCCAACGTTTCTCAACCTCTACTGAACATCTGATTTGTTGTTGTTGTCACTGTTTTAGTTCCACTGACACAGTGGATATCGTATAGGTTAGAATATTAACGAGGGGGGGTGGGTATAAAAGTTGTCGAGGATTTCGTTTGCAGGTGAGAGAATTTGGGAGAGATTTTAGTGTGTTTTCGGGTTTAGAATATTGTCAAAGAAAGATTGATTGAAAAAAAAAAATTGACTCGATGGGGTACCAAGATGTACTAAACACAAGAGAGAACGACGTTACTCATTGTTTGAGTTGAACAAATTAATGTTCTACAGGGACCACCAGAAACCAACTGAACATAACTGTCTTAAACTCCATTGTTTCTAAAGGGTCTCTTTGAGTAAGGGAACCTGACTCTTGAAATCATATATTGTGACACGTATAAACTCTAGGGAACACAGAGATAGACTTGTTTCAAAGTGTACGATAACTGATTCGTTATTTAGGTACGACTTAACCGAGGTGGTAAAGTGTCTTCGGAAAATCGTAACTCAATTTAAAAACGAAAGGATTCTTATTTAGGGAGAAACTCTAAAACCAATAACTAATCTAAACGTAACAACAAACTACTTTATAAAAGATCGTAGATTGTGGCTGAGAGATTACGGAAAAAACAGATATAAGAACATATTACATAACTAACAACGAAAAAATAGTCTACTTTTCAGATATCTCTCTCCTCCTCGTGAACAGGTTATTCAGACAGGAGTGTGATTGGAATCCTCGACTCTTTAATTTAAAAAAAAAAGAATCCTGTTTGAAACAGGATCCAGTGGTATTGTTTTGCATTATTCCTGAAAAAGTCAGAGCAAAATCACAAGAACTCTTAAAGACTATAAATCAAGTCAGACGGTTCTTAACCCTTCAAAACAGGTGGAGAACTAGTTACTGATGTCCAGTAACTGTTTCGAGACCTATGTATCCAGTATCTTTATGGAAAAATACCTGTACCACATCAAAACACCTCAGAAAAGGTAGATTTTGACGAAGGAAGTCCAGTTTGTGGACGAATAAAACGAAAGATTGATCTTCAATTATACGTATTGAAAGTTTGACAGTGTTAGAGTGGTGTCTTTTAAACTTTAATGCACCATTGTAGCCCCCTTGAAACTATACCTGTCTAACAAAAATTTTTACAGAATTTTGTCTTCCTCTATTTGGAGTAGTTTATTTGATAAAATTAACCATACTTCTACGAAGATTTATGTTAAGTCTGAATTTTTAACGAAATGGTTTTTATTTTATAATGATATTATAAAACCAAACAAGTCTTGTTTGTCATTTAAAGAGTACTAAATTTGAAGGTTTATCGGACTTTGATGAACGTACTCAATTTATTATAAAGTGACAAAGGTATTGAAAAGATTAAATTTTTATATAAATTAATTTATATTAATGTCACTTACAGAAAAATTCCCAAATCAAAAATTTACGATGTTAAGTCTTTCTAAATCACACTATTGATTTAACATTAAAGATCTAATTAATTGGAATGATTCAATTATTTAACAATCCTAAACTAAATCCCGTATGGACTTCCTAGATCACCTAAAGGGATACAAGAAGTTAAATTCAGACTTAAAACGTTACTCAAGTACTGGACTCGGTGTCAGTCGAGGACCAGAACAAAAACGACTTACATATCTCGTAGAGGTAGAAACCGACTTTTCTTATATTAGTTAGACTAATACCATAATCAGTGGACCACTACAGGTACACACATCAGTAGAGAACACAACAACTTTCGTTCACAAACGATACTGGTCACGTAAGAGAACCGTTTTGAGACAATCGGAAAATGGACGAAGTAAGTTTATCTAAGTATCCTAATATAGACTATCTATCTCATGGACTTCTTGATACCTACCTCCAAGCACTGTAACAAGTCCTCCGTCACTAGTTTTGGTAAGGATTCTTTTTCTTTACGTTTTTCTTTACCAACAGACTCCTCAAGAATGTTTATAGACTCTTTTCTTCTTTTCACTTTCCGTTGTCTCTTTTCCTTTTTATATAGGTACACTTACGTTGTAGTTTACTTATCGTTCCTCTCTATTCTATCTGAAGGACGTACTTGTTACGTTTCTTTATCTCCTTTTGTTATCTTACCCTTTCTGATCTCGAGAGAAGTTATTTTAATCTCTAAGGTTTCCTT
This sequence comes from Capra ibex, assembly GCA_006410555.1. Taxonomy (NCBI): domain Eukaryota; kingdom Metazoa; phylum Chordata; class Mammalia; order Artiodactyla; family Bovidae; genus Capra; species Capra ibex. The sequence goes on along the minus strand of SJYO01038709.1, from coordinate 11,416,500 downwards.
GTAAAGTACGTTTCTACCCGTGTTATTTCTTGTCTTTACCACACCTGGATTGTCTTCGTCTTATTTAATTCTCAACTGTTCTTACGTGTCTTCTTGACATGTTCTTCTAGAAGTACTGGGTCTATTAGTGTTATCTCGGTCCGTAAGACCTTACGTTTCAGTTCACCCGAAATCCTTCATGGTGATACTTGTTTTGATCACCTCTAATACCTTAAAGTCGACTCGATAAAGTTTAGGATTTACTACTACGACAATTCCCCAACGTGAGTTGTACGGTCGTTTAAACCTTTTGAGTCGTCATTGGTGTCCTGACCTTTTTCAGTCAAAAGTTCAGTTAGGGTTTCTTTCCGTTACGGTTTCTTACAAGTGTGATGTCGTGTTAACACGAGTAGAGTGTACTATTGTTTCATTACGAGTTTTAAGAGGTTCGATTCGAAGTTTTCATGCACTTGGGTCTTGAACGTCTACAAGTTTAACCTAAATCTTTTCCGTCCCCTTGTCTCTAGTGTAACGGTTGTAGGTACCCTAGTTTCTTTTTCGTTTTCTTAAGGTCTTTTTGTATATGAAGACGAAGTAACTGATACGGTTTCAGAAACTGACACACCTAGTGTCGTTTGACACCCTTTAAGAATTTCTATACCTTTATGGACTGGTGGAATAGACGGAGGACTCTTTAGTCATACGTTCAGTTCTTCGTTGTCAATCTTGGCCTGTACCTTGTTGTCTAAAGGTTTAACCCTTTCCTCATGCAGTTCAGACATATAACAGTGGGACGAATAAATTGAATATAGGTAGTACGTTTTAAGGTCCGACCTACTTTGTGTTCGATCTTAGACAAAACGGTCCTACCCTCGTCATGGTTCTACTGTCTCCTTATCCTGTCCCTCTGGTGAAATAGGGGGTGTAAAAGTGGTTTTCTAGTAAACTTTCAACTCGTTGAAGTTGTTTTGTTGAAGACTTGGGACCACCTCCTGTGGTCTGTGGGTCTTTTCCGTCGGGTTAGAGAAGTTTTCCTGCATCCTGTTTTATATTTTCTGTTTTCGTCCCTGTTTTCTAAATCCCTACCTCTGGGCAGGACCCCTACCTCAACACTTCCTCCTCTTCAAAGATGTATCATCCTTTGGGAGAGTGCCCGTATAGACACCCCTCCAAACCTTAGAATCTCCCGTTGTATCGACCCTCTTTTTTTTTTTTTTTTGTGTCTTATTCGGGGATTGGTGTTGACGGTCACTTCTTCACCGGGTCTATGAGGGCAGACGGTGATCGCTCACGCCCGAACCGTCCCTCTGCACCCGACGTAGTAGTCAGGAATTCTATTCCTGACCCGGACTCACGGGACTCCTGTTAGACTCCCTCGATTACACTCTATTGACTACACCCTAGTGGTCTCTCTGTTTTTTCTTTCTCTCTCTCTCTGAAAAGGACGTTTTCCGAGACTACGGAACGACACTGGGGACTGTACGAGTGTCTTTTTACCTGACTCGTTTATCGTTTCCTCCCGTTCAAACAACGGTATATCCCGGGACCTTCGTCTCTACGTCCGCACAATGTCGGTCTTGGACTTCCGTTCCCCGACGACGTCAGAGTCGGGGTCTCTGACGTAGAAGGTGGTTTGACACTCGTACAAGGGGTAACGATGGGGTTAGAAGGACCGTAGGACCTATCAACTGTAGACGGTCCACACAGTGTCGGACTCTAGTCGAGGGGTCTGTGTACCGTGTGGACCCTGACATGTGAGTACCGTGTGGAGCCTTTAGGTCGTCGATCCGGACCCCTCTATTTATTCTGTGTGTCGGGTGGACCCTGTCACATGAACAGTCCGTGGACCAATAGACTCGTCGAACCTAGACCCTTCTCGTGTTTTACGTGTCGGGTATACTCAGACACGGGGACGTCTCGTGGACTCTTGGACTCACGGGATCAGGACCCTTGAGGTACTTTGTGTCCCGGGTAAACCCTGTCACGGGGACGTCTCGTGGGACTTCGGACTCGTCACATCTGGACCCTTCATGTACGGTGGAACTCAACAACGTTTGGGTCACACCAGGCAGGTGACATTTGTGAGGGGTGTGTACGGTCATCATAAACAAACGTCACAGGGAGGGAGGGTTATTATGTTGACTTGTTCACTCGGATTTATTCACCGATGGAAGTGGGGGAACACAGTCCCGTCTTTCATCTGTGACTTCTCTAGACGTTTGTCTCCTTCTGTTTTATTTGTTTCTTCCCCCTTTGACGTGGACAACTGTTCACGTTGTCTAATTTTGGGACGTAAATTATGACCTCTGACACGTAAACTCCCCGTGGATATTTGGAACTCTTGTTCATGTTCGGTCTTCTTCCCTGATAGACTGTGACTTGACTGGGGTGTAACGGGTGTTGTCGAGGTCTCTTTAAGGATCTATGTAAAAATCATGATACTGAAAAATTAAAAAATTTTTTTATAAAATCAAGATATAATGGGGAATTTGAAAGTAAAATATGGGACGATAATGGTAAGTTTTTTGTAGAAAAAATTTTTTTTCGTTTAAGGTATATATATATATATTTAAAACACTAATACAAAACATAAAAAATATAACATAAAAACTCTCAGATTAGAGATAAGGTCCCAAAATTAGAAAGGAAAAACTATAAACAAAAGTTAAAACATGGAAATTCTTAGTTGAAAAGTTATAGGTAAAAGTGGATCCCTAAACTAATGACCGAACTAACGAGAGAGGGCAAAACTGTGGGAGAAAAGAGGAGGTCCAGTGGAGACAGAGGGTGAAGGGAGAAGAGAAGAGACATACAGAGGTACTTAGAGAGACCCACGAGGACCAACACCTCTTAATAAAGAGGTTATTGGATCCCCAAAATAGAAGATACGACACACCTACATCTTCAGAACTCCGATGATATTCTCTTCCTGACTTTAGGTCTTCGTCCTCCAAATTGAGGTTGTACAATCTTGTAGTCTCTTGAAGACTGAGGTCCCTTATAATAATTTGTTCTCGAGTGGGTTTTCAGAGGTGTGGATGTGACTTTGGTTCGAGGTGGGTTCTCTGTTTTTCAAGGTCACGTTCTGTGTGCTACGATTAAGAGGTCGTTTTGTCCTTGTGTTGTGACTTGTAATTTTCTACCCTCCGAGTTTGGTACGTTTTGGGTGTCTGTGGGGGGGGTTTTTGAGTCATGACCTGTGAAGTAACATGAGGTCTCTCTTCTCCAGGTCGAGGTGGGTGGTCTTGTGTCTGTGTTCGAGGGGGTTTGTCCTTTAAAACTGTTCTGTAATGAGGTTGGGTTGGGTGTCCCTCGTCTGAGGTGTCAATTCTCCTTGGTGTTTGAAGGTCGGACATCTTTTACGTGGGGTTTGTGTTGTTAGATTTGTTTTACTTTTCCATCTCTTTATAAGTAGTCCACTTCTTTGCACTATTTTTGGGTGGTTTGGTTTGTTTTCTCCTCCTCTATATCTTGGACGGACTTTTTCTTAAGTCTTATTACTATCATTTCTATTAGGGTTTTAAACTTTTGTTTTACCTTAATGTCTATTTATCAGACCTCTTTCCTAACTCTTCTACGTTCTTTACAAATTGTTCCTGGATCTTTTTTATTTCTTCTAAGTTAGTTATTACTTATTACGTTATTGACTCTAGTTTTCGTGAGACCTTCCTTGGTTGTCATCTTATTGACTCCGTCTTCTCTCCTATGTATCCACCTTCTATCTTCCCACCTTTATTTACTTCGTCTCTCCTCTTTTCTATTCCGTCAATTTTCTTTACTTCTGTTGGAGTCTCCGGAGACACTGTTACAATTTGTGGGGGTTGTAAGCTTAGTATCCACAGGGTCTTCTTCTTCTGTTTTTCTTTCCGGTACTCTTTTATGAACTCCTCTATTATGAGTTTTGGAGGGGATTATACCCCTTCCTTTATAGGTGGGTTCAGATTCCTTGAGTCTTTCAGGGTTTGTTCTATTTGGGTTCCACTTTGTGGGGTTCTGTGTATAATTAGTTTGTTTCTAATTTGTGTTCCTCGTTTATACTTTTCGTCGTTCCCTTTTCATTGTTTATTGTGTATTCACATAGGGATATTCCTATTGTCGACTAGAAAGTTATCTTTGAGAAGTCCGGTCTTCCCTTACCGTCCCGTATGAATCTCACTACTCTCTCTTTTTGGATGTCACTTCCAATGAGATATGTCGTTCCTAGAGTAAGTCTATACTTCCTCTTTATTTTTCTAAATGTCTGTTCGTTTTCGACTTTATTAAGTCGTGGTTGTTCGGTTGAGATGTCTTTTACGATTTCCTAGAAGAGATCTATCCTTTGTGTCATTTACAAATATTTTTATTTGGGTTTTATTGTTTATTTTACCATTGCTCCAGTATAAATAGTTATTAATGGGATTTACACTTACCAAATTTACGAGATTGGTTTTCTGTTTCTGACCGACTTACCTATGTTTTTGTTCTGGGGATATATACAACAAATGTTCTGTGGCTAGAGTTTGGAACCCTGTGTGTGTCTCTATTTCACTTCGTGACCCCCTTTTTTTACAAAGTACGTTTATCCCTGGTTTTCTTACGTCCTCATCGTTATGAGTATAGACTATTTTATCTGAAACTTTATTTCTGGCACTATTCTCTGTTTCTTCTTGTGATGTATTACTAGTTTCCTAGTGGGGGTTCTTCTATATTGTTAATATTTATTTATACGTGGGTTGTATCCTGTGGAGTTATACATTCCGTTTATGATTGTTTATACTTTGCCCTTTAGTTGTCATTGTGTTATTATCACCCCCTAAATTGTGGGATGGAAGTGGATACCGATCTAGTCGGTTTGTCTTGTAATCGTTCCTTTGTGTTCGAGATTTACTATGTTACCTGGTCAATCTGGATTAACTATAGATAACCCGTGAAGGGTTTTGTTGCCTTAAGTGGAAAAAGAGTTCACGTATGCCTTGTAAGAGGTCCTATCTAGTGTAGTACTCGGTATTTAGATCGGAACCATTCAAATTTTTTAAAATTTAGTAAAGGTCGTAAAAAGGATTATTATTACACCATTCTAATCTACAGTTGATGTCCCCTTTACTATAATTTTCTGTTTGTATACCTCCGATTTGTTGTGCGAAGACTTATTAGTTGTCTAGTGTCTTCTTTATTTTTTACGTATCTTTGTTTACTTTTACTTTTGTGTTGTTGGGGTTCGGATACCCTAAGTCATTTTGGACATGATTCTCCCTCGCAAGTATCGTTATGTTTGGATGGAGTTCTTTGATCTCTTTGTATTTTATTTGTTGGAATGAAATGTGGATTTCATTGATTTCTTATTTTCTTCTTGGGGTTTCAATCATCTTCCTCTCTTTAGTATTTTTATTCTCTTCATTTATTTTTCTTTGTTCCCTCTGATATCGCTTTAGTTGTTTTGATTTTCAACCAAGAAACTCTTCTATTTATTTTATCTATTTGGTAATCGGTCTAAATAGTTCTTTTTTCCTTCTTCTTTCTTTAGTTATTTTAATTTTTATTTTTACCTCTTTAGTGTTGTCTGTTGTGTCTTTATGTTGTTTAGTCTTCTCTGATAAAACTCGTCAATATACGGTTATTTTACCCGTTGAATAGTCTTTACCTGTTTAGGAATCTTTTCATCTTGGAAGGTTTTAACTGTTCCTTCTTTATCTTTTAGAATTGTCTGGGTAGTGTTCATGTCTTTACCTTCAACATTATTTTTTTATAAGGTTCTTTGTTTTCGGGTCCTGGTCTCCCGAAGTGTCAACTTAAGGTGGTTTGTAAATCTCTTCCCGATTGTGGATAGGATGAGTCTGAGAATGTCTTTTAACGTCTCCTTTCATTTGAGGGTTTGAGTAAGATACTCTGGTGGTAGTGGGACTGTGGTTTTAGTTTCTTTTTACAGTGGTTTTTTTCTTTTGATTTCCGATTATAGTGACTACTTGTATCTACGTTATTAGGAGTTGTTTTAAGACCGTTTATCTTGGGTTGTTGTATAAATTTTCTAGTATGTGGTACTTGTTCACCCGAAACAGGAGCCCTACGTTCCTAAAAAGTTATAAGCGTTTAGTTGGTTGTGCTATGTGGTATAATTGTTTGACTTTCTATTTTTGGCATACTAATAGAGTTATCTCCGTCCTTGTCGGAAACTGTTGTAAGTCGTAGGTAAATACTAATTTTTTTTTTTTGAGAGGTATTTCGTCCGTATCTTCCTTGTATAGAGTTGTATTATTTTCTGTATGTTCTGTTTGGGTGTCGTTTGTAATATGAGTTGTCACTTCTTTACTTTCATAAAGGAGACTTTAGTCCTTGTTCTGTTCCCACGGGTGAAAGTGGTGATGATAAGTTGTACCAAAACCTTTAGGATCGGTGTCGTTAATCTTTTCTTTTTCTTTATTCTCCTTAGGTCTAACGTTTTCTTCTTCATTTTGAGAGAAACGTCTACTATACTAGGAGATTATCTTTTGGAATTTCTATGGTGGTCTTTTAATGATCCCGATTAGTCACTTATATCGTTTCAACGTTCTGTATTTTAATTATGAGTCTTTAGGGAACGTAAGGATATGTTATTGTTGTTCTTTGTCTTTCTCTTTAATTCCTTTGTTAAGGTAAGTGGTAACGTAGTTTTTCTTATTTTATGAATCCTTATATAAATGGATTTCTTTGTTTTATGGATATATATCTTTTGATATTTTGTGACTACTTTCTTTAGTTTCTACTGTGTTTATCTACCTGTTTATATGGTACAAGCACTGACCTTCTTAGTTATATCACTTTTACTCATATGATGGGTTTCGTTAGATATATAAGTATCTTTAAGGATAGTTCGATGGTTACCATAAAAAGTGTTTTGACCTTGTTTATTAAAGTGTCAAACATACCTTCGTGTTCTTTTGGAACTTATCGGTTTCGTTATAACTCTTTCTTCTTTCCTTCACCTCCTTAGTTGGACGGACTGAAGTCTAATATGAGGTTTGTCAGTAGTTTTGTCATACCATGATCGTGTACTGTCTTTATATCTAGTTACCTTGTTTCATCTTTCGGGTCTCTATTTAGGTACGAGAATACCTGTGGAATAGAAACTGTTTCTTCTGTTTTTATATGTTACCTTTTTTCTGTTAGAGAAATTGTTCACTACGACCCTTTTGAACAGTTGGTAGACATTTTCTTACTTTGATCTTGTGAAAGATTGTCGTATGTGTTTTTATTTGAGTTTTACCTAATTGTTAGATTTTACATTCTGGTCTTTGAAATCTTGTGAATCTCCTTTAGTATCGTTCTGTATTTAGTGTCGTTCTAGGAGATACTGGGTGGAGGGTCTCGTTACCTTTGTTTTAATTTTTGTTGTTGTTTACCCTGGATTAATTTGAATTTTAAAAAACGTGTTGCTTTCTTTGATATTTGTTCCACTTTCTGTCGGAAGTCTTTCTCTCTTTTATTATCGTTTACTTTGCTGACTATTTCTTAGTTAGAGGTTTTATATGTTCATCGAGTACGTCGGGTTATGTTCTTTTTATTTGATGGGTTAGTTTTTTACCTGGTTTCTTAAATGTCTGTAAAGGTTTTTTTCTGGATATCTACCGATTGTTTGTTTACTTTTTTACGAGTTGTAGTGAGTAATAGTCTCTTTACGTTTAGTTTTGGTGTTACTCCATATAGAGCGTGATCAGTCTTACCGACGGTAGTTTTACAGATGTTGGTCATTTAAGACCTCTCCGACACCTCTTTTCCCTTGGGAGAATGTGACAACCACCCCTACGTTTGATCATGTCGGCGATACCTCTTGTTACACCTCTAAGAATATTTTTGACCTTTATCTTAACGGTATGCTAGGTCGTTAGGGTGACGACCCGTATGTGTGACTCCTTTGGTCTTAACTTTCTCTATGTACATGGGTTTTCAAGTAACGTCGTGACAAATGTTGTCGATCCTGTACCTTCGGTGGATCTACAGGTAGTCGTCTGTTTACCCATTAATTAAGAACATGTATATGTGTTACCTTATAACGAGTCGATATTTTTTCTTATGTAAAGTCGGTCAAGATTACTCCACCTACTCTGCTCAGATAAAATGTATCACTTCACTCAGTCTTTCTCTTTGTGGTTATGTCATATAATTGTGTATATAAACCTTAAATCTCAAAACCTGATACACCCTCTTCTGCTCCCACCCTGCTAAACTCTCTTATCGTAACTCTGTACGTATAATTGTATACTATATATATACTGGTCACGTTCAAACTACCTACTTCGTCCCGTGAGTTTCGACCATGAGACCTGTTGGGTCTCCATTCTCCATACCTCCCTCCACCCTCTCCACAAGTTCTACCCCCCCGTGTACACGTGGGTACCGACTAATTACAGTTGTATACCGTTTTCGATGGTGTTATAACATTTCATTAATCGAAGGTTAATTTTATTTAGTTAATTAATTTTTTTTTTTTCTAACGGTCCTCTTCATAGTTATTGGAGTCTAAACGTCTACTGTGGTGGGAATACCGTCTTTCACTTCTCCTTGATTTTTCGGAGAACCACTTTAACTTTCTTCTCTCACTTTTTTGTACCGAATTTTGAGTTGTAAGTTTTTCGCTTCTAGTACCGTAGTCCAGGGTAGTGAAGTACCGTTTAGTTACCCCTTTGTTATCTTTGTCATTGTCTGAAATAAAAGGACCCGAGGCTTTAGTGACGTTTACCACTCACGTTGGTACTTTAATTTTCTGCGAACAAGACACCTTCTTTTCGATACTGGTTGTATCTGTCGTATAATTTTTCGTCTCTGTAATAAACGACTGTTTTCCAGGTAGATCAGTTTCGATACCAAAAAGGTCATCAGCACATACCTACACTCACAACCTGGTATTTCTTCCGACTTGTGGTTTCTTAACTACGAAGACTTGACACCACAACCCCTTCTGAGACCTCTCAGGGAACCTGATATTCCTCAAGTTTGATCATTAAGATTTCCTTTAGTCAGGACTTATAAGAAGTCTTCCTGATTACGACTTCGACTTCGAGGTTATGAAACCGGTGAACTACGCTTCATGACTGAGTAACCTTGTCTGGAACTCCGAACCTGTTTAACTTCCGTCCTCCTCTTTCCCAACTGTCTCTTACTCTAACAACCTACCGTAGTGACTGAACTACCTGCACTCAGACTCGTTAGAGGTCCACAACCACTACCTGTCCCTACGGACCGTACGACGTCAGGTACGTCAACGTTTCTCAGTCTATGCTGACTCACTGACATTACTTGACTAAACTTGAATTCAAGTATTTATTTATCAGAGACTCACAAACTTGTCAAAGATTTTTCTTTTATTAATGTTTTATGACCAATGATTCGAATTTAAAATATAAAAGAGTAAAGAATAATACAGTCCTCTAATTGTTTTATACGTTTATCAAAACTAATTATTACACAGATACAGACAAAAACTGGAAGTTGAACAAATTTATTATATTTACTTCGACTTTTTTTTATTGACTTACCGATAATTGAAAGAGAGGAATCCTTCAAAACACAGAACTCGTTTTTTCTCGTTTAACAAATGGAATTAATTTCTATGATCACTTACATCTGTCAAGATGATCCATGTCATTACCGTTTCAGTCTCCATACACTTATTATTTAAACTAAAATACAAACAAATAAAATTTTCAATGATACTAATATGTCACCTTCACTCTTTATCTAAATTGCCGGATCTAGACTATCTATCTCACTGACTACTTGATACCTTACTCCAAGCACTGTAACATGTCCTGTGTCCCTAGTTCTGGTAGGTGTACCTTTTCTTTACGTTTTTTCGTTTTACCGACAGACCCCTCCGGAATTTTTATCGACACTTTTCTTCTCTCCGCTTTTCGTTTCCTCTTTTTCTTTCTATATTCGTAGACTTACGTCTCAAGGTTTCTTATCGTTCTTCTCTATTCTTTCGGAAGAAGTCGCTAGTTACGTTTCTTTATCTCCTTTTGTTGTCTTACCATTTCTGATCTCTAGAGAAGTTCTTTTAATCTCTATGGTTCCCTTATAAAGTACGTTTCTACCTGAGCTATTTCCTGTCTTTACCATACCTGGTTTGTCTTCGTTTTCTATAATTCCTCTCCACCGTTCTTATGTGCCTTCTTGATATGTTTTTTCTAGAAGTACTGGGTCTATTAGTACTACTACACTAGTGATTAGATCTCGGTCTGTAGAACCTTTCACTTCAGTTCACCCGGAATCTTTCGTAGTGATACTTGTTTCGATCACCTCCACTACCTTAAGGTCACCTCGCCAAAGTTTAGGACTTTCTACTACGACACTTTCACGATGTGAGTTATACGGTCGTTGAAACCTTTTGAGTCGTCACCGGTGTTCTGACCTTTTCCAGTCAAAAGTAAGGTTAGGGTTTCTTTCCGTTACGGTTTCTTACGAGTTTGATGGCGTGTTAACATGAGTAGAGTGTACGATCATTTCATTACGAGTTTTAAGAGGTTCGGTCAGAAGTCGTTATGCACTTGGCACTTGAGGGACTACAAGTTCGACCAAAATCTTTTCCGTCTCCTTGGTCTCTAGTTTAACGGTTGTAGACGACCTAGTACCTTTTTCGTTCTCTCAAGGTCTTTTTGTAGATAAAGACGAAATAACTGATGCAGTTTCGGAAACTGACACACCTAGTGTTGTTTGACACCTTTTAAGACTTTCTCTACCCTTATGGTCTGGTGGATTGGACGGAGAACTCTTTAGACATACGTTGAGTCCTTCGTTGTCAATCTTGACTTGTACCTTGTTGTCTGACCAAGGTTTATCCTTTTCCTCATGTAGTTCCGATATATAACAGTGGGACGAATAAATTGAATACACGTCTCATGTAGTACTCTTTGAGACCCGACCTTCTTCGTGTTCGACTTTAGTTCTAACGGCCCTCTTTATAGTTATTGGAGTCTATACGTCTACTGTAGTGGGAATACCGTCTTTCCCTTCTCCTCGATATTTCGGAGAACTACTTTCACTTTCTCCTCTCACTTGTTCAACCGAATTTCGAGTTGTAAGTCTTTTACTTCTAGTACCGTAGGCCAGGGTAGTGAAGTACCCTTTATCTACCCTTTTGTCCCCTTTGACAGTCTGAAATAAAAAGACCCGAGGTTTTAGTAACGTCTACCACTAACGTCGGTACTTTAATTTTCTGCGAATGAGGAACCTACTTTTCAATACTGGTTAGATCTATCATATAAGTTTTCGTCTCTGTAATGAAACGACTGATACCAGGCAGATCAGTTCCGATACCAAAAAGGGCACCAGTACATACCTACACTCTCAACCTGACACTTCTTCCGACTCGTGGTTTCTTAACTACGAAAACTTGACACCACAACCTCTTCTGAGAACTCTCAGGGAACCTGACGTTCCTCTAGGTTGGTCAGGTAAGACTTCCTCTGGTTGAGACCCTAAAGAAACCTTCCTTATTACGATTTCGACTTTGAGGTCATGAAACCGGTGGAGTACACTTCTCAACTGAGTAACCTTTTCTGAGACTACGACCCTCCCTAACCCCCGTCCTCCCCTTCCCCTACTGGCTCTTACTCTACCGACCTACCGTAGTACCTGAGCTACCTGCACTCAGACCTACTTGAGACCCTCTACCACTACTTGTCCCTCCGGACCGCACGACGCTAAGTACCTCAGTGTTTCTCAGCCTGTGCTGACTCGCTGGCTTGACTTGACTTGACTTGACTTTCAAGTAACTCCTCGTCGTTACCGTGGGGTGAGGTCATGAGAACGGACCTTTTAGGGTACCTGCCTCCTGGACCATCCGACGTCAGGTACCCCAGCACTTCTCAACCTGTACTGACTCGTTGAAGTGAAACGGAAAGTGAAAGTACGTAACCTCTTCCTTTACCGTTGGATGAGGTCATAAGAACGGGTCTCTTAGGGTCCCTACTCTCTCGGACCACCCGACGGCAGATACCCCAGCGTGTCTCAGTCTGTACTGACTTCGCTGAATCGTTGTTCTATCACATCCTCATACACCTGTACCTCATGTAGAAGAGGTATCTACGTATTTATTAAGTAGATGTCTACGAAGTCGAGAGTGTCTTGTGTTGTGTGTGTTGATACATTTCGTTTTCTTTCTCCCCCTTTCACTCCTCCTCTTGATCGTCTTGACCTGGACGGGGACCCTTCCCCCTCTCGGTTTTTTCGGCTCTCTAGGGTGTTGATCCCTTTAGTCAACCCTGTGTCCCCCTCTTAAACTCAGACAGTCTACGATACTGTTAGAATTTTCTCACTCTTGGTGTGACTGTTAGTTACGGTACCGGGATGTATAGAGTCTGTCCCTGGGTAGAGGTGACAACACCTACCTCGATCCTCGACCTCATACCTCTAATCTCTCGTTGGCACCCCACTATTGATAACAACTGACAGTCCTCTACCGGATTCCCTTACCCTCCCTCTTTTACACGTAGTCCCTTACGAAAACTTCCTTTTGACTTGACCGTTACTTTGTCCTGTGATGACTACTAAGTGTGTGTCACCTATGGTGAAATCGAAGAGAGAGGGATATGTGGACGACGACTGCCGCTTTGTCATCATTCCTGGAGTCGTTCCTACGGGGAAACTGACGAACCACACGGATCGTTATCTCTTCGTGGTGCGTCCCGCCGGGGAACTAACGGTCGACGGTCTCCGATCTTTTCTGAGGATTATCTCGGTATAGAGGACGTGAGTTCCGGTGACCGAAGGAACGTATAGACCATGAAGGTCCCAGGGACTTTAGGTTCATCGGTACGGTGGAGGTACGGGACAGGAGTGACCTTGTCTGGGTTCAGGATGTCCCGTCGGAACTCCAGTCCGAGGACACCTACCAGGTATACGTCTCCACCCCTATTTTAGAGTTAACTCGAGGTTCCCGTCTCGTTTCTTCCTTCTCCTTGTTTTTGGAAAGGTAGTGGACGTTTACAACGTCTAATTTAGGTGTTTTAGTTTATCCATCTCAGACATGGATACCTTACCCTAAATGGTCACCGAATCACCATTTCACAGGCGGACGTTACGTCCTCTACGTCATCTGTGTCAAAGCTAGGGACCCAGTCCTTCTAGAGAACTTCTTCCCTTACCATTGGGTGAGGTCATAAAAACGGACCTCTTAGGGTACCTGTCTCCTCGGACCACCCGATGTCAGGTACCCCAGTGTTTCTCAGTCTGTGTTTACTTCGTTAAATCGTGTGTACGTACATAGATACCTTATATAATTCCCTGTTACTCACAAGGGTGTTTTCTTTTACGAGATGGAGACTGTTGACACCTGCAACCTTTGTTCTTGTGTGTTTTATACCAGTTTGACCTCAAACTTGAGAGAGGACTGTTGTCCAAGTCTCTGTTCGGGAGGAGATGTAACCTTTCGGATGATCCCTCCGTCTCCAACACGACACACCGAGTCGTCTCCGTTTCTACGACTGTCGACTCTACGATTTTTTTTTGTTCATAATATTAAAATATAAAACTAACCAAGACAACAACCAAGGCAAAAAAAAACAAACAAACGAAAAAAACCAAAAAAAAAAGAGATGACAACACTAACAACAAAAATAATAATAATAATGAAGATAAATCTGAAAACACAAAAAAATTTATTACGTAAAATTAAGAAAATTTATAAATATTAAGATGAAACCGAAAGACGACAACAAAAACAAAAAATATTTAGACGAATCAAAAAACTAACAAAATGAAACAAAAAAAAATTATATGTATCTATTTAAAATATATGAAGATAAATTTAAACTAAAAGATAAAAAGTGGTAAAAATAAAGAAAACACAAAGACACGAAATAAAGAGTCAACCGTGAGACGAAACCAAAACAAAAGACAAAGTCAACAAAATAAAAGAATTAATCAACTAAAGTAAAAACCAAAGAAAACACGTGGTCCAGTGAAAGAACATGAAACGAAAAAAAACGAGACAAAACCAAAGAGTACACACACGTACACACACATAAACACACAAGGAAACAAAACAAAGACAAACAGACTAAAACGAAAATAGTAAACAGACAAAAAGTAAAAAACGAAAAATCACCAAAAACCCCAAAACAAAAAATTTTAGGTAAAATAACGGTACTATGTACCGAACCCTCCCGAACCAAGGGACTTCTTCTCTACCTAGACTTGGAGACCCCACTCTCCTATCTAAAGTCCCGTGATCAGACACTGTCTTGAGGACTGGGGTCCCTCATAATTAGTCATTTATACGGGTGCTTCCGGAGATGGACTTGAATTCTGGACCGTGGTGGATTGTCGTATGTCCTGGTGTCGTGACCTGTGAAGTTGGTTTGTTGTTTGTTATGTCCTTGTGTTCGTGTCGGTAGTCGTCTGTCTGTCGGGTGTCTATGGGGTTTTATGTAATGGAGTGTGTCGAGACAGGTAGTCTTCCTTTTTTTTTTTTGAGTGGAAGAGGGTGGTCTTGTGTCCGTTTTCAGGGAAGGTGGTACTTCGGATGTGTTCGGTAACTTGGTTGGAGTGAGTGACTCCTGTCTCTGGTCTGATCCTAGTTCATCTTGATACTGGGATATCCGACCCCTTTCCTCTTGAGTTTGTGTCATTCAATATATTTTACTTTTCTGTCTCTTTGTGATCCGTCTATTTAATTATTCCAATTTTGGGTATTCTGGTTTATTCGTTTCCTTTATCCTTTAATGGACTTTTTCTTGAACCTCCTTACTATCATTTCTAGTAGGTTTTAGAGTTTTTATCTTACCTCTATTACGTTGTTAGTAAATTATGTAAATCGATCCTGGATCTTATTTACTTATTTGTTTGTCACTGTTTGATGTATTAATGACTTTAATTTTTATGAGAACTTAAACCCTCTTACCGTAACTTTGTACATATAATTGTGTACACTTTACTTAGTGGTCAGGTCCAAAAAACGTACCATGTCCTACGAGTCCCGACCACGTTACCCTACTGGGTCTCCCTACTATACTCCTCCCTCCACCCTCCCCCCAAGTCCTACTCCTTGTGTACATGTGGGTACCTCCTAAGTACAGTTACGTACCGTTTTGGTTATGTTATAACATTTCATTAATCGGAGGTTAATTTTATTTATTTAAATATAAAGTTAAGACCAAAGGAGTCACACATACGGGTCGTCACCCTAACGACCCAGTATTCCGTCAAGATAAAGGTCAAAAAAATTCCTTAGAGGTGTGACAAGAGGTATCACCGAGGGGCACATGGGGTTACAAGTAGTGTCGTGACAAATATTATCGGTCCTGTACCTTCGTTGGATCTACAGGTAGTCGTCTACTTACCTATTTTTTCGACACCATGTATATGTGTTACCTCATAATGAGTCGGTAATTTTTCTTATGTAAACTTAGTCAAGATTACTCGACCTACTTTGACATCGGCTAATATGTCTCACTTCATTCGGTCTTTCTTTTTGTGGTTATGTCATATGATTGCGTATATATACCTTAAATCTTTCTACCATTACTAATGGGACATACGTTCTGTCGTTTTCTCTGTGTCTACATATCTTGTCAGAAAACCCGAGACACCCTCTCCCTCTCCCACCCTACTAAACCCTCTTACCGTAGCTTTGTACATATTATAGTATATATTTTACTTAGTGGTCAGATCCAAGCTACGTACTCTGACCTACGAACCCCGACCACGTGACTCTCCTGGGTCTCTCTACCATGTCCCTCCCTCCTCCTTCCCCCCAAGTCCTACCCCTTGTGCACATATGGGCTCCGTCTAAGTACGACTACATACCGTTTTGGTTATGTTATAACATTTCATTAATTGGAGGTTAATTTTGTTTATTTAAATATAAATTTTATTTATTTATTTAAATATAATTTTTAGAAATTTGATACCAAATGTTGAAAGAGACGAGAAAATAAAATATTAAATAGAAAATTAACCGTCTTTTAACGAAATGTTACAACACAACCAAAGATGGCACGTTGTTACGTTCAATTGGTACTAATATGCATATAGTGGAGGGAGATGAGGGGGATAGAGTGAGGAGATCCAGTAGTGTCTCGTAGTTACGTTTTTGGTTTGACCATTAGTAACCTTATATGACTTTTCTACAACTCTGTGGTTTATTTTGGTAAAGATTGTCCTTTTTTTTTCTGTAAAATATATCTTATTTTAATAAGGTTGTTTACTTATTTACTTGTAGTCATACCACTACCGTCGTTACAAAGTAACTCTTCCTCTCTATATGACGTCTTTTGAACTCTCTCGAGACTAAAAGTAAGAAAAATAAATTGTATTATTAAATCGTAGTTGGTACCCCGTTATCACATGTATTAGCACTCTCTATCTTTGGGTGAGTATGAAAGGATCTCGAATGTTAGATCAATTTCTTTGTCACATTTACTAATTCCACCAGTACTTTCCAGTGAGACCATCATTGATCTTTAATAAAACGAGGTAAAGAATATTCTTCGTTGAGAATTTGATGTTTATTTCATACGTGTGTCTGTTTTTTATTTTTAGTCAATCATATGTAGGTTTTTAAGAGGTGTAAAAACGATGGTTACCTTATTTTTTTTAATGACGGAGGTTAGGGTGAAAATATACAGGAAATTATGGAATCAAAGACCTACCGTTTTGTCAATCGATTTACGTAAGACCAGGTCCACAAGTTCTATAACCAGTTTTTTTAGTGCTTAGATGTCAGGTACGTGTAAGTCAGGAATTGATAAGTTAGAGATCTATAGACATGATAATTTGACTTATAAAAATTTTTATACTTTATATAGGGTTCCCCTATAACGTTTTTCGAGTTCTGTGTCTACGACGATATCTTTAATTCGATTAGGGATAACCTCTTCTTTCTCAACTTCGAAGGTAAGAATGTCTGTTATTCTATTGAGTACCTGTTATTTAAATAGATGTACTTGCGGTTAGACACACGAAATTACATTCATTATATATACCCCCTCACTCTTAATTGTGTTAAAATTATTCATAATCTGTAAAATTACGATTTTTTTCTCAATTCTCTTAAATCGTGGTGGTTTCGCCGAAATGTTGTTTACGATGTTACTGACGAGATCCACCCTTTATGTACTCTTATTTTCCTTGGTGTTTTTATTTGGGTTTTGATAACTCCCTTACGGTCGTTCTTGTGTGTGTTTATGTGTGAACGTACGCACACACACGTGTGTGTGTGTGTGTGTATATACTAATGAAATTCACATTCACCTAATTTACTAGGTTTGGTTTTCTGTATCTGACCGACTTACCTATGTTTTTATTCTGAGGATATATACGATAGATGTTCTCTAGGTGACGTCTGGATCCCTGTATATGTCTGACTTTGTTACTCTTACCTTTAGGTTTCTTTCGGTCTCATCGTTAAGAGTACAGTCTGTTTTGTCTGAAAGTTTATTTCTTATAATGTTCTTTGTTCCTTCCTGTTGTGTGTTATGTATTACTAGTTCCCAAGTTAGGTTCTTCTATACTGTTTATTTATATGTACGTGGGTTGTATCTTTGTTTCCGTTTATAATTGTTGGTATTTCCCTCTTTAGTTGTCATTACGTTATTATCAACTCCTTAAATTATGAGGTGAAATTAGTTACCTGTCTAGTAGACCTGTCTTTTAATTATTCCTTTGTGTCCGGAATTTACTGTAAAATTTGGACAACCTGAATTAACTATGAATATCTTATAAGGTGGGGTTTCATCGTATAATGTGTAAGAAAAGTTCACGTGTGTCTTGGAATAGGTCCTAACTGGTGTACGACCAGGTGTTCCGTTCGGAACCATTTAATTATAGTTTTAATATAGTTTGTAGAAAAGACTGGTGTTACGATACGTTAATCTTTATTTGATCTTCCTTTTTTGGAAATTTTTGGTGTTTATGTATCGTCATTTTTTTTTTACGATGAGTTGTTGGTAACTTAGTGACTCCTTTAGTTTCTCATTTAATTTTTTATAGATCTCTGTTTACCTTTACTTTCGTGTTACCAGGTCTTGTATATCCTACGTTGTTTTCGTAAAGATTAGTATGAAGTTCTTTGTACTTTTTACCGAAGGGACCACCGAGTCAGTCATTTCTTAGACGGACGTTACTTCCCTTGGTGGAAGTTACGTCCTCTGTGTCCAAACTAGGGACCCAACCTTTCTAGGTGACCCCTTCCTTTGTTGGATTGGAACGTGGATTTCGTTGATCTCTTTCTTTTTGTTTGTTTTGGATTTAAATCATCTTTCTTCCTTTAGTATTTTTTCTGTTTCTTCTGTTAACGTTTCTAGTTCCTTTGATTTTCGACTAAGAAACTTTTCTAATTTTTTACTATTTGGAAATCGGTCTGAGTGGTCCTGAAAACCTGACACTCCCTCTCCCTCTCCCACCCTACTAAACCCTCTTACCGTAACTTTGTGCATATGATAGTACATTCTTTACTTCGCGGTCAGATACAAACTATGTTCTATGTCCTACGAACCCCGAACACGTGTCCCTACTAGGTCTCTCTACTATACCCCACCCTCCACCCTCCCCCTAAGTCCTAACCCTCGAACATATGTGGGCACCACCTAAGTACAGTTACATACCGTTTTGGTTATGTCATAACATTTCATTTTATTTCATTTTTATTTTAATTTTTTTCTTTTTAGTTATTTTACTTTTTACTTTTTCTTCGATGTTGACTGAGGTGTCTTTATGGTTCCTAGTATTCTTTGATGATGTTTGTTGACATACGGTTATTTTACTTGTTGGACCTTCTATACCTGTTTAAGAATTTTTCCATTTCAGAGGGATCTGTCTTGGTTCTTCTTTATCTCATGACTTTAACTTAGACACTAATTTTAGAGGTTGTTTGTTTTCAGGTCCTGGACTGTCGAAGTTTCCACTTAAAATCGTTTGTAAATCTCTTATCAATTGTGGATAGGAAGACTTTGACAAGGTTTTTTAACCTCTCCTTACTTTAGAAGGTTTGAACAAAATATTCCAGTGATAGTGAGACTATTGTTTTTCTATGGTGTTTTTTTTCTTTTAATGACCGATTATAGTGACTACTTGTACCCACGTTTTTAAGAGTTGTTTTACGATCATTAGAGATAGTTTGTCGTGTAAATTTTCTAGTATATGGTACTAGTTCACCCTAAGTAGGGTCCCTATGTTCATAAAAAGTTGTAGGTGTTTAGTTAATTACGTCATGTAGTGTAGTTGTTTGACTTCTTATTTTTGGTATACTAGAGTTATCTACGTCTTTTTCGAAAACTGTTTTAAGTCGTGGGTAAATACTAATTTTTTTTTTGAGAGATATTTCACCCTTATCTCCCATGTATGGAGTTGTATTGTTCTCGACATATATTGTTTGGATATCGATCGTAGTATGAGTTACCACTTTTCGACTTTCGTAAGGGAGATACTCGTCCTTGTTGTGTTCATACAGGTGAGAGTGGTGAAAATGCGTTGTATCAAAATCTTCAGGATTTATGTCGTTAGTCTCTTCTTTTTCTTCATTTCTCTTAGGTTTAACCTTTTTTTTTTTTTTGATTTGACAGTGACAAACGTCTACTGTACTATGGTATATGTCTCTTGGGATTTCTACGGTGTTCTTTTGATGATCTCACTTAGTTACTTAAACCATTTCAACTTTTAATGTTTTAATTATATGTCTTTGGACATCGTAAAGATATGTTATTATTGTTTTCTAGTCTTTTTATGTAAGTTCTTTAAGTGATACCTCTTGTCATACTTCCACGGAAATTTTTAATTTTTATCTCAATGGTATTTTCACTTTCACCGAGTCAGTACAGACTGATAATCGTTGTGGTACCTGGATATGTCAGGTACCTTAAGAGGTCCGGTCTTATGACCTCACCCATCGACAAGGGAAGAGGTCCCCTAGACGGACTAGATCCTTAACTTGACCCCAGAGGACATAACGTCCGTCTAAGAAATGGTTGACTCAATAGTATCTTAGGGTCTCGATGGTAGTCAAGTCAAGTCAAGTCAGCGAGTCAGCACAGGCTAAGAAACGCTGGGGTACTTAGTGTCGTGCGGTCCGGAGGGACAGGTAGTGATTGAGGACCTCAAGTGAGTTTGGGTACAGGTAGCTCAGCCACTACGGTAGGTCGGTAGAGTAGGGGACAGCAGGGGAAAAGGAGGACAGGGGTTAGGAAGGGTCGTAGTTTTAGAAAAGGTTACTCATTTGAGAAGCGTACTCCACCGGTTTCATGACCTCAAAGTCGAAATCGTAGTATGGGATGTTTCTTGTGGGTCCCGACTAGAGGAAGTCTTACCTGACCAACCTAGAGGAACGTCAGGTTCCCTGAGAGTCCTCAAAAGAGGTTGTGGTGTGAAGTTTTCGTAGTTGAGAAGGCGCGAGTCGAAAGAAGTGTCAGGTTGAGAGTGTAGGTATGTATTGGTGCCCTTTTTGGTATCGGAACTGATCTGCCTGGAAACAACCGTTTCATTATAGAGACAAAAAGTTATACGATAGATCCAACCAGTATTGAAAAGAAGGTTCCTCATTCACAGAAAATTAAAGTACCGACGTCAGTAGTAGACGTCACTAAAACCTCGTGTTTTTTTTATTTCAGACTGTGACAAAGGTGACAAAGGGGTAGATAAAGGGTACTTCACTACCCTGGTCTACGGTACTAGAANTACTTCACTACCCTGGTCTACGGTACTAGAAACAAAAGACTTACAACTCGAAATTCGGTTGAACAAGTGAGAGGAGAAAGTGAAAGTAGTCCTCTGAAAAATCAAGGAGAAGTAAAAGACGGTATTCCCACCACAGTAGACGTATAGACTCCAATAACTATGAAGAGGACCTATAGAACTAAGGTCGAACACGAAGAAGGTGGGGTCGCAAAGAGTACTACATGAGACGTATCTTCAATTTATTCGTCCCACTGTTATATGTCGGAACTACATGAGGAAAAGGATAAACCTTGGTCAGATAACAAGGTACAGGTCAAGATTGACGACGAAGGACTGAACGTCTATCCAAAGAGTTCTCCGTCCAGTCCACCAGACCATAAGGGTAGAGAAAGTCTTAAAAGGTGTCAACCAACACTAGGTGTGTCAGTTTCCGAAACCGTATCAGTTATTTCGTCTTTATCTACAAAAAGACCTTGAGAGAACGAAAAAACTACTAGGCCGCCTACAACCGTTAAACTAGAGACCAAGGAGACGGAAAAGAATTTGGTCGAACTTGTAGACCTTCAAGTGCCAAGTGTATAACGACTTCGGACCGAACCTCTTGAAACTCGTAATGAAATAATTGTACACTCTACTCACGTTAACACGCCATCAAACTCGTAAGAAACCGTAATGGAAAGAAACTCTAACCTTACTTTTGACTGGAAAAGGTCAGGACACCGGTGACGACTCAAAAGGGTTAAACGACCGTATAACTCACGTCGTGAAAGTGTCGAAGTAGAAAGTCCTAAACTTTATCGAGTTGACTTTAAGGTAGTGGAGGTGATCGAAACTAGCATCACTACGAAAGATTCCGGGTGAACTGAAGTGTAAGGCCTTACAGACCGAGATCCACTCACTAGTATGGTAGCACTAATAGAACCAACACTTCAAGAAAAAACATGTCAAGAAGAAACATAAGAACGGTCCGACAAACGATACTGGTCACACAAGGGCCTTTTTGAGATAATCGAAAAGGGACGAAGTAAGACATAAGGTTCCGGTTTAAACGGACAATGAGGTCCACAAAGAACTGAAGGATGAAAACGTAAGGTCAGGGGATATTACTTTTCCTGTAGAAAACCCCCATCAAGACTTTCCAGAACATCTCGATGGTATATCGGGACGTTAGGGTGTGGACCCGTATATAGGTCTCTTTTTATACTAGTTTTTCATAATGTACGTGGGGTTATAAGTAAAGTCGTGACAAGTGTTATCTGTTATGTACCTTCGTTGGATTTACAGGTAGTTGTCTCCTTACCTATTTCTTCTACACAATATGTATATGTTATCTTATAATGAGTTGGTAATTTTTCTTACTTTATTACGGTAGACGTCGTTATCCACAGGTTGGGAACACTACGGTACCTGACATCGGGAGGTCCGAGGAGACAGGTACCCTAAAAGGTCCGTTATTATGACCTGACCTGACGTTAAAGGAAGAGGTCCACTAGAAGGACTGGGTCCTTAGCTTGGGCCCAGAGGACGTAACGTCCGTCTCAGAAATGACTCAATACTCCCTTTTGGTTTTCCCATACAACGGAGGGGCAACCCCTTAGTTTGGGACCAAAGGGTACACTGTCCGCCCCTATGAGTGGTGATATGATTGTTCCTGTCGTATGAGACTCTTTTCGTATTAAGTTTTTCTATGTACATGGGGTCACAAATAACGTCGTCATAAATGTTATCGGGTCTGTACCTTCGTTGGATCTACAGGTAGTTGTCCACTTATCTATTTCTTTGATACCATGTATATATGTTACCGTATAGTGAGTCGGTGTGTTTTCTTATTTACACTCAGTCAACTTGACTACACCCACTTGGACCTCGGACAAAATGTCCTACTTCATATAGTCTTACTCTCTTTGTTTATGACACCCATTTGTGTATATATACAATAGATCTGTTTACCATGACTAATTAGATGAATGTCCCGTCTTTATCTCTGTGTCTTACTAGAGACAAGCAAAGGTTCCGTTTGGAAAGTTATGGTGTCTTTATGTCCAGATGATTACGACTTTTTAGGTTTCAACTTGTCAAGATACTTCTGGATGTTCTGACAGATTTCGATTTTGATTTTCTTCCTCAGGAAAAGTACTATCCCCTGACCTTACGTTTTCATCCTTCAGTTCTCTATGGACCTCATGATCTGTGCACCCTGGAACCTCATGTTTTACTTCGTCCCGTTTCAGATTGTCTCAGAACGGTTCTCTTATGTAACCGGTATCGTTTGTGGGAGAAAGTCGTCGTGTTCTCTACTGAGATGTGTACCTGGAGTGGTCTCCCAGTTATGGTTTTAGTCTAGCTAATATATGAAACGTAAGCTTCTATCACTTCGAGATATATCAGTCGGTTTTTTTTTTTTTTTTTTTNTTTTTTTTTTTTTTTTTTCTGGCCCTCGTCTGACACCGAGTCTAGTACTTGAGGAATAACGGTTTAAGTCTGAATTTAACTTCTTTCATTCCTTTTGGTGATCTGTCAAGTCCATACTAGATCTAGTTTAGGCAATACTAATATGTTACCTTCACTGTTGATCTAAGTTCCCTAATCTAGACTAACTATCTCACGGACTTCTTGATACCTGTCTCCAAGTACTGTAACAAGTCCTCCGTCCCTAGTTTTGGTAGAGGTTCTTTTCTTTATGTTTTTACGTTTTACCAACAGACTCTTCCGGAATGGTTATTGACTCTTTTCTTCTCTTCCTTTTTTTTTCCCTCCCCCCCTCCTTTCTATATAGGTAGACTTACGTCTCGAGTTTTCCTATCGTTCCTATCTTTCTCTTTGTTCAGAAGGATTCACTAGTTACGTTTCTCTATCTCCTTTTGTTATCTTACATTTTCTGATCTCTAGAGAAGTTCTTTTAATCTCTATGGTTCCCTTGTAAAGAACGTCTCTACCCGTGTTATTTCCTATCTTTACTATACCTGGATTGTGTTCGTCTTCTAAAATTCATCTCCATAGTTCTTATGTGTCTCATGTAGTATACTTTACCACCCGACCTACTTCTTATCCGACCTTAGTTCTAAAGTCCCTCTTTATAGTTATTGGAGTCTATATGTCTACTGTGGTGTGAATACCGTCTTTCGATTCTCCCTGATTTATCAGAGAACTACTTCACTTTCTCCTCTCACTTTTTTGACCGACTTTTGAGTTATAAGTTTTTTACTTCTAGTACCGTAGACCAGGGTAGTCAAGTAACGTTTATCTACCCCTTTGTTGTCTTTCTCACTGTCTGAAATAAAACCCCCCGAAGTTTTAGTGACGTCTACCACTGACGTCGGTACTTTAATTTTCTACTAAATTAGGAACCTTCTTTTAGATTCTGTTTAGGTCTGTCGTATAACTTTTCCTCCCTGTAATGATTGTTTCCGAACATATCAGTTTCGATACTAAAAAGGTCATCAGTACATACCTACAGTCTCAACCTGTTATTTCTTTCGACTCACGACTCCTTAACTACGAAAACTTGACACCAAAACGTCTTCTGAGACCTGACGTTCCTCTAGTTTGGTCAATTAGGATTTCTTTTAGTCAGGACTTATAGGTAATCTTCCTACTTACGACTTCGACTTCGAGGTTATGAAACCGGTAGACTACGATTCTTGACTGAGTAACCTTTTCTGGGAGTACGAGTTCCGTCCTCCTCTTCCCCTACTGTCTCCTACTCTACAAACCTACCGTAGTGGTTGAGCTACCCGGACTCAAACTCGTTCAAGGTCCTCAACTATTACCTGTCCCTATGGACCGTACGACGTCAGGTACCCCAGTGTTGCTCAACTTACTCCGACTAGTTGACTTGACTTGACTTGACTTATCAACCGTGAGAGTCCTAACGGTTGACTATCGTAGTTTGTTAAATTTTACCTTAAATCATTTTTACAAAGTACAGTAATAATTGTTAACGTCTGTATTGGACCGTTGTTATAATTTGGTAGTAACCACCCCATTGAAATCACCATAACGGTTCCTACTGGGTTTTGTACAGGATGAACGGTCGTTTAGTTAGGACCTTTTTGACCCTTCTATCCTGCACCCGTCTTTGGTTTCGGAGTTTTCGGGAAATTCGTGGAGGTTTACCTAAAGTATGTTTACGAAATACGATGTCCGATACTATAAAAGGTCAATAAAAACAAATAAGAATATTACCCAATTTCGAAAGGAATGACCTCTCGATGTTGAGACATTTGGCGGAGGGGTTGGGGTCACTAAGGAAATAGGTTGGGTCCATTAAGGATAAATAGATAGTTGTATCTAAGAGTAAAATGGTCATATAATAGTCCCTTTATACATTTTAAAATTGAAAATGGGTTTTATCAGTTCCCGGAAAAAAAAGTGTCAGTAATCCCTCCTTTCTTTTGATTGTCTTAAGGTTTTGATTTTAATTTCTGTAAGAGTCTTTAAGAACTTGAAAGTATAGAATTTCATAACGATAATGGAAATTACATATCTTCTAGTTGAGAGAGATCTTAGACTTCCAATAGAGGAATATTTTATCGTTATCCGGTGGGGTTCTTAAAATATAACGTTCGTCTATACTAATTAATGGAGTTCTCTGAGTACACTGAGTACACTGTGAGTTATGTGAGGTAAAGATTTTGTACGTGTTTTTATTTAGAAAAACACTAGAAGTTTAGACTCTAAATTCGAAAACCTTTTTTGTGACGGCAAATCCGAACTACTTTTCCTGGAATAGTCTATGACGATTGTTGACTGTGTCTTTATTTTGAACTTTAATATCTAGGAATGTACGTATAAAGGGTCGAGTTTTATCGATGTAAGGAGAAAGGACTGGTGACTTATAGATAAGATTGATTTTAGATTTGTCCTAAGAATGTTTAGGGGACCTTTGATAGTGTAGGCTATCCCTGTCGAAGGGAGACAAGGGACCAAGTTCTGTCACCTTATCAAATCAAAGGACTAAGAAGTCGTGACAAAGGACAGGGAAATGATGATTTGACGGATAATTAGGTGAAACTCCCTAACCAATTGATTTGGTGATTCTACTAGAGGACTAGAGGGAATAGTAATAGGATAATAAAGACTAGGAATACCAGAGGATAGTAACTTCTCCTGAGTTTTAAGAGAATATATAAAAGGGGTCTACTATCGATGATTTGTGGAGAGTGGACTTAATATATTGTTTGTAAATTATCGACAAGGAAATTTAGAAAGTTTTATGTTGAAGGAAAATTTTCAGGGAAATCATGAATTGAAAGAGATTGTTGTGATCAGGTTTGGAAGTCAGAATGTTTTTAATTTGAAACTGAAGTACAGTCGTTTTACACCTCCAGTAATATTAGGATCGTCGTTCCGGATCAGTTAGTCTTTATCCGAATGTATAACTCCCCCCCCCCGCCATAGAACCGATACTATCAGTAAAACAAGAGAAGTCTCCGTGAAGTCAAACGAAATTTATTTACTAAACTAAGGTGAGTTTCATAGACACGTAAAATTCCTTGTTTTTAAGTAGTGGGAATACTATTATTTAATATAAATACGAGAGTTATGTTTGACACGAGACGACCCTATGATAAAGAATATACCTCTCGTCCGAATATGGACAGATGTCGTGAGATTGTATTGAGAACAATCTCTAAAGGTCTATAAAGTCTTAAAGTCGGGAGGATAAGTATGACAAGTATGACCCCAATAGTTCGGTTCTTACGAAGTCACCAAACAGTAAGGTAAGAGGTCACCTGTTGCAAAACAGTCTTGAGAGGTGGTACTGGGTAGACAGAACACACCGGGATATACTGTACCGAGTATCGAAGTAACTTAATGTGTTCTAACACTAGGTACACAATTAAAACAAATCGAAAGACACTATCACGAAAAGTAAGACCTCCGACACCCTTTTCGTTCCCTTAAGGTCTTTTTGTAGATGAAGATGAAATAACTGACGCAATTTCGGAAAGTGACACACCTAACGTTATTTGACACCTTCTAAGGATTTCTCTACCCTTGTGTTCTGGTGGAATGGACAGATGACTCTTTGGACATACACCCAATTATTCGTTACCAATTTTAACCTGTATCTTGTTACTTGACCAAGTTTTAACCC
This sequence comes from Capra ibex, assembly GCA_006410555.1. Classification (NCBI taxonomy): domain Eukaryota; kingdom Metazoa; phylum Chordata; class Mammalia; order Artiodactyla; family Bovidae; genus Capra; species Capra ibex. The sequence goes on along the minus strand of SJYO01038709.1, from coordinate 11,389,799 downwards.
TTTCTTCATGTAATTCCGACATGTTGTAGTGGGACCAATAAATTGGATATGTGTCTCATGTAGTACACTTTACGGTCCGACCTACTTAACGTTTGACCTTAGTTCTAACGGTTCTCTTTATAGTTGTTTGGGTCTATACATTTACTATGGTGAGATGACCGTCTTTCGTTTTGTTTTTCGGAGAACTACTCCCACTTTTCCCTCTTACTTCTTCGACCGAATTTTGAGTTGTAAGTTTTATGATTCTATTACCTTAGACCAGGGTAGTGAAGTACTGTTTATCTACCCCTTTTCCACCTTTATCACCGTCTAAAATAAAAGAACCCGAGGTTTTAATGACGTCTGTCACTGACGTCGGTACTTTAATTTTCTACGAACGAGGAACCTTCTTTCGATACTGTTTGGATCTGTCTTTTAAATTTTTATCTCTGCAGTGAAATGAAACTGATTTCAAGGTATATCAGTTTCGATACCAAAAAGGTCATCAGTATATACCTACACTCTCAACCTGGTATTTTTTCCGACTCATGGTTTCACAACTACGAAAAATTTGCACGACCTCTTCTGAGAACTCTCAGGGAACCTTACATTCCTCTAGTTTGGTCAGTTAGGAATTCCTTAGTTGGGAATTATAAGTAACTTTCCTAACTACGACTTCAACTTCGAGGTTATTAAACCGGTGGAGTACACATCTCGGTTGAGTAACCTTTTCTGAGACTACGACCCTTTCTGACTCCCGTCCTCCTCTTCCCCCACTGTCTTCTACTCTACGATCCTACCGTAGTAGTTGAGTTACATGTACTCAAACTCGTTTAAGACCCTATATCACTTCCTGTCTCCTCGGACCACACGAAGTCAAGTTCCCCGAGGTTATTCAGTCTGTGTTGAATCGTTGACTTGTTGTTTTTGCTGACTACGTGGACCCACCACTCACTCTCTTTCCTCGGTAATTTTAATACGGGTCAATAGAAACTGTACTCGTTAACATAATTATTTACCTCTAATGATAAATAATTATCTTCCTTCTTGTATAAATCTGACTCTATCCTTTATTTAGTTCACGAACCAAAATTTGTACAAATAAAACTCTACGGTCTCAGAAAGTCTACCTCTACAATTTACCTATCAACCTAATCATTTAGACCTCGAGTCTTATTAACGTACCCGACTTCTCTCTCTAAAGTTTAAAAAACTGTTTTTCTACGATAAATTTTGGTACTCGTACATACTTAGAAGTCCCTTCTTGTACATATCTTCTCTACTTTTCCCGAATTCTGACTAGAGATTCCTTTCAGGTCATTATTGGTTTTCTCCTCTACTTCTTGTTTATCTGTTCTCCGTCTTCCTCTTGATTCTATAACAGGACCCTTCTTAAAGTTACTCATTTCTGACCTGTGACCACAGTTTACATTGTCCTTTTTATCTTAGTCATGACTTTTCACAATAACCAAAATTATAGTGACCCCATGAATCACTAGAACCGTTCTCGTTAAAAACAATTCACCATCCTTCCCTTCGGTCTGACATCACCCAACTTCACACTCTCTTCAATTCCTTAAACTCTGAAACTCTTATTAGTTCAGAGAGTTTTTGGAAGGGAACACCGAGTCTACCATTTTCGCAGACGGATGTTACGTCCTCTGGACCCAAGATAGAGACCCAACCCTTCTAGACCTTTTCCTTTACCCTTGGGTGAGGTCATAAGAACGGACCTTTTAGGACACCTGCCTCCTCGGACCACCCGATGTCAGTACCCCAGCGTTTCTCCGCCTTTCTGACTCGCTGAATTGAAAGAAAGTGAAAGAAAGTTTTCGGAACCAACCGATACATGTCTTCTTGTTACCTCGTCCTTGATCTTCACACATCTCTCTCTTCTCCTACTCTTCCTTTATGACCAACACCCTCTAAAAAAAAAAAATTCTATCTTCTATAAACTCATACAAATATCCTGAAGTCTACCTCCTCGGAGAACCCGACGGCAGATACCCCAACACGTCTCAACCTGTGTTGACTTCGCTGAAACGTCGTCGTCGTGTCCTGAAGTCTCTTCACTAATCAAATCTCCCTCGATGACTTTTATATTATTTTCCTTGTGTCAGTGTGACTGATTTATAAAATTAAAAAAAAAAAACGTAATTATGGACGGTGGAGTAAGAATGACTCTAACAGAATCAACTTCAAGAATATTAAAGAGTGAACATAATAGACGTTGGTAGAGGAATGACCAGAAGAACAAAGGTTATTAGGTAAGAAAGTTTTGTGGAGAGATATTCCTCAAGAGTCTCTTCTCTTGACACCAGAGTACCTCCAGGGACTCTATTAAAATCCCACAGGTAAGAAGAGACCACCGAGTCAACTACTTCCTAGACGGACTTTACATCTTCTGGGTCGAAGTTAGAGATCCAGTTCTAAGGGACCTCTTCCCTTACCGTTGGGTGAGGTCATAAGAACGGATCTCTTAAGGTAGCTGTCTCCTCGGACCGTCCGATAACAGGTACCCCAGTTTTTCTCATCCTGTACTGACTCGTTGATTGTTAAAGTAAAAGTGAAACTCCAGTTTTGATAAACGTATTACTATGATTCAAAAATCATAAAACATAATTTCATTAAATGGAAAAAGTAACACACCTATAAACGTACTGACCGTGGTATTTTTAAAACCGTACGTATTTTTAATACCGTACGTATTTTTAAAGTATTTTGATTTACCAGTGATATAAGAAGTGATGGTGATTGAAGGTCTTTTTTATTCTGTGAAAGTGAAAATTTTATAGGAACTAATTCGTCGTTTTTATAATTAAAATAATTTAGAGTTAGGATCTCATACATTGAAAGATTACAAGATACACTGTTTTACCTTTAATTAGTATTTTGTAGAGACGACATGTTGTGTCATACTACCAACAGAGTCCCTTTCGTGAACACTCATCACCCGACTTGATCGACGAAAAATGTGTCTTATAGTAAAAATCAACTGTCTCGTTGACTCTCTATTTGATACGAATAAGTCTGAATCCATAAACCGTCTGTAAAAGAAATTTTACTTACTACACTTGAACAGTGAAATGTCTTTTGTTCACTGTTATAAACAACAGTTACTACTGTAAACTCAAAAGTTCATTTTTAACCTTAAAAGTTTTTTTAAATAGAAGGTGGTACTCGAACTCAAAGGGTGTTATAAAAACTATTCTAGTCACCATAATAATTGTGTCAGAAAATTTTAGTCACATATTACTTTACATGTACGTCCTAAACACAATGATTCACATGATTTTCAAAAGGTTTACTGGTTCCGTACCACGATGTTTTAGTAAGGACCCATTTACTAAGTGAGTTTCACGTTATATCTAGTTACCTAAAATTACAGTATCTTATACTTTTCAAATAATTCTATCAAAAACCTAGGTGTGACATTGATTTCAAATTTTTTGATATGAACACCTCAAAACCACATCATAAAACTGTCAGATGTCAGGTATCCCAGCGTTTCTCAACCTGTACTGACTCGTACGCACGTGTTTCTAATAGGTGTATGGGCTCATTCCGGTCTAAAAGAAATAAAGGAAGTTTATTTTACTGTATTATTGTCTAACTTACGTCTTTGTCGATGATCTTAGACCGACAGAAGATGATTTGGTATCTCTTTCCCAAAAACCTTTTTAGACTTTACTATGGTAAGAAGAGTCATACAAAATAAAAACCTTTTATATACTTCGAAAACGTGTCGTTTCCTTTGGTATTTGTTTTCTTTTTCTGTTGGGATTTTTACCCTCTTTTATAAACGTTTACTTCGTTGACTGTTCCCTAATTAGATATTTTATATTTTTATCGAGCACGTCGAGTTATACTTTTTTTTATTGACTTAGTTTTTACCCGTCTTCTAAATTTATCTATAAAGAGGTTTCTTCTGTATGTCTATTGGTTTTTCGTGTACTTTTCTACGAGTTGTATTAATTAATAATCTCTTTAAGTTCAGTTTTGATACTCCATAGTAGAGTGTGCACCGTCTCACCGATAGTAGTCTTTTAGATGGTTGATATGTACTAACGCTTCCCCACCTCTTTTCCTTTAGAAGGATAATTATATAACAACCATCCTTACGTCTCTTATAATACCTCCAAGGAATTTTTCGATTGTTATGTCACCGGTATACTCGGTCGTTAGGGTGAGGACCCGTATTTGACCTCTTTTGGTATTAAGTTTTTCTATGTTGAGACTTTAAATAGTCTTTACATATGAACAGATTATCAGGAAAGATACTTAGAAGAAAAAATAGTAATTCCGAATGTTGTTAATTCAGTTAATATAAAAATTCATCTAAAATTTTTTTCTATGTATGTGGGGTCACAAGTAACTTAGTGATAAATGGTATCGGTTCCGTACCTTCGTTGGATTTACACGTAATTTGTCTCCTTACCTATTTCTTCTACACAATGTATATATGTCACCCTATCATGGGTCGGTAAATTTTATTACTTTATTATGATAAATGTCGTTGTACCCACCTGAATCTCTAACAGTATCACTCACTTCATTTTGTTTTTGTTTATAGCATCCTATAGTGAATGTACGTCTTAGATTTTTTTACCATGTTTAGTTGAATAAATATTTTGTCTTCATCTCAATGTCTACATGTTTTGTTTGAATATCAATGGTCCTCCATTCTCTTCCTCCCTATTTCACCCTACAACCCTAACTGTATATGTGTGATGATATGTATTTTATGATTATTCTTGGACGACATATCGTGTCTCTTGAGAGATGAGTTATGAGTCATTACCGGATATACCCTTTTCTTAGACATTTTCTCACCTATAGACATAGACGTATTGTCTCAGTGAAACGACATGTGGACTTTGATTGTGTTGTAACAGTCAGTTGATATAAGGTTATTTTAAAAAATTTTAATTTGCTCTTTTATATAAAAAGTTATTTTTATACAATTATATACAGTCAAATTATAACAAAAATAACCTCATATTAACAAAACAATAAAAAAGTTACTTCGTTATTTAAAAAAAATTAAAGGGTCAAAATTAAACGTTATACCATTTGTAATTATCTATAGTTGGTGTTGTAGTTTCGGAGAAACTTCAGGAGTCATTAAAAATTCTCATATTCACACTATGACTCTAGTTTTGTAAACTCTTGTTAAGGGGATACAGTAGATGGACCAAGAATTCGAAATTACCGGAAATTCTTAAGTTCCGGAAAATATCTGTCCGAATTTCGAAGGAAAATACAGAGTAAAGTATAGTGAGGGGAGGTACGTGACGAAAGGTGTGTAGTCGACGTAGACATAGTCCATTGAACGATCAGGAAGGTAAACGGTAAGAGTAAGAAAGGAGGTACGGATCCTGTAGATCGGTTAAACTTGTAGTATAAAGAGACCCCGGGGGAAGGGATGAACCGTCGAAATAACTAGAGAAGAATGAAAGAGGTTACATGAAATACTCATGTTACATGAATAAATAAGGTTACATGAATGAAAGAGGTTACATGTATTGACAGAAAAAGTAAAAGTGTTTATTGTTTTGACTTTAGGTGTCTTTTCTTCCTCTGTAGATTCAAGGTGTCGTTCACTCACCGTCTCGATCTCGGATTTAAGGGCGGTAAGAAACGTATGTACCTTCGACAATGTATCTCGTCTTTGATAACTTCCGAGACCTCTCTTCCTCTTAATTGAATACACCTAGTTTTATTTGACACCTTTTAAGACTTTCTCTACCCTTATGGTCTGGTGGACTGGACGGAGAACTCTTTGGATAGACGTCCAGTCCTTCGTTGTCAATCTTGACCTGTACCTTGTTGTCTGACCAAGGTTTATCCTTTTCCTCATGCAGTTCCGACATATAACAGTGGGACGAATAAATTGAATACACGTCTTGTAGTACTCTTTGCGACCCGACCTCCTTCGTGTTCGACCTTAGTTCTAACGACTTTCTTTATAGTTATTGAAGTCTATACGTCTACTGTGGTGGGAATACCGTCTTTCACTTCTCCTTGATTTTTCGGAAAACTACTTTCACTTTCTCCTCTCACTTTTTCAACCGAATTTCGAGTTGTAAGTCTTTTGATTCTAGTACCGAAGACCAGGGTAGTGAAGTACCCTTTATCTACCCCTTTGTCACCTTTGTCACAGTCTGAAATAAAACCCCCGAGGTTTTAGTGACGTCTACCACTAACGTCGGTACTTTAATTGTCTGTGAGGAACCTTCTTTTCAATATTGGTTGGATCTATCGTATAAGTTTTCGTCTCTGTAATGAGACGGTTGTTTCCAGGCAGATCAGTTCCGATACCAAAAGGACAGAAGTACATACCTACACTCTCAACCTGACACTTCTTTCTATTCACCGCTTCTTAACTACAAAAACTTGACACCACAACCTCTTCTGAGAACTCTCAGGGAACCTGACGTTCCTCTAGGTTGGTCAGGGAAGATTTCCTCTAATTGGGACCCACAAGAAACCTTCCTGATTACGATTTCGACTTTGAGGTCATGAAACCGGTGGAGTACGCTTCTCAACTGAATAACCTTTTCTGAGACTACGACCCTCCCTAACTCCCGTTCTCCTCTTCACCTGCTGTCTCCTACTCGACCGACCTACCGTAGTGACTGAGCTAGCTGCACTTAAACTCACTTAAGGCCCTCTACCACTATCTGTCCCTCCGGACCGCACGACGCTAAGTACCCCAGCGTTTCTCAGTCTGTGTTGACTCGCTGACTTGACTTGACTCGAAATTTTTTAAGACACAACCTTGTAAGAATTTCCTTCATTGGGAACTGAAACCGGACTAGATTCTTGTTATTTAGAAATTAGTACAACTGTGTCTACTTTTCATTGAGTACCCTGTATAAGAATAGGAAAAATAAAATAAAACAAAAAAAAAATTTATATTTAAATAAAATTAACCTTCAATTAATGAAATGTTGTAACATAACGAAAACGGTATGTACTTGTACTTAGACGGTGTCCATATGTGCACAAGGGGTAGGACTTGGGGGGAAGGAGGAGGGAGGGGCATGGTAGGGAGACCCAGCAGGGTCACGTGGTCGGGGTTCGTAGGACATAGGACGTAGTTTGGACCTGACCGCTAAGTAAAGTATATACTATAATATGTACAAAGTTACGGTAAGAGGGTTTAGTAGGGTGGGAGAGACAGAGGGTGTCTCAGGTTTTCTGACAAGATATATAGACACAGAGAAAACGACAGAGCGTATGTCCCAATAGCAATGGTAAAAAGATTTAAGATATATATACGTAATCATGTGATATAACCATAAAAAGAAAGACCGAATGAAGCGAGACATATTATCCGAGGTCAAAGAAGGTGGAGTAATCTTGACTAAGTTTACATAAGAAAAATTACCGACTCATTATAAGGTTACACACATACATGGTGTCGAAAGAATAGGTAAGTAGACGACCACCTGTAGATCCAACGAAGGTACAGGACCGATAATATTTGTCACGACACTACTTGTAACCCCATGTGTACAGAGAAAGTTAAGACCAAAGGAGCCACACATACGGGTCGTCACCCTAACGACCCAGTAGTCCGTCAAGATAAAGGTCAAAAATTTCCTTAGAGGTGTGACAAGAGGTATCACCAACATGATCAAAGGTAAGGGTGGTTGTCACATTCTCCCAAGGGAAAAGAGGTGTAGGAGAGGTCGTAAATAACGAACATCTGAAAACCTAGCGTCGGTAAGACTGACCGCACTTTACCATGGAGTAACACCAAAACTAAACGTAAAGAGACTACTCACTACAACTCGTAGAAAAGTACACAAACAATCGGTAGACATACAGAAGAAACAACTTTACAGATAAATCAAGAAACCGGGTAAAAAACTAACCCAGTAAATAAAAAGATCTTAACTCGACGTACTCAACGAACATATAAAAACGCTAATCAACAAACAGTCAATGAAGTAAACGATAATAAAAGAGGGTAAGACTTACGACAGAAAAGTGGAACGAATATCAAAGGAAACAACACGTCTTCGAAAATTAAAATTAATCCAGAGTAAACGAATAAAAACGAAAATAAAGGTTATAAGACCCTCCACCCAGTATCTCCTAAGACGAAACTATATACAGCCTCTCACAAAACGGATACAAGAGGAGATCCTCAAAATATCAAAGACCAGAATGTAAATCTAAAAATTAGGTAAAACTCAACTAAAAACACATATCACAATCTTTCACAAGATCAAAGTAAGAAAATGTTCATCTTCCTTGTATGGACTTGTTTTATTTTCGATATATACTGTTTGGGTGTCGTTTGGATAGGATTTACCACTTTTTAACTTTCGTAAAGGGGATTTCAGTCCTTGTTCTGTTCTCACGGGTGAAAGTGGTGATGATAAATTGTATCAAAACCATCAAAACCGGTGTCGTTAGTCTCGTCTTTTTCTTTATTTTCCTTAGGTTTAACCTTTTCTTCTTCATTTTGAGAGTGACAAACGTCTACCGTACTAGAAGATGTATCTTTTGGGATTTCTGAGGTGGTCTTTTCATTATCTCGATTAGTTACTTATATCATCTCAACGTTCTGTATTTTAGTTGTGTGTCTTTAGGGAACGTAAGGATATGTGATTATTACTCTTTTATCTTTCTCTTTAATTCCTTTGTTAAGGTAAGTGGTAACGTTGCTTTTCTTATTTTAAAATCCTTATATAGATGGATTTCTTTGATTTCTGGATATATATCTTTTGATATTTTGTGACTACTTTCTTTAGTTTCTCCTGTGATTATCTACCTATTTATATGGTACAAGTACCTAGTCTTCTTAGTTATATCACTTTTACTCATGTGATAGGCTTCGTTAGAGATCTAAGTTACGTTAGGGATAGTTCGATGGTTACCATAAAAAGTGTCTCGATCTTGTTTATTAAAGTGTTAAATATACCTTTATGTTTTTTGGAGCTTATCGGTTTCGTTAGAACTCTTTATTCACACCTTGACCTCCTTAATTGGACGGACTGAAGTCCGAGATGATGTTTCGGTGTCAGTAGTTCTGTCATACCATGACCGTGTTTCTCTCTTTATATCTAGTTACCTTGTATTCTCTTTCGGGTGTCTATTTAGGTGTGTGGATACCTGTGGAATAGAAGCTGTTTCCTCCGTTCTTATATGTTACCTAATTTCTGTTAGAGAAATTGTTCACTACGTCCCTTTTGACCAGTTGGTGAACATTTTCTTACTTTGATCTTGTGAAAGATTGTGGTAAGAATAGGAAAAATCAAAGAAGTCAAGGTAGGTGTGACAGATCAGTAATAGGAATTTACTTTACAGACTCCCTGGACGTCCGTAAGTCCTCCGGAAGACTTTTGATAACGAGGGTAGACTTCTTCTGATTAACTTGACTACAAGACAATGGTGACGGACAATGTGTGTTACGGAAATAAACCGAGGGATCCGGACCTATTTTTTTTTTATTTTATTTTATTTGTGATCCTCTCCGGACACACACACGTACGAGTCGTCGAAGTCAGTACAGACTGAGAAACTCTGGGATACCTGACATCGAACGATCTGAGGAGACAGACATCCTAAGAGGTCCGTTCCTGTGACCTCATCCAACGGTACGGGAAGAGGTCCTCCACTTCGGATTTCGTTATAAAACTTAAACCACTTTTTACATTAAAGGACAAAGTCTCTTGAAACGAAAAGGGTATTAAAAAGTTTACCGTATATGACACTTATAAGAGAAACCGATTTTAAACAAAATTTTCGTAAACAATTGACAGTTCTCTCTTAAAGACACGTAGGAGGTTTGCTTCGATTGAGATTTCTTACGACGAACAAGATATCGTACACCGATCAATTCTTTCCGATGGGGTCCCTGTCCCCAGATTTCCTACAATTACTTTTAATTAAACCACAAACCTACAGAACATCTGTGACAGGATCCCATTTCGAAGATCCCACCTCAAATAAGCCAGTTAAATTGGGTAAATTAACCCCCATGTAAACTTGGTATGGAAGACGTTTCTCGAACTTTATGTCTGAACTTATTTTGATTCGAGTATGGGGACTTTTCAAATATAAGAGAAGTCCTTTAGTCCGTCTTTATGTATCATATGTATCATATTATGTATCATAATAGTCGTGATTTTAGTCATACTAACCTCTTCCTTACTGATTTTACTTTACCTTTTCCGAAAAAAAGTTATGACTTTACTTTCACTTTCACCGAGTCAGTACAGGTTGAGAAACACTGGGGTGTCTGATATGTCAGGTACCTTAAGAGGTCCGGTTTTATGACCTCAACCATTAGAAGGGGAAGAGGTCCCCTAGAAGGGTTGGGTCCCTAGTTTGTGTCCAGAGGTCACAACGGCCGTCTAAGAAATGGTCGACTCGCTGTTCCCTTCGAGTTCTTATGACCTCACCCATCGACTAGGGAAGAGGTCCCCGAGAAGGACTGGGTCCTTAGTTCGACCCCAGAGGAAGTAACGTCCGTCTAAGAAATGGTTGACTCGATAGTCCCTTTCTGATTACTTTATTTAGGGTAATATAAAAATATTACTTTACTTCTTCCACTCGTCCTGGAATTCTACTTGTCCATAAGTAACCAAGTGTTTTATAGTAATGTCAAAATCCCTTGGTTTATACTTTCCGTACCTCTATTCTTTCGACTCGAATGGATTATCAATAAGAAGTCGACAGTAGACGGTGGAGGTCTAGGTAAGAAACGGTAATAGAAGGGAGGAGACAGAAGGTTCTCCGATTAGAACACTAAGATAATTGAACAGATTACCGAAGACCGACCCAAACCGATTACTCTCCGTGACTGTTCAGTTCTCACTCTCTTCTCCAGAACGATAAAGAAGAAGTGATGAAATGACGAGATCAAGAGTAAAGACTGTGACAGACCTCAAAAGGGACTAATATAAAAGATGATCCTTAAAGAAGTGTCGAGGTCGAGAGAGATCCACGACCATTGTGAAAGGGTAAATAAATGAGGAGGTCAAGTTTCCACATTACCGAAGGACAATAAGGATCTGGAACTCACGAAGTGGTACAGAACAACTATGGTGATTTGGTGTCAAAACTTTCAATAGTTAAATTAAGGACGTCCTGGTAACGTTTACATTGACTCTTGTAAGTGTCCAGGTCAAAAGTGTCTTAAATTTCACACACTGACCCCTCTTGTCTTTCTTCTACTCCGTCTCAGATGTACCGTCTCAGAACATACTGAGAAAAGTACTTTCTGAAACACTCATCCAGTACTTCTCGGAAATACTTGGTTGAAACAAGAGTCAACCCTTGAGGACTCCAAACAACTAAACAATGTGTCTACTCCGGTCTTAATTCTAGATGTTAAATGACTTATAAAAAACACACGGTCTGTAAAATAGAGGTAATAGAGTAGCTTAGAAGTGTTGAGAATTTTCACTCGTGAATAACTAGAGTTAAAATGTTCACTTTTTTTGATTCAGAGTCTTTTCTCTTTATTGAACGGATGATCTAACGATTAGTTATCTTTTACTCCTAAACTTGGACAAGGACGAATTCAGATCGTAAACCCACGAAGTGATCTGGTTCAACCTACCATTTAATCAGATATACTGGAAATCTCACAGAAAGTCGGGATGTTGAAATATGAGATACCCCATTCTTTCTATAGAGGTGGATTCAAGTAACCGGGTAGGTAATTGATTTCCACGACCACCATGGAACACCCCATGCACGTCCTCACCTTTACTCTGAAGAACCAACCCGTGTTACGGAAGTAAAGGACGTTTACAGGGAGACGACCGATACAGAAGGGGTACAGACACGTCTTTGTCTTGGTATATCGATTTATTAAGACTATCTTAAGACAGAAATCTTTACGGCCAATATAGTAGAGAAGACCACCTTTATATCGTGAGGTCGTCTTCACTTACGGTGGCTATCACGGTTCGTCACAAACGAATCAAATTGAGACCGTGTCAGATTCAACTACACCGATAACTCAAACCTATAATTTAGTCAAAACATAGTTCAGAATCCTTTTACTTTTCTTCTTAGTTGAATCTTATGGATGAGACCCGACTTGTAAAAGGTAAATAAGGAATGATGTTGGGACTCTCCGTACACGATAGTGGGAGTACGATGTCCACTCCTTTGATTCCGAATCACCTTTACTAAATGGTCCCACATTTCATCGATTGTTCACAGTCTTATTCGTAACCTTAAGTCTACGATGAACTGAAGATTTCGGTTATAAAAAGGATGTCATAGTGTACTCGTCATGTTATATGGCCAATTTTGGAGTCTTAATTTTTGAACCAAAACTTAGGAAAAGGAGGCACAGAATCGATATACTGGTACTCGTTCAGTTCATGTTGGAAAGACACAGAGTTATCATAGATGGAGTATCATAACAACATCCTAATTTACGTAATTATAAACATTTCGTGACTCTTCTCACTGTGTCTCAGTTACAGTATATAAAAATTTTATATCTCGGAAAAGATAAGGAAATTTTAGAGAACTAAGAAGGTAAGAACCCGGACCTCTTCTTTTCTTTCCTTGATCTAGTCCTTCGTCTGAGAGGGTCTTCTTTTAGTCGAAAAGAGGATTTGGACCTCTTTCCGATTCCGATTACCGACTTGATCTCTCTGGGTTAGACTTTTCGAACTCTCTTTCATACACCAAAGAGACAGAACACTTCAAAACACGGGTGGGAGGGAACAAGAGAGTGATGTCGAACTACAACCAGTCGATCGAGAGAGACTGGAGATAAAATGGAAGTATAGACCTTTACCGACGACTCTACTATCGTTCTTACCTCTATTAGTAGACCTCCTAACCTTCAAAACTGATGTCTAATACTTTCGTCCCGAACTCTTAGTTTTGTGATAGACCAAGTTTTTTTTGGGTCTTTGAATGTGCAAAGTCTAAGGAAGTGTGATCTCAGTTTAATCGTTCCCTTTTTTTTTAAGGTACCGGTATGGAAGAACTGGGTCTTGACTATTTCTATATATAGTAAGTATCTACACATATACAGATACCTATGGAATCCCAAAGGACCTTTAGACCCCACCCTTCCCTCCTTTCATACTAGAGGTGAATGGTGACTTTTGGGAAGACACTCACCCCATTTCGACTACCAGTTATCCCTCTGAGAGTGACGGGACATGTCCATACTAAAGTTAGTAATACCAGACTCATAACCAATAATGGGAAACGAGTCAGTTCCTAGTACGTGAGGACTTATACTAAACACCTCGAAGAAATAAGAGATTCCGACGGTCGTTGGATTACGAAGACTGACTAACTTACGTATGGATTTACGGGTTATCATTTCATGATAAAGAACACAATCTGTGTGGACCCCCGTTTAGGATCCTGGTGGTTAATTATAGACACACTAGATTCCATTCAATAAATTTGAATCTCGAAGTCAAAAGAGTATAGATTTTAATTCTATTATGATAGAAAGGGTACTGACAGCACTTTCACTTCAGCGAGTCAACACGGGTTGAGAAACGCTGGGGTACCTGTCATCGGACGTGGTTCGAGGAGGTAGGTACCCTAAAAGGTCCGTTCTCATGACCTCACCCAACGGTAACGGAAGAGGTCCCTTAGAAGGGCTGGGTCTCTAGCTTGGGTCCAGAGGACGTAACATCTGTCTACGAAATGGCAGACTCGGTGCTCCCTTTAGGTACTGACAACACTCCTCATATAATTTTTCACATTTTCAAAATTGTCTCCTGGAAAGGGAGGGGGTAACGGGTCAAGAAAGAGAGTCGAGGTTTAGTCGTAGGATTTTGAAAGTCCCGAAACTTTTACATTAAATTAAGATATTTAAGTTTCGGGGAGGAAGGGTAATTGATTCGAGGTATTAGGGAAGAGTAAATCTTAACGAATCCGATATTAGACATCTTACTGACAGATCCGGAATGTACGTAGACTCCGTGTGAGTAATTACGAAGTCAATCGGGGTACTAATAAAGTGGAGGAACCCCGATAACTTACGTCAATTATACCGGTGTAGATCGTCACATAGAGTGTATAATTATTCTCTAAATACATAGACAATGTTAAAATACCTTCTACCAATATTTCATAGAACTCGTTCCCCACGAAACAGATCAAGTGTGTTTCAGAGGTATATTCGATATTCACCAGGAAGTGGAAAGGATAGTGTTGAACGAAGTCCATGACCGGTGTTGGAATAAATGAGAAAGGAACGAGGTGGAGGTCGTAGTGTCGTTTTCGTTACTTTTCAAGAAAGAGTTTTTGACCAAGTTGGGATCCATGAACTCGGAAGACACAATCTCTTACAAAATCATTACTTTTATACGAAACATATCCGAATCCTCAGGTAAGGATAGATCCGAAAATGGAAAACGAGAGATACTTTGAAACTCGTTCATTGTAAGAAAGACATAAAGTTCAGAAATATCCATTTTACCTTGATTTTACTCCACCAATTTTCCGAGTTTACTCTGTTACATATCTTTTACATACGTTACACGGACAGGTTAACATCATGTAAAAAATTGGGTTAATGGAGGGATTGAGAAAACGGTCTAGAAGACCCTTCCGAGTTCCTAAGTCCGGAGAGGGTCGATACGAACTGTGTTATTTACGACTTGTTCAAATAAAGGAAGGGAACCAGGGTCCCCTGTGGGTCAAGGTAATACCCCGAACAAAGTTGAAGGGTCCGAGACTTAAGATCTTCCTCTTTAATACGTTTCCAAGACCTAGTCTAAGAGTATTTGACAAGTGAACACCAGTCCTAATTCAGGCGAAAGGAGAAACGGTGTCACCTTGGTCAAACCGATGAATCGAAGGATACAAAGAAAGGGTCTCGAGAAGTTTAAGTAACTTTCTTAGATGTGGGTATAGGTTTCCATAAAACACTACAGAATAAGTGAAGTCCCTTTTATTACACTAAAGAATGACCAATACTTACATGGGACCTGTCGGTTCTCCGTTCTAATTAAAGATTAATTCACACTTTGGTCGACCGTCGTCCTATCACGAAAAGAAGATATAGAGGAAGTTCTGGATGGGTGAACGAGTGACTTCTGTAAACTCCTTTGTGTTATTCGTGATAACATTACTGTTATTCTCACTTTTTACATCTCTTTGTCTCTCATTCGTTACACCCTTTTTGTCGACAAGGGGTCTTCTAACCAGAAGTACTCCCACTTCCATGGATTCGGTGTATTGGTTCTCAAATTGCCGGTATCGTCCTTCCTCAGAGATAAGGAGTTCAGTACCCTTACGAAGTCCTTACAAAGTATCTGGACTGACAACCTTTGACGTGTCCCGTCTCATCACCCGGACCTAATAACTGTACTTTGAAGACGTATTCTCTTATTCATAAAACCCCTTTGACTTGGTACGTACTCCTGTCCAAGGTGTCCCACTACCCCTAGTTCCACCGATCCATATCCCGGTTACTTGTACTGACAAAAGTCTGTTAGTAAAGTGATATGACTTCTTAAGTTCTTAGTTCACTATCTATCAATTGTAAACCCTTCTAAAACTTACCGTCCCGTACAAGGTGATCGGGACTTATCCATATCTCTTCTTGGGTAAGAATATATCGTTGATTCCGTCGGTGACGATAACGACGACGACGATGATGGTGGTGAACAATTATAATTAACTCGTAATAAATTTCCGGTTAGTACCAATAAAACTATTTCATTAAACGGTTACCACTAACTCCGTACTTATACCTATTACCACAGACTCAAGGAAAGTCCCCCAAATCTCCGGTCCCGATCGTTTCCTCTGTACCTCTTATCTCCTAGAGTTGAAGATGACTCAGGGAGATCTAGAGTTCGAGTCTTTCCTCTGTCTTAAGACTCATAATTCCCTACCATCGTCCCCACCTCTTCTCCACTCACTGTCCTGACTCCAACAGGTATGGGATGGATGGAGTGTAGTACTATCGAGACCCTTAATGTCATCTCACCGTGGACGGTCGTAGTACCATGGATCTACCTTTATTGACTCCTTCATCTTTATTCTCCTTATTTAGGTCCCGACTGTTATACTCACCTTTGAATCATTGGGGTCAGAACAGTTTACGACCCTTTACATTCCATATCACTTTCAGTCACACATCGGGACAAGAGGTCTTAGTCCTTTTGAGAAACAACGTCGGAATTAAAGTCCGTCAAAAATCCCCGTACGAGTCCCGGACCCAGAAGTTCTTTACCCGAAGTATCTCAAAGTCTCCTTTACTGTGTTGAACTTACGTGTGGAGTTGTCCCTCCGGGTGGACAGAGTACCCCTTAGTCACCTTTATAATGAGACGTCCCCCATAAGGACCTCGACGGGGTAGAAATTTTTTTTTTTTTTTTTGTTGAATTTAATAAAATTAACCTGTTATTAATGAAATGTTATAACACTACCAAAAACGGTATGTAGCTGTACTTAGTCGGTACCCACGTGTACACATGGGGTAGGACTTCGGACGAAAGGTGGAGGGAGGGGTGGGGTAGGGAGACCCAACAGGGTCTCGTGACCAAAACTCACGGGACGAAGTACGTACCTTGCACGTTGACCAATAGATCACATGTATACCATTATATTTTCAAAGTTACGATAAGAGAGTTTAGTAGGATGGTAACGAAAGAGGGTGTCTCAGGTTTTCAGATAAGAAATATAGAAACAGAGAAAACGACGGAACGTACATCATTGTCAGGTAGACAAGAACTTTTTTCTAATCAAATAAAAACGACATGACCCATAAGCAACGACCCTTCCAAAAAGGGATCAACGCCACTTGTCCCTGTTGAGAGATCAACGCCATGCGTCCGGAGAGTAACACCACCGGAGAGAACAACACTTCGTGTCCGATATCACTCACGTCGGAAATCATCGACACCACGTACCCGAGTCATCAACACCACGTGTCCGAATCAACTAGACACCGTACATCCTAGAAGGGTCTAGTCCCTAACTTGGGTACGGAGGAAGTAAACGTCCACCTAAGAA
Organism: Capra ibex; assembly: GCA_006410555.1. Taxonomy (NCBI): domain Eukaryota; kingdom Metazoa; phylum Chordata; class Mammalia; order Artiodactyla; family Bovidae; genus Capra; species Capra ibex. The sequence goes on along the minus strand of SJYO01038709.1, from coordinate 11,372,837 downwards.
ACGGTGGCTCGATTGTCCCTTCAGGGACCTGGTTGGGTAGATCTGGGGTGGATGGACCTGACTGTGCGAGGAAAAGAAGGTCAGAGACTCTTTCACAACCCGTGGAAGCGAAACATGAGGTAGCCGAGGTACACACGTACGTACGAGTAAACGAAGTCAACACAGGTTGAGAAACACTGGGATACCTGACTTCGAACGGTCCGAGGAGACAGGTGCCCTAAGAGGTCCGTTCTTATGACCTCACCCAACGGTACGGGAGGAGGTCCCTAGAAGGACCGGGTCCCTAACTTGGACATAGATGACGTAACGTCCTTCTAAGAAATGACGACTCGGTTACCCTTTCGGGGGTGACTGGGGTATTTTGTGTCGTTCAGAGACTGAGGAAGTCCTATGAGTCGACACGACTGAACCCAATAGTCTTACGGTCCCGAGACTCCCGTTCGAATCTCGTAGTTTCTACGTTCCCTGTAATTAAACTGAAAATGTAGAGGAGATCCTCTTAAAAGAGTCAGAATATCTTCTGTGTTCCTGAATCAATTCCCTTACCAGACAAACACCCGAAGGGTCCACCGAGATTACCATTTCTTTGGTGGACGGTGACGTCCTCTGCAATTCACTACACCCAAACTAGGGACCCGACCCTTCTAAGGGACCTCCTCCCGCACCATTGGGCGAGGTCATAAGAACGGACCTCTTAGGGTGCCTGTGTCCTCGGACTGTCCGATGTCAGGTATCCCAACGTATCTCAACCTGTACTCGCTTCGTTGAGTCGTGCGTACGTGTTTCAGACTTAAACTTAGGACTTAAGTGGGAAAAGACCGAATCCCTTACACTCGTTTAATACATCGATAAGACACGGAGTCAAAAGAGTGGACATTTTACTCCGATTACGGTCATGAATGGAGTATCCTTATAATAGACCTGTTTAAGTCATTTGAGTACGTTTCATGATTCCGAGTGTAAACCGTATATCGTCTACCACCGGGTGTGTCATTACTTAGACGGACGTTACGTCCTCTGGACGTAACCCAATCCTTCTAGGGAACCTCTTCGGTTACTGAGGGGTGAGGTCATAAGAACGAACTTCTTAAGGTATCTGTTTCCTCGGACTACCCGATGATTCAAACAGTAGTAAACAATGTCGTCGTTATCTTTTAATCATGTCGCCAAAACACGGGGTGAAACATGTACAGTTTACTCCCGAATTATGGATAGAATGTATGAAATACCCAGACTCTTGTTTTACTACCTGTATTCACACGAGACGTCTCAATGTTCAATATTTCGACAATCATATAAGAGGTCATCCCTTTTTTAACTAGACAAAACTTTGTTGACCTAATTTCGTTAATTTTCGAATCTCGAGGACTGTAAAGGGTCCTCTTCACGACTCCCAAACCTCCCGACGAAGAGAGGATCTCTTCATCATGTCGTATCCACTTCAGTCTTTTGGATCCATGTTCAGATAAAGGATAGACACACTGGAACCCGTTCAATACAATAGAGAGACTCGGAGTTATTTCTTTACTCACACTTATACACTACCTTCGTTTCATGAGTCTACCTTCCGTATAAGTAGGAAGGGTCACACACGCACGGAATGACGACCTTCGTCTCTAGAACTAAGACCATTTGATCAGTGGGTTTCTTTCATCTCAACTTTCCGGGAACCCCACCATGTGACTCGTGGACAAAAGACGGTAACCGAAACCGTACGCTGGAATCTAGTCAAGGAAGAGGAGAGACTCAGACAAAGAGGTAAAATTCTCCAATCTAATATTGATCAACAAAAGTCCATTACAAGTAGTCTTAGTGGACCTCTCTACGGTCGACCTCCTACTTGTTCTCAGAAGAGAAAAAATGTTCAGCGAGGATAGGACTTATTTGATGGGGGGGTAGGGTTTAATCTCCTCAAAATAATTTAAAACAATTCATACGGGATAAGTCCTATATTCTCAACTAAAGGTTCATACACCAAACTTCGTCGACCAAGAGTTTCCTTATACCTATGGAACCAATATGTAATTAATTTTATGAACGGTTAAAGTTTAGCCAATTGATCTCAGTACGAGGAGGGTCAAAGAACGTTAAAGGTAATTACATCGAAACAGTACTGACACCATAAAGGAGAGTCTTATGAGGAAGAGTACACTTGATTCTATGATTAGAGATCCGTCTGTTTTGGGCCATCTTAACAGGTACGAAAGTAATGTTCCAACTGACATCAATTTTAGGTGTCGACTCTTATTGACTTACAGTTCTGACTTTTATGGAAAACTCTGATGGACCAAATTTCCGTCTATTAAATCCCCTCTGAACGAGTCGTAATGTTTGTCCGTCACTCCTCACTCAGACCTGGGGGTTGTGAGGACTTACTTGAGAAATGTTACGAGGTACAACGGAAAGATGACGAAAATTACGAGTCTCTAAACTTTGAGTCCATTGAAAGTCAGAATTCCACCAAAGTGATAAGAAACTTCATCTTTTTGAAGTAAATATAAAGTAGTTTCATATTCTGGTACATGTTTCGTTACATTCTTCGTCCGTAGATACCTGTATTAGAAACATTTGTAAAGGTTGTATGGTCTAATCAGAATAGATGGTAAAAACCAGAAATGGAGTGGTTCTAGAGAGGAAGGAGTTGGATGAAACCGAATGTTAGACACGAAGAGTTTAAAATTACACGTATCAATAGATGACCTATAGAATAATTTTATGTTGAAGACTACAGTCTCCAGACCCTCCCCCGGGTCCTTAGACATAAAGAGCATTCAAGGGTCCATTATGACTACGACTCCGACTAATACCTGGTAATAAAACTCATCGTTCTGAACGTCTACAACAATCAGAGTAAAGATTTGTAGTAGAGGTGAATGACAGTCTTAAGGAAATGGTGAACCTCATCACACGATATAATCTTTGTCCTAACGAGGACATCGAAGATCACGACCCAAAAATTAGTTAGGGATTGACATACTGTAACCCGTTTAATAAAGAATAGAAGGACTCAGAGTTCAAAAGAATAAATATCTTACCCCGATAGTGAAAGTGTGTCACTACAACACTCCGGAATTCCTTATTGACCTGAACCACGTTTTATCTGACGTCTACCTCTAGGGATCCATGTTTGTCTAAGGCCCGGTATATAAAGGAATCTTAATGTCCTCTGTTATCCTTGTTACTAACCTAGTACGTATTATACGAGTTTCTAACAAAGGTACTGTTTGACGTCTATCTCCGGTAATTATGATCTGTCAGACATATGAAATAATTTTCAGTACACTTACATGAGGTCCTAGATCAAGAAAAAGAAGACTACAATGTGTACATAAAGTATTTCCGTAGAAAGATCCTAGATAATTAAAGGAACCATAGTTTACTAATAAAAGGAATACTTTTACCTCCGAAAAGAAGTAGTTTTTGCAGAGAAGTTCAATAGAACGAAAAGAGACGTTAAAAATTTACGAAGACTTCGAAAAAGACCCGAACATCATACAGTTCTGGTAATCTCCGTCGATGTAATTTGTATCATAGTAACTAGATGTAAGAGAGTTTTCGTTAAAAAGATCAGTGTCTTCATGAAAAAGTAATGAAATAAATAAGATCAATAATGTCGTAATTTCTTGAAGAACTTTTCCCTTCCTAAGAAAGCGTATTATCGTTGAATTAAATCTTTATCAGATGTACTGTTGTGAATAATGAGTTGAACCTACGACTCAAAACAGGGAGTCACCGACCTGTTATAGGGAGTATAAAAAATTTCTTTTTTAAGTTATTATAAAAAATAAGATTTAGTAGAGAATTAAAAACGGTAGTGGTCTCTTTTGGAAATTATTCCTAAACTAGGGTTCCGTAGTTCATAACGTCTTCGTGGTTCTAGTAAAGTAGAAGAGTTTGATGTACATACCTACAGTGGTCAGAGTCCCACTGTGACGTGTACGATCTTGAAACCCCTTCATTGTCTGTATATCTTCCCGGAAAAGAAGAAACTTTTCGTCGATTCGGTTCCTAAACTGTTGATGGTTGTTTTTTGTTTAGGAAGTACAGTGTTACATTTTCATTTACTGAAAAAAATTTTGGCATTTTTTACCAGTATGACTTACCCTCCTCCTTTGTATTGTCTTTAGCGAAAGTCGGGTCAAAAAAAAAAAGGGGTCATTCAACCTGGATGTAAGGGAGGAAGGGGAGTTTACGAACGGAAAGTTATAAAACAATTAGTCCGTTCTCAGTCTCTCAGTACAGTCGAGGTCATTATACCGGAAATATAATGTTTTCCTTTTGTTATACCCCACGTCTTAGTCTCTCTAGGCCTAATCTTATTGTTAAAAAATGAACACACTGGAACGCGGTCAATAAAATCGGACGACCCGGTATTTAGGAAATAGACATTCTACTCCTATCATGGGTGAACATACTAACAACATCCCTGATTTCCTATATTCCATATACTTCGTGGATCGTGAATCATCCACGAATTATTTACGATAGTGACAGTCGAGTTCTAAATGTAACGGTCAAAGAGATCGGAGGACTGACTCCATACGTCTATTAAAGGATATCAATTGTGTGAAGTTAATAGTGGGGGAACGGCATCGGAGAAGACTTACTGATAGGTAGTTGGGGTCCAGTTCAGTTAGAGAAGAGTGTCTTCGAAAAAGAGAAATTTAGTCTCTTGTTTTCCCATCTACGACTCCAAGTAAGAAACATTAAGAAACTCATATCGGGTCCCGTCCTTGTCTCGATCGGTCAGTGACGAGAACCGAAGGTCGGTCTGACCACCAGGGTTGTGAAATCTGTTCCAAGAACTAGACAAAGGTTCCTTTGTATCGTTAGAGTGTCGGTGTAAAAACCCTGTGTATAAGGTGATCTTAACACCATAGAAAGAGACCAAGAACCCGAAGGGAACACCGAGTCGACGATTTCTTAGACGAACGTTACGTCCTCTGGACCCAAGCTCTGGACCCAAGCTAGGGACCCAACCCTTCTAGGGGACTTCTTCCCTTTCCGATGGGTAAGATCATAAGACCGGACCTCTTAAGGTACCTGACATGTCAGGTACCCCAGCGTTTCTCAACCTGTGTTGACTCACTGAAAGTGAAAGAGACCAAGAGTTATTAGAGAGTTACAAATACCACCTTATTTTTAACTAACACCTTAAAGGGGGGTTCCTTTGGTGTCACCTTGGTATAGAGATTATAGAAGTTTTCATGACTCCGAACTTACCTGTGACGAAGACACCGATTTTAGACGTATGGACGAACCAAATCAATCAGTAGATTACCTTGTCTCGTCTCTCAGGTGTCGAGACTCTAATCCCGAGTTACTCATGAAGGACTGACTCAGGTGGTCCGGAGTGTCTCTAAGACAAACCCCCACTCGTCGTCCATCTTACCATCGGTGAACCGAATGAACGAGGACCAAAGAATCGTTGAACCGGAAACTCTGACCCATCTCGACTCTCAAGTTATACCGGTGAACCCATGTGGAAGTAATTCTTACAACAGTTTAAAGATGATTTAATAAAGGTGTTTCCAAGAGTCACACAAATACAGTCTATTGTACAGTGATTGAGTAGTTATTCGGTATAAATCTCAATTTAGAGTCTTTTCTGTTACCGTTGGGTGAGGTCATGAGAACGCACCTTTTAGGGTACCCGCCTCCTCGGGCCATCCGACGTCAGGTACCCCAGTACTTTTCAGCCTGTGTTGACTCACTGAAGTGAAAGTGAAAAGTGAAAGTGCGTAACCTCTTCCTTTACCGTCGGGTGAGATCACAAGAACGGACCTCTTAGGGTCCCTACCCGCTCGGACCACCCAACGGCAGATACCCCAACGTGTCTCAGTCTGTGCTGACTTCATTGAATCGTCGTCGCCGTCGTCGTCTCAATTTAGAACTTTCATCGATAACGGAAAGTCATTGTGACAAGGTTTCCGTAGAGTCTCAACCAATCACGTACACACGTAAGAGAAGAGTAGTAGGGTAGAGAGCGGAGGAGAAAAGGGGTACAGATACGAAGAAGAGCCATGATATCATTCACGTGATCACCCCGGAACGATCTTCTCAGGTTATCCTTTCAGGAAAGAGAGTGTAACCTGGTGTAATATAACCCGACCAGTTTTTCAAGTAAACCCAAAAAGACATAGTAGTATACCTTTTTGGACTTACTTAAAAACCAGTTGGGTTATTAATGTGTCTAGGCTGTCTCGTCTATCGACCTACCGTAGTGGTTGAGCTACCTGTACTCAAACTCACTTGAGGTCCTCAACCACTACCTGTCCCTCCGGTACACACGACGCCAAGTGCCCCAGCGTTTCTCAGCCTGTACTGACTCGTTGACTTGACTTGACTTTCTGTCCGATAGAATTTTGGATAGGAATTTAGTTCCGTGGACACACCTTTGTTCACTACTGTGAAAAAGGTCGTCGAAGAGAAGTTGTTTATCCTTAGTCTTTACAGATGAACAGTCTAAAGACTGAGTGAAGTGATTAATTAACACAAAATCAAGGAAAAGTTACTAACTTTGTAGTTTACTCCTTCTGGTCCTTGAATCAAGACCTTCAGGGTAAACCACCGTTCATATACACCGAGTTCTTTCTCCCATTTTCGGTTTGAGAGTTTTACCACCAGGGATTTCGATGGTTAGTACTCCGGGAAACGAACTATTCGTACCATATTAACTTTCTTGGAACTCATCCCTATAACCTAGAACAAATCCGTGTCGACGATTGAAAGAGACGGAGTCAAAGGGGTTATCATTTGATTCGTCAAACTGATTTATTATGACTTTCCGGAAAGATTAGTTAATAAAATCCTTAACATTTTTCTCAGAAAACAGAGTTCCCGACACCAAGAATTAGAAATAATACAGTGTCCAGGTTAAACGTTAAGTGATCTTACAATACCGGGTAAAGGAGTCTTTTCCGTGTAACAACACGTTCAGATGTATGGTAAAGTCTCCGAAATACTTCAAGGACTCAGGTATCTATTACCCAATTCTTGACAAAGAAAGTCCGCTATTTTCTCGAATAGAAGTTTTTCGTTTGTACTTTGTTGTTACTGTTGATGGACCGGAAATAGGTAGAATTGTTAAAAGGGGTCGTAAACTAGGGTTTTACCTTGAGGATGTCTTGTTTGTGTCAGACGGAAATTTTTTTTTTCTTGACAAAATTTGTAAACAAAGAAAGACTAACGAACCTTTCCTTCGACAATCCTGTTTCGTCCTTCTTCTTATTAAGTTTGTCTGTATCCGAAACTGTACGTTTTGTACGAAACGTCTAAACAGGATTCATATATTTTCGTCCTTCCCGTGGAAGGACTCAGGTGTAACCTCCCTAATATCTCCGTAGTGAGAAAGACAGACCCGGTATCCTCGTCTACGTAAGAACCGTTACATCATGATACGGTCTCGAGGTTTGACCGTGATTTCAGGTATAGAAGTCATTCTCTCTGTACCATTCTCGGAGGCTTCAAGTCGTTTGTAAGGATGAGGGAATGAAGGTTCCATTCGTTACCGGGGTTGAGTTCATTAAAAATCAAGTCCCATTCTGAAGATTCTAGTTAGAAATCGGGGTTTAGAAAGTCTCTATCTACCGGAAAACTCCTCCGTCCTTCAAGTCTTTTGTCAACTTTTGACTCGAGGAGAGAAGCTGAGTCCAGTCACCTGTCGAACCAAAGACGTCAGACCGAACTCCTTCAAGTCGGTAAGTGTCAGAATATCCTCGAGTTCTATCTGGAAGATCCCCTTACTTCTCTCTTATGTTTCCTCTTTATTTACACATATCCTGTACACGGGGAATAAAATATCGGAGGGTCTCGGACTTCCACGTCCCTGTCCTTCTTAGACGAGAAGTCGTGTGTTCCTAAACTTCTTCTGGGAAGATCTTGGACCTTTCCCAGGGGACTCCGGTTCCTAAAATGTTGGACTTTCCCTTTCTTCTCTCATTCCTTAATCGATACTAACCAATTCGTGAATTATCGGTGACCCGTCATCCCGGAGAGCACCATCCATCGTTTAGACGACTCATTGTCGTCGACCGATCCTTTTTCGGGAATATTGAGTCTAAGGTATCTGGTCCGGGTTATACCACGATATTAGTCCCGACCTTTGGGACACGGAAATCGAACTTGAGATTAGGAGTTTTTCAGATGTCCCCTATATCTTCGGACTATAGAGACTCTAATGGGGGGGAACGGCTTACCAGTGACGGAAATACCGGGATGTTATTGAGGTCTAAAGGAAAATGACCCTGAAATGGAAGTACTCTCGACTATTCTTTTTCGAATAGATGGGTGTCTGGAGACTCCTGACCGTCACTATCCTTCTTTTTCTTCCGACTCCTCATGTACCTTTCGAGACGAGGTCTATGGACCTAGAACAAATACGTACATAACTAAATATAGTACGGTTGTGAGACTAACAGTTAGTCTTGAAGATCCGTCTCTTTCTTTAAAGGTACTAGAGGTACCGAGACCACTAGAATCATTCAATACATAGGGGAGACTTGGAGTCAAAGAAATATACAAATCACTTTCATGTATAGTAGAAGGAATAAAGACTGTAAACTATGCCTGATTTACTCGATTACCTACACTTTCACAAAGCATAAACTGTATATATTTCTTGATTCCTACTTCCAAGTTCCTCATACTTTATCTCTAAACCCGACTTCCTTACTTTAGGGAGATGTTTATGATTCCATCTGAGAACCCTGAATGGTTTTATAGTTTACTCTCAAATGACTATAAGAATGTCTGGATTCCCTACAGTCTTAATTTTCCAAGGTTTGCAAAGTAAAATGTATAATCCTTTAACTCCGGGTCCTTTCCTTTACATTAACGGGGTTTATAGTGTTGGATTCTAAAGATTACTGGAACTAAGTTTCCGTTAAGTATTTTAATATGACATCAAACCGACTCTCTCTTTCTTTCTTTTTCATTTGAATTTTTGTCTCTTGGAGTCATAATTTACTGTCATTCATATTCCCAGTACATTAATGTTTCATCATTTGACTCGGTGTCTCCACTTAAGGGTGGGAGACCTGGATGTACCGTAAGGTCAAGAGTTTTTGAGTCTAGAGTATTTTCTTCCGTATACACATTGTTCCAAAACATTAGTCTTCTCCTATGATGTATGGACTCCGGAGTTGAGAGTAGAGGTCCTTCAGACGGAACTCTTGACGCCCATTTCCTACTTTCTGTAAAGTGATTCTGAGATCTTTAGTCTTGACCTTTCCGTTTTGTTCACCCACCCATTGGGAAGGTTCTGTCACGGTTAGTCCGGTAAACTTTTTAATCCTTCACTAAGGTAGGTCTATAAAGTTTTGTAGAGTGAGGTACGAATATCCAATCCGATGGAAAGATCGTCTAAATCTCTCGGGTCACAGGGTCTGTGTTTTTGTAGAAAGTCCACGATGGTGTTAGGAAACTCACAGTATGTTACCCTCCGATCCCCTCTGGTCTCTTTAAAGGGATTCTGGTTTCTGATGTAAGATACTAATAGAGGTTACTCTCTTCCCGTTTCTCCTTTCCGTTTATGGAAGATACTTTGTACTTAGAAGGAAACGGAGTCTCTGGTTTGTTCGAAACGGACCGGAGAACTACAGAAATCTAGTCAGGATACCAGTGGAACAGATCTCTACCAACCTCCTTTCTCTTTTGGGACCTCTTAATTCCAGGTATATTACACCCGTCTTTTAGGGTCTGTTGTCGACCAGGGTCCCGATACAAGAGTTGTAACAAAAAGAGGAGAGAGAACTCAGATAAATATGGATGAGGGACTCACTAGAATAAGGGTAAGTACTAAAGTTAAGGGTAGTTCGTAACTCTGGGGTGAGGGTGGGGTTTCCTATGATAAGTATAACATCATATACGCTTATTTAAACATGTCACAGACATGAGTTATTAAGATGGGGATTTACATACATCCAGGTCATGGTTAATGATCAGATTCAACATCAATGGGTAACCAGTAATGATAGACCTACAGTGTGTCTTAGAAGTATGTGTCACAGGTTTTAACTAGTCTCTTTCAAAAGGTGTTTTGGACAAGGTGGTACTAATTGATAACGATGGTAGATGGGTCGATAGGTTCAATCTAAAAAAGAGAGAATTAGGAAGAGGTTACAAGGTATAAACTTTTCAGTAATTCCAGAATGACTCAGATGGAGTTTAGATAGGAAAGTAAGATAAGGACGATTGTTACGGTATATAGTTCTGGAGTTAAGAACGATCCTACTAATCGGAGGATTAACCAGAGTGACGGAAGTCCAAAATGAGAGGATAGAAGGAGTAATGGTTGTCTTACACACACGGAAAGTTTTATTAAGTACGTCTAATCTTATACGTAACAGTAAAAAATTCAAAAATTCGAGAGGTATTACTGATCCCTTATTTCTGACTTGAGGAACCATACAATATATTCCGGAAATGTTAGACCGGGGTTAGGTAGAAGGACCGGAGTGAAGGTCGACTCGAAGAAGGGGAGTTGGGGTGTAAGGTCGGTTTCACTTGTGATTCGAGACACACTTGAACGCAACTTATTCACCAAGACGGAATGACTTTATAAAGGGGGAGGAAAGAGAAGAAAACTCAAAAATTAAAAATTTAACAACATATACCCTCTATTTACTTTTCACTCCAGTAAGTTTATAGTCCAATGTATATCAGTCCACATGTTTAACCTCCGTTTTTCCCCGTGTCGTTTCCAATTTATCTAATAGTAAAAGTAATCACTACTCTACTCTAACTGACACCGATCAGATTCTTAAAACTGGTCGTCGGTCGTACATCTACGTGACTACTTTTACCACCAATGTTTTGACCCCAGTCTTTCTTTTTGTGGTCATGTCATATAATTGTGTATATATACCTTAAATCTTTCTACCATTACTACCGGGATATACGCTCTGTCGTTCTCTCTGTGTCTATATTTCTTGTCTGAAAACCTGAGACACCCTCTTCCGTTCCCACTCTATTAGACTCTCTTATCGTGACTTTGTACATATAATGGTATACACTTTATCTAGTGGTCAGGTTCAAGTTACGTACTTTGTCCCGTGAGTTTCGACAACGTGACCCTTTTGGGTCTCCCCACCCTACCCCTCTCTCTTCCCACCCCCCAAGCCGTACCCCCCCTGTATACATGTGGACACTGACTAAGTACAGTCAAATACCGTTTTGGGTGATGTTATAATATTTCATTAATCGGATGTTAATTTTATTTAATGAAAAATTTTTGCCCAGATCTGTCTTCCCCACGAAAACAGTACACCTACGACTTACCCTCCTGAGACATCCATGGATCCTTCCACTGAGTACTGTATAACCTCCTGACCACATGGGTGGAACCAGAATGTGTGAGGACGGTTCTATCTTAGACCCCTACTCCTTCTCCTAATTTAAATCCGAGGTCTCCGGACTTATATCCTGACCATCCCAGTAGGAGGTAGGACTTCACGGACGAAACCGGTATCATGGGATAAAACGTCAACCAAGTTCTGAAGAGACTCGTGATACTGTTTCGGATCCGTTACCAATGGTTAGAAAGGTGTAAAAGTAACGATATCAAAGGGATAATCTTTAGTTCGACGGAATTTCTAAGATGACCTGAAACAAGTACGGATCATGTATATGTCGAGTTACGGAACCAAGGGACAAGTTCTGATGTCTTGTTATCAAGAGTAAAAGTCACATAAGATGGGTAGAAAGTTCGAAGTAGAGTCTATGGTGATGGAGATTTTCGAAAGGAAATCTATACGTGTGAAGTAAGATAATTAAGTTCTGACGAAATAAGATAAAAGAACCATAAATAAATAGTATACCGAATAGGATCCCTCCCTCCTTCCTGATGGGTCTTCATCATTTATCAGGACGAATATCCGTCTACGAAATTCTTATAATTCCACAGAGAAAGACAAAAAGAAAAAGGAGGGGGGAGTTCGGATAGACTAATTCGGACGAAGTTTTTTATAAGATCCATTTTTGAAATAGAAGTAATATAGTCATCCTCTTTAGATCCCGAAACTGGAGCGAAAGTAGACAATACCATCTTATTTACCATTTAATAACAGATTCCTCTTAAACCAGATCTGATCTCAAGGTACACTGACTGACAGTTCGTCTTAAAGTCACCGAACGATAAGTCTTAGTACAGGACCACTCAGTCCCGGGTGTCAAAATTGATTTACTACAGATTGGATAGGGTCGAGGTCACGACCATTTCCGTATAATGAGACGAAAATTAACTTGTGGGTCTTCTCAATGTGAGGATAGTGGGTGGTCCTTTGTGTTAAAACTAAAGAGACTATTCGTTGTGATTCACTTGAGTGTCTTCTCAGGGACTTCCTATTCGTTAGTAAAGAGGTTCACAAGGTTAGATTTCCCAGGGTTTACTATCCGGAACTTTTCAGATATGATCGTAAACTTCTTAAAATTTTTGTTTAATTAACCTTTCTTCTTTCCTTTCTTTACATTTTTGGATCTAAGGGTCCACGATGAGGACCTCTAAGACAAAATTACTCAGATCTCACCTTCCGTCCTTAGACACAAGTTAAAAAAAAAAGGGAGTTTTTAAAGGTCCACTAAATATACACGTCGGTCAAACTTTTGTCAGTGGATTCAGATTACGAATGGAGACTTTAGTCCTGATACGAGTAAGATTCCGGTAAATACAATCTTATAATGTGAGATATATAAAGATAGTCAACGGGAAAATCTTATTTTATCCTAGATTTATTCGTTTGATTGTTTTTTTCTGGATGTTACTCGTATTATAAAAACGTTATGGTGAACCGTACACTCATGACACACACACACACACACACACACACACACACACACACTCTCTCTCTCTCTCTCTCTCTCTAACTTTTTGTCTCAGTCTCCTCGTCTCTGTTGTCTATGTCTCTGTCTGTTTCTTTCTCTGTACCTCTCTCTCTGTCTTTCTCAGTTTCTCTATCCCTTTGACTCTCTGTTTCTTTGTCTCTGTATTCATCTTTTTGTGTTTCTCTCTCTTTCTCTGACTCTTAATGTCTCTGTCTCTTTCTTTATCACATTTTCTTTGTTTATCCATTCTCACTGTATCCGTCTTTCTGTGTGTCCATATCCCTTTTCCGTCTTTGTGTTCAATTCTAACCCCTCTGTCTTTCTGTCACAACTCCCTCTCTTTCCTTGTTTGTGTCAGTCTGTCTCTGTCTCGATGTCCTTTGTCTTTTCCTCTTACAATTCTGTCATTTACTGTGTGAGTACTACGTAAATAATTTTTCACTAAACCAACTTCAAGACAGTGCACGTAGAGAATGGAAGGACAAAAGGCCCTTCGACAAAGTTTCTTAGACCAGGACCTTCGGTGAGACGTTTGTCTTCAGTTGGTTCAGGGTACTTGACGAGACTTTATACACACTCTTGGTTACCGGTTATCTTTACTCTTATTTTATACTTGGTCTGTCCGGTGGTTACAGTGCAAGACGGAATCGAACGTTTTCTAGACCCAGACTCCCTTTTAGATGTATAGTCTTACACTTTACCGAGTCTGTGGTATCCGTGAGGGTTCCGATACCGACTATGAAAAACGAAGGGGAATCAAGTCTTACCAGATTCATACTATACGTAAGTCCGATGAGAACCCTCTTTATTCATTTTGTTCAATAACCAAAGTCTCATATCAAAAACCGTAAAATATTTATGTGAATCGATTAGTCAGGTTCACCATCTCCGAAAATAAAAGAATGAAGGAGTTAAAATGTTAATACTCTGTTATTTGTGTTCTTTTTCCTTTTGGTCCTTCGTCCTATGACTCTCCCCAGGGTCCGTGACCGATACCTCTTCGGTCGGTCCAATCAAAACACCGGTTCGTTCCGACCAGGGATTCTCCACGACACCGGGGTAGAATCGACGAGATAGGGACCAGAGAACCGAACGTTTGGTCGGAGTCTTTCTGGACGACCTATAATCAAGACAAGAATGGGACATTCTACGAGAAACCTCTTACTCTCAGTAAAACCTTTTTAAAATTTTAGTATGAAAGGGAAAAAATTTTTTTCGGAATTTCATGTTCATTTTACTTGTTTAGACAAGTGATTTAATGAAAATTTTGTTCATCATTATTATTCTATTTTTTAAAGGTCCGGTTCCTTCGTCCTTTCGTCGTCCATTAGAATAATGGGATGTCTCCAGTCCCGTTGATTCTTTTTACCCACAGGATAGTCCGTAATTCAAAATTTGTGAAGTCGAATCCTTTTGAGAGTCCTTTGAGAGGGTCATCTTTTGAGACTTGTCCCGACCAGACACTGTCAAGGAAAGTGATACTTAACTTACTACGGGGTCCCAACACGTAACATGTGGGAAATATTGGTATTGCTATTAGAATTTTCGTAAGAATCACTAGATTCCACCCGAAATCCAGTTCCAACTTTTTATCGGGATGAATGTGTCTACTACCCTAAAGGGGACGTAACGGTCGGTATTGTAGACCGAAACCAAGACCAAAGACCCTTCATCAACGGGCCGTCCCTCCCAGACCTCCGGAGTGACCCCCAGACTACTACCAACCGAAAAGAGGGCCTCCGGCGTGAAACGACTTTGACAGTCTCAGAGGACCTTCTCTCTTGTTCTTGAACTTGTCAATCGGTTTAACTTGTGATGAGGAGTCCTCTATGAACTATAACGTCACTATAACCGGTGGAAAGAACCAGGGGTAAAGAAAAACCAACGATTGTTGAGACCTAATTTTTTAATAAGATCGTCGATAGGGAAGTCTATCAGATACAAACTTGAGGTCGAGACTTTAAAGTATAAACACAGTGGATCCCGTAGTTAAACGAGTCAGAGTCAAAGAAGTTGATATATTTCTGGTTATTATGTGTATCGTCCATGAATCAGTTATAGACTAGTGACTTATCTACCTGTACTCAAACTCATTCGAGGTCCTTAACCACTATCTGTCCCTTCGGACCGTACGACGTCATGTACCCCAACGTTTCTTAACCTGTACTGACTTGCTGACTTGACTTAACTTGACTCCCATAGTTAAACGAGTCAGTGTCAAAGAAGTTGTTATATTAATTCTGGTTATTATGTAATGGAATGTCTCCGTAACCCTCTTAAATGAATCCATGACCGAGTCTACCATTTCACAGACGTTACACCCTCTGGGCCCAAGCTAAGGACTCAGCCCTTCTAGGGGACCTCTTCCTTTACCGATCAGATGAGATCGTGAGAACGGACCTTTTAGGGTACCTACCTCCTCGGACTATCCGATGTCAGGTACCCCACCGTTTCTCAACCTGTGCTGACTCACTGAAGTGAAAGTGAAAAGTGATTGTACAAATCATAACACTGACTGTGTATCGTCCACGAATCAGTTATAGACTACTACTTAAACAATATCAGTAGTAGTGGTTTTTTAGTCCAAGAAAAGCGAATTTGGAACTGATAACATCGTCAGAGGATTGACTTGAAAGATGGAGATACAGAGATCAGAGGTACACTGAGTCGTGTTTTATTTATGTGTATTAAAAAAAAATTATTTTGTCAAGACCGTCCTTATATAACTTTGTCTACGTACGTGTGTAACGAGCATCGTGATATGTCACCCGAATGAGATAGATCTATCGGACTGTAGTTCTTAACACCTTGTTACACCTACTTTACGTTTTATTATGTATACTCTGTCAAGTACGAGTAACTAGGTCAACTAGGTGAAACTTCTGGGTTTCTTTAATTGGGTTCTCCTTTTTTATTCGTTAGTCGTGTTTTTGTACGAAGAATTATCGTGTTTCAGTCTGAGTTCGTGTTTCCTTTATTAATTTAAGAATGTCCGTGAATTGGTTATGTATAATACGTACTTGATTGTTCCTAAACCCGATCCATTTTTTACATAAGTATATTTTATTATAATTGACTTCTTTTCCGGTGTCTTTATAAGTACCGGACTACTTGGGGTAGACCTTTATCTGTGTACACGTTCCCACAATAGTCTAAAACTATAAGTGAGTCAAAAACAGTCATTTGGGACTATTAGTGAAAAAGAAGATGTTTTGAAAAATTCCATTTACATTTTTTATAGTTGAAAATAGGTATTAGGAATTCATAAACTTTTAACAAAAAGATCTAAAAGAGTCACCGATGTTTTGCATGTCCTATTTCAAGTTTGAGGGATCGTTTTTAAGTTCCGGAAGATACTCAACCAGGGTTTAATAATAGGGTCCGTGATTGTGACCTGAAATTGAGGTCGAGATGAAAACAATTTGGTCAGAGGATTGACCGGGATAGTTTCGTTAGGGAACCAAGAATGAAGATCTACTCTGTCATACCATGTCACACTTTTCGTCTCAGAAGTCAACCCGTCTAGACCGAAAGTCCGGAACAAGACGATAAAGATTCGACACTCTGGGACCTGTCAATAAAGTTGAGAAACTGATACTTCCATAAGTAGACTCTTTACCCATAGGAGTACTCCATCAACATTCTTGATTTAATCTACCGACTATCTCTCATGGATCGACTGTCGACCCTATTCACTCACAATCTGAGACAGGACGAAGAACAGGTTATATATGGGAACAAAAGTACAAACTAGACATAACTTTCTTTTTCTTTTCTTTCACTTCAGCGAATCAGTACAGACTGAGAAACACTGGGGCACCTGACATCGGATGGTCCGAGGAGACAGGTACCCTAAGAGGTCCGTTCTTATGACCTCATCCAACAGTAAAGGAAGAGGTCCCCTAGAAGGACTAGGTCCATAGTTTGGACCCACAGGACGTAACGTCCGTCTACGAAATGGGAGACTCAGTGGTCCCTTCGGGCTAGACATAACTTTGGTGGGGATTTGTGAGTCGAGTTTAGAGTTAGGAGACTTGTGAGGTGGACCGTATCCATTAAAGGTAGGTACATTTACGAGTATTTCATGTATATAACGAGACATCCCAAAAAAGTAAGGAGATCGATCAGTAAGAACACTCCCTTTGTCTATACTTTTTTTACTATTACTATTATACCATACTAAACACGAGATTACCACTATACTCGGTTCATGATAAGTCAGTGTGTGTCTCTTTAAGACAGAGGGGTAGATTCGACATAGAATGTAAAGACCTGTGTGGTAAGGGGAATCGTGGTCCAGTACATGTGTCTTAACATCGATTTATTACTGGTTTTATTATTATTATTAGATTAAAAAGATTTTACAATATGGTAAGTTTCATGAGAAGGTCTATTGATGACTACAAGTGTTATTCGAACATTCCTTTCTTATCATCTACCCAGAATAGAAGAGGTAAAATGTCTCTTCATTTGATTCCAAACCTTTCCACTTGAGTGAGTAGGTGCTAGTGTATTAATCCATTCACCATCTCTCTCCTGATTCTGAATATTGAGGATAAAGACGTAGGTGACAAAAAGAGTCACAAACGACAAAACAACAATCATCATCATTTTCACTTCACTCAGTCTTTCTCTTTCTATTTATAGCATAAACTTACGTGTATATACCTTAGATCTTTTTACCATGACTTCTTAAATAAATGTTCCGTCGTTACCCTTTTGTCTGTATCTCTTATCTGACACCTGTACCCCTCTCCCCTCTTCTCCCGCTCTACATACCTTTCTCATTGTACCTTTGAATGTAATGGTATACATTTTATGTATAGGTTTCCCTTAAACGACATACCGAGTCCTCTGAGTTTGTCCCCGAGACATAGTTAGATGTCCCCATCCTACCCCTCCCTCTATCCTCCTTCCAAGGTTACCCTCTGCCATATACATGAGGATACCGACTAAGTACGACTCCAAACTGCCTTTTGTTGTTTTAAGACATTTCGTTAATAGGAAGTTATTTTTTATTTAATTTTTCCTTTTTCAATATTTACTATTGTTACTACTATTACCATTATTTTATTCATTATTTTTAAATCGATGGTAAAAAATAACTTGTGGACGAGACAAGATCTATGATACTATGATATGAGTCAGGGAATACGTGTATAAGAGTAAATTGTGATTGGTATTGGGACTTTCTATTTTTTCATAATATGGACAAGATGTCGACTTCTTTGTCTCTCTACTCTTCATTGGAGTATCAATTAACCGTTATCTAGGACCAGATAGATGAAAGGTTTCGGGTTCATCAGTGTTCATGGTCACTAAAAGTTGGGACCGATTTGTATCTCTTGTAACTTTAATATATCATGACTTCTGCGTTATCGGTCTCTAGGGTCAAATTAACTAATCCCATCCTGGACCCATACCTATAAAAGATTTTCAAGGGGTTCACTGTGATACATATCGGTATCAACTCTTGGAGATCGGTGTACTACCACGAACGAGTGGACGTCTAGTCTAATATTGTCAACTGTTGTGACAAGGGAAAGATGACCAACGACCTCACTCATGACCTATCCTTCGTATGTGAAGTCAGTCTCGGTCTTTTGTAAAGATGGACTTCGACACAGGTGGGATTCCGATAGTAAAGGAAACTACTCTCTTGACCTACTGTGAGGGACTACTGTGGGGTAAGTAAATGGTCAACGTCCGTGTAGGTTTATCTGTAGATGGATTCCGGAACCTTTTGTTTACAGCAATCTGAACGTAGAAGGATCCGAGAAATACTTTCACTTTCAGTGATTCAGTACAGACTGAGAAACACTGGGGTACATGACATCGGACGGTCCGAGGAGACAGGTACCTTAAGAGGTCCGGTCTTATTCCCTCACTCATCGGTGAGGGATGAGGTCCCCTGGAAGGGTTAAAACGCTAGTTTCGGTCCAGAGGGTGTAACGTCCACCTAAGAAATGGTAGACTCGGTGATCCCTTCGGACTCTTATGACCTCACTCATCGGATAGGGAAGGGGTCCCCTATAGGGGGTGGGTCCTTAACTTGGTACCACAGGACGTAACGTCCACCTAAGTGGTCAAGTCGACGGTCGGAGGAATGACCCTCGATGTTTAACTACAAAGTAATATTCAGCTTGAAGCCTTATCATCGTTTCCCGAAAGAACCAACTTTCTGGGGTTACAACAAGAGAGGATGGAGATTACACAGTGTCGTTTCGGTGTTCAGTTTGTCCGTCTCTCCCTTCTCATTATTATGGGTTCTCAACTCTCTGGATCTAAGGTCATAATTATGATTTTGATTGAACGACACACTGGAACTTTCCTAGTAAAGGGATGGAAATGTTACACCTGAACCTGACGAAAGGTCTAGTTACCCAGGTACTATATTCAGATATCCGGATATAGAAAGGGACGACTGGAAGTATACGATGAGATTTTGGGATAAGACTAGTACATGATTAGTCAAACTTTTTTTTTTTAGATGCCTATCGATCTATCTATTATCAACCAAAATCTAAAGTGTCGAGGGACAATAGACGTCATATACGTGTTTGTAAAAATTTGGACCTTAAATAATGGAAGAAACCAGAGTTAAGTTGACTAGTAAGACCAGATGGAAAGGTGGTAAGGAGAAGTGTATAGGATATCAGGTGTATTTATCATAATGAAGAACAAGGTACATGTGTAGTATGTTAATTATTAGAGAAAAATTCTACGGGAGATGGGGAAGAATATATGGCGTTAAACGTAGTAGGTAGTTCTAAGTTGAATTCAAAGTATAGAAAACCTTCGCATTATACGACGTTTAAGGAAAGAGAGTGAGAATGTCGTGATTAGTGGAACATGAGACTAAGTCCCGAGAAACAAAACAACCGAAATGGAGGGGCTAATGCTACCTCGTTGGACTCTCGATCTAGATCCACTCTAGGGAGAGAAATAAGTCGTTCCCGGGTTCATTTAACGGAACGTACATCTACGATAAATTATGAGTGACTCTTTTCTTTTTACATCGAGTCAGGTGATCTTCCTGTTACCCTTTTCGAAAGGAAAAACTTCAGGGGTAAACACGGTAGACACTGTGTGTGTTTGTACTATATGGGTTTAAACTCCCAATAAGATTTTATATTTGACTTTCCATAAGTTAAATAACTCACAAAGAACTCCCCAAAACACGGGTCGGAATACGAGAGTGTTCTCTACGTTTTTTTACTAAACTGTATCTGAAACGGTAGGTCTCCGAATTTTGACTCAAATTCTTACTCAGTATGAGTACCCTTTATTCGTACTCATAACATTGAGTCGTAGGTGTGATTTCCCAGTTTGAACCCACGGTTTTCTTTACTCAATTCCCTCTCAAGGGACCCCATCCTAACAGTTTTCCGACCTGAAACTCCATCCTAACAGTTTTCCGACCTGAAACTCCTTCTACCGATTCTTCGGAAGGAACGGGGAAGGGGAATAGTTAACAGGAGGATAAGGACTCACAAACCGTACCAGTCTTTATCCGACTCCCACCTTTTTCATCGAGACTCGAGAAAATATTGGAGATGTAAATCTCGAACTCCGAAGAGTAGTCGAGATCTTATATCTTCTCGTTTGTAGATGGTAGAAGGTACGGACGGTAAAGGATTCTCCGACAATGGGTTAGTCATCGTGATGGTAAAAAACTTGAAGATAATATAATGGTCTTTAAGACATACGGATTAGAATGAATTTGTGGTTTTTTTTTTTTTTTTTTTTTTTGTTGGAGTAAACGTTATATCCGTAACAGAAGTGAATGTCAACTCTTTTGACCGAGTCTCTTCACTTCAAATGGAGTAATTCTAGTACATCAATCATTGACCTAAGGACATTTTAGTTTTGTTTACGATGGAATTTGACTCATGAGGAATACACGATTGATATATCCATAGAGTAAAGTAGTAATATCGTTAGGATATGTGTATTTATAGAAGTAAAATGTTCAATCTTTTGACCCGAGTCTCTCCGACACTGAAGAGGTTCCAGGGTGTTGATCCTACTTCGTCCTGGTTCTAAGTTTAAGTACAGAGTCTCTGAGACCTCGGATTCAGTGTGGACTCTGAAGTGATTCGGAAAAGTCGAATCACCATAAATATGGTTTAACATGAAGGAGCATTAAATACAAATTGGAACCTGAAATTGCACTGAATGATATTTAAACTAGACGGAGAGGTCGAGTTGAACAAGAGAGGGAGGGGTAAGAGATAGTTTACTGGTATTGATTTCTTAGTATCGTAAATATCTAAAGAGTCCTGAACTCATCGGGAGTAACAGTTGTTTTCTTAGACTTTGCGTCATGTACCTACGTTACAGTTTTTACTGTCTTACTAGAACCCAAGTAACGGTTCCATTTGGTAAGTTGTAGTGTCGACGACAAAAACAAGTCAACGAGTCCACACAGACTTGAAACATTGGGGCACCTGATGTCGTGAGGTCCGAAGGGACGGGTAGTGGTAGAGGGTCTAGAACGAGTTTGAGTACAGGTAAATCAGTCACTACGGTAGGTTGGTAGAGTAGGAAACACCAGTTGTAGTGTTATTAGGTTCAGATACGGGGTTAGTGATTGCTACTTTTTCGACTTCAACTTGTCAAGATAATTCTGGAAGTTCTGGAAGACCTTGATTGTGGTTTTTCTCTATAGGAAAAGTAGTTACCCTTGACCTTACGTTTTCATCCTGCGGTTCTCTATGGACCTCATTGTTCGTTCGAACCGAAATCTCATGTTTTACTTCGTTCCGTTTCCGATTGTCTCAAAACGGTTCTCTTGTGTGAACAGTGTCGTTTGTGGGAGAAGGTTATCGTGTTCTCTTCTATGATGTGTACCTATAGTGGTCTACCAGTTATATATTTAGTCTAACTAATATAAGAAACGTCGACTTCTACCTCTTCGAGATATGTGAGTCGTTTTGGTTCTGGACCTCGACTGACACCGAGTCTAGTACTCGAGGAATAACGTTTTAAGTCCGAATTTGACTTTCTCCATTGGCCAACCTACCATAGTGACTGAGTTACCTGTACTCAAACTCGTTTGAGGTCCTTTATCACTTCCTGTCCCTTCCGACCGTGCGACGTCAGGTACCACAGTGTTTTCCAACCTGTACTAAATCACTGACTTTTTGTTGTTGTTTCACTCTTTAACTATCGTTGTGTCGTTAACATCCCCTGAAATTGAGGAGTGAATGTAGTTAATTATCTAGTAGGTATGTCCTTCAATTGTTCCTTTGTCTTCAGAATTTACTTTGTCATCTCGTCTACCTGAATTATCCAAGTATGTTTTGTAAGGTAAATTTACATCGTCTTATATACAAGGAGAGTTCACGTGTAACTTGTAAGAGTTCCTTTCTGATATACAACCCTGTTTTTTATTCAGAGTTATTTAAATTCTTTTAACTTTAGTATAGTCCGTGGAAAAGGTTAGTATCACCTTACTTTGATCATTAGTTGATGTTCTTAGAAATTCTTAATATTTATACACCTCTTACTTTTTGTATGATGACTTGTTGATAACTCTATTGTTTATTTAGTTTTATCTGTAACTTTCAATGGACTTCTGTTCATTTTCACTTTTGTACCGTACAATTTATATAATCTACGTCGTTTTCACCATGATCTCTCTTCAAATATCGTTATCTCCGATGGGGTTCTATATTTTAAATCCCAAAGGGAACACCAAATCACCATTTCTTAGACGGACGGTTACGTCCCTGTGTCCAAACTAGAGACCAGATCCTTCTAGGGTGTACGGTGTCTCTTGATTCGGGTAAGTAGTGTTGATAACGTGGACATGAGATTTCGGGTCCTTGGCGTTGATGACTCGAGTTCACGACGTTGATGACTTCGAACTTACGGGATCTCGGGTGCAGTCGTTGTTCTCTTCGGTGACTTTACTCTTCGGACATGTGACGTTGATCTCTCATCGGGGGAGAACGAAGTTGATCTCTTTTCAGGTGTGTCGTTACTTCTGACTCGTGTTGGTTTTTATTTATTATTTCTTTCTTTCTTTGAAAATTTTTGTCTTTATTATTTAGAGTTTCTTTGATAGACCTTTGATAGATTGGAATGTGTATTTACTTGATCTTTTTTTCCCCCTTTTTACTTCGGGTTTCAGTCATGTTCTTTTCTTTATTATTTCTAGTCTCACCTTCATTTAACTTTGTCTCTGGTTTTTCTATTATCTTTTCCAGTTTCTTTGATTCTCGACTAAGAAACTTTGATACTTTTCTTTATAATTGTTTGGAAATCGATCTGTGATTCTTTTTTTTCTCTTTTCATTTTCAGAGACTATTTATTTTAATCTTTACTTTCTTGTCTTTATTATTGTCTATGGTGTCTTTATGTTTATTAACATTCTGTTACTATACTTGTTTATTTACGTATACAGTTGTTTAACGGGTTGGGTCTTCTTTACCTGTTTAAGAAACTTAGGGTTAGAAGGTTCTGATTCAGTACTTCTTTATCTTTTTAGACTTATCTGACTAGTGATTATGTCTCTAATTTTGTCATTTGTTTTGGAGATTATTAGTTTTCAGGTACTGGTCTGTCGAAGGGTCCACCAAATATGGTTTGTAAGTTTCCACTACATAATACATAAAAGGAGTTCAAAAAGATTTTTTAATTTCTCCTCCCTTGTGAAGGATTGAATAAAGTGTTCCGTTTGTAATAGAACTATGGTTTTAGTTTGTTCCTGTTGTGTACGTGTGTGTGTGTTAATGTCCGGTAATAGGGACCATTTGTACCTACATTTTTTTTAGAGTTTTATAATCGTTTAGTTTATGTTATAGTAGAGTTATCTCCGACTTTTTCATAAACTGTTCTAAGTTATGAGTGTTTACTATTTTTAAGAGTTGTTTTACCCATGTCTTCCTTCATGAAGTTGTATCACTTCCAGTATCTGATGTATAATATGTACACATCGATTGTAGTATGAGTTACCACTTTTTGGCTTTCGATAGGGAAGTTCTTTTCCTCCTTCTGTTCCTACGGGTGAGAGTAGTGAGAATAATTTGTATTTTGACCTTCAGAATCGGTCTCGTTCTTTTTATTTATTTTACGTAGATTTAACCTTTCCCCTTTCATTTTGATGGTGTAAACTCCTACTATAATAAAATAGATTTCTTTTAAGATTTCTAAGATAGTTTATTGATAAAAGTAACTATTTTACGTTATTTTACTTTTATTTGTTTCTACTCGGAACCGTTTAAATTTTTTAAACTTTACTATAGTTCTGAGAAATATCTAATGTTGTGATCCTCTAATCTTTATTTGACGATCCTTTTTAATATTCTTTGGTTTGTGTACCGTCAATTTGTTATACAATGATTTGTTGTTTACCCAGTGACTTTCTTAGTTTCTCCTTTAATTTTTATGGATCTCTGTTTACTTTTACTTACACGTTGTCAGGTTTTGGATACCCCACGTCGTTTTCGTCAAGATTCTCCCTTTAAATATTTTAGAATGGAGTTCTTTGTTCTTTTTAGAGTTTGTTGGATTGAAATGTGGATTTTGTTGGTCTCTTTTTTCTTGTTTTTTAGGGATTTCAATTGTCTTCCTTTCTTTAGTGTTTCTAGTCTCGTCTTTATTTACTTCATCTCTGTTTCTTTTGTTGACCTTTCTAGTTACTTTGATTTTAGAACAAGGAACTTTTCTATTTGTTTTAACTATTTGAAAATCGGTCTGAGTAGTTCTTTTTTTCCCTCTCCTGAGTTTACTAAACCCTCTTACTGTAAGATTGTACATATGATAGTACATTCTTAACTTAGCGGTCAGATACAGACTACGTCCTATGTCGTACGAACCTCGACCACGTACCCCTACTGGGTCTCTCTACAATACCACTCCCTCCACCCTCCCCCCAAGTACAAACCCTTGCGTATATTCTTAATTTCTAAAATTTTAAATTTTTTATTTTTTTATTTATTTTAAATTTTTTTTTAACTTTACTTTTACCTCTTCAATATTAACTAGGTGTCTTTATAGTTCCTAGTATTCTCTGATGATACTCTTTTGACATACGGATATTTTTCCTGTTGGAACTTCTTTACCTGTTTAAAAATCTTTCAATGTCAGAGGGTTCTAACTTGGTTCTTCTTTATTTTTTATACCTGTCTACTGAGTGTTCATGACTTTAACTTTGATACTAACTTTTTGAGAGTTGTTTGTTTTCAGGTCCTGGATTCCAGAAGTGTAGTCCACTTAATATAGTTTGTACATCACTTCCCAATTTTGGGTAGGAAGAGTTTGAAAAAGGTTTTTTTTACGTCTTCTATCCTTTGAAGGTTTAAGTAAGATACTCCGGTAGTAGTGGGACTATAGTTTTAGTCTTTTTGTGTATGGTTTTTTTTTTTTTTAATGTCCGGCTATAGTGACTATCGTGATCACCTTTTCTGGGGTGGACGGTTACGTCCTCTGGATTCTCTGCACCCAACCTAGGGACCCAGTCCTTCTAGACACTTTCCTCCCGTACCGTTGGAAGGTGGTAAGAACGGACCCCTTGGGGTACCTATCTCCTCGGACCACCCGATAACACGTATCCTAGTTTTTGTCAACCTGTGTTGACTTCGTTGAATAGTACGTGTGTACACAGTGACTATTTGTATCTACGTTTTTAGGATTTGATCGTTATGATCGTTAGACTTAAGTTGTTATGTAATTTTTCTAGTATGTTGTACTAGTTCACCCTAAGTAGGGTCCCTACGTTTCAAAAGTTATAGACGTTTAGTTAGTTACACTATTTTGGTGTAGTTGTTTAACTTCTTATTTTTTGTATACTAGTAGAGTTATTTACGTCCTTTCCGAAAACTGTTTAATGTCGTGGGTAAATACTATTTTTAGAAACGTCATTCAACCGTGTCTTTCTTGTATGGAGTTGTATTATTTCCGATATACACTGTTTGACTGAGTAACCTTTTCTGAGACTACGACCCTCCCTAACCCCCGTCCTCCTCTTCCCCTGCTGTCTCCTACTCTACCGACCTACCGTAGTGACTGAACTACCTGCACTCTGACTTACTTGAGGCCCTCAACCACTACCTGTCCCTCCGGACCGCACGACGCTAAGTACCCCAGTGTTTTTCAACCTGTGTTGACTCGCTGACTTGACTTGACTTGACTACTGTTTGGATGTCGATTGTAGTATGAATTACCACTTTTCGACGTCCGTAAAGGAGATTCAGTCCCGGTTCTATTCCTTCAGGTGAGAGTGGTGAAAATAAGTTGTCAAAACCTTCAGGATCGATGTCTTTAGTCTCTTCTTTTTCTTCATTTCCCTTAAGTCAACCTTTTCTTCAAGTTAGTGGTGAGAAACGTCTACTGTACTACGATATTTATCTTATGGGATTTCTACTGTGGTCTTTTGATGATCTCGATTAGTTACTTAAACCATTTCGACGTCCAATGTTTTAATTGTGTGTCTTTAGAAAACGTAAAGATATGTGAATGTTCCTTTCTAGTCTTTCTCTTTAAGTTCTTTGTTAAG
The DNA here is from genome assembly GCA_006410555.1 of Capra ibex. Lineage (NCBI taxonomy): Eukaryota > Metazoa > Chordata > Mammalia > Artiodactyla > Bovidae > Capra > Capra ibex. The sequence continues at coordinate 11,346,511 of SJYO01038709.1, read as the reverse complement.
GTAAATGGTAGTGTAGTTTTTCTAGTTTTATTGATCCTTATTTAGATGGATTCCTCATTTTTCTGGACATGAGGTTTTTGATGTTCTACGACTACCTTCTTTAACTTCTTCTGTGTGTGTCTACCTTTCTATAAGGTACGAGTACCTAACCTTTTGAGTGAAACAGTTTTACTGATATGATGAGTTCCGTTGGATGTTTGAGTTGTGTTAAGAATAGTTTAATGACTACTGTAAAAAAGTGTCTCGATCTTGTCTTTTAGAGTTCTATAAATACATCTGTGTTTTCTGGGACTTATCGGTTTCGTTATAACTCTTTCTCGACCTTCTTAGTCCAGGGACTGAAGTCTGATATGATATTTCAATGACAATAGTTTTGTCATGCCGTGACCGTATTTTTATCTTTATATCAGGTTCCTTGTCCTATCTTTTGGGTCTTTATTTGGGAACGTGGATACCAATTAATTAAATACTGTTTCCTTCGTCCTGATGCATCACTAACTTTCTTTGAGAGAAGTTGTTTATCACGACCCTTTTGACCTTTCAATGTACGTTTTTACTTTAATCTAGTAAGAAATTGTGGTATGTGTTTCTTCCGAGTTTTATATAATTTCCAGATTTACACTTTGGCCTGTGATATTTTGAGGGTTCCCTTCTGTATCCGTCTTGTGAGAGACTACATTTAACGTCGTTATAGAAAAGAATTAGGTTGAGGGTCTTATTGCCTTTAATTTTGTTTTTATTTGTTTACCCTGGATGAATTTGAGTTTTCTAAAACGTATCGTTACCTTTGTTATTTTTTACTTTTCTGTTAGGTGTCCAACCCTCTTTTATAAACGTTTACTACACTGACTGTTCCCTAATCTGAGGTTGGAAATATTTGTCGAGTGCTGTGAATTGTCGTAGTTTTGTTTGTTGGGTTAGTTGTTTACCCATCTTCTGGATTCATCTGTAAAGAGGTGTCTTCTGTATGTTTACCAGTTCTCCGTGTACTTTTCTACAAGTTGTGACGATAAATAGTCTCATTACCTTTAGTCTTGATATCACTCAATAGTGGAGTGTGGTTGGTCTTACCAACAGTAGTTTTTTAGGTGTTTGTTATTTACGATCTCTCACACACCTCTCTACCCTTGGGAACACGTGACAACCGCACTTACATTCAACCTTTTCGGTGATACCTCTTACCATACCTCCAAGAAATTTTTTGATTTTGAACTCGATGGTATACTGGGACGTTAGGTTGAGGACCCGTATATAGGTCTCTTTTTGTACTAGGTTTTCCTATGTACGTGGGATTGTGACATCGTGACAAATGTTATCGGTTTTGTGCTTTCGTTGGATTTACAGGTGGGTATCCCTTTACCCATTTCTACATCATGTATATAAGTTACCTTATAATGAGTCGGTAATTCTTCTTACTTTATCACGGTAAACGTCGTTGTACTTACCTAGATCTCTATCAGTATGACTCACTTCATTCAGTCTATCTCTTCCTCTTTATGGTGTACTGTAGGTAATATACACCTAAGATTTTTCTTTACTATGTCTACTTGAATGAATGTTGTGCCTTTCTCTGATTATCTGACTCTCTTACTTAAATACCAACGACCACCCTCCCCACCCCTCTTGAAACACTACCTGTACATGTGAGACGATATAAATTTCACCTATTGGTTGTTCCTGGTTGACATATCGTGTGCCTTGAGAATAGTTACGATACACCGTCGGACCTACCCTCTCCTTAAACCCCCTCTTACCTATATACATATACATACCGACTCAGGGAAACAACAAGTGAACTTTACTAGTATTGTAACGATTGGTAGATATGGAGTTAAGTTTTATTTTCAAATTTTGTTATTTATTTATTTATGCTCATATGGGTACCACCTAAGTACAACTACATACCGTTTTGATTATGTTATAATATTTCGTTAATCGGAGGTTAATTTTATTTATTTAAATATAATTTTTATTTATTTATTTATTATTTTACGAGTATAATGGTTTTCGTTAGATGTCCAAATCCCGTTCCGAATAGTTTTAGGGTTACTGTCGAAATTATCTTTATCTTGTTTGTTAAGATTTTGTATACCTTGGTAGTCAAGTCAAGTCAAGTCAGCGAGTCAGCACAGGCTGAGAAACGCTGGGGTACTTAGCGTCGTGCGGTCCGGAGGGACAGGTAGTGGTTGAGGGCCTCAAGTGAGTCTGAGTGCAAGTAGCTCAGTCACTACGGTAGGTCGGTAGAGTAGGAGCCAGCAGGGGAAGAAGAGGACGGGGGTTAGGGAGGGTCGTAGTTTCAGAAAAGGTTACTCAGTTGAGAAGTGTACTCCACCGGTTTCATGACCTCAAAGTCGAAATCGTAGTAAGGGAGGTTTCTTTAGGGTCCCGACTAGAGGAAGTCTTACCTGACCAACCTAAAGGAACGTCAGGTTCCCTGGGAGTTCTCAGAAGAGGTTGTGGTGTCAAGTTTTCGTAGTTAAGAAGTTCTTCAGTTTTTCAATTTCGTTAAAACTCTTTTTTTTTTTTTTCTTGTTTCGACATCCATAATATTAGGGACTAAAATTAGATATAATATTTTAAGAACATTAGTTTGTCGTACCACAACTATCTTTTTGTCTGTGTATATAGTTATTTTGTTTTAACTCTGGGGACTTTATTTGGGTGTTTATATACCTTTTAATTAAATACTGTTTCCTAATTTCTAGAATCTTACCTGTTTCTATAAAAGAAGTTATTTACCACGATCCTTTTGACGTGTCGGTGTTTTTTTCTTTCTTTGTTTGTTTGATTTGGTGATAGAGTGTTGTATGTTTTTAGAAAGTTTTATTTCTGAACTTACATTACGGACTTTGGTAATATGAGGATCGTCTTTTGTATACGTCATGTGAGAAACTGTCACTAGAATCGTTATAGAAAAAATTATAAAAGGAGTCCGTTCCCTTCGTTTTCGTTTTTATTCGTTTTTCCTAATATAGTTTGACTTATCCTGATGTAGTTTGAAGATGTGTCGTTTCCTTTGGAAGGTGTTTTTACTTTTCTGTTAGATGACTTACTCTCTTTTATAAAAACTTAGTATATAGAATATTCCCCAATTACAGGTTTTGTAAATTTCTTGAGTACATTGAGTTGTTGTTTTTTGGGATTTGTTGGACGAAATTTTTACCTCTCTTCTCGATATACCTGTAAAAAGGTTTTTCTGTATTGTTACCGGTTGTCCTTATAATTTTACACAGGTTCTAGTAATTAATAATCCTGTTACGTTTAGTTTTGGGGTCACTCTATAGTGTAGTGCGGGTAGTCTTACCGATAAAGGACTTTCTGTTATTGTTTAATACCTTTCCTCACACCTCTTTTCACTTGGGAGAATATGACAACCACCCTTACATTGAACCATATCGGTGATATCGTGTGTCATACCTCTAAGGAGTTTTTAATTCTGATCTTGATGGTATACTATGTCGATAAGGTGAACACCTATAATATGTTTATTGTACTTTTATGATTAAGTTTTTTATAATATATTGAGATACAGGTAGTGTGGCAATAAATATTATCGATTCTATACCCCCTTTTGGATTCACGTGTTGTTACCTACTTATTCATTTCTACACTATATATGTTTCCTTATGATGACACAGTATTTTTCTACTTTGTGACAGTAAGTGTTGTTGTACCCACTTGTAATTCGTATAATACGATTCACTTTCTTCTCTTTTTGTTTATGACATACTAAAACAAATACACCTTTTTCTATTTTTTATTAGTTACTTGTTTTTTTTTGTTTTATTTACTTGTTTGGTTTGATTTTGTTTTGTTTGTACGTCTACGTTTCTTGTCTCGTTACCAATGGTCTCCCCTTCCTCGCCCACTTTACTCATTTCCCTTATTTGACATACCACTACCTATCTTTGATTTAAGAACCACCACTCGTACGGTATTACGTATGTCTTCATCTTTATTTATGTACTGTCGTTTTTAATATAATTATTTATTATAGTTAAGTTTTTCTATGTTCGTGTGGTGACAAGTGTCGTCGTAATAAATGTAACGGTTCTGTATACCTTCGTTGGATTTACAGGTAGCTCTCTACTTACCTATTTCTTCTACGTTATATACACACACACAGACACACACGTACGAGTCAATGAGTCAACACAGAGAAACGTTGGGGTACCTGATATCGAACGGTCAGAGAAGACAAGTACCTTAAAAAGTCTATTCTTATGACCTCACCCAATGATAATGGATAAGGACCCCTAGCAGGGTTGGGTCCCTAGTTTGAACTCAGAGAACACAGAGGACGTGACCGTCCGTCTGAGAAATGGTGATCCCGGTGGATCCTTAGGAGAGAGTGAGACACACACACACACACACACACACACACACACACATACGTATATAACATACCTTATGATCAGTTTGTTTTTATCTTACTTGATTACAGTAAACTTCTTTGTACCTATCTAGATCTCTAATAGTATTATTCATTTCATTCAGTCTTTTTCTTTCTGTTTATACCATAGTGATTATGAGTACCTTAGATTTGATACTGTGCTTACTTGAATAAAATACTTTGGAATTTTCTCAGTATCTGTATCTCTTGTCGGAACGTCGACGGTTCCCCCTTCAGTACACCTCCTACCTACCTAACCCTTAGACCCTAATCGTCTATGTATGATAATATATATCTTACCTATTCGTTCCAGTATGATATATCGTGTTCCTTGATATAAGTTATAGGACATTATTGGATATTACCTTTTTTATTATAGTAATAATAATTAAATAAAGTGTTTATTACTCATGGATGATACACTGTTAGTCCGTAACAAGATTCATGAACCCTATATCTTCATTTATTTTGTCGGTTTTTAGGGAGGGAGTATTTCGAATGTAAGATCACTAATAACACTTACCAAAGATATAAGAACCCGAAGGGACCATCGAGTTGACCATTTCTTAGGTGGACGTCACGTCCTCTGGGACCAAGTTAAGGACCCAGTCCTTCTAGGGGATCTCTTCCTTATCCGATTCACTTCAACGAGTCAGTACAGGTTGAGAAACGCTGGGGCACGTGACATCGGGAGGTCCGAGGAGGTAGGTACCCTAAGAGGTCCGTTCTTATGACCTCACCCAACGGTAAAGGAAGAGGTCCCCTAGAAGGGTTGGGTCCCTAGTTTGGGTCCAGAGGACGTAACGTCCGTCTATGAAATTGGAGACTCGGTGGTCCCTTCGGGTCCTTATCCGATGGATGAGGTCATAAGAACCCGAAGGGCCTACCGAATCGACCATTTTTTAGACGGACGTTACACCCTTTGGACCCAAGTTAGCGACCCAACCATTCTCAGGGACCTCCTCCCGTACCGTTGGGTGAGGTCATAAGAACGAACCTCTTAGGGGTGCCTATCTCCTTGGACCGTCCGATGTCAGGTATCCCAGCGTTTCTTCTAAAGTTGTAATCATCATTATTTGGCCTTGTCTAAAGATGAATTTATGGATGTTGGAGTATTCACAAAGTTCCACGTTTCATCAACTCCAGTAAAGAGAAGGAGAACCTTAAGGGTTCGTGAATGGGAGGAACACCACTCGGTCCCCGGCTCCACGACTAGAGAAATACACCTTTCTCCCCCGGAATCACCAGGGTCCCGGACCGTATCCAGGTAACGACCGGAAACCATACCGGAACCAGGGAGGTAGGACGTCGGATCTGTGGTTAAAGGGGTGCAGGTGGAGCTCCGTCCAGAGGTTGAACTGTAGACTTTGTTCGGACGAACCCCTGAAGGAGGGTCCTAGACGAAGGTGTGAAAAAACGTATCCGTAAAACCCCATAACACCACCGAACCCCCCAAGATACGACGACTACTATCATGGTAACCCACAAGATACAACTTAAAGTAGATCCTTTTCAACCACATCTCCTTTCTAATTACTGTTGGAAATAGTGGAAAAGTAAAAATCTGTACATCTGTATTCTAATGTTTTAATATATGTATAAGTTTCCTCGAAAACAATACCTTGTTTAGTTACTATAGGGTGTTTTTAGTCAGAGATGGATGGGATGAAGTACACCTCTGTGTCCAGAGTATTATGTTCCTTAAGTTAATAAAAGTACTGGTGTTAACTCGTTTGGGTGTTATACGGTTCTAATATAATGAAAGTTTATGTCTGTAGTCCATTAGGAGTTGATAAAGATAAATAGAGTTTTCAATAAATATTTATAGAGATTATAAAGTCACATTACACGATTTGACTTAAATTGAAGAAAAGGGTAGGAATTGATCGGTGAAATACCGGAAGGGGATCGATAACACCAAATGTTAAAGGACACTGTTGTCGTATACGAAAAGTCAACAGAATACAGAATTAATTTCAAAACTCTGAGATTACTCTCGGTTCCTATAAGAGGGATCTTTTTAATTGGATGTGTTTATGTACATTTTAAAACTTTTGGTTAAAATTCTCTAAGTATCTCGGGGGACTTAGACAATTACTTGTCGATTAACTCTTGAGGACGATATACCTTTAACAGTGGAAGGAACCATTATCTTTTGGACACAGTCTCACATCACCAATTCTTGTCTCCAAGACCAGTCGATTTACTCTGGACTCTTTATACAGTTCGTTAATTTTGTGTACCCAGGATAAACCTAGGACTAATTAAAAAAAAATTACATTCTTCCTCTTAATCCTGTGACTGGTCTATCAATGACGAAAATTCCTTAATGATAAAACAAATCAAAGAAAATACATACTATTACCATAACTCCAAAACCAATTTTTTCTCAGAAGCAGAAAATGTACATGTATGACTTCGTAAATACCTTCTTTACTGTATTACAGACAAAATCCCTTTACCCATTCCCATATCTACTTTGTTCTAACCCGTACATCAACATTTACAACTTCGACCCGTTATACCTGTACACCTTATACAATACGACATACAATATGACATATAAAAAAATAATTTATATGTTAAAGGAAAATGTAAACTTTGAGAGGTGTTATTTCAAAATTTTCTTGACGTCCAAGACCTCGGTCAACACGATGAATGGTTGACGCTCTAGAACCCGTTCAAGTATTAGAAAGATATAGATTTTAAAAGAGGAGTCATTTTCTTTATTATCATCATGGATGGAGTACTCCAACACCACTACTAATGTACTCCATCATATGAATAAAGTCACGGACCATGTATTGTTTGTGAGTTATTAACGATCAATAATAAATATGATAATACAAGAGTCATCCGTCACCCCGTTCTCAAAGGTACCCCTTTCTTTCTCATTCAGAACAAAGTTTCTTAAAAAGGGGTTCTCAAAAGAAAAAGAACCCTCGAAAAATAACTACTGACGGACGACGATGGTGGTATTCCCAATCTCGGTTCCTCAAGGAGATATCGAGGGGATAAAACCAGGGTCCCATCTATGTACCGGGACGAAAATAATTGGGATCATGTTGACGGTAGTCTGATCAGTTTGTTTTTTATAGTTTCTGAGTAATTATTATTATGATGACTGTATCGAGTTTTCACGTTACATTAATCTAGTGTACGAAGACCTTCTACGGAACACCGTCTCCGGTAGATTGGATGTCGTGAATCCTAATTGGAATTCGTGTACATGGAAGATCTTTCATACTTCATTTAAGAATACAGTGTGTACTTCACTATATTTAAGTAAGAGGGTGTACGAAACTCAGATTGTAGAGTCAATGTACAAAGATAGACTTACGAAAGAAAACCACTTCTTTGAGATCCTTTAAGGTAGGGACAAGAGTAAATCCCTTTCGTTGTCGCTAACCAGTACGAGATACCATAGTAGTGGTAGAGTTATGTCATTTTCTTCCAGGTTAGAGTATTTCTACTAGGTGTTTGTGTCAGAGTCCGGTGATGGAAGGTGTAACCTTTCCTAGAAAAGGACCGAACCTTTATTCTGTATACTACTATCGTCGTCATTCCTAAACCTTGATCCGGTAAGACGGTCCTTTTGGTAAAGTTCCGAGAACCTATACGACTTATTATTTCTATTTTACCATTATTAATATTATTACTGTTACTATTATTATTACGATCGTCTATGGTAATAAATTTGTGAAAGAAACACAGTCCCGGACAAGATTCACGAAATGTACCTAATAGAGAGTATTGGAAGTTTTGATGAGACATTTTAACAATAGTCAGGGTAAAATGTCTATTCTTTAGTTTCCGGGATTTTCAGAGTCACAGTGTTTTGATTATACAATCCCGGTCAAAAGTATCGAACTTCAGACAAAAGTCTCATCTATGAGAAAGACTTCTGTCGCAAGTAACGAGGACAACCCATTATTCTCGAGTCGTAGTAGGGGAAAGAGATTGGTCGGTAGAAAAAGGTACCCTTTTGTGTTTTCGGTCGAAGTCTTTGACGTCTCTTGATCCTCACTTATTCATAGTCTTTTCCTCCGGAGTATTTATCCGTTCACCGGTTGATCTCCGGAGAGAAGATTCACATCCGTTCACTGCCCCTTATCGAAATTCTCTAACGTGTGATCAGGTCGTCCTCTTTATCTAGTTAATAATATTATGTCCATCTTAGTACGTTTATTCGTGATACTCTTACTGTCACGATTAAGAAAGACCACTACAACTTCTTTTAAAACACTTTCTCCATTACAACTCCATCCGGAATTTCCTAACGTTATCTACCCTTTTCTTCCTTTCCCTTAAAGTTTCTCTCTCGTTGAACTTTCTTACTTTCAAGTACCAAACAAATGCTTTTACATTTTCTTTTATGAATCATACCAAACTCGTATCCTTGCTTAAAATCTATTTTTCACACTCATCAACCTCTTCTCAATAATTCCATCCCACCCCGATATAGTACTTACGGTACAAGTCCCTATACTTAAAATAGTTACCCGACGTCTCCTGGTACTGAAAAAAAGTGTCTTTTCACCGTGATAGTGTACATAAAAAACTTATATGGGAATCCAAGTACTGCTTCTCATCTGACTTGATTTGTCTGACCTCCTCTGACCTCCATCCGTCTGGTTTACCCCCGACGACCTAGATTTGACGTCCCCGTCGTCGTCGTTTCTCTCTGTCTAAATTCCCGGTAATTCCCTCACCTTACGTGTCCCGAATCTATACCTCTACACTCCCTCAGGTACTACTATCACTTTCTTGAGTAATATTATGATATATACTCCCCTTATTGTTCAAATCTCCATTCTATTATTTTACGATGACCATTTCTTGTCACCACTCATCTCCCTAAACAAGAAAGAGTCTTGTCGCAAGTTTCTCCAATATCCTTCATGTTATAATGTCATCTATTTACTCGAGACCTTATTCTGCTTACGTTCAACGAAAAGACATTAAGTAATCGACACACTCAATCCGTTTGATGTGTGGTAGAGTTTCGGAGATTACGAACAAGATACTCTTCACTACTCCTAATTTACTTATACTTAAGTATGGGTAAATCCTACCGATCTTAATTTTCTATTGTTCTATACCTTTGTTGGATTCATAGGTAGTCACCTACTTATTTATGAAACAGACAAACAAAGTCTGAATTTTTTCTTTCTAGAGGACGGTAAGTAAACGATATTATATATACTTAGATCTTCTATAATACGATTCACTTTATTCGGTCTGTTTATTTCTTTTTTTAATGTATTGAAGTAAATATACACCTTACGAATTTTCAGTTTATGAATCTTCGTCTCTCGTGTCACCAATGGTCCTCGTTCTCCTATCTCTTTTACCCCTCTACAACCGGTTTCCTATCTCAACGTCAATATATCCTACTTATTCGGATCTTTAGATTACATATGGTATTGTTCATATCGATTGTTATGACGTAACCTATTACCTTTAAACACCTCTCACCTAAAGTCCATGACAGTAGGTTTTATTTATTTATTTATGTACAGATAATCGAACTGACGTTATTAGTTAAGTGATACATATACACATAATTTAGTAGTGAAACACATTGAACTTGTATATGTTAAAATGATTTAGTTCTGTGTTTTCTCACGACCGTTTTTACGTCTCTTTAACCTTAACAGTATGTAATAACCACCCTTTCATTTTACCACGTGGACTAAGATTTTTATCGGAGTTTTACTAAGGAACTTCTATTTTATATGTCACTAACATACTGGGTCTTTAAGGTGAGAATATATATGTGGTTCTTAGTGACTTTTGTATGTAGGTGTATTTTTAGACACGTATTTCCAAGTATCGTCATAATATCGTTTTTCACCTTTGTTAGGTTCATAGGTCGTTTACTACTTACTATTTGTTTTACACAATATCGGTATATTATGTTATAGTGGGTAAATATTTTCTCTTACTTCATGACTATGTACGAAGTATTACCTACTTGGAACTTTGTTAATAGGATTCTTCGGTCGGTGTTTTTCTGGTGTCTAACATACTAAGGTAAATATACTTTAAAAGAGTCTTATCCGTTAGGTATCTCTGTCTTTCATTTAATCACTAATAGTCCTTATTCCCTCCTCCCTTCATAACCCTCCATGTTCCGAGAAAAACCTACTACTTCTACAAGACCTTTATCTGACAACGTGTTCGAATACTTATATGATTTACGTGACTGGATGGAAACTTTTCCCACTTAAATACAGTATACTTAACATAGAGTCAATTTTTTTTTTTTTTCCATACCGATCCCATCCACGGGTTACCACTTGAAGACCGTACTTCCGGAGTAGTGTGTCTCCCCGTTTAATTCTGGGTCTTATTCCTTTACTAATCGGGTTCGATAACTTGTTCGATCCTCGGTTCTCCCTTAAATAGGGTCCAGATGGTAGTGGATCAAGTAAGTAAATAATGTGTATAAATAACTCCTGTATACTATACGACCTATGATACCCTATGTCTCACTTTTAAAAGACGACCGTATCTTTAATATAAAAGACTACACATAAACCCCTCTACACTTATCTGTTTATTCACTCAAATAGGTTAATTTTACTCTAATACCTTGTTGTCCCATTCGTGAATTACAAGGGAAAGTGAAAAGGGATTTACGATGTAGTAGAGGATTCCTCCACTAGGGAATTCAACCCACTAGAAAAAGAGAAGTAATAAGGGAGATGTGGGTGAGTAAATAAGATGTTCATAAATGACTTGTGTACGTTATATGTCCTTAACAGGATCTCCGACCACTACTTTCACCTAGACTGTAAGATAACTCTTTCTGTTTGTTATTTGTGCGATAATTTATAATTACCGTCGTTCACTATACTTATTTTATTATGTCAAATTTCCTGTCTGTCATTACCTCCTCCTCTTTCTAGATAAATTTATTTCATGAGTCTCTTCCAGAGATACTTCTCTACAGTAAATCGTCTCTAGACTTACTTCCTCACTTTAACGTTTCAAAACCTCCTTCTTACAAGTCCTGGTTCTTTTGTCGTTTACTTTTCCGGGAACCCATTCAAACTGTAGATATTCTTTGTCGTATTGGTCACTCTAGTCTCGTCTCTTGTTTCCCACGTGTCTAACATACTAAGGTAAATATCTCTATCACTTTAAGTCTTTACTCTGTTTTTTTGCATACACGTCTGGTATATTTCGTTTTACATTTAAAAGAAGATTTTTAATTCTCTTTAGTGACCTTTAAATCTAGTCTCCCTTACTATACTAGACGAAAGGTCAAAATTTTCTGACATATAGAATGACCGACGACGTCTCTTATTTGACAACAGTCCGTTCTTCTTTTCATTTCTATTATCAAACCTTCGAGGACATCGGTGAGTTCATTTTCTACTACGATCGAGTCGATCATTCCATCGTCATCCTTAATCATCCAAGTTGTATATTACACGTGTATCTCGATTGTCCTTAACGACTACTTAATCTATACTCCCTTTTTCGTTTCTGTTATTATCAGTTCCTACTAGACTTTCAAAAACTGGAATGATTGATCCACTGACCATGACGGTTAAGTAGACCCGACTCACTTTGTGTTAGACCTTAGTTCCAACGTCCCTCTTTATAGTTGTTGGAGTATGTACGTTTACTATGGTGAGATTACCGTCTTTCACTTCTCCTTTATTTCTTGGAGAGCTACTCCCACTTTCTCCTCTCACTTTTTCGACCGAACTTTGAGTTGTAAGTTTTATGATTCTAGTACTGTAGAACAGGGTAGTGAAGTACCGTTCATCTATCCCTTTTTACCTTTGTCACCGTCTAAAATAAAACCCCCCGAGGTTTTAGTGACGTCTACCACTACTGACGTCGGTACTTTAATTTTCTACGAACGAGGAACCTTCCTTTCGATACTGTTTGGATCTGTCGTATAATTTTTCGTCTCTGTAGTGAAACGACTGTTTCAGGTATATCCGTTTCGATACCGAAAAGGTCATCAGTACATACCTACACTCTCAACCTGATATTTCTTCCAACTCACGGTTTCTGGACTATGAAAGTTCAACACCACGACCTCTTCTTCAGAACTCTCATGGAACCTGACGTTTCTCTAGCCTTTAGTTGGGACTTATAGGTAACCTTCCTGACAACAACTTCGACTTCGAGGTTATAAAACCGGTGTACTACACTTCTCGACTGAGTGACCTTTTCTGGGACTACGACCCTTTCTGACTTCTTTTTTCCTCTTCCCCCACCGTCTCCTACTCTATCAATTCTATCACAGTGGTTGAGTTACCTGTACTTAAACTCGTATGAAGTCTCTGTAACCTCCTGTGTCCTTGGACCGTACGTTGTCAAGTACCCCAGTGCTTCTCAACCCGTACTGAATCACTGACTTGTTGTTGTTTTTGTAACGGTTAATGAATCTCCCTCTGGTCTCCTTTTGGTCTAACTCCTCCTTATCCGTTAGATCCCATAAACATGTAAAATTTTAACCTCTAAAGGAACTCAGTAGATTCTTGACAACGCGTCACTCAAATTCTACCCTTCTTCCTTCTATTATGAGGGTCCATATGTTTAAACCTATAGTAGGAGTATAAATTTTCTATAAATTTCGACACTCTGTTACGTTAGTACGTCCTTTGTTTATATCTGTCTTTTCGCCTGACTCTTTATGTTTTGTGTTGAGACTCTGGAAGGTTGTACGTCTTTAACTCTTCTCTTCCTTTTAGTTCTCCTCTGAACTCTACCTTACAGATCACTCCGTCTTCCTCTCAAACCACAGGACTTTCGTTTTACTTATTTTACAAAGTTCTTCCTTCTTAATCATTTGACTTTACGACGAGTGTTCGACTCATACAATTCTTATCACCTTATAAGAAGTCTGAATAAGATAATAAGAAAAGAAGGACAGATTACAACTGACTAATTGAGTTGTTAAAAGGTGGAAAGATACACGTCTTAGATCTTTTATGTTGTTTGATCACTTATATTGTTTCTTCTTTGTCTGAATGTCTATATCTCTTGTTTATTAACCAATGATCACCCCTCTCCTTTCCCTCCTCCCCCTCTCCTAATTTTCGATGTTTGATAATACATGTTATTTATCTATATTCCTATATAACATGTTGTGTCTCTTATATCGGTTATAAAATATGGAAAATTGGTACTTACCTCGTATTGTAAATTTTAACATTCAGTGACTTGACATGTGGATCAGTTCCGATACCAAAAAGGTCACCAGTACATACCTACACTCTCAACCTGACACTTCTTTCAACTCGTGACTTCTTAACTACGAAAACTTGACACCACAACCTCTTCTGAGAACTCTCAGGGAACCTGACGTTCCTCTAGGTTGGTCAGGTAGGATTTCCTCTAGTCAGGACCCACAAGAAACCTTCCTTACTACGACTTCGACTTTGAGGTCATGAAACCGGTGGAGTACGCTTCTCAACTGAGTAACCTTTTCTGAGACTACGACCCTCCCTAACCCCCGTTCTCCTCTTCCCTGCTGTCTCCTACTCTACCGACCTACCGTAGTGGTTGAACTACCTGCACTCAAACTCACTTGAGACCCTCAACCACTACCTGTACCTCCGGACCGTACGACGTTAAGTACCCCAGTGTTTCTCAGCCTGTGCTGACTCGTTGACTTGACTGACTTGACATGTGGATATTGTATATTATAACATGTAGTTGACATGAAGTTGATTTTTTTGGTTAAAAATCAAATTTTTTTTTTTTTTTTTTTTTCTTATCACCTTATCGTGTACCTCTAACGACCAATAGAACTGTTTTTTACCAGAGGTGTCTCATGACTCCTCTTTCCGGGTAAATCTTAACCACGTCCAAGGTATGATTGTTAATGAGATGAACTACCGTAAATAAACAAATAGACAGATAATAGATAAAGGTAAATCGGATATTTGAGGAACTCCGGTCCCTACCACAGAATTAAGGTGGATTGGGTCATGAATAAGTTAGGTACACTCGACTAAAGGAGAGGTTTTAATAACCCTATTTTAACTGTTTGTAACATATACAAATTCCATTTGTTATACTATAAAACTATATACTTATATACAATTTACTCATGGTGTGAGTTAGATTAATTGTATAGTTAGTGGAGTGTATCAAAGGTAAAAAATACGCACTATTCTTGTCAATTCTAGATGAGAAAAGTATTTGAAGTTCATATGTTATATCATAATAATGGCTGTTAGTGTCACAACATAGTATAAAGGTCTTACATAAGTAGGACGTGTTGACTTGGAAACATGAGAAACTAGTTGTGGAGGGGTAAAGTGAGAGGGGGTTCAGAGACCGTTGGTGGTAAGATAAGAGACGAAGATACTCAAACTGTAAAAATCTAAAGTGTATATTCACTCTAGTACGTCGTAAACAGAAAGACACGAACCAAGTAAAGTAAATCGTATTTCAGGAAGTCCAAGTAGATACAGTGTTTAATGTGTGAAAGGAAGAAAAATAGATTCGACTTATTATAAGGTAATACACACACACACACACAGACACACAAAGACTCATTCATAGACACATGGAGAGCGTAAAAGAAATAGGTAAGTGGACAACTATAAAGTGAAACTATAAAGGTATAGAACCGATAACATTTATTACGACGTTACTTGTACTGTCCCGTCTATAGAAAAGTTATATGATTAAAGTAAAGGAAACCTATATATAAGTCTTTATCTTAATGACGATCACAACAAAAAATTAACTGTGTCAACCATTGATAATAAGATACCCGTTGGTTTTTCTTCATCGTACTAGTGTTTTATACTTCTTAATAATCATTCACCGTACTTACTTTGTTTGATTCCCGTATCCGTTTGTTGGTTCCTCTCGGTGAAACCCACACCAATTCCTCCCAGAAAACCTCTCCACCGTAAATAGACCTGGTCCAGAGTCCTGGACCTCGTACTCTTACTGAGTCAGTACACTTCCACGTCCCCTTTCACAGGTCGTTTCCCTTACCGTTCACGTCTCCGGACCTAATACTCCGTACGATCTCTAGAACTTTCTTGGACTATATGGACCTCCTATCCCTACTAAATACATAGTCATCAAGTAAGGACACACAATAACGACTCATCATGAGGTAACATACATATACGGTGTTGTCCAAACAAGTAAACAGTCAATTGTTTGTAAATCCAACAAATGTCGAAAACCGACCATACATGTTTCGACGATATTTATAAGTTTACAATCAGAAACACTTCGGTACAAGACTGACAAAAAACAAAAAGAAAAACCCATACCCGGTACGAAAGAACAAAATAATGTATAGTATAAAAATAACTTTTGACCTGTCAAATTATATCGTAGAGACCTTTAGTCTAAGAGAGAGGAGGGGTTAAACAACAACAACGATAAACAAAATCAATAACAACAATCAAACAAATGACTGAAAAAGGTGGGTAAAGACAATTTAAAAATAGTAAACAGTTCACACCGGGAGTTTCTGTTACGAATCAATCGAAAAACCAATCGATTACTAATCCGTCTCTAATGAAATTTTGTGGTTCGTGGTTATACTGAGGTTCAGAAACTTTTCCCCAAAACATACTTACAAACTCGTATGGAACCTGTAAGTTGGTCCGTTAACTGTTTAAATATACCATCAAAAAAAAAATTAAAAAACTCTTTGGATGTATGACAAAAGGTATTATCGACGTGATTAAACGTAAGTCAAGTCAAGTCAAGTCAGTTTCTCCAAGGGAAAAGAGGTTTAAGAAGAGTTGTGAATAATAGAAAACAGCAAAAAACCATTATTAGTAGGATTATCCACACTCCACTATAAAGTAACAACAAAACTAAACGTAAAGGAACCACTAGTCACTACAACTCGTTGAAAGGTATATAGAAAACTGGTAAATATACAGTACAAGATTCTTTACAGATAAATCCATGAAACTGGAAATTTTTAACCCAATTAAGAACTCATCATACTCAAGGAATAAATAAAACCTGTAATTAGGGAATAATCTATATACCAAACGTTTATAGAAGTATATTAAGACATTCAACAGAGAAGTGAAAGAACTAACAAAGGAAACGACACTTCTTCGACAAATCGTAAGACATTAGTGTAAACAGATACGATGAAAACAACGAACATGAAAAACTCAATATAGGTTTGTTTAGTGACGGGTCTACTCTGTTAAGGTTCATCGAAAGGGGGATGACAAAGAAAACCATCAAAATGTCGATATCCAGAATGTAAATACAGAGATTAGGTAAAACTCTAGAAACATGTGACACAGTCTATTCCTAGGTCAAAGAGACGTACACCTATAGGTAAAAGGGGTTATGGTACATAACTTTTCTGATATGAATGTGTAACACACTAGAACTGGGGTGACAGTTTCCAATTGACTGGTATTTACACACATGAAAAAGAGCGAGTAATAAGATAAAGTAACCAGATATACAGACGAAAATACGGTCTTGATATGACACATCCAATGATATCAAAGTATAATATAAAATTTTAGTCTTTCACACCATAGAAGTTTAAACGAGAAGAAAGAGTTGTAACGAAACGTATAAACCTCAGAAAAAGAATTTCAAATATATTTTGTATTGTCAAACAAACTTCGATCGTTTCATTGTAACTGATATATGTTATTGACATGTAAAATTAAAAGGAATGGGGAGGTAAAATACAATAACTACAGTATTAAATGTCTAAAAATCTAACACATAGATAATTATTTAATAACATGTATTTCATTAAAATTTATGAAAACATAAAAGTGAAAGTATGATCTCAATTTTCACTAAATGTGTAGTGATAATGTCACCTTATAACACTTACCCCAATATAAGAATAGAAATTTTTAAACCAAATATGAAAGTCCAAAAGTATAACAAATACAGGTAATTAAAGTTGAACTTATGGACAATATCAGTTGTTTTCTTAGACTTTACGTCATGAACCTACGTTAGAGTTTTTGCTGTCTTACTAGATACAAACAAAGATTCCGTTGGTAAGTTATAGTGTCATTAGGTTCAGACGGGACTGGTTATTACGACTTCTTCTACTTCAACTTGCCAAGATACTTCTGGATGTTCTGGAAGATCTTGATCGTGGGGGTTTTCTTCAGGAAAAGTAATGTCACCTGACCTTACGTTTTGATCCTTCAGTTCTTTATGGACGTCATAGTCCGTTTAAGTCGGAACCTCACCTCTTACTTCGTCCCGTTTCCGATTATCCAAAACGGTTCTCTTACGTGACCAGTATCGTTTGTGGGAGAAGGTTGTTGTCTTTTCTTCTGAGATGTGCACCTGTATTGGTCTACCAGTTATGGTCTTAGTGTGACTAGTATAAGAAACGTCCGTTTTTACCTCTTCGAGATATATCAGTCGTTTTGGTTCTGACCCTCGACTGACACCGAGTCTGGTACTTGAGGAATAACGGTTTAAGTCTGAATTTAACTTCCTTCATCCCTTTTGGTGATCCAGTAAGTCCATACTGGTTTAGTTTAGTGAATCCTAATATGTTACCTTCACTTTTTATCTAAGTTCCCTAATCTAGACTATCTGTCTCATGGACTTCTTGATACCTGCCTCCAAACACTGTGACATTTGCTCCGTCCCTAGTTCTGGTAAAGGTTCTTTTTCTTTACGTTTTTCCGTTTTACCAACAGACTCCTCTGGAATGTTTATCAACACTTTTCTTCTCTTCACTTTCCGTTTCCTCCTTTCCTTTCTATTTGGGTTAACTTACGTCTCAAGGTTTCTTATGGTTCCACTCTATTCTTTCGGAAGGAGTCGCTAGTTACTTTTCTTTATCTACTTTTGTTATCTTACAGTTCTTTTAATCTCTATGGTTCCCTTGTAAAGTACGTTTGTACCCGTGTTATTTGCTATCTTTACCATGTCTTCGTCTTCTATAATTCTTCTCCACCGTTCTTATGTGTTTTGATATGTTTTTTCTATAAGCACTGGGTCTATTAGTCCTACCACACTAGTGAGTAGATCTCGGTCTATAGGACCTTACGTTTCAGTTCACCCGGAATCCTTCGTAGTGATGCTTGTTTGAATCACCTCCACTACCTTAAGGTCAACTCGATAAAGTTTAGGATTTTCTACAGCTCGTAGAAAAGTACACAAACAATCGGTAGACATACAGAAGAAACCTTTCTAAAATTTTAAATTTTTTATTTTTTTTTAATTTTTTTTTATTTTCTACTACGACACTTTCACAATGTGAGTTATACGGTCATTTAAACCTTTTGAGTCGTCACCCGTGTCCTGACCTTTTCCAGTCAAAAGTAAGGTCAGAGTTTCTTGCACACACCAGCGAGTCAACACAGGATGAGAAACACTAGGGTACCTGACATCGGATGCTCCGAGAAGGTAGGTACCCTAAAAGGTCCGTTCTCATGATCTCACTCAACGGTTAAGGTAGAGGTCCCTTAGAAGGGTTGGGTCCCTAACTTTGACCCAGAAGACGTAACGTCCGAAATGGGAGATTCGGTGGTCCCTTCGGGGTCAGGGTTTCTTTCCGTTACTGTTTCTTACGAGTTTCATCACGTGTTAACGTGAGTAGAGTGTACGATCGTTTCATTATAAGTTTGAAGAGGTTCGGTCGGAAGTTGTCACGTACTTGGTACTTGAAGGTCTACAAGATCGACCTAAATCTTTTCCGTCTCCTTGGTCTCTTGTTTAACGGTTGTAGGTAGACAACCTAGTGACTCTTTCACTCTCTCAAGGTCTTTTTGTATATAAAGAGGAAATAACTGATACGGTTTCGGAAACTGACACACCTAGTGTTGTTTGACCTTGTAAGACTTTCTGTACCCTTATGGTCCGGTGAACTGGACGGAGGACTCTTTAGACATACGTCCAGTCCTTCGTTGTCAATCTTGACCTGTACCTTTTTGTCTGAACAAGGTTTGGTCCTTTCCTCATGTACTTCCGACATATAACAGTGGGACGAATAAATAGAATATACGTCTCATGTAGTACTCTTTGTGACCCGACCTTCTTCGTGTGCGACCTTAGTTCTAACGGACTTCTTTATAGTTATTGGACTCTATACGTCTACTGTGGTGGGAATACCGTCTTTCACTTCTCCTTGATTTTTCGGAGAACTACTTTCACTCCTCTCACTTTTTCAACGGAATTTTGAGTTTTAAGTCTTCTGATTCTAGTACCGTAGACCAGGGTGGTGAAGTGTCGTTTATCTACCCCTTCGTTACCTTTGTCACTGTCTGAAATAAAACCCCCCGAGGTTTTAGTGACGTCTACCACTGACGTCGGTACTTTAATTTTCTGCGAAGGAGGAACTATCTTTTCAATACTGGTTGGATCTGTCGTACAATTTTTCGTTTCCGTAATGAAAGGGTTGTTTCCAGAAAGATCAGTTTCGATACCGAAAAGGTCATTAGTTCATACCTATACTCTTAACCTGATATTTCTTTCGACTCGTGGTTTCTTAACTACGAAAACTTGACACCACAACCTCTTCTGAGACCTCTTAGGGACCCTGACGTTCCTCTAGGTTGGTCAGGTAGGATTTCCTTTAGTCAGGACTTATAAATGACCTTCCAGACTACGACTACGACTTCGACTTTGAGGTTATGAAACCGGTGGACTACACCTCTTGACTGAGTAGACTTTTCTGGGACTACGACCCTCTCTAACTTCCGTCTTCCTCCTCCCCTGCTGTCTCCTACTCTACCATCTACTGTAGTAGGTGAGTTACCTGTACTCAAACTTATTCGAGGTCCTCAACCACTACCTGTCCCTCCGGACCGCACGACATCAGGTACCCTAGTGTTTCTCAGCCTGTGTTGACTTACTGAATTGACTTGACCTGACTGGGAGGAAATCGTACAGAATAACTAAATAAATGAATAAAATAACTTTATGTCCACTAAATGTTACAGCACAATCAAAGTCTACATGTCGTGACACTAAGTCAATGTATATAAGAAAAAATAACATTATATCAAGGAAATGTGAAGATGTAGTCAAAGACGACATGCAGTTTCACTTAGACGGTTTACAAATGTGTATATGGGAGAAATAATTTTAAAGGAAGGATCAATCCAATGGTGATTGGACCAATTCAATCTCGTTACTCACCTCAAGGGACACGATATGTCTTCTAAAAGTAATCAATGGACAAAATGTGTATCGTCACATACATACAGTTAGGGTCAGAGGGTCAAGTAGGATAAAGGGAAAAGGAGGAGGGTATGTAAACAAGATATTCAGTCACAGAAATAAAGACAAGACGTTTTTCTAGTTGTGATGGTATAAAGATCTAAGGCACATATACGTAATTATATACTATAAACAAAAAGGAAAAACTGAATAAGAGGAGTGGAAGTCGAAGGACGGTCTCAATGACCAGGGAAAAAACTAAGGAGAAAAGAAAAAAGTGAAGAAAGTTAGATAGGTCAAAGTTCCTGTCAAAAGAAAAGAAAATCAACAGGTGTCAGAAGGTGATCACAAATCGTCCACGAGACACTCTTAGCAATATAAACATATACATAAGGACTACATGAACACTTCTCTGTACTTAAGACGTAGGAAAATAGGGTGGTAGAACTGAGAAGAGAGAGAGAGATTTATATATATATATATATATGAAAAAAATCTAAGAAAAGGGAATATCGAATAATTTTTCTGACTCACGTGAAAGAACACAATATGTCATCCAGGAATAACTGATAGATAAAAAAATTATATAAAATTGATTTCCTATTAATGTTGTAAAAATAAAAAAGGTATGTAGTTGTGTATATAGATAAAATATATGTCATTACACATACACAATTAGGTTTGTAGGATTAAATAGGGAAGAGGTGAAAGGGGAAACCAATAGTATCCAAACAAAAGATACAGACACCCAGATAAAGACAAAACATTAATACGAGTAAACGTAGACAAAGAAATAACTCTAAAATGTATATTCGTTTAAAACATACTGTAAACAGAAAGGGACAGACCGAATGAAGTGAATCATACGATAGAAAATAAATAAATAAATAAAAATAAAATGAAATGTAATGACATAACCAAAAGGGTATGTAAACTTGGTTCAGATAACCACTAGTTAAGGAAGTCCAAACAAACAGACCTTTTCAAAAGAGAGAGGAGTAAAGACTTCCTAATGAAACAGATTATACCATAAGGACTAACCTTCAATAAAGGAAAGTCATGACACTTCTATAGTAGGGTGAAAGAGGACCGGACGTTCCAAAATCTACTCCTTAGACGATTATCATAATAACCTCAAAGGAAAATAAACTACTAAACGAAAAGAGTACCATACAAGTTTTAAGAGAAGTAGAACCTTAAACTCTTAAAATATTTTTACAAAGACCGATTTTAGAGAAATATTAAATAAACGTAAAGAAACCCGAAGCTCCTAGGTCCAAAAGTAAAGGAGGAGGTCTAAATCCTTAAAAAACCAGGTAATAAAGAAATTTATTCGAAACACGGGTAAAATGAAAGACACAAGGAAGACTCTGAGGGAGGGTATACACATATAACCAAACATATACCATAGGGTAATCAAAGAAAATATTATAAAAAAGGAAAAAAAGGAGACTGACCCATTAAAATTCACTGGACAGAAACTCACGTCACTAAGAAAGAAGAGGAGTCAAGGTCTTAAAGAAAAACCAAGAAAAAATATTAAAGGTACTGAAAGAACTTGAAGAGTACGTAGTAAAAGGACTAAAACAAATCAACAGACTCAAGAGAACATCAAGTGACTCGAAGAAATTCTACCAATAAACCTTAAGGAAAAGTCTGTCAAGTATCTATAGGTAAAGTAATCCTGGTCAAGTACACGGAATAAACCAGGGAAACCATCACAGTACAAAGGGACTAATTAGGAGTAGGATCACCGGAAATCAACCACAAAGGGATAAACTTCTTGATCCGTGTAGAAGGTCAGAAATATCTGACCGAAACCACTCCTTTCGGAAAATAAGTAGTCGTGTTGGTCCGGTGGACCGTCCGAGGTGTCCACTCGAACGACGACCTCAGGAACTCATCCGACTAGACCACGGACCCAGTCACTTACCCGTTCGAAAGTCGGACCTAGATGTCCCCTAGTCGGACCTAGAACTTCGGATCCGGGTCCCCCGATCGGACCGTGATTCTGTCTGGATCTCCGAACCAGGTGTCTTCTGACCTGATCTTCGACTCGACACCAATGTGGGACCACTAATCTCGGTGTCCCGGTCGGACCGTACACAACCGGGACCTATGACCCAGAAATCCCCGTCCGAATCTCGGACTCTGGTGCACCTTACCGGATCATGACCCCGTCCAGATCTCGGATCGAAACATCTCCGACCGGACCTCAGACCTTTTTACCTCCTACTCAACCACGAACTCAAATGACCCCATCCGGACCACGACGTCAGGTTCCATTTCAACTAACGAGGGGAGTGAGAGGAAAGAGGTACACCTCCCCTAGAGAGGGACCTGATGTATCACACTCGAAACCCCTTCCCACTGTACCCATTATACTTTCACAGTAAAGATCGTAGACGTTACGTGAAAAAGAATAAAGACATGAGGTGGGTCCATAAGAATAGACAGTATACCTAAGGTATCGAGAGTAACTTCCTTAAAATAACGTATCTATCAACAAACTTAAGTAAGTACAATGACACTTCCCTTTTCGTGATCTTTGAGAACAATTCGGTAGACAGGGGACCCAATCGTCTTCAAATAAATTTTAGAGTCTTATAAGTCTTTTGTGTAACGAGTGGATAAAGTTACATAACTTCATGTCTAAATTCTTGTGGAACATAGAAGGTGACTAGACGATTCCCTTTTATTAAAATGTCTAAGTAGACATTTAACTAATCCTACCCAAGTAGCGACAGAATAGGTGACGGTTTTCTGATTAAGTGAAAAACCCGTGTTTAAAATGTTTGGAACGGAAAGGACCGAGTCCTGGGTCTTTTTCAGATGGAAATGTACCTTTTTTTTACTAATACGGAGATGAAGACGAAAAGTTATATGAAGAATAGAGGTCAGTGATAATTCTTCTATTCCCATTTGAAATTATGACTGGAAGTGAAAGTAGGTCCCTTCTTCATATCTTTTGACAGGAAAGGGCATCGTTCGCGAAACTTTAACATTAACCAAACACAGAAGAACGACAATGAGCTCCACCTCCGTGACCCCCACGTCATGAAAGGAGTCCACCTGGACTTATCTAGACATCTTCCCCTCATAAAGGTCTTTTGTTAATCTTTCCAGTTGAAAAACATAAGGATTACGATTGCTGGTCAACTACGGGTAGTCGTAATGTGGATCACAGACGGTATCTTTAAGATTATAATGATTTCCTTAACCCCTATAAAAGAATTTGTGAGATTGGTGGTCGTTCATCTCTAAAGGGTGGTACAAACTCCACGTCCTGGACCCTAAAGAGTCACACCTCCTTTCTTACGTCTGTTTTTGCCGTTGTAGTCCTCACATGAGAAGATATATAATCCACCCTAACGACGTACTGTGTATAAGTGACTTGTTTTGGTTAATTTAATAATAATTTTCTTAACACGTTGTAGTCAGGACTTAAAAGGTGAATGACGGACCTTTTGACATTTTTTCGAAAAGGGTTGTTTTTGACATTTTTTCCAAAGGTTCGTTTTGAGTAATTTTTTAGTGGAGGGTAGAGACTCGGAATCGAAGAAGTAGACATTTAATGTCCCTCGTGGTGGATATTGTCCTACACAACTCTTGGTTCACCTTTCCATCAGTTTCATGTAACATACCCATCTCCACCCATCTCCATCCCACACTTCTTACTAATTTTTATTGGTGTACGTAAGTTATAAAGACTTTTCTATGTTTCTTTGACTAATGTAACAAACGTGTTCTGTCCTTATTACTCACCGAGTCCCTTCCTACCTCCTTTGAATAAAAAGTGAGGATATAGTAAAACTAAAAATTTTTAAAAGTTTGGTACATACGTAATGAATAAGTTGTCTCTTTCCTATTTTTGTTTCAAGGAACTTCAATACTATTAACGACCTATTCACTCCCTCCTCGACACTAATTTTAAACATATATCACAGAGTATACATGAATTCCTAGAAGGATGAGGACTCCTCTTACTGGAAAACCGGTCTCACGTGTGTCAAACCTTTCTGTGTGTATACACTACTACCTCCTTCCCTTGACCAATGTAACGTTATTATTTTAGTTAGGGTTACTAAACCAGTTTTATTACAGTATCGGGTTGTAAGATAGTCCGTTCTTAGTTGCATCAAACGTATCTGTGTCTTGAATGTACTAACCCTTGTGTTCCGTTCGGACACACTTTCGACGTGTTACTATCTCTTGTTTCATTATTCTTGGTATTCCGTCATGTACAAAGTCATAGAGTACCTTATCCCTTTTTTCTTATACTGTATCATCGTTGGTCTACTCGAAACTCCGGTATATGAAAATCCAGTATAAAGACCACAGTAGTAATCGTTATTATAAGATTTATCGATGGTAAAACACTCGTAGAATTCGTCTACATCATCAACAATGTTTATAGGGAACAATAAATAGTTCACGTGGTCCCAGAAACGTGACTTACAAAGTAGATGGACCTCACGCGAAGAAGGTCCATTGGTATAGGAATCGAACACGAGAACTAAAGTCATCATAATTACTAGTTTATGTGAGGAGAGTCGCTCAGGAACGTCTATTTACATAGTTTTAAAACTGTACGAAGGGAGACAACACGAAAGATAGGGGGTAGAGATAAATTGAATAAAAGAATAGTGAAAGATTGTGACGACAACAACAACAAGTCAACGATTCCGTACAGGTTGAGAAACGTTGGGGTACCTGACGTCGTGCGGTCCGAAGGGACAGGAGGTGATAGAGGGTCTCAAACGAGTTCAAGTACATGTAACTCAGCCACTACGATAGATTGGTAGAGTAATAGACGGAGGGAGAAGAGGAAAACAGAAGTTTGAAAGGGTCGTAGTCCCAGAAAATTGTGGTATATAACATGAATAAATCGAAAACCAATAGACGGAGAGATGAACTAACATATGATATGATTACATCTAGTAGTACAAGTGACAACATAGAGGTCTTCAATCTTCTCACTGATCTTAACGACCCGGTTTTTTGATTGTGTAAATTTTAAGACTATATTTTAAGACTATATTAACAGGAGACTTTTATTGTACTGTCGGTGAAAGGGAAGGTCGGTTTTATCCCATTTTCCCGGATCTAAATATAGTAGTCGTACCTTGTTAATTTTTCGATCTTTTTTTACATTATTACTAAGACTAGTAATAATCCCGTAAACTTTAGACCGTTACTTCCTGTCACTAGGTACTCTCTCCTTTTTATTTACTGCACTTGAGGTACTAACAGGGTCGTATTTCGGACCTTTCTAAGAAGTCCGGTATGAGGTTCTGTTCCTTGGGTCTTCTCGGGTCGTCAGAGGTATTTGACGTGTCTCTTGAGACCTCTAGAAGTCCACAGGAGAAATTCTTAAATCGACGTGTGACTAATTATGTATACACATTCCGTTCTTAGTGTCCTGATTTAATTTCCCTTTGTGTCACCGACCTTCTCAAGGACAAGAGTGATCGGTGTCACTCGATAATTTATTAAGTGTCTCGTGACTCATCTCATGTGTCTGTTCAAAAACGGAGTTAGTGTTTCTTTTTAATTGTATTGATTTATGATAAGAAAAAGACGAATTCGAATTTCCTTTATGAACATTTATAATTCGACATAAACCCATTGTTGACGTGGGGTCTTTTTCGAGTTCTTATAATGGATATCATTAATTTTTTATCGGTCTTAAGTTCTTCCATTTTAATTATAGAACATAGACTATTTTTTAATAGTCTTTATTTAATAAGTATCGATAAAGAAAAATTTGAAGAATATAAATATAAATTCATATCGATTAATTGTTACGACACTATCAAAGTCGACCTATAGTTTCCTTTAATTGGTCTGTATATGTACATAGGTAAGAGGGAGTTTAAGGGGTTATCGGGTAAGATTAAAACCACATAAAATAAAGAAAAAGAACGAGTTAACGAGACCGATCCTGACACTATGACATAACTTATCCTCAGCAATGTTACTTATAAGAATAGAATAAGGACTAGAATCGTTGTCAACAGATGGAACGGTCAGTTAGGATTTCTTTCAGTCAGGACTCATAAGAAACCTTCCTGACTACGACTTTGAGGTTATTAAACCGGTGGACTACGTTTCTCGACTGAGTAAACGTTTCTGGGACTACTACCCTTTCTAACTTCAGTCTTTCTCTTCCCCTGTTGTCTCCTACTCTACCATCCTACCGTAGTGACTGAGTTACCTGTACTCAAACTCACTAGAGGTCCTTAACTACTACTTGTCCCTTTGGACCGTACGACGTCAAGTACCCCAGTGTTTCTCAATCTGTACTGACTCTGTGACTTGACTTGACTACTACAATCGACACCCGAAAAGGATATACCAGAATCATTACAACTCCAGACAAGAAAGGTATGGTTTAAACAACTTTCATAAATAGTGTTTTCCTATAAATTAAAACCCTTTACATAAAATACGTAGGTGACTCTTAAAATAAAAAGTAAAATAATTACACCATATAGTGTAAATAACTAAAAGTATACAACTTCGTAGGAACGTAGGGTCCCTACTTAAGGTGAACTATTATCAGATACTAAGGAAATTTCACGACAAGTTAATTCATACGATCATAAAACATCTCTTATATACGAAAGACATAAGTAGTCCATACAACCGGACACCGGATATCGAAAGAAAAGGAGGCAGGAGAAAGGGGGAGGAGGAGAAGGAAGAGAGAGAAAAAAAAAATTATCTGGTGACGTCTACCACTAACGTCGGTACTTTAATTTTCTGCGAATGAGGAACCTTCTTTTCAATACTGGTTGGATCTATCGTGTAAGTTTTCGTCTCTGTAATGAAACGGTTGTTTCCAGACAGATCAGTTCCGATACCAAAAAGGTCATCAGTACATACCTACACTCTCAACCTGACACTTCTTCCGACTCACGTCTTCTTAACTACGAAAACTTGACACCACAACCTCTTCTGAGAACTCTCAGGGAACCTGACGTTCCTGTAGGTTGGTCAGGTAAGACTTCCTCTAGTTGGGACCCTAAAGAAACCTTCCTTACTACGATTTCGACTTCGAGGTCATGAAACCGGTGGAGTACACTTCTCAACTGAGTAACCTTTTCTGAGACTACGACCCTCCCTAACCCCCGTCCTCCTCTTCCCCTGCTGTCTCCTACTCTACCGACCTACCGTAGTGACTGAGCTACGTGTACTTAGACTCACTTGAGACCATCAACCACTACCTGTCCCTCCGGACCGCACGACACTAAGTACCCCAGCGTTTCTCAGTCTGTGCTGACTCCCTGACTTGACTTGACTTGACTGTGACCGAAACCGTAGTACCATTACAACCGGAGTATTTTACTCAAACCCTCACAAGAGAGAGAAAGTTGCAAAAATTGACTCTTATTAACTGTACTTAAGAAGAAAATTATAAACCATCTTAAGTGGTTACTTTGTTAGACCTGGACTCGAAAAGAAGAAACCTTCTAAAGACTTATGACTAAGTTCGAGGAGTGAGTGATAAACAAGTCTAAAAGATAAAGAAGTACTAAGTTAAAGTGATCCAATACATAAAGATCCTTGAATGGCTAAAAAGATCCAATAGGTTAAACAACCGTATCCAAATAAATATCATCAGAGAATAATAGGAAAGATAAAGACATCACATAGAAACAAATAAAGACTAAAATACATAAGTCCAGAAGAGAGAAATAAAGAATCAGATCAATTTCCAAAAGTCAAAATAAATAAAAAAATTTTTGAGTTGTATTAAAGTAAATAGAAAAGATAACCAAAGGAGAAGAGATAAAGTAACTAAAGAGAGAAAAAACGAGACTACAAACAATAAAGGAAGGAACACGTTTGAGACCCGACTCAAACAAGAAAATGGTTAACAAAGTCTACAATTCAATCCAATAAACACTAGAAAGAGAACAGAATTACATTTACGTCACATTACATTACATTACATTTACATCACATTTACATCTCAAAACATCTTCAGGGGAGAATCTTAACGGAAAAGACGTAAAGTATTCAAAGCTAACCAACAAAAAGATAACAGTATAAAGATCTATAAAAAACTAAAGAACGAAAGACAGAAAACTAAAGAACGAACTGGGGAACCAACAAGTTTTCACGCAACAGATGGTGTATAAACTTTTTAAAACAAAAGAAGGTCAATAACTAAAGATCAAAGTATGGTAACACTGGTCTTTTATGAACTATTCTAAAGCTAGAAGTATGTAAACGAATAAAATACTGGATTGTAATTGATAGGATCTCTTTCAAGGTACAGGTGCACTCTTCTTACTCATAAGACGACCACCACCCATTTACAAGACATATACAGTAAGTTCAAATAAACCAGATTCCATATCAAGTCCATGTTACAAAGAAATTAACTTAAAGACAGACTTACTAGATACGTTTGAACTTTCATCTTATAATTTCAGAAAGTGATAATAAAATAACAAATAAAGAGGGAAGTCTTGACAATCATAAACGAATTATATAAATCCACGACGTTACGATCCACGTGTGTATACATGTTAACAATATCTTACGAGTTTGATGACGTGTTAACGTGAGTAGAGTGTACGATCATTTCATTACGAGTTTTAAGAGATTCGGTTCGAAGTCGTTATGCACTTGGTACTTGAAGGTCTGTAAGTTCGACCAAAATCTTCTCCTTCTCCTTGGTCTCTAGTTTAACGGTTGTAGACGACCTAGTACCTTTTCTGTTCTTTTGAGGTCTTTTTGTAGAGAAAGACGAAATAACTGATACGGTTTCGGAAACTGACACACGTAGTGTTATTTGACACCTTTTAAGACTTTCTTTACCCTTATGGTCTGGTGGATTGGACGGAGAACTATTTGGATAAACGTCCAGTCCTTCGGTGTCAATCTTGACCTGTACCTTGTTGTCTGACCAAAGTTTATCCTTTTCCTCATGCACTTCCGACATATAACAGTGGGACGAATAAATTGAATACACGTCTCATGTAGTACTCTTTGCGACCTGACCTTCTTCGTGTTCGACCTTAGTTCTAACGACCCTCTTTATAGTTATTGGAGTCTATACGTCTACTGTGGTGGGAATACCGTCTTTCACTTCTCCTTGACTTTTCGGAGAACTACTTTCACTTTCTCCTCTCACTTGTTCAACCGAATTTCGAGTTGTAAGTCTTTTGCTTCTAGTACCGTAGACCAGGGTAGTGAAGTACCCTTTATCTACCCCTTTGTCACCTTTGTCACAGTCTGAAATAAAAACCCCGAGGTTTTAGTGACTTCTACCACTGACGTCGGCACTTTAATTTTCTACGAATGAGGAACCTTCCTTTCAATACTGGTTGGATCTCTCGTATAAGTTTTCGTCTCTGTAATGAAACGGTTGTTTCCATACAGATCAGTTCCGATACCAAAAAGGTCACCAGTACATACCTACACTCTCAACCTGACACTTCTTTCGACTCGTGACTTCTTAACTTCGAAAACTTGACACCACAACCTCTTCTGAGAATTCTCAGAGAACCTGACGTTCCTCTAGTTTGGTCAGGTGGGATTTCCTCTAGTCAGGACCCACAAGAAACCTTCCTGGCTACGATTTCGACTTTGAGGTCATGAAACCAGTGGAGTACACTTCTCAACTGAGTAACCTCTTCTGGGACTACGACCCTCCCTGATCCCCGTCCTCCTCTTCCCCTGCTGTCTCCTACTCTACCGACCTACCGTAGTGGCTGAGCTACCTGTACGCAAACTCACTTGAGACCCTCAACCACTACCTGTCCCTCCGGACCGTACGACGCTAAGTACCCCAGCGTTTCTCAGTCTATGCTGACTCGCTGACTTGACTTGACTTGACTTGAACTACTTATCTGGTGTAATAGTAATTTATTACTGGAAGAAGTAAGGGAATTTAGTCAAAAACTAAATTTCAAATAAAACAGACTATATTCATAGGGACGAAAGTAAACCTAAGATAAACGTCCTTTATTGAAAAGGTTGGGAATTGAAACTCGGATACACAGAGGAATTTAAACTTTACAAAGAAAATCCGTCGTATGGCGTCCCGGGATAAAAATTGGGTACGTCGGGGAGACGGAAAACTAATCTATTAAATTAAGTAAATGTAAGTTTAATAACTTCCGTTCCTCAATAATTAAGGTAGAATTAATAAAAGACCGATAAAACTTTAAGGGAATAAAGAAAGGAGTAGTGAACAACAGAAATAAGAATACTTAAATAGTAAAAGACATTACAGTACGAAACTAAAGGAAGAGAGATAGAAAACAGAAAATAGATAGAAAATAGATGATGTCCAAAAACGTAAACACCAATGATACTCCGAATATATTTGTTTTGATATCTATATTTTTAGATAAATTTCGACTATTGTCGAATAGAAACTAGTATATGGTTCTGGGATGGTAAAATGTAGAGGGAGATATAAAATACAAAGTCTATAGTGTTGAATGGGTTAAAATATAACATATAAGTAATTGTTTAATGACATCGATTCAATAGTAACTATATAAACAGGAAATTGGAAATATAATCTCAATGTATTAATTGTGTCACGGTATAATGTCATACTCTTATAAGACTTAAACTGTTATATAAATAGAATAGTCATCCAAAATATGAAAGTATATAAAAACGTAATGATTGATCGTAGGAAAGTAAAGTCGAACTTCTTGAGGAAAGTCATAAGAGCTTTCCGTCCCGATCACACCTGTTTGAGGGAGTCGAAAATAAACAAACCATTTCAGAAATAGAAAGGAAGTAAAGACTTTCTACTGAAACGACCCATTTTATAAGTACCAACCTTCAAAAAGAAAAAAAGTCGTCAAACGTATATGGTAGGTTGAGAGAAGACCAGACGTTCCCCAGACGACTCTTTAGAAAACTATCGACATATACACTCCCATACAAAAAAGAGAACGACGAAAATTGTAAGACAGAAAACTAAAATTTGAGAAAGTAATGTTGCACAGAACCTTTTCTGACAAAACCCAACTGTAAAACTCTATTGACAACCGAAGTATTTAAATAGGGATCCAAATTTAAGAGTCTGTAATGAAGAAATTTTTCAAAAGAGAGTAAGAAGAGGAAGACCCTGGAGACTCTGAGGTTGTTAAGTATTTAAGAAAGAAAATTACCTGGGGTATTAAGTGTATCTGATATGAGTAAGAAAAAGTAATAAAAAAGAAATACGATGGGACTTATAACTATAACAACAAGTCAGGGAGTCAGTACAGGTTGAGAAACGTTGGGGTACCTGACGTCGTACGGTCCGAAGGGACAGGAAGTGATAGAGGAACTCAAACGGGTTTGAGTACAGGTAACTCAACTACTACGGTAGGTTAATAGAGTAGGAGAGAGCGGGGGAAGAGGACGACGGGAGTTAGAAAGGGTTGTAGTCCCAAAAAAAGGTCACTCAACCGAGAAACGTAGTCCACCGGTTTTATAACCTCGAAGTTGAAGTCGGAGTCGGGAAGGTCCCTTATAAGTCTCAAATAAAGGAAATCCTAACTGACCCAAATGGAAGAACGACAAGTTTCCTAAGAGTTCTCAGAAGAAGTCGTGTCGAGTTTTCGTAGTTAAGAAGTCGTGAGTCGGAAGAAATACCAGGTTGAGATTGTGGGCGGGTATTGATGACCTTTTCGGTATCGAAACTGATATGTCTGGAAACAACCTTTTCACTATATAGACGAAAAATTATACGATAGGTCCAAACAGTATCGAAAAGAAGGTTCCTCGTTTGTAGAAAATTAAATTAAGACACCGACTAAAAACCTAGGTTTCTTTTATTTCAGACAGTGGTAAAGGTGAAAAAGGGGTAGATCCGAGGGCACTTATCTACTAGAGTTTGTTGGACAGAAGATTAAGTGATTGAGAAAGAAGAAAACCTATCTCACATTATAACTGCGAGAGATAACATAAGAAGTCAGGTCAGTAACAAGAAACTTGAGATCCTAAAGACAAAACAAAGACAAAAAATTACTAAAGACAAATAAACAACTTGAACAAAACAAGTACGGAACACAGGGATTAAAGTAAATCAACAAATAGAAACAAAAGAATATCAAATGACTTATAGAAAAAATTAATTTCGTATCAACTAAATGTTATAATATGATCAAAGTTCATATGTTGTATCACTAAGTTATTAAAATATCTAATATGAATTTCATTAATATTCTATAACTGATATAATAGATACGATATATTATATAGGAACATCGAATAAATAAAATATATTTCATATGTAGTCAAGTCAAGTCAGCGAGTCAGCACAGACTGAGAAACGCTAGGGTACTTAGTGTCGTGCGGTCTGGAGGGACAGGTAGTGGTTGAGGGTCTCAAGTGAGTCTGAGTGCAGGTAGCTCAGTCACTACGGTAGGTCGGTAGAGTAGGAGACAGCAGGGGAAGAGGAGGACGGGGGTTAGGGAGGGTCGTAGTCTCAGAAAAGGTTACTCAGTTGAGAAGCGTACTCCACCGGTTTCGTGACCTCAAAGTCGAAGTCACAGTAAGGGACGTTTCTTTAGGGTCCCGACGGTGTTGACCCATAACAAAAACGAAACCAAGGTAGGGATGTATATAGAATTAGGGGATGGGATATGACGAGAGGGGAGAAAGGGAGTAGTGTAACTATTGGTAAAAAACAAGAAATATAGACTCAAACAAAGACAAGATAAAATAAGTTAACAAAATCGAAAATCTAAGGTGTATATTCACCATTGTATATGATAAACAAAAACAGACTGTAAAGTGAATCCTATTATGAAAGATTTAATAAGTACAACAACGTTTACCGTTTTAAAAGTAAGGCAAAATACCGATTATCAGGTGTGTGTCGACGAAATAAGTAGTCGCCACCTGAAAATCCAACGGAAGTATAGAACCGATAACATTTATTACGACACTACTTATAACCCCATATATATAGAAAAGTTTAATTACAAAATTAAAGAAAGTCTATATATGGGTCCTCACCTGAACGACTTAGTATACCATTAGAATAAAAATCAAAAAATCCCTTGTAGGTGTGACTGAAGGTATAACCGACGTGGTGGTACGTAAAGGTGGTCGTTACATGATGGATTCGATTCAGCGAAGTCATCACAGGCTGAGACACACTGGGGTATCTGCCGTCGGTTGGTCCGAGGCGGCAGGGACCCTAATAGGTCAGTTCTTATGACCTCACACAACAGTAAAGGAAGAGGTTTCGTACTTTCACTTTTCACTTTCACTTCAACGAGTCAGTACAGACTGAGAATCTCTGGGGTACCTGACGTCGGGTGGTCAGAGGAGCCAGATACCCTAAAAGGTCCGTTCTCATGACCTCACCACACGGTAACGGAAGAGGATTCAGATTTTGGACCATTAATGGGAACGGTCCAAACCGTTTATTTTTACTTCCACGATCAATTTAGACTTAAAGTATATTTGTTACTTATCCCAAGAAGGGAAAAGAAGTGTAAGAATAGGACTCTAAGATCCACTCGGTAGACCACCACAGACCCCCTCTGATCGACGGACTCAAGAAACCTTCAGTTTAAACCACGGAACCAGTAGTCCACCCGTTCGAACCACAAACCTAGGTGATCCCGTTCGGACCACGGACCCAGGATCACATACCTGACCCCGAACCTAAGTGACCCTATCCGGATTATGAACTCAAACGTCACTATCCGAATAAAAAACCCAAGTACACTTACTTAGACCTAGACCCAGGTACCCCCGACTGGTTCTATTCCTTAGTGACCCCACCCGGATGTTAGACCCAGGTGTCCCTGATAAGACCACGACCTACCCGGTCCTCGAATAAAGTATCCTTGACCCGATCTTGGATCCCGTTACCCCAATCAAACGGGAAACCCGTGTGACCCTCGGTTCCCGGTACCTTTTACCGGACAGTAGAACCCGGAGTTCCCGGTCGGATCTCTAATTCAGATACCCCAAGTCGAACAACGACTACATCCTGTCCTCATACCAAGAGACCTTCGGTCTGATATTCGACTCCGGTGTTCGTGAACAAACTGTGACTCCAACCGGTCTTCGAACCCAGATGTCCTCGGACAGACCTGGGACTCGGTATCCTCGTTAGGACCTTAACTCCATCCGACCCACGGAGTCAGATACATTCGACCAGATCTCCAATCCAGACACCCTCGACTGGGTAAGACCTTACCCGGTCCTTAGACGTAAGTCCTTAGGTGATCTTCGGACCACTGTCTCGACCGACTGTCACCCCAGTAGGTCCTTGGACCCAAACACACTCGTGTGTGTCCGGAACCCTTGACAGACCCCTATATCCACGACCCGTTACAACTCTCAAAACTCTTGAACTCAACCGTCCTTGGAAGACCATCGTACCACGATGGTCCTCGAGAGAACCTGAGACCCTTTACGGACCCCGGTGTCTTCGACCACCTATTGTCGCATCCCGTTCCCGGACCCAAACGGACCCTATGGTAACCCTCGGACCCCGGTACTCTCTGTAGACAGACGTCCTCAACCAGACTACGACTCCACCCGACCATGACCCCAAATTGTCACTTTAGTTCACAAGTGAAGTAAGAGGAGGGGGTTCTTCTGACAGTAAGAGGTGTGACCCGACTTAGAACCCTCTCCCTACTTTCTGTCACTGAGATAGAAAGAAGGAGTAACACAGAAAAGAATAAAGAAACGAAGTGATCCACAATATTAGGGAGTGGACTTAAGTGGTCCACAATATTAGGGAGTGGACCTAAGGAATATATATATTTTAATGAATGAGTTATGGCTGTAGACCTATAGGGTCTCCGTAGAGTTGAAGTCGTAAAGATTTTAATGTGATAAATAAAAGAAAATTAACAAATAAGGAATTTTGTTACGATTACAGGTTAGGTCTTTAGACCCATAACAATAGGATCGTAGAAGGGAGAGAGAGTGTAGGGTATAGGTAAATCAGTGGTACAAGGTAGTCAATATGAAGGAATTATAAAGAGATTAGATCAGAGAGACAAGTTATGGTGACGGAGTCAAGTCTCAAAGTAGTACAGAAAGATTATAATGGTGTCACCAGAATATTGATAAGAGACACAGAGTACAGTGAGAAAATCATTTGTTTCACAATATATTAGACCGGGGACTGACGTTAGAGGTTAAAGTAGAAAGAGATAAGAATGGGAGTGACATATGATACTATAGGTAGGTGGGAAGAAGGAAAATGATTATAATTACCTTCAGTAACTTAAAATCGACTCATGGGTACGAATGTACAGGGTCGAAGGGAATTTCGATCCATTCCGGTATGTGAATTCAAAATTTGTTATTTTATGTCCTCCTTCACTAAATATGTTTGAAGACCTAGTGCAAAAATATTTCTTAAACAGACGTAAGGTAAGACAAAGGGAAAGAGAAAGTACTTCTGACTACCTTGTCCATGCAACCTGGGTTTCTAATTCCGGTTCGTCATTCCTACCGTCTTGATGAGGTGGTTAAAACCTGACAAAGGGAGACCTGAAAACGTACTTACGTTTTACTTGAACAGAAAATAAATTCAGTGGTTTAAACGAGAAGAAACATAATGTCCTTCAATCTGACATGGAATTAAGTAAGTAGGGGAAAATTGAAAACACAGAATTGAGTACATGATTGTACTCAATCATGACTCCGATACCCTTCGGAATCGACTAAGGGTCCGGTCTCTATACAAGATGAAGGTGAACGAGGGTATCGTAGACTACATGTAGAAGTATAATGAATAATGTGACATAGGACTCACGACTAATGGGGGGTTAAAGGAGAGTCATAGTACTCGAAGGACTGTCATCTCTGAAAACAGAGTAAGTAGAGATGTTTGATCTCGGAATAATCCTATGGTCTGGTTTTTTTCGTCAAGTCACTGTCAAAAATATTACTTACCTACCCAAAACCGACGGTCCGGGGAACTCCGGATAATTTATGATCTCTGAAAAGAGTGAACAAAGAAGAGGTTGACCTTTACCCCTTTCTCTCATATTCAGTCTCTAATTTCTTGATCGAAACTCGTTCTTAGTCGACACATCTACGAAACGGTGAACGATTACTACGTTGGAGTCCTTTCCATGAATTTGATATACACGGAGTTTGCACTTCGAGTCAAACGTAAAACGTTTGGAGTTAAAGGATTTATCACTATTATTAGTGATATTGGTGGATGGAGTATACCAATAACACTACTGACTTACTCTTTTATTTACATTTCTCGGATCAGACCTTGTACAATTCGTGAGATATCTACCATTGATGGCGTTGGGATTTTTACTGAATTTGAGTACAAAGGAACCTCTCTTCGTCCCTCTCTCCCTACCTCTCTAATCTACCTCCCCCATTCCTTATCCCCTGTCTCCCTCCAACTCTGATTTCGTTATTCCCACTTCACCAATACACGATACGTTTAGTCTTCAACACCTGAACTACCGAGAAACTCCAGAGACAGTCTAATTCAATAAAATAAATAAAGGAGATCACTATCGTCAATAAACAAAGAGTAACCGTTTTGAGGAAGGAGTGTCGGACGAGTAGAAGTTTCTCGATGGGTCTGGGGTTCTTCCTATACCCTAGTGATGAAAAATCCCAAACGTTACTTTCGGTCGTTTTAGGTGGACCTGTCCGACGATAGATATTCGAGACAGAGGAGGTCCATCTGACTCTGTAACCAACCCTTTCAAAACTCTGTTCAAGACGGTTACACGGGTACCCGGTCCGAGTCTCTTCAACGAGTCATCCGAATTTTGGTCAGAAAGATTTACTCTTTTCAGATCTTTTCGGCTCCCCTATGAAGGACAACACACAGGAAAGATTTTAATTTTGTACCGGACCTATTTGGATCTCAGTTGTACCTAACGTTGTAAGAGGGGTTTCGACCGGATGTCTACATTTGGAACTTCGGTTCTAAATTACACCTTTATGACCGTTAATGACACCATCCCTCTTAGGTAAATGGAGAGAGAAACAAGACACCCGGGAGTTTTTCGGGCTGTAGTCTAGATAAAAATTTACTACTCGAAATTGGATATACAATGACGATAAGGGAAACCATTTTCTTTACCTCATTTAAACGGAAGGGACGAGTAAGTTGGAATCGGTCAAATCGGAGTAACGACAAGTTGTACGGTTCCTCTCAAGACGGAGTATTTGAAACGTAAGTGACAAATGATAAGGACCTTGACGAGAAAGAGTCCGATAGGTGGTACCGATTATGAGAAATAAATCAAAAGACGGATGTTTAGTATAATTATAGTGGAAGATGTTCTATTGGTATCTATTGGTAGGAAATGAAACAATAAGTGTCGTGAATAGTGGTGGACTGTTATATAACTTAACAAGTAGTAGACAGTGA
Organism: Capra ibex; assembly: GCA_006410555.1. Taxonomy (NCBI): domain Eukaryota; kingdom Metazoa; phylum Chordata; class Mammalia; order Artiodactyla; family Bovidae; genus Capra; species Capra ibex. The sequence continues at coordinate 11,308,625 of SJYO01038709.1, read as the reverse complement.
AGGGTTATCTTATGTTCTGGGTACTTTATTTCCGGAAACAAAATAAGTGTTCATATAGATAGAAGTCACGGTTTTTGAAACGGACCATACACTATTCTTAAATCACAAATACTTTAAATTTAAAATAGTAATCAAGAAACTTCCTCCTTATGTTTGATGTCTATATTGGTCACAGGACCCTTACTTTTGGACCGTTTATAGGTATCAAAGAGAATTCTCTCCTTCTTCTTCTTTACTACCCGGGTTCTAGAGCCTTGAATCAAAACTGTTGAGTTAAAATTACAATTCTTTCCGGATTCTTTTCTTTGAGACAAAATGAGTTAAGGGATAACTGAAGAACTCATAGGTACTTTTCATACAAGATTCTCTCCTTAGTGTTACATGGGAGACTACTATTTTTTTTATTTATTTATTTAAGATTTTCTTACCCTTTTAGTATTACACACCCCGAAAGAATATCCCCACCTACCTCACTTTATGGTCCACCGTCTCCTACGTGTTGATCGAGGAGACATAGAGTACGTTAGAAACTTTTTCCCTTCACTATGGTCATCGTCCTCTTCCGGATTCACCGTCCCGATACTGTACTTGAATTCTAAACAGACTGTAATTCCAATTATAAGAAAGGCGATATATTGTGTCTTCTTTTGTAAAATTCAAATTTTTATTAAGGAACCCACCCTTGTCATAGTCCGGTTTGAACAAAAGGGTGGAACGTTTTGAGGACTTTCTCCCACTTGACTAAACCGAAAGACGTTTGACCAATTCTTGTGGATCTTAAAACACCAAATTATGACTGAAACCCTTTTCAGGGTCTCTTATTGGTCATGTCTCAGACCCTCGTTTGGTTACTATAAACAAAAGACCCGTGTACCGACCGGGACTTACAATCGACTCAACTTAAGATTTCCGAGTCAGATTCTCTTTAGTTATATGTTCCTATAATAAAGTGAGACAACCCGGAACCGATAACAGACCCTACCAGTAGTACTCAGGTCGAGGACCTTTAGGAAAGGGACTTCCGAGGACTCCTGATTTCGACCTACTATTGTGAACAACCCGAAACTCCGTGTCTGTCCTCTCCATAGTGGAAGTGACGTCTCCCTCAATTACTTTGAGAACAGACTTAAACTATTGTATACTTAGGGGAGTTTCAAAGAAGAGATAGTACAGAAATCCGTACTTTCTATCTTCTTTTAAATTGTATTCTATTAGTAAAAAGTTAACGGTTTTCGTTATTCTAGGTGTCAGTAGATTTAAGAACCTTTAAAACTGTCTTGAGTCATTGATAGGTCTAAGAGGGGTCTACGACGAAGTCCCAACGTTTATAGTCTGACATGTTTTTCGTAGAACAGAAAGATATTTAGTTTCTATATTCTGAACCGGGACTGCTTCGAGTCGAAAGATGACTCGGAGGTAAATGTGAGACCGACTCCGACACAACGTGAAAGACTCCAGAGCAATATAATCGTTTTTGACGTGAGACTTGAAGTAATCTTTGTTTCCACCACTAACCGATTTTTTATTAGTCGAGAATCGTAAACCGTCTCTGGTGAAATTTGTAGTTCACACAGTTGTTCAAGAGAGTCTCAAACGTGTCTTGAAACTTTTATAGTACAGACAACAATGATTCTCGGTTTTTAAAAATTTCTCTCGACAGTGGTCCGAACAGAAACCAGAGACGTTGTATATCTGAAATTCCAAGAAGATGTACTGTGTGCTGGGTATGTTGTATGAATTCCATTTTGACTATAGGTTTCTCTCCTTCGCCAAACGAGTACAGAGGTTTCGATCATCCACCATTTTGAAGATAATCTTGGGGTTTTAAGATTAGGAGTTAGATCACGGGATAGGGGAATTTTGTATCATGGAGGAAACACTTTGACAAAATATGAAGACAACTAACATAGATTGTACAGATTAGGTACGAGACAGTCAGGTAAGGGGAAGGTCAACGGAACCCTTCTCCTATGAATCCTTTCTTAATTCAGTCTTAGACGATTCCTGTGGAGGTAGGTGAACCGTTCCTAAATACACAAGATGATTCTTACGTTACCGTCTAAAGTTCACCTCAAAAGAGAATTCTGGAATGTTATGGAAGTCTGATCCCTTCACTTCTCGAGACGTAGTAAATTGTTGATACATAATTGTTACTAGAGTCAAGTAAGTCAAGTCAGTGGGTCAGCACAGGTTGAGAAACACTGGGGTACTTTACGTCGTGCGGTCCCGAGGGACAGGTAGTGGTTGAGGGCCTCAAATGAGTTTGAGTACAGGTAACTCAACCACTACAGTAGGTTGGTAGAATAGGAGACAGCAGGGAAAGAGAACGGAAGTCAGAAAGGGTCGTAGTCCCAGAAAAGTTTACTCAATCAAGAAACGTAGTCCACCGGTTTCAAAATCTCAAAGTCGAAGTCGTAGTCAGGAAGGTTTCTTATAAGTGCTGACTAAAGGAAATCCTACCTGACCAACCTAGAGGAACGTCAGGTTCCCTGAGAGTTCTCAGAAGAAGTTGTACTGTCAAGTTTTCGTAGTTAAAAAGTCGTGAGTCGAAAGAAATATCAGGTTGTGAATGTAGGTATGCACTGATGAACTTTTAGGTATCGAAACTGATCTGCCTGGAAACAACCGTTTCATTACAACGACGAAAAATTATACGACAGATCCGAAGTTGTCATGTACTTGACACTTGAAGGTTTACAAGTTCGACCTAAATCTTTTCCGTCTCCTTGGTCTCTTGTTTAACGGTTGTAAGCGACCTAGTAACTTTTTCGTTCTCTCAAGGTCTTTTCGTAGATAAAGACGAAAAAACTGATAGCGTTTCGGAAACTGACACACCTAGTGTTATTTGACACCTTTTAAGACTTTCTCTACCCTTATGGTCCGTTGAACTGGACGGAGAACTCTTTAGACATACGTCCAGTCCTTCGTTGTCAATCTTGACCTGTACCTTGTTGTCTGACCAAGGTTTATCCCTTTCCTTATACAGTTCCGACATATAATAGTGGGACGAATAAATTGAATATACGTCTCATGTAGTACTCTTTACGACCCGACCTACTTCGTGTTCTACCTTATTTCTAAAGACCCTCTTTATAGTTATTGGAGTCTGTACGTCTACTGTGGTGGGAATACCGTCTTTCACTTCTTGATTTCTCGGAGAACCACTTTGACTTTCTCCATTCACTTTTTCAACCGAATTTTGAGTTGTAAGTCTTTTGATTCTAGTACCGTAGACCAGGGTAGTAAAGTGCCGTTCATCTACCTTTTTGTCACCTTTGTCACAGTCTGAAATAAAAAAACCGAGGGTTTAGTGACGTCTACCACTGACGTCGGTACTTTAATTCTCTACGAATGAGGAACCTTCTTTTGGTCTACCATTTCGTAGACGGATGTTACGCCCTCTGGACCCAAGCTAGGGATCCAACCCTTATATGGGACCTCTTCCTTTACCGTTGGCTGAGATCCTGAGAACGGACCTTTTAGGGTACCTGACTCCTCGGACTGTCCGATGTCAGGTACCCCATCGTTTCTCAGCCTGTGTTGACTCTCTGAAGTGAAGTGAAGTGAGGAACCTTCTTTTCAATACTGGTTGGATCTGTTGGATCTGTTACTAGATTCCTGAAGATTTTTCATGGTGAAACTGATGAATCAAATATGGCATCTAATACTTTCTCACAGTAGTGACTCTATTTCAATCAAAGGATAGTTATATGATTTCCCTACCCTTCCATAATAACCCAACCGATATTTCAAGTAAGACAATCTATAATCCCTTTTTGGGTTTCTTTGAAAACCGATTGAGTCATCGTAAATCACCCGTTATGATACATGTTTCATGAACTATATAAATAGAGTAACTTGGAAGGGTTGTTGACTCACTCCATTCAAATTAATAATCAGGGTTAAAATTTTACTTCCTTTGTTCAAAGTCCCTCCATCTAACCGAACAACTTCTGATGGATCGATCGTTTATAACCTCGACCTTAAGTCGGAGTCCCAGTAGACGAAGGTTTCAATAAAAGGTAATAAAGATATTATGAGAGTAGAAATACCAATAAACCTTTTGGATATCTACACTCGATCTGTAAAAGTCAAAAGTCAGAATTAGGGTTTTATCGTCACTGTCGGTAATCAGGGTTTTAGAGTATCGTTTCTTTTACAAGTGGGTTAGAGTTACGAGGAGGCGACTATGGACTAAAGACTTTAAGGATACCCATCACAGTGGTCTGACTCCTTGGAGCCAGACGAATTACAGATCGACGGTTTAATATGGATAGACTGGGAGATCGTGTCACCGGGGTCAGAATAAGTCTGAGACTACAAGTTTGGACTCTAAGTCTGGTGGGTTTCCTCTTATCGATTCTGTTTTCATATACTATACCCTTTTAGTAACTGGTGACTCCCCTTACCCGATATACTATACCCCTCTAGAATAATTTAAGAGTTTTTAGAGACTAATATATAATTAAGAGAGTAAGAGAGAGAGAGAGAGAGAGAGAGAGAGAGAGAGAGTGTGTGTGTGTGTGTGTGTGTGTGTGTGTGTTCGTTTAGTCTTCGGTGGTTTTTATGTTATTTTTGTCTATTAACTGAAACTTTAGGTATTGTTTAAATTAGGGAAGTCCAGAGTCAATGGACATTCATTTTATTCCTTTATGAAGTATTTTCAATACTCTTAAGTTACTCTGTGACTTCTACAACTTATGGTTTTAAAGTCGTGTCGGTCACCGTGTTCATCATCACCGTGATCATCGTTTTAGATCTATTTCCGGTTGATAATAAACATGATAACACTGAAAACAAAGTCACGGTCGACCTCTGTCCTTTTCCTTCCCTCTCCCATAAGGGCGGAAAATGACTTAGAACTGTTATTAAGAATCCTGCTGTTCTTAGTTTTCCTACTGAGTACTCCTTCCAAAGTCGAGAGACTTGTGACTCCCCATTTGGCGTCGAATGTCGACATAGGATGTGAATAGTGTGATAGAGTAGTCCAAACCTGTACGAATAAGTGAAGTTTGTCCAGGACTGGAGTGAAGTTTCGATTCTCTAAATCCGAAAACCTTTCACACACTTCTAGAAGAACTAAATCATTCTTGACCTTTGAATTTCGACACAAAAGTTTCTAAGTGATACTGACTATTTGTATAAACTTTAAAGAGTTAACTTAGTAAGAAACGAGTTTCTATAAAAAGAAGTCCAATATGAAACGAAAATTATAAGTGATAATTTCATTAAAAAAAGACTTCTAAGTAAACTTTTACAAACGGTTTAGGGATCAATTCATGTAAAATATAAGAGTATATGACAGAAAAAAGTATGAGAAATATGACAAGAGTATACATGTCTGATTATGTTTACAATAAAAATTATCGAAAATCGAATTGAGATAGGAAAGTCCTAAATTTCCGTTACTACATATTTGGACCGAATTAATCTAAGAGAGAGAGGTAAACACATGTACACACACAAAACATAGATATACATATACACATCTATCTATGTATTTCTGTATAAAATTCCATGTATTTTATGTTTAGGTATTTCATATTTAGATACAAATATAAATATGTATAAAATTTTATTAATAGAGAGATGGTTGGATGAATGGATAGTAAAGTCTTTCGTCTCCATCTCCCTTTATAAGTAGATAAGGAAACGACGGGAGAACACCGTCTTGTTTTAACTGTCTTCGGTATAAAGTCTCTCTGTCCTCTGTATCCGATGCTGATTTTCTTTAGACAAAGGAGATTCAACGATCTGACCCACAGACTTCTTATTGTATTTGGTCTCGAACAGGAATTTTCCTCGAGAACGAACGGAGGGATTTAGGTAATGTAACGATATTACAACCCAAAAAAAGACCTGTTCTAGGGTAAACCGGTAAACCCTTGTATCCGTCGTTAACTCAAGGGTGTTTGAGACGTAACTCTTGTTGGGTTGAAAGACACCGGTTAAATGTCCTTTTTTTAAAAGAATTGGTAGATATAGAAGTCGTTTCTAACATGGTAAGTCAAGGGAGTTGGTACCAAAGATTGGTATGTAAAAATCTGTATTTTTATTTTAGGTAAAAGTATATGTAACTATTATCTAAAAGATTAATGAAACTTTTATTAATAAGTGGGTCTTTTGACATGTATTCCGTTATTTCTTCCTTGAACAACCCAATTTTTCGTCGAACTTTTCACTTTCATTTTCACAATCAGCAAGTCAGACACAATGAGAAACGCTGGGGTACCTGACATATCGGACGGTCCGAAGAGACAGGTACCTTAAGAGGTCCGTTCTTATGACCTTACCCATCGGTAAGGGAAGAGGTCCCCTAGAAGGACTGGGTCCTTAACTTGGGTCCAGAGGACGTAACGTCCGTATAAGAAATGGTAGACTCGGTGATCTTTTCGAGTGTTTTCGTCGAATGGTGGGTCATTTTCTCTTTTTAATCGTCAACCTTTCCTTGAGTTCTCTTCTCAATTCCAATCTTCTCGATTCAGTTACAGTCACTACTTTTCTCTTCATGTTCAACGACAACAGAAATTGTAGAGTACATTTTGTTCAGGGGTAAGGGACTTCAAGTCCGAATTGGGTTGTCTGGATCTCAATTCAGAGTTGAACCGGTGAATGTTGTGAGACACGGAGACAAAGGATTAATTTTTTCCTTTATTATTATAGATAGTAAGTGTCTTAATCTTATTACTGACTTACTCTATTTTCATGTAACGGGGTATATACCGTGGATCGGACTAAAGTACAAGGGACTTATGTTCAGATTTAAATTCTCCAAGGATCGGGGTTGTGTTACTAGGGTCGTTATTATTTCCTTCCTTTACAGGTCACGGTCTAACGTATTGATTCTTCTACTCAAACGTTTCGCGTTCACTCTGTTCTTCTTGACACCCCGATCCAATCACCCCCCACTTGATTTCAAGGTTTCTCATCTACTCATCCTTACCTCAATCTCTTTCTTTTTAAACGGTGGTGATGACATCGTACGTGTTTTCCTGAAAACATTTTACTTCTCGGACATGGTCTTCCAAAAGTTCCAGGGAAATATCAAGATTATGAGTTTACCAAGATAAGGTGTAAAACAGGGGAATTCAAATTTTATTTATTAACAGGAGTTTTTTTAACGATTCTTGACGGAAGTCCTGACTGGAGAGATAAGGGGACATTAAGTGGTGTAAAGGGGTTTTGTTTTAAAAGTCTTTGTCTTCAGTTGTAAGGAGACAGATAGATTTACCGAAGAAACAGAGTTTCGTAGTCGTAATCTAAACCCGTGAAACTATCTATGACAAGTCACTCTAACTTCACTCTCTTGAATTCTTAGTAACTGTGGTAACTCCCTAGTCACATCTCCATCTAAAAGAATGGGACATTGAATGAATGGGTGGTTGAGTCTTTTATTCATTAAATTTCTACTACTAAGTTTAACAAAAGTTTATGAGAAAAATTTTCTGAATTCTTACCTGAGGAAATTCATAGTTATGAAAACTAAGTGAATTTAAAATAAATGTCTTGTATCTATAAGAATTTTCTCTCCGTTTTCCTTCTCTTCCTGTTCCTTTGAATTTTGGTTACACAAATTCGGAAAAAGATAATGTCTCGTTCACATTTACCTTTTTTTTTGTGTAATGCCTTTAATATTAATACAGTTGACTTTTCAGTATAGGGTAATTGTCTTGTTACACCGTCCTTGTATATTAGGGACTATAAACATTTCTTCGTATTGAGAAGAGAAAATTAGAGGTGTTGGTAGGATACTCCAATGTGTATGTATTTCAGGTCTTAAAGACTTTGTTAGAGGGGGTGTAAAGTAAAACAAGAAAAAACTTTTTACGTTAAACTATTTACAAATAATTCAACCATGAAAAATATAGAAGTATACTTATTTAAGTATTTAGTCTTTTTAGAAACTAATGGTACTGAAACAAACCTTTTATACTAGTGTCAAGTAGAGATCATAGTATGCTTCCAGTCTTGAAGTTAGTAAGTTATGTATCAATATCCAATGTTCCCACATTGTTGAAGTGAATTTTCGACTGGTGACCAATTGTCTTTATTAGAGGATAATCCAGTCTCGTTATTGTCCATTGATCGTGAAGTTAACGAGACGTTTAGTGGGTTGTCTTATGTGAAGACTATGGAACCAGTTTTAGCATCGTTTTAGTGTGAAAGTCTTTGAGTTATCCCTAACTCGAGTAAGTAACTTTTTACCTAAAAGACCTTTTTTGACTTCAACCGTTAAGTGGATTCTTTAATATTTCTTATTGTTGTTTCTCCAAAATCCCACGTATTCGGTTGGTAGAGAAACGTACCGAGACGTTGTTCGGAAAGAGACGAGGTTTGAGACTGTAAATCCATAACAAACCGACCCCGACACTAGTGTCTTCCACCGGAGTGGGGGTACGGACCTTACGGGGAGGTCCTACGGGGAACTCCGTTCCGTGACGTGGCTCGAGAACCCTCGAAGGAGGGTCCACGGGGGTGTAGGGAAGGACTTACTGATTCCCGGTCACCGGGGTAGGGACGACGGTCCAAACCTCGGGACCAGGGACGTCCCGACTTTTAGGACCGAGTCACAGAAAAGGGAGACGACAGTAATTCGACAGGTTCTTGGACTCTCCTCTCGTCACGTTGGGGGTTGCGACGGGTGTCGGTGTTCCGGTGGTAAGAACCCTCCCTGGAGGGGTCGATTTCGGGATAAACGTCGGTCCTTACCGACAGTCAGACTTTCTACCTCGTCAGTTCTATCACCTTATCCTTTTGGACCCCAATTCAAGAAGGGTGTTCATGTAGTTTCTATGTAGATGTTCACCTTGTTAAGTGAGTCTCCTTGATGACTTGTGATCGTCTCCTGGTGTCTGTGGATTTTTCTGTTTTCCTGGGAGGATATTAATCAAAAGTAACAAAACCAAAGTCCCATGAAAACAAACTAACCAACAAAAAAAGAAAAAAACAAGAGACCAAAAAAAACAAACAAAAACATACAAACAAAAAGAATAACAAACAGAACGAAAAATGAACGAAAGAAAAGGAAAAAATCTAAAACAAAACAGTAAAGTACTCAAATAAAAATACAATAAACGAAACAAACAAAAGAAACGAAAAAACAAGATCAAACCCAAAAACAAAACTAAGAAAAACCAAAACTTCACAAAACTAAAAAAGACAAAAGAAACACCCAAAAAAACAACAACAACAAAGAAATACAGGAACAAACTTATATAAATACTACAAACAGAAAAAAAACGGAGAAAAGGAATAAACCCAAAAACAAAAACAAAACGTCATTAAAACACTTAATTAAAAATAAAAGATACGAAAAACAAAATCAAGAAGAAAAGAAAAAATAACACGATTAAAACAAAGATAACAAACACAACCAAAACCCTAATTGACAAACCTACGAAAAAAACAACAACAAAAGAGACACCAAAAAAGGAAGCAAACAAAACAAATCAATACAAACACAACAAACAGAAGTAAAAACGAGTAGATGGGGATAAGAAAAACAACCAATGTGGTGTACCGAATACCTCAGAATCAAGGGGTCGGTCCCCAGTTTTGACTCGGGGACACCATTGTCGTGGTTCAGGAACTACGACCTACCGGTCTCTTAAGAACCGACTCCTTTATAATTGACCGTACTCGAGAGGGGGTCCAGGAGGTAAAGTCGTGGTTTTATCCCGAGGTGGGTTGATACATGTTTGAGGTAACCACTTACGGAGTCCGGTTTGTTAGTAGTTCTATTCTTATGTGGGTGTACGTAGTCGTCTGTCCGATGTATGATTCAAGTGTTTTTTCTAAAATATTAGGTTCCACCGTCTCATCTTTCTGTATGTGAGAAAAAGAGAACACTCTTGTGGTTTTAAAAGTTGATCGAAAAGTTGTTGATAACTGTCCTTCTATACCCTGGGTGGTTTTACTATGGGGTGTATATTCCTGTTTCCTCTTCGGTGTTACTCCACCGTCCTCACCTCATTAGCACTATTTTAGTTTAGGGTATGGGTGACCCACCCACTATGTGTTTAACCTCTTGTTACTATGGTTTCTTCAAGAACGTCGTAACACTTCAAAGCTCCGGGGTATAGTCTGAAGGGTTGGAACTCTAAGTCGTTTTCCTAACCTTTAGGGATCCCGTAGACTGAAAATTCCTGTCGTTCTAAACTGATGTCTTTAAATTGTCCTTACCCTCTTTGTCTCTTATAATCTCCCGTGTTCTTTTTGGACCAGTGTGGTCCTGGGTCCCCTTTCCTCGTCACTAGGACATTCTCTGCCTCGGTCCGAACAGACACTCACAAAGTCCCAGAGGACGTCTCTGTACCCTGTCGTCTCCGGACGGTACCCCTACCCCCTGATCTTCGTCGTCAGGACCCTCAGAGTACAACAGTACTCCATCGGTTTTCAGGATTGTATTTCGGACGTCTGAGGTCTTAACCCAACAGAGTCCAGTTTACTACTTGTCCCTCCCTTGTGTCGGAGTTGGTAGTTGTCCGTTAACCTACTTTTTAAATGAGACGTACCAGGACAGGTGGTCTTGTTCATGTGTCAAAAGAGGTTTCGGTCAGGGTGGGTAGTCCATCGAACGTGTTCGGATTAGGAATAGGTAGTCTCCCGTCTGTCTTACTTTTGGTGTTAGTGTCTTTTGATTTGTCTTAATAGTATATCTAGTATTGGAACATATTGAGTTACTTCAATACTCGTTACGACATGTCCCGGTGGGTCCGGTCTACCCATTACCACCTCTCAAGACTGTTTTATACCAAGTAATCTCTTCCCTTACCGTTTGGTGAAGTCATAAGAACGGAGTTAATGTTGTACTATTCATACTTTACCATTTTTCTATACTATGACCTTCCACTCGGGGGGTCCAGTCAACGACAGGTTATACGATGACACCTTCTCGTTTCTTTATCGAGGTCTTTCTTACTTCTCCCACAAGGTTTCACTTTTACTACGAGTCAACACCTACACACACCACTACTCTCATTTCAAGTCACGACATTTCTTGTTATAACGTATCCTTGGACTTTACAATCCAGGTACTCAGTTCCATTTAACCTACACCAGTTCGTCCTCTACCGTACTTACTTGTGACTATAAAATCCTTAGTCAATTGAATTTATCTGTCCTTACCCGTTTAAATTAAGTATACTGGTAATATGGATAATAAAACCTCGTCCTTAAGGAATCTTCTTTACCTCATTGAGATTATCTTTTGTTTTCTCAGGTTTTACGTCATAACCCACGTTAGATTTTTTTACTGTGTTACTAGAACCAGGTAAAGGTTCCGTTTGGTACGTTTTAGTTTCGTTCAGATACGTTCTTAGTGATTCCGGTTTCCTCTACTTCAACTTACCAAGATACTTCTGGATGTTCTAGAAGATTTTAATTGTGGGTTTTTTACATTAAAAATAGTGTCCCCTAACCTTACGTTTTCAGTCTTCAGTTCTCTATGGACTCCCTACCCTACCCTCCCCTCACCCTCCCCCCAAGTCCTACTCCTTGTGTACATGTGGGTACCGACTAAGTATAGTCGCATACCGTTTTTAGTGATGTTATAACATTTCATTAATCGGAGGTTTATTTTATTTATTTAATTAAATTTTTTACTTTTTATGACAGGGAATTTTTTTTCTCTCTCTATAAACCTCATTGTCCGTTTAAACCGGAACCTCATGTTTTACTTAGTCTCGTTTCCGACTATCTCAAGACAGTTTTCTTGTGTAACCACTATCGTTTGTAGGAAAAGGTTTTTGTGTTCTCTACTCAGATGTATACCTATAGTGGTCTGGCAGTTGTAACTAACTATATATATTACTTTAACTAATATAAGAAACGTCTGTTTCAACCTCTTCGAGATGTCAGTTTTTTGTTCTGTACCTCGACTGACACCGAGTCTAGTACTCAAAGGATAAAGTTTTGAGTCCGAGTTTAACTTCTCTCATCCTTTTAGTGATCCGGTGAATCCACACTGGATTTAGTTTAGGGAATAATAAAATGTTATCTCTACTGTTCATCTAAGTTCCCTAAGCTAGACTATATCACAGACTTCTTGATACCTGTCTTCAAGTATTGTGAGATGTCCTCCGTCTCTAGTTTTATTGGGGATTCTTTTTCTTTATTTTCTTCCGTTTCGTCAACAGTCTCCTCCGGAATGTTTATCAACTCTTTTCGTCTTTTCACTTTCCTTTTCTTTCCCTTTATGTAGACATTGACTTACTTCTCGAGGTCTATTGTCGTCCTTCTTTATTCTTTCAGAAGGTTTTCCTTGGTACATTTCTTTATCTTCTTTTGTTATCCTACCTTTTCCGATGTTTAGAGAAGTTCCTTTAACCTCTATAGTTCCCGTGTAAAGTACATTTCTACCCGTGTTATTTCCTTGTCGTTACCGTTCCTGTATTGTCTTCCTCTTTTCTAATTCTTCGCCATCGTTATTATGTGTCTTCTTGATATGTTTTTGCCAGAATTACTAGACCTAATGGTACTACGACACCAGTAAGTGGATCTCGGTCTGTAGGACACTTCAGTTCACCCAGTATCCTTCGTAATGATACTTGTTTTGTTCACCTCCATTACCTTAAGGTCAACTCGATAAAGTTTAGGATTTTCTACTACGCCACTTTCACGACGTGAGTTATACGGTCGTTTAAACCTTTTGAGTCGCCACCGGTGTCCTGACCTTTTCCAGTCAAAAGTAAGATCAGGGTTTCTTTCCGTTACAGTTTCTTACGAATTTGATGGTGTATTAACGTGAGTAGAGTGTATGATCATTTCATTACGACTTTTAAGAGGTTCTCTCCGAAGTTTTGATGTACTTGGTACTTGAAGGTCGACAATTTCGACCAAAATCTTTTCCGTCTCCTTGGTCTCTAGTGTAACGGTTGTGTGCTACCTAGTAACTTTTTCGTTTTCTCAAAGTCTTTTTGTAGATAAAGATGAAATAACTGATGTGGTTTCGGAAACTGACACACCTAGTGTTGTTTGACACCTCTACCCTTATGGTCTGGTGGATTGGACGGAGGACTCTTTAGACAAACGTCCAGTCCTTCGTTGTCAATCTTGACCTGTATCTTGTTGTCTGACCAAGGTTTATCCTTTTCCTTATACAGTTCCGACTTATAACAATGGGACGAATAAATTGAATATACGTTTCATATAGTACTCTTTACGACCCGACCTACTTCGTGTTCGACCTTAGTTCTACGACTCTCTTTATAATTATTGGAGTCTGTACGTCTACTGTGGGGGGAATACCGTCTTTCACTTCTTCTTGATTTCTCGGAGAACTACTTTCACTTTCTCCTCTCACTTTAACAACTGAATTTCAAGTTGTAAGTCTTTTGTTTCTATTACCGTAGGTCAGGGTAGTGAAGTACCGTTTCTCTACCTCTTTCTCACCTTTGTCACTGTCTGAAATAAAACCCCCCGAGGTTTCAGTGACTTCTACTACTGATTTCGGTACTTTAATTTTCTACAAACGAGGAACCTTCTTTTCTATACTAGTTGGATCTGTCGTATAATTTTTGTCTCTGTAATGAAACTGTTGTTTCCAGATAGATCAGTTCCGATAACAAAAAGGTCACCAGTACATACCTTTACTTCTCAACCTGACACTTCTTTCTATTCACCGCTTCTTAACTACGAAAACTTGACACCACAACCTCTTCTGAGAACTCTCAGGTAACCTATCGTTCCTCTAGGTTAGTCAGGTAGAATTTCCTTTAGTCAGGACTCATAAGTGACCTTCCTTCCTACGACTTCGATTTTGAGATTATAAGACCGGTGGACTACGCTTCTCGACTGAGTAAACTTTTCTGGGACTACGACCTTTCTAACTTTCCCCCCCCGTCCCCTGTTGTCTCCTACTCTACCAACCTACCGTAGTGACTGAGTTACCCGTACTCAAACTCATTTGAGACCCCCAACCACTACCTGTCCCTCCGGACCACACGACGTCAGGTACCCTAGTGTATCTCAGTCTGTGTTGACTCACTGACTTGACTTGACTTGACTTGACTTGTCGTCACCGGTGTCCTGACCTTTTCCAGTCAAAAGTAAGGTTAGTGACTTTTTCCGTTACGGTTTCTTACAAGTCGATGACATGATAACGTGAGTAAAGTGTACAATCGTTTCATTACGAGTTTTAGGAAGTTCAATCCGAAGTTGTCATACACTTGACTCTTGAAGGTCTATATGTTCGACCTAAAATTTTACGTCTCCTTAGTCTCTAATTTAACTTCTTAAGGTGACCTATTATCTTTTTCATTCCCTTAAGGTTTTTTTGTAAATGAAGACGAAGTAACTGATACACTTTCAGAAACTGACACACCTAGTGTTGTTTGACAAATTTTAATAATTTCTCTATCTTTATGATCTGGTGAAATGATCAGAGAACTCATTGGATATACGTCCAGTTCTTCGTTGTCAATCTTGGTCTGTACGTTGTTACCTGAAAAAGTTTTAAACCTTTCCTCATACAGTTCCGACATACAAAAGTGGGATGAATAAATTGAGTATGTCTCATGTAGTACGTTTTACGACCCGACATACATAGTGTTCGACCTTAGTTAAAATGATACTCTTCATAGTTGTGTGACTATAGTAAGATTGCCGTCTTTAACTTCTGTATGATTTCCCGGAGGACTCTTTCTACTTTCTCCTCTTACTTTTCTTGACCGAATTTTGAGTTGTAAGTTCTTTGATTCCAGTACCGTAGACCCGGATAGTGAAGTACCGATTATCTACCCCCCTTTATACCTTTGTCACTGTCTGAAATAAAAGGACCCGAGGTTTTAGTGACACCTATCATAAACGACGATACTTTAATTTTCTACGAACGAGGAACCTTCTTTTTGTTTCCAGACATATCAGTTTCGATACCATACTAGTAGAATTTTCTACAGTTCTTTAACACTTTTTTAAGTTGTGGGTAAATACTATTTTTTAAAAGGCCCTTCACTTGTCGTTCCCTTGTATGAGTTGTATTATTTCCGGTATATACTGTTTGGATGTCGATTGTAGTACGATGACGATGACGATTCAGTGAAGTCAGCACAGGCTGAGACACACTGGGATATCTGCCGTCGGGTTGTCCGAGGGGGTAGGGACCCTAAGAGGTCCGTTCTTGTGACCTCACCCAACGGTAAAGGAAGAGGTTGCGTACTTTCACTTTTCACTTTCCCTTCGGTGTGTCAACACAGACTGAGAAGCGCTGGGGTATCTGACGTCGTCTGATCCGAGGAGGCAGGTACCCTAAAAGGTCCGTTCTCATGACCTCACCCCACGGTAACGGAAGAGACTGTCGATTGTAGTATGAGTTACCATTTTTCAATCTTTGTAAAGGAGATTCTAGTCCTTGTTCAGTTCCTACAGGTGAGAGTAGTAAATAAGTTGTATTAATACTTTCAGGATTAGTATCGTTAGTCTCTTCCTCTTCTTTATTTCCCTTAGGTTTAATCTTTTCTTCATTTTGATAGTGACAAACGTCTACTGTACTATTATATGTTTCTCTTTATGGTCCTTTGACGATATCGAGTAGTTATATAAATCATTGTGACGTCCTATTTGTTTACTATGTGTCTTTAGAGAATATAAGGATATGTGGTTGTTCCTTTCAAGTCTTTCTCTTTAATTCTTTTATTAGGGTAAATGGTAACGTTGTTTTTCTTATTTTATAGATCCTTATTTAGATACATACCTTCGTTTTCTGGACATGTGTCTTTTTATATTCTATGACTATTTTCTTTATCTTTTACTGTGTTTGTTTACCTCTCTATAGGGTCCAAGAACCTAACCTTCTTAGTTATAACAGTTTTACTGGTGTGATGACTTTCGTAAGATCTAAGTCACGTTAGGGACAGTTTGATGGTTACCGTAAAAAGTGACTTAATCTTGTTTTTTTAAATGTTAAACATAACTTTGTGTTTTCAGGGACTTTTCGGTTGTTAGAACTCTTTCTTTTTGTCTTCACCCCCTAAATACGAGGGACTGAAACCTGATATTATGTTTCGATGTCATTAGTTCTGTTATACTATGACCGTGTTTTTTTATTTATGTCTACTTACCTTTTCCTATCTTTCGGATCTCTATTTGGGTACATGGACACCAGTGGATTATATACTGTTTTCTCAGTTCTTATATATTACATCTTTTCTGTAAGAGAAGTTTTTTACCAAGACCCTTTTGACCAGTCGAGGTATATTTTCTTACTTTGATCTTGTAAGCGATTGTAGTGTGTATTTTTATTTGAGTTTTACCTAATTTCTGGATTTACATTCTGGACTATCATATTTTGAAAATCTCCTTTTGTCCTTCTTGTCTGAGACTATACTTAACATCCTTCTAGAGAAGACTGGATAGAGGATCTCATTACTTTTATTTTTGTTTTTATTTGTTTACCCTGGATTTATGAATTTTCGAAAATGTGTGGTTTCGTTTGGTATTTTGTTTGTTTTTAGTTATGTGTCTTACCCTCTTTTGTAAATGTGTGATCAAAACTCGTCACAAAATCCTCTCCATTCTCCGGCTACCCTACTATGGTGAGATCTAAATACCACACGTAAAAGGAAGTTATTGTCGGGAAATTGTACAGGAACCAATGGAGAGAAAGGTAAGGGAAGTGTTTTAAAAGATTTAGAAAAATGAAAGGAGTTCGTAGGTCGGGATGTAGGTGAAAGAAAATGAGAGTCGTCCATACTCTTTGAATGTAGAATGCACTCTTTTACTAAATTGAATATACGTCTACTGTGGTGGGAATACCGTCTTTTACTTCTCCTTGATTTTTCGGAGAACTACTTTCACTTTCTTCTCTCACTTTTTGAACCGAATTTCGAGTTGTAAGTCTTTTACTTCTAGTACCGTAGGCCAGGGTAGTGAAGTACCGTTTATCTACACCTTTGTCACCTTTGTCACAGTCTGAAATAAAACCCCCCGAAGTTTTAGTGACGTCTACCTTTCTTTTGAATACTGGTTGGATCTGTCATATAAATTTTCGTCTCTACAATGAAACGGCTGATTCCAGGCCGATCAGTTCCGATACCAAAGAGGACACCAGTACATACCTACACTCTCAACCTGACACTTCTTCCGACTCACGACTTCTTAACTACGAAAACTTGACGCCACAACCTCTTCTGAGAACTCCCAGGGAACCTGACGTTCTTCTAGGTTGGTCAGGTAAGACTTCCTCTAGTTGGGACCCTAAAGAAACCTTCCTTACTACGACTTCGACTTTGAGGTCATGAAACCGGTGGAGCACGCTTCTCAACTGAGTAACCTTTTCTGACTACGACCCTCCCTAACTCCCGTCCTCTTCTTCCCCTACTGACTCCTACTCTACCGACCTACCGTAGTGTCTGAGCTACCTGCACTCAGACTCACTTGAGGCCCTCAACCACTACCTGTCCCTCCGGACCGCACGACGCTAAGTACCCCAGCGTTTCTCAGCCTGTGCTGACTCACTGACTTGACTTGACTTTGTAATACAAGGACTTAAAAGTTTGTGACGAAGGAGTACGGATATCGAATTTTTAAATATACGTAGGCTAAGATAAAAGGAGAGAGAGGGACTTTCTATTATTTTATTAGATCTCCAGTATACGAGTTTCAAATAGTCCCCGGAGGGAGGTAGTTAATAAAAGATAGAATGAACCTAGAAGTTAGAGAAGGAGGTATGTTCGAAGTGACAGGGACCCTTATACATGTACAAAGGGTCGGAATTTTTCTAAGAGAGAACTTACTTCCGGAGATATCAGTAACGGAGGTTAACAAGAAAGGGAAATGTTCGTTTGACGAACTATAATTAAAGGAGTCCAGTCAAGTCAAGTCAGCGAGTTAGTACAAGTTGAGAAACACTGAGGTACC
Organism: Capra ibex; assembly: GCA_006410555.1. Taxonomy (NCBI): domain Eukaryota; kingdom Metazoa; phylum Chordata; class Mammalia; order Artiodactyla; family Bovidae; genus Capra; species Capra ibex. Next base: position 11,290,769 of record SJYO01038709.1, on the reverse strand, counting down.
TGACGTCGTGGGGTCCGAAGGAATAGGTAGTGGTTGAGTCCCTCGAACGAGTTTGAGTACAGGTATCGCAGTCACTACGGTAGGTTATTAGTGTAGGAGACAACAGGGGAAGAGGAGGGCGGGAGTTAGAAAGGGTCGTAGACCCATAAAAGGTTATTCAGTCAAGAAGGGTAGTCAACCGGTTTTATAACCTCAAAGTAGAAGTCGTAGTCAGGAAGGTTACTTATAAGTCCCGACTAAAGGTAATCCTACCTGACCAACCTAGAGGAACGTCAGGGTCCCTGAGAGTTCTCAGAAGAGGTTCTGTTCTCAAGTTTTCGTAGTTAAGAAATCGTGAGTCAAAAGAAATATCAGGTTGAGAATGTAGGTATTTACTGATGACCTTTTTGGTATCGAAACTGATCTACTTGGAAACAGTTGTTTTATACGACAGATCCAATCAATATTGAAAAGAAGGTTCATCGTTCGCAGAAACTTAAAGTACCGATGTGAGTAGTAGTCGTCACTAAAACCGCGGGGGGTTTTATTTCAGACAGTGACAAAGAGGTAAATAAACGGTACTTCACTACTCTGACCTACGGTACTAGAAACAAAAGACTTACAACTCAAAATTCAGTTGAAAAAGTGAGATGAGAAAGTGAAAGTAGTTCTTCTAGAAATCAAGAAGAAGTGACAGACGGTATTTCAACCACAGTAGACGTATAGACTCCAATAACTATAAAGAGGGTCGTTAGAACTAAGGTCAAACACGAAGTAGGTCGGGTCTCAAAGGGTACTACATGAGACGTACATTCAATTTATTCGTCCCACTGTTATCTTTCGGTATTTCGGAACTGTATGAGAAAAGAACAAAACCTTGGTCAGACAACAAGGTACCGGTTAAGATTGACAATGAAGAACTGAGTGTATGTCTAAAGAGTCCTCCGAAAAGTCCACCGGACCATAAGGGTAGAGAACTTCTTAAAAGGTGTCAAACAACACTAGGTGTGTAAGTTTCCGAAGCCGTATCAGTTATTTCGTCTTCATCTACGAAAAGACCTTGAGAGAACGAAAAAACTACTAGGTTGTATTAAACTAGAGACCAAGGAAACGGAAAAGATTGAGATGGAACTCGTATACCTTCAAGTACCAACGACCGACTTCTTAAAACTTGTAATGACTTCGGACCGAACCTCTTAAAACTTGTAATGATCGTACACTCTACTGATGTTAGTACGCCATCAAACTCGTAAGAAACCGTAACGGAAAGAAACCCTGAAGTTACTTTTGACTGGAAAAGGTCAGGACACCGGTGGCGACTCAAAAGGTTTAAACGACCGTATAACTCACGTCGTGAAAGTGGCGTAGTAGAAAATCCTAAACTTTATCGAGTTGACCTTAAGGTAGTGGAGGTGATCGAAACAAACATCACCACAAAGGATTCCGGATGAACTGAAGTGTAAGGTCCTACAGACCGAGATCCACTCACTAATGTGGTAGCAACAATAGACCCAGTACTTCTATAAAAAACATATCAAAAAGACACATAAGAACGGTGGAGAAGACTTATAGAAGACAAAGACAATCCAGGTATGGTAAAGACAGGAAATAATACGGGTTTAAACGTACTATACGAGGGAACCATAGAGATTAAAAGAACTTCTCTAGAGATCAAAAAGTGTAAGATCACAAAAGGACATAAAGAAACGTAACTAGTGACTCCTTCCGAAAGAATAGAGAAGAACGATAAGAAACCTTGAGACGTAAGTTTAACCATATAGAATGGAAAAGAGGAATCGGAAATCACATAAAAGAAAAGAGTCGATAAACATTCCGAAGGAGTCTGTTGGTACAACGGAAAAACGTAAAGAAAAATAACCCTTACCAGAACTAGGGACGGAGGACATGTTACAGTACGTGGAGACAGGTATCAAGAAGTCCGTGAGAGAGATACTCTAGATTAGGGAACTTAGATAAACAGTGAAGGTGACATATTAGGATTCACTAAACTAAATCCAGTATGGACTTACCAGATCACCAAAAAGGATGAAAGAAGTTGAATTCAGACTTAAACCGTTATTCCTCGAGGGTCAGAACCAAAACGACTGATATTTCTCGAAGAGGTTGAAACCGACGTTTCTTATATTATATATACTAAAACCATAACCGGTAGACCGTTACAAGTACACATGTCAGAAGAGAAAACAACAACCTTCTCACATAGGATACTGGTCACGTAAGAGAACCTTTTTAACAGTCGGAAACTGGACGAAACAAAACATGAGGTTCCGGTTTAAACGGACAATGAGGTCCATAAAGAACTGAAGAATGAAAACGTAAGGTCAGGGGATATTACTTTTTCCTGTAGAAAAAACCCACATCAAAATGTTCCAGAACATCCAGAAGTATCTTAACAAGTTGAAATCGAAGTAGTCGTAATGACTAACCACATATCTGAACATAATGAGACTACAACTTACCAAACGGAACCTTTACTTGTCTCTAGTAAGACAGTAAAAACTCTGACGTAGGTTCATGACGTAAAGTCTGAGAAAACAACTGATACCACCGATGAGGTAAAGAAGATTTCCTAAGAACGGGTGTCATCATCTATATTACCAGTAGACTCAATTTAAGTGGGTAAGGTCAGGTAAAATCAAGTGACTAAGTATTTTACAACTACAAGTAAGAACGGTAGAGGACAAGCTTGTGAAGGTTAAACGGAACTAAGTACCTGAATTGTAAGGTCCAAGGATACGTTATAACGAGAAATTTCGTAGCCTGAAATGAAGGTAGTGGTCAGTGTAGGTGTTGACCCACAACAAAAACGAAACCGAGACAGAGAAGTAAGAAAGACCTCAATAAAGAGGTGACTAGAGATTATCGTATAACCCGTGGATCGTTGGACCTCTCAAGTATAAAGTCACAGGATAGAAAAACGGAAAAGGATGACAGGTACCCCAAGAGTTCCGTTCTTATGACTTCACCAAATGGTAAAGGAAGTCAAGGAGTAGAGAGTAATTTACTAAAAAATTTACTAATACTTTATAAGATATATCTATTCTAATTTTATAAGACACTTTGATGGTGAATGAAATTCTCGTCATTGTAAAGGGTCAATATGAGGGAAAGGAAAGTGACTCCATTGGTGATAACATTTCATCTCAAAAGTCACTAACTTCCAATTTACTCACGTGCTTTTCCTTTCCGTGTGTAAGTTTACAGTTAGGTTATTTTTGTTATACGGTGGGGTAGAGAGTTGACTTTACCTGTCAACAATTCCTGACTTTACATAGGGGAGTTTTAAGTATAGAATTTCTGAAATGGGAATTACACTGACATAAACCTCTATCCCCGAGGTTTAATGGAACTCCAGTATATTCAACTCGGGTTCGGTTATATTAACCACAGGAAAATTCTATTTCTCGCTGTGATCTCTCTGTGTATGTGCACCCACTCAGACGTGCTCCTGTGACACTCTTTCGTTGGTTACTCTCTTCGGACCTCTCTTTGGTTGGTAGGGTCATAGAACTGAATGTTTAATACGGTGAATTCGATACAATATACACCGTAAAACAATGATGTCGGGATTGTTTAATTATTTTGTTGGTTATTTACATACCTTTCTATAATGTAAAGTAGGTATTAAATTACTTTATATTAATAAATGAATACTCGACTTACTGTAATTTTATAAACCCTTATAAGTTTAAATAATTGATACACTCCTTTGTCCTACCACCGTCCTATGTAGTTATTTTGGAAAAAATTTACAAAATTAAACTTTACTAAAATCTGAATGTCTTTTTAACACTAAATAATGTCTCAAAGACGTATTGGAAATAGGTTTAAGGGAATGTCAATTGTAGAACGTATCGGTAACACGTTAATAGTTTTGGTCCTGTAATTATAATCATGTTATTATAGATTAGGTGTCTTAAATGCATTTAAAACAATCAAAATTGTAATTATAGTAAGAAAATACTAAATCCTATATTAGGTCCGGGGGTATTTCGTAATTTCACAGTACAATGGAAACAGAAGAGGTCAGACACCATTAAGGAATTAGAGAGACAGAAATTACTGATTCTGAAAGATTCTCATGACCACACCATATGTCTTATTACTATGAGTTCTACAGGTACACAATTAGGGGTCTTGGACAATCATACAATGGAATGTATCTTTTTCTCTGAAACATCTATACTAATTCTATTCCTAAAACTCCACCCTTATAATAGGACCTAATAGACCTATCCGGGTTACATTATTGTCCCATGAATGTTCTCTTTATGTCCTCTAAGTCTCTCTTTTATAGTGGTCTATAGTAGTCTATACTACTGTCTCCGTTTGAATTCATTCCCTCTGTCATTCTCATTATCACCCTTATTTTTACTCCCTTTCTCTTTAATATACGAAACTTCTAACTCCTTTCCAGGTGTTTGGTTTCTTACGTCCTCCAAAGGTCTTCCTCCCTCCATCCTCCCCCCAAGGTCTACCCCTTGTACACATATGGACACCGCCTAAGTACAACTACATACCGTTTTGGTTATGTTATAACATTTCATTAATTGGAGGAAAAATATAATTTTTTCCTATCCTTTCTCTCTACGTCGTAGCACTTGTTTAAAATAGGAAAACTGTAGGTCTTTATAATTCTATTACTTAAACAAAATTCAATGTTGTCTAATAAAACCCCCCGAGGTTTTAGTAACGTCTACCACTGACGTTGGTTCTTTAATTTTCTGTGAACGAAGAACCCTCTTTTAAATACTGGTTGGATCTATCGTATAATTTTTCGTCTCTGTAATGAAACGACTGTTTCCAGTCAGATCAGTTTCGATATCAAAAAGGTCATCAGTACTTACATACACTCTCAACTTGATATTTCTTTCGACTCACGGTTTCTTGACTACGAAAACTTAACACCACAACCTTTCTGAGAACTCTCAGGGACCCTGACGTTACTCTAGGTTGGTCAGGTAGGATTTCCTTTAGTCAGGACTTATAAGTAACCTTCCTGACTACGACTTCGACTTTGAGGTTATAAAACCGTTGGACTACGCTTCTTGACTGAGTAACCTTTTCTGAGACTACGACCCTTTCTAACTGCCGCCCTCCTCTTCCCCTGTTGTCTCCTACCGTAGTGGCTGAGATACCTGTACTCAAACTCGTTTGAGGCCCTCAGACACTACCTGTCCCTCCGGACCACACGGCGTCAGGTACCCCAGTGTTTCTCAGTCTGTGTTGACTCACTGACTGGACTTGACTTCAGTGTTTAAAACATGATTAAACAATGTTGTTGTTATCCTTTAATTATATTTAAAACTACGGACCTTCATCATACGAAGACATTTTTCTTATGAATTTTTGATACTTTCAGTTTTGAAATGTTTTCCTTAGAGGTATGACCGATGTAGTTTAATGTAAGAGTGGTTGTCATGTTCTCTTAAGATAAAAGAGGTGTGAGAGAGGTTGTATATAACAAACTTCTACGAAACTACTACTGGTACGATTGGACACACTTCACTATGGAGTAACATCAAAACTGAACGTAAAGGGATTATTACTCACTACAACTCGTATAAAACCCCGAAGGGATAACCGGAATCCTTTGGTATTAACTTTTTCTGTGTACACGGGGTTATAAGTAGCATCCTGATAAATGTTATCGATCCCGTACCTTCGTAGGATCTATAGGTAACTGTCTACTTAGCTATTTCTTCAACACCATGTCTCTCCGCCAGGATTCTACCGTCTCCTTATCCCACCCCTCTGGTGAAAGAGGGAGTGTTTAAGTACTTTTCTTGTAAAGTTGCGACTCATTAAAGTGTTTTTTTTGAAGACTTATGACCGTCTCCTGTAATCCGTGGGTCTTTTCGTCTAGTAACAGAAGTTTTTGTCCATCCTTTTTTAAATTTTCTGTTTTTTTCTCTGTTTCCTCCATCCCTCCCTCGAGGCAGGGTCCTTCCTTCAGGGCAGGGTCCTTCCCTTAGAATTCTTCTCTCCAAAGGTTTGTGGTCCTTTGTGAGAGTGACGGCTCAGACACCACTCGGAACCTTCGTGTCTCCCGTTGTATTGTCCTTCATTTTTATTTATTTATTAATTTTGGTTGTCTAATGCTCAGGTTGTCATTGAGGGGGTCGTCTCTTCGTCGCGTCTGCGGACGTAGGCGATGATCGTTTACTCCTGACCCGTCCCTCCACGCCTGACGTCACGAAAAATTCTTAACCCGGCCTTGCGGGACGCGTATTGGTCTCGTTTGATTGAACCTGATCGTTTGGTCTGACACCCTATCGATGGTGCGCTTTTCGAGCTTGTATTATGTGGTGGTCCTGGTGTGTGTCTTGTTTCCTGTCTTGTCTTTATCGGTCGACGTCTGGTAGGGAGAGACCACTGTCCGTCGGTCTCGGTATTCCCGACCTTCCCCCGTTAACGTCGGGTTCTCTTTGTAATGGATGGTTTTACGTTCGTCCGAAGAAACGATTGATTCTGAAGACCCCCAAGACCTGTCAGTAGTAGACGGACTCTTCCCTGCGGTCACCATGTGGGTCTTTTGACTCGTCGTCTCCGTCCTTTCCGTTATTTAGAGTCGCTGACACGAGTGGTTTGTGGACTCGATGAACCTGGACCCTCCGGGTTGACTTAGACACGGAGACTCCCGATGGACTCACGGCTCGGACTCGCCGAATCTGGTCCCTCCACGTACGTCGGATTCCGGCCGGAGTCTGCCAAGGGTCACCTCGTTACATCTCGGACTCGTCACACGCGGCGCTCGTCCCCGTCCGGGTCACCCAGACTCTGTGACGCTCGTGTACGGTCACAATAAACAAACGTCGTAGGGAGGGAGGGGTGTCGCGTTGACTTGTTCACTCGGATTTTTTTCTTTCACAGGTGGTGGCTGGGGGACACAGTCCCGCCTTTAGTCCGTGACTTCTCTGGTCGTTTGTCTTCTTCAATTTGTCTCTCTTGGCGGAACCTTAACTGGGGTGTGACGGGTGTGGTGGTCTCTTTCCCGGTCTATATATAAATGATAAAAATGCTAGTAAGGAAAAAAACAACAACAACTACAACAACACACTAACAAAAAAGAAAAGAAAAAGAAGAAAAAATTGAAAAAATTTTAAAATTCAGGAGATAAAGAGGAAATAAAAATATTGGATAATAATGAAAAGTTTTTTTTCTGGGATAAAAATTTCGTTTACGGTATATATCAGAAAAACACCAACAACAACAACAAAAAATTATTAAGAACACCGAAACAAAAAAGAAGAAGAAGAAGAAAAGAAATTATAACATAAAAACTTTTAGGTTGGAGATGAGATCTAAAAATTAGAAACGAAAAACCATAACAACAGTTAAAACATGTAAATTTTTGGGTTAGAAGTCATGGGTTAAAATGGACTCTCACTCTAATGACCGAACTGGTGAGAGAGGAGGAAACCTGAGAGGAAAAAGAGATGGTCAACCGGAGACAAAGAAAGGAGGGGGAAGAGAAGAGATGGGTTGAGACACTTAGAGACACACAAGGTCTGCCACCTCTTGTGATTCCCTTGACCAATGACCGACCTAGACAGAGAGAGGAAAAGTAAAGGGAGAAAATAGGAGGACCGGTGGAGACAGATGAAGGAGGGAGAGGAGAAGGGACATATTGAGACACTTGTGGAGACTCGTCAGGTCTGACTTCTCACGTGTATTCCTTCACTGATGACTGATCGAACGAGAGAGGAGAAAACTAGGGTGGAGTAGAGTAAGGTCAGTGGAGATTGATGGGGGAGGGAGAAGAGGAGAGGTACATTGAGTCACTTGGAGAGACCCACAGGGAGTAACACCTCTTTGAAAAGTAGAAATTGGATCTACAAAATAGTAGTCACGACATATCTATCTCTTCAGAACTCCGATGACATTTTTATTTTGACTTTTGGTCTTCGTCCTCCGAATTCAGGTTTAGGACTCTTGTAGTCTCTTGAGGACTTAGGACCCTTGTAATTAGCTATCCTCGAGTGGTTTGTGTATGTATAGATGTGACTTTGGTTCGTGGTGGGTTCCCGGTTGTTCAAGGTCTCGTTCCGTATGGTACGTTTAAGAGGTCGTTGTGTCCTTGTGTGAGGACTCGAAGTTATGTGTCCGTCGAGTTTCAGAGGTTTTGGTGACTGTAGAGTATTGGGTAATGACCAGTGAAGTAACGTGAGGTCTTTCTTCTTTAGGTCGAGGTAGGTGGTCTTGAGGTTGTGTTCGGAGGGATTGGTTCTTTGGAACTGTTCGGTGACTATGTTTGGGTGGGTGTCACTCCTTTGAGGTATTATTTCTCTTGAGGTGTTTAAAAGTCTTATATCTTTCCGGTGGGATTTACGTCGTTATATTGGTTCTACTTCTCTGTCTCCTTACGGGTCGTCCATTTCCTTCCCCTCTTTTCGGGTGGTTTGGTTTGTTTTCCCTTCTCTATCCCTTAGATGGACTCTTTCTTAAGGTTTATTACTATCACTTTTACTAGGTTTTAGAACTTTAGTTTTACCTTAGTGTCTATTTAGTTCTTTCCAAATTGTTCCTGGATCTTCTTTATTTTTTCTCAGTTATATATTACTTATTACGTTGTTTACTCTAGTCTTTGTGAGACCTCCGTTTTTTATCATCTTATTGCCTCCGTCTTCTATCCTAATCACTTTATCTTCTATCTTACCATCTTTATTTACTTAGTCTCTCCTTTTTTCTTTTTGTTTAATTTTCTTTACTCCTGTTAGAGTCTCTGGGGGTCCTGTTATACTTTGCGAGGTTGTCAGCTTAATATCCTCAGGGTCTTCTTCTTCTGATTTTCTTTCTGGTACTCTTTTATGAACTCCTCTATTATCAACTTTTGAAGGGATTTTACTCCTTCCTTTATTAGTGGGTTCAGGTTCTTTGGGTCTCTCAGGGTTTATCCTATTTGGGTTCCGCTTTGTGGGGTTCTGTGTATAATTAGTTTAATTGTTTCTAGTTTGTGTTTATTTATGATTTTCATCGTTCCCTTTTTGTTGTTTATTGTGTGTTCCCCTAAGGGTATTCCTATTGACGTCTAGAAAGTTATCTTTGAGAAGTCTGGTCCTTCCTTGCCGTTCTGTATGAATTTCACTACTTTCTTTTACTGGATGTCGGGTCTAATGACATGGACCGTTCCTAGAGTAAGTTTATACTTCCTCTTTATTTTTCGAAATGTCTGTTCGTTTTCGACTCTCTTAAGTCGTGGTGGTTTAGTCGAGAGGTTGTTTACGATTTCCTATAAGAGATCTGTCCTTTGTGTTTTTCCCGTATATTTGGACTTGGGTTTTGTTATTTCATTTACCGTTGCCCTAGTATGAATAGTTATTAATGGAATTTACATTTACCCAACTTACGGGGTTGGTTTTCCGTTTCTGACCGACTTACCTATGTTTTTGTTCTAGGGATATATACGACGGATGTTCTCTGGGTGGAGTTTTGTTCCCTATGTATGTCTGACTTTGACTTCCCGACCTTTTTCTATAAGGTGTGTTTATCTTTGGTTTTCTTTCGTCCTGATCGTTATGAGTATAGACTATTTTATCTGAAATTTTGTTTCCGACACTTTTCTCTGTTTTTTCCGGTGATGTATTACTAGTTTCCTAGTTCGGTTCTTCTTCGATATTGTTAATATTTATATATACGTGGGTTGTATCCTCGTGACGTTATACATTCTGTTTACGATTGTTCATGTTTTCCCCTTTAATTGTTTTTGTGTTATTATCACCCTCTGAAATTATGGGGTGAGTGTGGATACCTGTCTGGTTGATTTGTCTTTTAATTGTTTCTTTGTGTTTGAAATTTTCTATTTTATATGGTCAATCTGGATTAACTATAGATATCCAGTAAAGTGAGGTTTTGTTACTTAAAGTGAAAAAAGAGTTCACGAGTGCCTTTGAAGAGGTCCTATCTAGTGTAGGACCCGGTATTTTGATTGGAACTATTTAAGTTTTTTCAGTTTTAGTAAGGTTCGTAGAAAAAACTGGTATTACGTAATTCTAGTCTAGAGTTAATGTCCTCTTTTTGATAATTTTGAAGGTTGCATACTTCCGACTCGTTGTGCGAAGACTTATTGGTTGTTTAGTGTCTTCTTTAGTTTTTTCTTTAGTTTTATACGTATCTTTGTTTACTTTTACTTTTGTGTTGTTGGGTTTTGGGACACCCTGTGATATTTTCGTCACGATTCTCCTTTCAAGTATCGTTATGTCCGTATGGAGTTCTTTGTTCTTTTTTCAGTTTATTTATTGGATTGAGATGTTGATTTCGTTGATCTTTTCCTTCTTAACCTCTTGGGGTCTCAATCATCTTCCTTTCTTTAGAATTTTTAATCCCGTCTTTATTTACGTTTTCTTTGTTTTCTCTGGTATCGTTTTTAGTTGTTTCGGTTTTCGACCAAGAAACTTTCCTATTTATTTTAACTGTTTGGTAATCGGTCTGAGTAGTTCTTCGTTTCTCTCTTTTTAGTTTAGTTATTTTAATCTTTACTTTTACCTCTCTAGTGTTGTCTGTTGTGTCTTTATGTTTCCTAGTATTCTCTGATGATAGTCGTTTATATACGGTTATTTTACCTGTTACACCTTCTTTACCCGTTTAAGAATCTTTTCATGTTGAAAGGTTTTGACTTGGTCCTTCTTTATCTTTTAGAATTGTCTGGGTAGTGTTCGTGCCTTTAACTTTGACATTAGTCTTTAGAAGGTCGTTTGTTTTCGGGTCCAGGTCTACCGAAGTGTGTGGATAGGATGAGTTTGAGAAGATCTTTTAACGTCTCCTTCCATTTGAAGGTGTGAGTAAGATACTCCGGTGGTGGTGGGATTAAGGTTTTGGACTGTTTCTACAGTATTTTTTTCTTTTGATGTCCGGTTATAGTGACTACTTGTATCTACGTTTTTAGGAGTTGTTTTAAGATCGTTAGTCTTAGGTTGTTGTGTAATTTTTCTAGTATGTGGTACTGGTTCACCCGAAATAGGGTCCCTACGTTCCTAAGAAGTTATAGACGTTTAGTTAGTTACATTAAGTAGTGTAATTGTTTAACTTTTTATTTTCGGTATACTAATAGAGTTATCTACATCTCTTCCGGAAACTGTTTTAAGTTGTAGGTAAATACTATTTTTGAGAGGTCTTTCGTCCTTATCTTCCTTGTATGGAGTTGTATTATTTTCGATATATACTGTTTGGGTGTCGTTTGTAATAGGAGTTACCACTTTTTAACTTTCGTAAAGGGGATTTCAGTCCTTGTTCTGTTCCCACAGGTGAAAGTGGCGATGATAAGTTGTATCAAGACCTTCAAAACCGGTGTCGTTAGTCTCGTCTTTTTCTTTATTTTCCTTAGGTTTAACCTTTTCTTCTTCATTTTGAGAGTGACAAACGTCTACTGTACTAGGAGATGTACCTTTTGGGATTTCTGAGGTGGTCTTTTAATGATCTCGATTAGTTACTTATATCATTTCAACGTCCTATATTTTAGTTGTGTGTCTTTAGGGAACGTAAGGATATGT
>SJYO01038709.1:11268270-11278873 GCA_006410555.1 Capra ibex | reverse complement strand
TTTATCTTGATGGAATACTGGGTCGTTAGGGTGACGACCCGTATGTGTGGTTCCTTTGGTCTTAACTTTCTCTGTGTACATGGGGTTACAAGTAGCGTCGTGACAAATATTATCGGTCCTGTACCTTTGTTGGATCTACAGGTAGTCGTCTACTTACCTATTCTTTCGACACCATGTATATGTGTTACCTCATAATGAGTCGGTAATTTTTCATATGTAAACTTAGTCAAGATTACTCTACCTACTTTCACCTCGACTAATATATCTCACTTCATTCGGTCTTTCTTTTTGTGGTTATGTCATATGATTGTGTATATATACCTTAAATCTTTCTACCATTACTATTGGGACATACGCTCTGTCGTTTTCTCTGTCTCTACATATCTTGCCTGAAAACCTGAGACTCCCTCTCCCTCTCCCACCCTACTACACCCTCTTACCGTAACTTTATACATATGATAGTACATTCCTTGCTTAACGATCAGATACAAGCTATGTCCTATGTCCTACGAACCCCGACCACGTGCCCCTACTAGGTCTCTCTACTATACCCCACCCTCCACACTCCCCCCAAGTCCTAACCCTTGAGTATATGTGGACACCGCCTAAGTACAGTTACATACGGTTTTGGTTATGTCATAACATTTCATTTTATCTCATTTTTATTTTTAATTTTTCTTATTTTTATTTTATTTTAAGAAAGGTATGAATTTTTTTTTAACACCATGTATACGTTACCTTATAATGAATCGATATTTTTCCTTACACAAACTCAGTCAAGATTACTACACCTACTTGGATCTTGATAATATGTCTCACTCCCCATTCTTTCTTTTTTTCAGTATATATATATACAATTATACCTTAGATCTTTCTACTATGACTACTTGGATAAACGTCCGTTGTCTCCTCTGTGTCTGTATTTCTTGTCTGAACACCTGTGTAACCCCCTTCCTCTCCCACCTTGCTTAAATCTCACATCGTGATTTTATATGTGTATTGGCATATATTTTATCTATCGGTCACCCTAAACTACATACTACTTCAAGTTTAGGTCACGAGACACTGTTGGCTCTCCCCACCCTACTTCACCCTCCACCCTCCCTACAAGTTCTCCCTCTCCTATATATATATGGATACCGACTAAGTACAACTACACACCGTCTTTGGTTGTGTTATAACATTTCGTTAACAGGAGGTTAATTTTCATTTTATTTTTGACTTTTTTTACACCTTCAACGAAACATTACCCGTCACTCTTCTACGACCTTCTTAAATCTCCTCGTACAGTCTTTGTCAGAACTAACGAAACTTGTTTGACAATTTTCCACGTTTCATTGTTAAGACGATCACTCCCGAGTCTTCATTCACTCCTGTCATTCTCAGTCTATGTTGACTCGTTGACTCGTGTACAATGTAGTCATATGTAAAAAGAGATGACACGAGGAGTGAATGAAGACTCGGGAGTGATCGTCTTAACAATGAAAACGATCACCAAGTCTCACAGTTTTCTAGTGTCATAAGTCAATATGTCACGTACACACGTACGATTGAAAGAAGTCAGCACAGGTTGAGAAACGTCGAGATACATGGTATTGGGTGGTCCGGGGTGAGAGGTACCCTAAGAGGTACGTTCTTATGACCTCAACCAACGACACGGGAGGAGGTCCCCCAGACCCCCCGAGAAATTTCTCTACTCCATACACTGACAGTTGACCACGAACGGTTCTCGTAAACGGTAGACGGAGACTCTTCTGACTTAGGACACGACAACTTCGACAAGTGGAAGGTGTGTGGGACTTCCTTCAAGTCCGACTTATTGTCCTTACCCGTGAAACACAAGGTCCTTTTGACCACCTTGACCAAAAATCTGTCAATCTATATAAGTCCTTGACTCAAATACTTGGGTTAGGAACGTAGAGGAGTATTGATCTTTTTGTGATGTAGGAAAGTACTACTGTAATTGAGGAACACTGATCGTCTTTTGGAAAACACTCTTTTTCCGAACTAACGTACTTGAGGGGGAAGTGGTTTTAGTGTATATAACTGGAGGGAGGTGGATGGAGAAACCTCGTCAAAGAGTCTCAATAGACTCCACGACAGAGAGTCCGACGTCACGAGTAAAACGGAGTCTATTTTGAATTAAGTGTTGAGACTATCTCACTTAGAAAAAAATTTCAACTGTACTGAGTACCTAGGGAAGTCGATAAAGTCATCTTTGGTATTAGTCTCTCCCCTACCCGTCGATTCCGTTAATAAATTCTTACTGAACACCTCCTAGGAGAACGGTTTAACTTACTTAGAGTTACTATATGACCCCCTGGGTGTTTTACGACTCCTACAATATGGTTATATTTGTGACGGTCGAATGGATTTTCCCTGTCTCTATTCCACTTTATTTTTCTTCAGAGAGTCTAGGGGTATTAAGATGTTCGTTCTTTGTCCGACTATTCTAATGAGTCAAAGTTTGTGTGTCGGTGAATGTTTTATCCTTTCTACTGATTCTCCCACCTCGATGTTCGACTTTCCTAACTCGGTGTAAGTGTCTCCCAATAAGGTCCAGAACTCTAGATTTCCCTAAACGGGTGATCTGGAGTTCTAATGAACTATAACCACTGAGTAGAAAAAGAGAAGGTAGAAGAGGGAAAACCTTACCCTTATAGAAATTAACAATAGGATATGGATAGGATAATGACATAAAGCCCTCGTTTAGGTAACAAAAAATCTAAGTGTCCACTTATCTCTCATTCCTTAAAATGGGATGTCACTTAGTGTCGGTCTTTGAATAGAATGGGTCGAACCTACTAAGTCTACTACTATAAACCCTGAAAACTCGTCTAATATTAATCCACTCTAAAACCTGAACTTAACTACGATATCAGTCAATTTAGAAAAGCCCTCCAACTTTATTCTAACTACATTTAAAAAACTCCGGTCTCTCACTTGACACCGTCTGTCTTATTACTGGGATTTTTACAGGTGTAGAATCATGGGGGTTTGGATATTTGTACAATTTAATGTACCGTTCTATGTATGTTAAACAGTCAATAAAATATCCTAAGTGAGTTGAACCCAAAAAGACTACGGAAGAGTGCTTATATAAATCCAATTTGTAAAACCTCTTCTTCACTACGACTTGGGGAGAGTCACTTAGTATGATTATAATATTCTACAACGATATAGAATAATGACCACTACGGTCATTTCTATAATAGATGACATTTCTGTAATAAAAAGGGGAATAGTAATTATCTATAGGACTTCACTCTATAAACTCCAATACGTATGTAGGACTAAGAACGGTGTAAAAGTGGACGATAAAAATCAGAAACAACTACTAAGTGTGGGTGTTTACTGACGACGTATATAACATCATTAAAAGGTGAAACGAGTATAGAACAAAATTTACTATCAAATAACATTCTCGTTCGGTAAGAAAGAGGTAACACACACACGTAAACAATCAAATAAAATAAGGTACCCGATATCAGGTCCTTATAGGAACAGAACAACAAGTTTATAAGGGTGAAACTGGTGACCCTGGTCAAGGTACAACCGAGGGTACAAGAAAATAGTATAAAGACATTTAAAAAAATCGTGAAGGAATGAAAAACCGTGGTATTCTATAAGGTCAGAGTATAAAAAGGTACAGGGTAGGGACCTTTGTTGATAAAAAGGTTCTTCGGGTTCTATAATATGTCCTCTTATAATAAATTTTTGGTTCCGGACACAAGATTCACTCAAGTAACGATGATCTCACCGTAACGAAGATCCATAAGATACTTATATGTTTATGAATGGATATAAATGATTACATAGATAGACATATAAACATTTTGTATTCAAAATTTTTGTAACTGACGAAGGTAAGATTAAGTTATGATGTCACTATTTAAATCGTAAAAAGAAACGAGTAAACTTTACAAGAAGAAGTTATCGTTCTTTAGATCAAAAGTAATAAGTATTATATAAATGAATAAATAAATTTGGGTGTTACATTCATATAATCAAAGTCTCAACGATTGGGTATAGGGACACTCGATATATAAATGGTTTGTCCCGTCACAAACATATTTCAAGTAAAAGTAGGAATCAGGATTTTATATATTATCTTTATGACGAAAGGTTTTAATTAAACCGATCAAGTAGGGTAGGAAAAGACATACCGATACAAGGATTAAACATTATATTAATCCAACTAAACAATGTGAAATACGAAGTGAAACCCAGGAAGGTTGACATTCCTACTAAAAAAAAATAAATCAAACTCATGTTCTTTGTTATGATACTCAGATATTTAGTCTGGATACCTTTTTTTTTTTTTTTCGGTTGTAGGTAACCTAGTAGTTTTTTCGTTGTCTCAAGGTCTTTTGGTAGATGAAGACGAATAACTGATGTGGTTTCGGAAACTGACACACCTAGTGTTGTTTGACACCTTGTAAGAATTTCTCTACCCTTATGGTCTTGTGGACTGGACGGAGAACTCTTTGGACATACTTCCAGTCCTTTGTTGTCAATCTTGACCTGTACCTTGTTGTCTGACCAAGGTTTCTCCTTTTCCTCATGCAGGTACGAATAAATTGAATATACGTCTCATGTAGTACTCTTTACGACCCGACCTCCTTCGTGTCTGACCTTAGTTCTAACGACCCTCTTTGTAGTTATTGGAGTCTATACGTCTACTGTGGTGGGAATACCGTATTTCACGTCTTGATTTCTCGGAGAACTACTTTGACTTTCTCCTCTCACTTTTTCAACCGAATTTTGAGTTGTAAGTCTTTCGATTCTAGTACCGTAGACCAGGGTATTAAAATAAGGTTTATCTACCCCCTTGTTACCTTTGTCACTGTCTGAAATAAAACTCCCCGAGGTTTTAGTAACGTCTACTACTGACGTCGGTACTTTAAATTTCTGTAAACGAGGAACCTTCTTTTCAATACTGGTCGGATTTGTCGTATAATTTTTCGTCTCTGTAGTGAAACGGTTGTTTCCAGGTATATCAGTTTCGGTACCAAAAAGGTCATCAGTACATACCTACACTCTCAACCTGATATTTCTTTCGACTCGTGGCTTCTTTACCACGAAAACTTAACACCACAACCTCTTCTGAGAACTCTCAGGGACCCTGACGTTCCTCTAGGTTGGTCAGGTAGGATTTCCTTTAGTCAGGATTTATAAGTAACCTTCCTGACTACGACTTCGACTTTGAGGTTATGAAACTGGTGGACTA
This sequence comes from Capra ibex, assembly GCA_006410555.1. Classification (NCBI taxonomy): domain Eukaryota; kingdom Metazoa; phylum Chordata; class Mammalia; order Artiodactyla; family Bovidae; genus Capra; species Capra ibex. The sequence goes on along the minus strand of SJYO01038709.1, from coordinate 11,273,643 downwards.
CACTTCTTGACTTAGTGACCTTTTCTGGGACTACGACCCTTTCTAACTTCCACCCTCCTCTTCCCCTGTTGTCTCCTACACTAACAACCTACCGTAGTGGCTGAAATACCTGTACTCAAACTCATTCGAGGTCCTCAACCACTACCTATCCCTTCGGACCGTACGACGTCAGGTACCCCAACGTTTCTCAGCCTGTGTTGACTCACTGACTTGACTGACTACGTTTTTTTACATGTTAGTTTCTCAACGAGGAGAGAGTAATAACGACATGATGACAATAATAGGGTAACAATGGTGGGGTATGGACGACTTGGGTACACACACACACACACACACACACTCAGACACTCAACAAATCAGCACAGACTGAGAAACGTTGGGGTGTCTGACGTCGGGTGGTCCGGGGAGACAGGTACCCTAAGAGGTTTGTTCTTGTGACCTCACCCAACGGTAAAGGTAGAGGCCGACTTGTGGATATCCATTGGTTAAGTAATCCAAGACCAAATGGACAGGACATTTAGGGAAAGTGTTATTTGCTTAGGTAAATATAAAAGAATATAGGGAAGGAAGGAAGGAAGGTATTCCCATAGTATAATATCTGTGTAAAGACGTGAGGCGACAAAACTCATATATTATCTTTCGTAAGGTATACTCCAAAAGTAAATTTAAAAAAATTTATATGAAATAATTTTAGTTTTTTACATTTAAGCTCAACCAAATATAAAAGATTTAAAAATAAAACTTTATTTTATCTAAGTGTCCTTCAACGTTTCTATCATGTCTCTCCAACGTGTAAGACGAGTGAGTCAAAGGGGGTTTTCCCCTGTAGAATGTATTGATATGATGTTACCGATTTGATCCTTTTATTGTAATCGTGTTACACATATTTATCACGAGATGGTAAAATAGTGTACACATCCAAGTACATGGGTGGTGGTCTCAGTTCTGTGGTAAGGTAATAAAGTTTATAGAGAGAGTACGATAGGGAAATATCAGTATGGGTGGTGGGAGGTTGGGATGGTAGTGGATTTGTGACCGTTGGTAGTTAGACAAAAAGTAGAGATCTTAAAAAAGGAAAACTCTCACGACTCACCTTAATACGTCATACACAGAGAAACTCTATCCAAAAAAGTGAGTCATATTATGGGGACTCAAGGTAGTTTGAACAACACACGTACTTTTTAAGTGCTAAAAAAAAATGATGACTTATCATAAGATCTTATACTTAATGACATTAAACAATTAGTAAATAGGTAACTTCCTGTTAGACCTAATATAGGTCAAAAACCAATAATGTTCATTTTTATGATACATATGTAGACATCTTCAAAACACACTTGTTCAAGAGCAAAGTAACTTAATTTACGGGACCTCCTATTTTACTACCCAACATGTCGTTCATGAAAAAAAAAAAAAAGTTTCTTTGAATTCTTGAAAAGGTCTTAGTTAAACAAGAGTGGTCTTCATATTCTCTCGAGGTCAAAGACATATGGGACCAGTATAATGACCAACATAACTACGAAAAACTTAACACCACAACCTTTTCTGAGAACTCTCAGGGAACCTGACGTTCCTCTAGGTTGGTCAGGTAAGATTTCCTCTAGTCAGGACCCACAAGAAACCTTCCTTACTACGATTTCGACTTTGAGGTCATGAAACCGATGGAGTACACTTCTCAACTGAGTAACCTTTTCCGAGACTACGACCCTCCCTAACCCCCGTCCTCCTTTTCCCCTGCTACCTCCTACTCTACCGACCTACCGTAGTGACTGAGCTACCTACACCCAAACTCACTTGAGGCCCTCAACCACTACCTGTCCCTCCGGACCATACGACGTTAAGTGCCCCAGTGTTTCTCAACCTGTGCTAACTCACTGACTTGACTTGACTTGACTTACCGATCACTAGAACTTGTAGAAAACTACACAAATAAACTGTATGTAAATAGAAAAAGTGTAGAAAACGAGTAAAATCTTAACCTAACAGATTAAAAAAAAGATGGTAACTTTAAACTCTCAAAAAAACATATAAAATCAAAACGAATCAACGAGTAAGTACAGACTGAGAAACACTGGGGTACCTGACATCGGGTGGTCCGAGGAGACAGGTACCTCTCAGAGGTCCGTTCTTATGAGTTCGCCCAACGGTACGAGAGGAGGTCCTCTAAAAGGACTGGGTCCTTATCTTGGTCCCAGAGGATGTAAGGTCCGTCTAAGACATAGTCGACTCGATTATAAGATCAATACTCAGGAAATAGTCTGTGTACCAAACATTTATAAAAGAGATACAGACATCTAACCAAAAAATAGAAATATTAAATGTCTCGTTTATTAAAATAAAACTACTTCAAGTTAAATAATTGCATAAAGAAACACGAAAACACATTTGTGTTTTTAGACGAGTTATTTTGAGAAGTTATCCAGGTATATAAAGGAGAATATAATAGAAGATTTTCAACATATGAAAACGTAAAAATACATACGACTAAAATTCAATTAAAAAGGTATTCTACACTCAAAATCCAGTTACAAGTGAAAACAACGGATATCTATACTTAACGAGGTAGAACAAGTCTCCAATTTCGTAGACGGACGTTACACCCTCTGGACCCAAGCTAGGGACCCAGTCCTTCTAGGGGACCTCTTCCTTTACCGTTGGGTGAGGTCATAAGAACGGACCTCTTAGGGTACCTACCTCCTCGGACCGCCCGATGTCAGGTGCCCAGCGTTTCTCAGCCTGAGCTGACTCACTGAAGTGAAAGTGAAAGTGGTAGAAAATAACTTCTAATAGGAAGGAGGAAGATGTACGAAAACATTGAGACAGTTTTTGTTAAACCGGCATGAAATACTCCGACAAACGAAAAAACCGTAAAGAAAAAGAACCCCTACCAGAACTAAGGGTAGAGGACATTTTACAGTGCTTGTAGACAGGTATCAAGTAGTCCGTAAGACAGATAGTCTAAATCAGATCATCTGTTAATATAGGTGATGACGCCCTTCCTTAGGGAATCTTCTTTACCTAATCGGTAGTATCAGTTGTTTTCTCAGACTTTACGTCATGAACCTACGTTAGAGTTTTTACTATCTTACCAGAGACGAGCAAACGTTCCGTTTGGTAAGTTATAGTGCTATTAGGTTCAGATACGGGACTGGTCATTGTGACTTCTTCGACTTCAACTTGCCAAAATACTTCTGGATGTTCTGGAAAGTCTTGATTGTGGGTTTTTTCCCCTGACCTTACGTTTTCATCCTACAGTTCTCTATGGACCTCATTGTCCGTTTATACCGGAACCTCATGTCTTACTTCGTCACGTTTCCAATTATCTCAAAACGGTTCTCTTACGTGACCAGTATCGTTTGTGGGAGAAGGTTGTTGTGTTCTCTTCTGAGATATGTACCTGTAGTGGTCTACCAGTTGTGGTTTCAGTCTAACTAATATAATAAACGTCGGTTTCTACCTCTTCGAGATATGGCAGTCGTTTTAGTTCTGGTCCTCGACTGACGCCGAGTCAAGTACTTGACGAATAACGGTTCAAGTCTGAATTTTAACTTCTTTCACCCCTTTTGATGATCTGGTAAGTCCATACTGGATTTAGTTTGGGGAATACTATTATATCACCTTCACTCTTTATCTAAATTCCCTGATCTAGTTTATCTGTCTCACGGACTACTTAATACCTCCCTCCAAGTACTGTAACATGTCCTCTATCCCTAGCTCTGGTAGGGGTTCTTTTTCTTTACGTTTTCTCGTTTTACCGACAGACTCCCCCGACATGTTTATCGACACTTTTCTTTTCTTAACTTTTCGTTTCCTCTTTTCCTTTCTATATGGGTAAACTTGTGTCTCAAGGTTTCTTATCGTTCCTCTCTATTCTTTCGGAAGGAGTTACTAGTTACGTTTCTTTATCTCCTTTTGTTGTCTTACCCTTTTTGATCTCTAGAGAAGTTCTTTTAATCTCTATGGTTCCCTTGTAAAGCACGTTCCTACCCGAGCTATTTCCTGTCTTTACCAGACCTGGATTGTCTTCGTCTTATATAATTCTTCTCCACCGTTCTTATGTGTCTTCTTGACATGTTTTTTCTAGAAGTACTGGGTCTATTAGTGCTACCACATTGGTGAGTGGATCTCGGTCTGTAGGACCTTACACTTCAGTTCACCCGGAATCCTTCGTAGTGATACTTGTTTCGATTACCTCCACTACCTTAAGGTCAACTCGATAAAGTTTAGGACTTTCTACTACGACACTTTCACGACGTGAGTTAAACGGTCGTTTAAACCTTTTGAGTCGTCACCGGTGTCCTGACCTTCTCCAGTCAAAAGTAAGGTTAGGGTTTATTTCCATTACGGTTTCTTACGAGTTTGATGGTGTGTTAACGTGAGTAGAGTGTACGATCATTTCATTACGAGTTTTAAGAGGTTCGGTCCGAAGTCGTTATACACTTGGCACTTGAAGGTCTACAAGTTCGACCAAAATCTTTTCAGTCTCCTTGGTCTCTAGTTTAACGGTTGTAGGCAACCTAGTAACTTTTTCGTTCTCAAGGTCTTTTTGTAGGTAAAGACGAAATAACCGATACGATTTCCAAAACTAACACACCTAGTGTTATTTGACACCTTTTCAGTTCTCTACCCTTATGGTCTGGTGGACTGGACGGAGAACTCTTTGGACATACGTCCAGTCCTTCGTTGTCAATCTTGACCTGTACCTTGTTGTCTGACCAAGGTTTATCCTTTTTCCTCATATAGTTTCGACATATAACAGCGGGACGAATAAATTGAGTATACGTCTCATGTAGTACTCTTTGCTACCCGACCTCCTTCGTGTTCGACCTTAGTTCTAACGACCCTCTATATAGTTATTGGAGTCTATACGTCTACTATGGTAAGAATAACGTCTTTCACTTCTTGATTTCTCGGAGAACTACTTTCACTTTCGCCTCTCACTTCTTCAACCGAATATCGAGTTGTAAGTCTTTTGCTTCTAGTACCGTAGACCAGGGTAGTGGAGTACCGTTTATCTACCCCTTTGTCACAGTCTGAAATAAAAAACCCCGAGGTTTTAGTGGCGTCTACCACTGACGTCGGTACTTTAATTTTCTGCGAATGAGGAACCTTCTTTTCAATACTGGTTAGATCTATCGTATAATTTTTCGTCTCTGTAATGAAACAGTTGTTTCCAGGCAGATCAGTTTCGATACCAAAAAGGTCATAAGTACATACCTACACTCTCAACCTCATATTTTTTACGACTCGTGTCTTCTTCACTACGAAAACTTAACACCACAACCTCTTCTGAGAACTCTCAGGGAACCTGACGTTCCTCTAGGTTGGTCAGGCAAGATTTCCTTTAGTCAGGACCCACAAGTAACCTTCCTG
>SJYO01038709.1:10993329-11266949 GCA_006410555.1 Capra ibex | reverse complement strand
GACCAACTGAGACCCTTACCACCGTGCTGGGACCTCAAGGAGAGCGGAAAGGACACCTCTCGCGGAGGAGAACTCTACGCTGCCCTTGCGGCCCTTAAGAAAGGGCTGGTGCGTCCCTTTCCTAGGGAGGAGAGCTCAATCCTCTGCCTTTGCCCCGAGGAGACCTACACTGGCCCTGAGAGCACGAAGGAGAGTTTACCTCTGCCCATACAGCCCCTTGAAGAACTCAACGTCATTCCCACACTTCCTGGGAAACTTTCAAGGTTTACATTCTACACTAATCGGTGGTCTGCGGAGTCACCTTTACCCGGAGTAGAGTTTACCTCCTCTCTTGGAGGACCTAAAAGAGCTCAACGCCGTCCACGAGAGCTGAATACTGACCCTGTAGTCCCTGGGCGAGACGACCGGAGTCCTTTCCGGTCAGGTACACGCTCAACGAACCCACGGAGAGCCATAAGGAGAGGGCAGCTACGGCCGCGGATTTTGGAACACACATCAGCCACGGCCTTGTACTCCTAAGGAGAGGTCACGACTGTACCTAGAACACCATGAAGACCTCAGAGGGGTCCCCTCAGTCAGGAGCAGAGCTCACCCCCGTACCTACACGCGAAAGGAGGGCTCGACATCGTCGTCACAGTGCGAAGGGAAACGCACCTAGTTTCCTAGACACAGAAAGGGAGCTCCGAAAGGGTGCACCGAAAGGGTGTCCCGACAGGGTGCACGGTGGCACCACACTCAGCAAGAAGCCGAACTTTCAGCTGCGTCACGACCCTTTTGTCCAAAGGGACCTTACCTGACTCTGTAGACCCCCTGAGACCCTTACCAGCGTACTGGGACCTCAAGGAGAGCGGAAAGGACACCTCTCGCGGACGAGAATTCTACGCTGCCCTTGCGGCCCTTAAGAAAGGGCTCGTGCGTCCCTTTCCTAGGGAGGAGAGCTCGATCCTTTGCCTTTGCCCCGAGGAGACCTACACCCGCCCTGAGAGCACGAAGGAGAGCTCACCTCTGCCCATACAACCCCTAGAAGAACTCAACGTCGTTCCCACACTTCCAGGGAAACCTACAAGGTCTCCAATCCACACTAATCGGAACTCTGCGGAGTCGCCTTTACCTTGAGTAGAGCGGTACTCCCCTCTTGGAGGACCTACAAGAGGTCAACACCATCCACGAGAGCTGAATGCTTCCCCTGGAGTCCCTGGGCGAGACCACCGGAGTCCTTTCCGGTCAGGGGTACGCTCAACGAGTCCCCGGAGAGCCCTAAGGATAGGGCAGCTACGGCCCCGGATTCTTAAACACAGCTCGGCCAAGACCTTGGACTCTTAAGGAGAGGTCACGACTGTACCTAGACCCCCATGAAGACCTCAGAGGGGTCCCCTCAGTCAGGAGCAGAACTCTCCCCCGTACGTGTACGCGATAGGAGGGCTCGTCATCGTCGTCACAGAGCGAAGGGAAGCGCACCTAGTTCCCTAGTCCCCGAAAGGGTACTCCGAAAAGGTGTCCCGACAGGGTGCACGGTGGCACCACACTAGCTAGGAGCCGAACTTTAAGCTCGGTCACGTCCCTTTTGTCCAAAGGGACCTTAACTGCCTCTGTAGACCCCCTGAGACCCTTACCACCGTGCTGGGTCCTCAAGGAGAGCGGAAAGGACACCTCTCACGGAGGAGAACTCTACGCTGCCCTTGCGGCCCTTAAGAAAGGGCTGGTGCGTCCCTTTCCTAGAGAGGAGNATATATATATATATATATATTTCTTTACTTTTGGAAGTGATATAACTCAAAAGATGAGGAATACAGAAAGACAAATTTAAAAGAATTTGAAGAAAATAGTCGTAAGATATTAAAAGTCGTATATTTAGGATATTTACAAAAGAATCTGTATATGGATTCGTAAAGTCAACAAAACTCTCTAATATTTACCGTGACAAAAAATTAAAGTAAAAAGTGTAAAAGTAACGATCATATTTTTAAGTTAACTAAAAACGTACAACCGGAACATAGGACATTGGAACTATTTAAGGGAATGATAAAGACCTTCCAAAAAAAAAAAAAATTACAGGAGGAATCTTAAAAGATACATCTGTTAGTGCAGTAACCGTCCATCCCTGAATATAAAGGAGCATAGGTTTGATACAAAATAAAGGAAAGGAAAAAAAGTAAAAATGAAAGATTTCAATAAAGTAAAAAATTTAACTTAATATCAACTAAATACAACACGATTAAAGTCCATATGGTGTTTGACTAAGTTAAAGTATACACACACACACACACACACACACACATATGTATATATGTATGTATATGTGAGTTTTATAACTTATATCAAGAGACACGATATTACACGTATACAATTAGAGTTTAAGGATTAAATAGGGAGAGGGTGGGAAATGGGATTTAAGGTAAGGATATTCCTTATCGTCACTGTTCTCGTTTGTAAGAGTACAATAAGAGTTAGAATATACTTTTCATAAGTTGTTTAGTGGTAATTCATACTACAATCGATGTCCCAAAAGAAATTCTACAAGAAATGGTTCGACTCCACTAATAAAGGATAAGGATCAAACAACTCCTAAAACACACACACACACACACACACACACAAATGTTTACACACCATTAAAAAAGTTCATGTATAAGACGTATTTAAATACATTGATTGTACAAAAACACTAAAACGAAGAAGTCGGACAATTATATATTTTACTAAGTAAAATTTTAGTTGACTTGGTGGAACGTAAGGACCTTACTTGAGGTAAAATAGTACCACATATCAAAACCAAAAAATCAAAAATACTTAAGATAGAAGTATGATAATTACTATAAACGTGAATATAAATACTCCCTATAATAATCAGATATTAAAAGATATTGAAAGAAAAGAGATATAGTAAAAATAAAGACCAAAACTACAGTCTGTTTATGACGGAAATATGTTACTAAACCCTTCATAAAAGAGGATAAGACGAAAGGTCCTCTATAAAACGTATTAAATACGATTAAAAATAAATTTAAAAACCATATTAAGAGGTCATTTTGTTAGGTCCGGATTATTAAAGAAAAAGTCTATAATAAATTTATACTTAAGTTATACGAATCATCAAAATCCCGATAAGTTTATAAGATAAAGTATAACTCACTCAACATCATGAAAAATGAAAAATTCCTTGAGTAGGTATAGTAGATTCAATGGTTTCAATACACATATCTTGACAAGTATAATAAGAAAATAATAGGAAAGGTCTAAGTGTGCTAGTCATACTATGGAAGGTGAAACAAGGACTGTAACCATCAGACACAAGTGAGTGAAGGAAACGAAGAAGACAAGACGAAGTAATCGGAAGATTTTTTAATAATTAAAATAACTAAAAATCTATAACAAAGAGAATATTGGTTGAGTAAGTAACTAAAAAGACATAACAAAGAAACAAAAGTTGAGGTCCCTAAAAATTTTGAACATAGAAGTAATTAATATAAATAAAGGAAGAAAGATGATACAACGAGAATAAAAAGATTCAAAGACTTCACTGTAAAACCAAATAACTAAAACTGAAAAGGAGAAAAGATTCCATTCGTAAGTTAGGATACTCATACGGAGAGTTGTTTGCTAAATCAACAAAAGGTATTTAACTCTATATAAATATGACAGTAAGTCAAGTCACAATAAGAATAAAGAGAACTTTGCAGGAATAAATGAGTACGTAATAACTTCTCACACAAATTATAAATTCACAAACCTCTTAGAAGTGTAAAACGAAGAAAAAAAGATCGAAATACTCAATATTAACTGTATATTGTAACACCTTCGAATTCCATATGTCAGACAACTAGACTATGTGATATACAATGTTTACTAATGGGGGTATCGTAATGGTAAAGAAAAACACCAATCTTGTATATTCTAGATGACAGAACCGTTGAAAGGTCATATATTATTTCATAATGACTGGTGTTAGTGGTACGACATGTAATCTAGGGGTCTTGAATAATGAGAACATTGACCTTCGAACATGAGGAACTGTCATAAAAGGGTAAAGGGAATGGAGGGTCAAGGACCATTAGTGGTGAGATAAAGAGACTCAAACCAAAAAAATCTAAGGTGTTTATTAACTATAGTTTACCGTAAACAAAAAGAGACAGAATAATTAAAGTAAATTGTATTACAGGACTTCCCAGTGGGTCAATAACGTTTCGTCGTCTTAAAGAAAGAAAAAGTACAGATATATACAATATAAATTAGAGTGTTGTAGAAAAAAGTGAGTATGATAAATATTAGAGTATTAGAGTGTTTAAGAAGTAAGTAGACACTACCTGTGAAGATAACAAAGATATAGAACGATAGCAATTAATACGACACTTGTACACCCACACCTATAGGGAATTTTTAGTCAAAGACAAAGGAAACCTATATTTGGGTCCTCACTCTAACGACCTAGCATACCATCAAAATAAAAATTAAAAACTCCTTAGTGGTATGATAAAAGGTATCACCGACATGGTTCAAATGTGAGGGTGATTGTCACGAGCACAAGGGGAAAAGAGATATGGGAACCATTGTGAACAAGTCAGTCAGTCAAGTCAACGAGTCAACACAGACTGAGACTTTGGGGTACCAGACGTCGTGGGGTCCGAAGGGACAGGTAGTGGTTGAGGACCTCGAACGAGTTTGAGTACAGGTAACTCAGTCACTACGGTAGGTTGGTAGAGTAGAAAAAAACGGGGGAAGAGAAGGACGGAAGTCAGAAAGCGTCGTAGTCCCGATTGTGGACAATAGAGAACGGAAAAACTATTATCAGTAAGATTGACCACCCTTCACTATAGAGTGACACCAAAACTAAACGTAAAGTGGTTAATCACTGCGACTTATAGAAAAGTATATGGACAACAAGTGAACATACATAAGAAACCTTTTGACAGATAAGTCAAGGAAACGGGTGAAAAGTTATCCCAAAAAAAAAAAAATTATTACTCAATATACTCAAAAAAATATATAAAACCAATAATTCGGGAATGGGTTATATACTAAACGTTTGTTAGTAAGGATAAGGAATATAACGGAAAAGTAAAGTAACAGACAAAGACAAATAAAAAAGAAAACGACACGTCTTCAAAAAATCAAACTACATCAAGGTAAATAAACAAAGAAGAAAACAATGAATACGAAATGTCCTTTATTGATGTTTTAGTTACAGTTTCTTGTAAAAGGAATACAAAAGAAGAGTCTATAGATGTCAAAGTCTAGAATACAAATTCATAAATCAAGTAAAACTCATTTCAAATTCTACCCCAAGGTTAAAGTGAGAATACGTACACCATTAGATCAAAAGGGTTGTGATAAATACCTTTTTTGATAGGATAGGGGTTACTCATAAGAAAGTCTATGATCAATTGACATATATGTCTTCCCATAGAGACCCGAGAACTAACTCAAGGTAAACGGATACACAGATCAAGATACAGTTATGGTATCTCAAAACAAATGATATCAAACAAATTTATCATATCAAACTTTAGTTAATCGTACCACGGAGGTCGAAACGAGAAGAAAGAGCCCTAACTTTTACCTAGGTCGTTAAGGTGAGAACCTATATATAGGTTGTTTTTGTTTCTTGTGATTAAACTTTTCTATATGTATGGGGTTGTAAGTATCGTCGTAATAAATGTTATCGGTTCTATATCTTTGTTGTATTCACAGGTAGTTCTCTACTTATCTATTTACACTATATATATATATACATGTATGTGTTACCTTATGATTAGTCGGTATTTTTCTTATTTTAAAACGGTAAACGTCGTTGTGTTTACCTGAACCTCCCATAATACAAACCTCGTTTTATTCAGTCTGTTTCTTTCTGTTTATGACATACTACAGTGAAATACACTTTAGATTTTTTATTTGTTCGATCACATATATTGTGTTTTTTCTTCGTTTGAGTGTCTATGTCTCTTGTTTAATCACCATTGGTCACCCTCTTTCTTCGTCCCTCCCATTCCCCTAATTCTCCATGTTTGATAATACATATTTTATTTAATGTTCGTATATAACAAGACGTGTCCCTTAATCGGTTATAAAATGGTATTGTTATTTACCTCGTATTGATAATTTTAACACTTGGGGATATATTATGTAGACATTCAATATGTCATGACATGTAGTTGATATGAAGTTACTTTTAATTTGTATTTTTATTCATTTTTTTTTTTTTTTCCTTCAACTTTGTCGGATAACGACTATACCTGTTTCAAAATCACCGAATCTATCTTCTAGTTCGGTCGGTGTTGTGAGGGAAGTCGGTTTCGGATTAGGTTTCGTTCTATGATTGAGTAGTTAAGACACTTACATTCTCTCCACTCTTTTAATGTATTCAGACTTCGATGGTCTCCAACCAAACACTCCAAATTCCTTTCTTTGACAGAGGTATTGTATTTTCCCATGTCACTTTTTCTTTCACGACTACATCTTCGACGTCGTTAAATAAGTCTTCTAGATAGCTTCTATTACTTTCACCAATGTGATTTGTTGTCTAAAAGTTATATTGGTTCTGTCAAAAAATAACCTTCTTACGGTAGATCTTAAAAGTGTCGATCTCTCCTCTTCAGTCACGGACCGAAACTTCGGAGTTTTATATTCGACCAAGAGAACAATACCCACTTACGTCTACCACTGAAATTCAACTTCAGTCACAAGTAAATGGTAAGACTTTTAGGATCCCGAGAATTCTTAATACGATTTAGATAAGACGAACCTGAAAAGTTTACGTTGTTGTTTAGGACCTACTGTCGTGTCGACAAATGTTGTATCAAATGACTTATAAAATTCGGATGACAATTTTGGATGACGAGTCTTTTTTTCGAAGGAGAGTTTTACAATGACGAGTAGTTGTCACGTGGATCAGTGGGATCTCGAGACTACCTCTTACATGTTACTGTATTTACAAAAGTACGAACGATTATGTTGTAAGTAACACGACGGGTACCTAATTTCTCATTAAAGTTGAAAATCAGAGTACTAAATTGTTTTTGTGAAATACTCCAATATTGACTGTATCTATCACTAATGAGACTACCTAGGTGTGTTTCATTTACTTTTGTAAGACCTTTCTTAAGTAGTGAGATCTACGGTAATTCTTGTAAACACTAAGTACTCTTTTCCAGTTTTATAGTTATAATTGTCGTCAAACTTTCTTCAACTAAGGTTGGGAGTACCTATTGAGACTCCCCAAGTTGTGAAGTCACCTCCTCCTTGACGTCTACACTATCTTTATTGTTCCATTGATTTTAATCTTCACCTCGGTCTTCTACACTGACCTAACGATGTTATAGTACTACTTTGACATTACTTACTACTCAATGAAGAATACCTACTCGTTTCTTTCATTGAAGACTTCTCCCTTAGATGAGAACCACTTCTAAGATACTTCTAACAACTTTACTGTTTTTCCTAAATCTTATAATGTTTATTCGAATCAACTACTTCGTCACCGACCAAAACTCTTCTAACTAAGGTCGAAACTTTCTTCAAGATGACACCCATTTCACGATAGTTTGTCGTGAAGTACGACGTTTCTTTAGTAAGTACTTTCCTTGTTGACTACACTGTTTGTGGTAACAACGGAATACAATTCTTTAACGGTGTCGGTGAGCTTGGAAGTCACTGGTTGTGGGACGGTAGTGGTGCCTCCGTTCTAGAAGGTGGTCGTTTTTCTAATGTTGAAGGACTTCCGAGTCTACTACCAATCGTAAAAATTCGTTATTTATTAAACATTTAACATTTCATTTTTTATTTTTTTATTTAATTTTTTTTATTTCACACGTACAACAAAAAGTCTGTATTACAATAGGGTGTGTATTACCTGACGTGATATGATATTTGTATTGTATACGTAACCCTTTCTTTTTCAAACACACTGAGTGAGATAATGTTATAAGTGAAGTAATGTCACCAAACCTTGACTTGGTTGTTATGTACGTTCGATACATATACATACAAACAATCAAGGTAAACCGGATTTCATACCAAGTTCAAGTTGTAAAGGAACAAATAAAAGACGTACCTACTATATAGGTAACAACTTTCCCTCCATAATTTCAGGAAATGACAACATAAAAACAGATACGGAGTGAAGTCTAAAGAATCACAAACGAATTTTATAAATCCACGAGGTTAAAAATTTTTTCTATAAATCCATGAGGTTAGAACCCATGTTTAAATAAGTATTAACAATATATAAGAACTACTTAACTAGAATAATAATATATTGCTGGTAGAAACAGAAAACAATGGTAAAAACAAATTTCAGACAAAACAGACTATAATTATATTCAGTATGTACGAAAGAAAACCAAGGATAACCGTACTTTACAGAAAATAGGAGAAAAGTGAAACTCGGATACATATAGGAATTTCGACTTCATTTAGAAAAGCTCAATCGTATACCAACAACAAAAAAAAAAAAATTAGGTAAGTCGGTGAGACAGAAAACTAACTTCTTAATATAGATGATGAGTAAGTCTCATTAATAATTGTTCATTCGTGAATCGAAACACGTACTAGTCAACGAAGTCAGTACAGGATGAGAAACGTTGGGGTACCTGACGTCGGGCGGTCCAAGGAGACAGGTACCCTAAGAGGTCCGTTCTTATGACCTCACCCAACGGTTCGAAAGGAGGTCCCTTAGAAAGACTAGATCCCTAGCTTGGGTACAGAAGACACAGAGGTCGTGACTTCCGTCTAAGAAATAGCGACTCGGTGGACCCTTCGGGATTCCTGAATTGATTACGGTAGAATATCAAAAGACCGACAAAAGATGAAGATAAAAAGAAAGAAGGAAAGAAACGACGGAAGGAAACATTTGACTACTAAAAGGTAACACCACACAAAACTAACGGAAGAGAAATAGAAAACACTTAGATGACTTTCAGAAACAAAACACCAATGATACTTAAAATGCATTTTGTAGAATATATGTTTTCAGATAAAATACGATCGTTAAATTCAAGTGAGGGTACGTTTTACCCAAAGGGACCACCGAGTCTACCATTTCTTAGACTCACGTTACACCCTCTTGGTCCTCTTGGTTACTCTGGTTACTCTTGGTCCTGTTGGTTACCACTTGGTGACTACATTGTTCCTTTATGACATCAGAAGGAAAACATTTGTGAAGTCTACCTTTTACGAGGACCTATAATAGTTTCTTTTTAGTTTTACTTCAATCATGACGAGTCTCTCAAGACATTTTACCTCGACCCTCCGGTATTTCATTCACACCGAATACATAATTATGTAGAGTCGGACCTATCTTAGACTGAAAAACTGGTGAACAAGAGGATTACTTCAGTAAGTCTTGTAGACGGTCTTTGAGTTCTATGAAGAATCTTGAAATGAGATTTTATTGAATACTGTCGGACAGATGAAGAGTCTGTGAATGGGATTTTATTGGACACTACGGAATTGTCGTTTATAAAGGACTAAACATAATCTCAGTCAGTGTTAAGAGTGGTCTTTTGTTACTTGTAGAAACATCGATTAAATCAGAAATATTCAAGAATTGAAAGAGAAGGGGTCTTATGAGAAAGTAAAAATGGGTTTCGACACAGAGGATTCTGGGGTTTATTTGATAAAAAGGTGGGGGGGGTTTTTTTAGAAATAGAAGTGAAAATCTGTCAAACTAATAATACATAGAACCTCTTATAACGACACCTAACTTTAAAACTCCACTAGATTTTAATCGAAGTACTAGTACCTATGTCTTTATAAAGGGACCCACATCCTTCAAGAGTCGGTAATTAAATTTATTTGAAATTTAGGTAAAAAGGAAGACTCTGAGGTTAGTAATCATGTAATAAAAACAACTATAAGGATTCAGGACGTCCAAAAGAAGTAATAAAAAGTATAAAAAAAAGAAAAATAAGAGACTAATCTATTAAAGTTAATCAGACAGAAGATCGCATAACTAAGAGAGGATGTATAAGTTCAGACGACAACTAACTTAAGACTAACTTAAGCAATCAGTATAAGAAGTCGGAGTTTTAGACAAAGAAAAAATACAAAAGGTAGAGAAATAACTTGAGGAGTAAAACAAAAGGACTAAACTATTTTGTAAACAGACAAAAGAGAATATTGAGAGACCAGTGACATCTTGTTAATAAACCTTAAGAAACAGTCCGTTAAGGACCAGAGGTAAAGAAACCCCGGTCAACAATCTCCAAATGGTATAAGCAAACCACCTCTGTGCAAAGAGTTTAGGAAGTATTAGGGTACATCGGAAAGTATCCACAGACGAGTAAACTTCTTCGTCAGTATAAAAGGTCTGAAATACCTAACTGAAACCATTTCCTTCGGAAAGTGGACACTCACCTCCGTACGTCGCAACACGATACTGAGGGTCAGAACATCATATCACACGATTCAAATCCTCGTACAGTCCGTGACACCCCCGTACTACAGAGAAACCGAGTTCGATGACCCCAGGTGTCATAGTAGTTGAGGTACCACGAACCACCCATGACACCCCCCAATTGTCATCGACGTTCCTAATAACCGTAGGATTCACCTTGGAGGTCCTGGTTATCGATCCCTGGTCCCGTCAGTCGTCACTACCCACCTCAACGACCACATGTGTTTGAGTCGATTTCCCTGGTCAACGTCCACGAACAAATATCCGTTCCCGATTAACGTCTGTCTGTACATTTCACTACCCTTGTTCCCGTTTGACGTTTCCAGTCCCGGTTGATACTCGAGTGACTATCGACATCTCCGGGATCTACAGTCTTACTAGAGGATACCGACGTGTGAGAAGGGGGTTCATACGTGTGAAGTCATCTCCGAACACTGTATCAAGTCCAATCTCAATACGTCCGGGTGTCTACCTTCCTACCCACGATAACACAACCGGTCACTGTCTTCCGCATGTATCGGACTAGACTCGGGTATTCATCACCACCTCAGGGACCTATAACCACATGTAAGGACGTCGACGTATGTGACGGGGAGGTTGGGGGTGGGGTCCGTACGTACGGCGTCATCGTCGACCAGTAAACTCAACCCGAAGTCCATACGTCCATGTATCGGTCTTCCCGTTCAATGTCGACCCGTGTCACTACGACCGGTCACTGTCTTCCGTCTCGAACTAAGTCCAGGTGTTCGTCAACAGTAGGTACCGACGTACGGAAAGGGGGTCCTACACACGAAATACCACCTCCGGTTTCTGCTCCTAGTCCGGTCACCTTACGTCCCCGTGTTTACCCATCCGATCAAGGTTTACACCCGTGTCACCGTCACCCCTGGGATCCCAGACATTCGACCACATGATTTGGTCGGGATAAGTCTGTCGACGTCCGGGTGTGACCGACATCCGTACCGAGGACCCGAGGTCACCCCACTCCTCCCAGAGTCCGTCGAACACAAAGTGTGAACATGTCGACGTCTGTGAAACCTACCGACGGTTACACCAAGGACCTGAGTAGTCCCCACTCACCCACCTCTCTCACCTCTGACTAAGTCAACCGACCGTAATCCCTGATACTTATGGACACTCCTCTTTCGACTACTCTAGATATTCCCCAGGTGTCGTCGACACGACTGGTGACCGAAGTAGCTACCACTTTAGGAGACTCAAAACAGACGTCTCGTCCAGAGACACCTCAAATTAGTCAGGGTGACGTACAGACGATTAATTGTCGGAGACGAAAAGAAGAAACAAGGGTCAGTCGACATATGTAAAGACGAAACGACCAGACTTATCATACTTTGGTTTCATCTTGGAAATGTATCATGGTACTCTCCGATCTCTTCGACCAGTGAGTGGAAGGAGAAAGGAAGGACCGTTTTCCTTGAGAAAGATCGACCCTTCAAGAAAGAACCGTGTTTGTTACGACTGAACTTCCTACGCCTACTACGTTGGTTTTACGTTAAAGAAGGAAGAGGAAAACACTTTAATAAGAGAAAAACAACAAAAACAACAAGATTACACAAAGATTTTGAAGAATTCATCTGATATCTTCGGAGGATCTCCAAAAACAAGTACCTATCGATAGGTTAGTAACTAGTTATACTCCCCTGTTCCTTCAATCTAAAAGATGGTAGTGGTTAAAAAGACGGTTCGAAGTACACCGGAAAGACAATAACTAAAGATCAAACGAAGGTAACCTTGGTCTTTTTAGTACGTACTAAAGTTAAATTTTTTTTAACTTCGAACAAAATATCTGATCCTATAACAGATGGAACAATATACAAGGTACCAGTGAACTTTTATTACATATAAGACGATAACAACCCATATCATAGGTATTTATAACTAGTCTAGGACAACAAACTACCACGAGAACTGAAGATTTAGTAAAGAATAAAAGACATATTAACGTAAAAGTCAACAACCCTCTCCTCCAACAATTTCAAATTAATACCTAATAAAAAGAAAGAAGAAAGTCAAGATTTTCAAAAACGAAGTAACTAAACTTCGCAGAAACTAATAAAACACGTATTGGTAAATCCTAACGATACAAAAGAACTTGTAAAGAATCTTAAGGTTAAAGTAACTAGATATCCCAAAGACTCACGTAGAGAAATATATCCAACAATCACCAATGAAATCCATAATATAACATGTATGTATTGAATATCCGATGATTCACAGTTGTAAAGTACACAAACCACTTTACACGTTTAAAGAAAAGTGAACTACAAGAAACACAAGGTAGATAATATTATGTTGATAGTTCATAAAAGAAGTGTATGTGACTCTGAGTATAGTCTAGTGTAATATAAAAAACGAAATAGAGTTATTTCGACCTTTTTTAATAAAATACGTAATTCGTAGTTTGTATTAACTCTTTTGAGTGCCCCTCTTCTTTTTAGATAATTTACATAGGTGTTAAAACGAGAAAGACAACAAAAAAGGAAGACAGGACGATAAGGTTTTCGGGAAGGAAATAACACGGGAAAGACAAATCTCTTGAAAGAAATCAGTAAGAAAGTCCTACGTACACACACAGGAGTCAGTGAAGTCAGTACAGACTGAGAAACACTGGGATACCTGACATCGTGTGGTCCGAGGAGACAGGTACCCTAAGAGATCCGTTATGACATGACCCAACGGTACAGGAGGAGACTGGGTCCCTAGTGTGAGTACAGAGGACATAACCGTCCACCCACCAAAAAAAAAAAAAAAAAAAATTGGTGAATTGGTGGAACCTTCAGGTAGGGGTCTGACGATGTTTGGAAATTAAAGGTCTCAGGATCTTTTATACTTCAACTGTTAAAACTGTCAAAAGAGTAACTAAAAAAAAAAGGTCTCGTCTCTCAAAAACCTATATGGATTAGAAATTGGAAAGAGTCATAGGCTCTTTATCAAAAATATGAAATTTTGAAATTAATAAAGACATAAACGTAGACATAACAAATACGGGGGAGAGAGAATAGAATTACCGTCAATGGGACTTCGATAGACTTTGTTGGACTAGAAACCACGACCAGACCGGTGGTGACAGATTGACTTTTAAAAGTTTTCCCGACCGAACTCTTTCAAACTCCCGGTGAACCAATAAAGGACAACTTCGACGAAGGTGTTTCAATGGTGAATTTAGTCGAGTTCACACAGAGAAAGTATTCTGAAACGATTTTCACCGTTCTTCGTCGATTGTGTATAGTTGTACTATAAAAAGTTGGTCATGGTGATGTCGATCGCCGAGACAATCTTTCACTAGACTAAATATTCCTTAGTCAACATTATATTAATTGTTCACAAAACGGTACTATACTGATCCCAATAGTCGAAGAAACGGTGATCATGGTGGATCCTTGGAGAGAAAATCTTGTACAGACGACATTGTTTAAAAGTATTAACAGACAACAAACCTATCGTATTAAAGACAATAAGTTTTTCAAGTGACAAAGATAAAGGATCGGAAAGATAAAATAACAAATCAGGTAGGTGACTTAGATTTTAAAGTGAGTTACGTAAAAGGGTAAGATATAAAAGTTAACCAAGAATAAATATAAAAGACAAGGAAACGACTCAGAAACATGAAGAGATGTCTTTAAAAGGTAACAACAAGTCAGTGATTCAACACAGGTTGAGAAACGCTGGGTACCTGACGTCGTACGGTCCCAAGGAACAGGAAGTGATAGAGGGATTCAAACGAGGTTGAGTACAGGTAAGTCAACCACGAAAGGGTCGTAGTCCCATAAAAGGTTACTTAGACGAGAAACGAAGTCTACCGGATTCATAACCTCGAAGTCGAAGTCGTAGTCAGGAAGGTCACTTACTTATAAGTCTCAACTAAAGAAATCCTGAATACCCAAACCAGAGGAACGTCAGGTTCGTTGGGAGTTTTCAGAAGAGGTCGTGGTGTTAAGTTTTCATAGTTAAGAAGTCACAGGTTAGAAGAATACCAGATTGAGATTGTAGACATGTACTGATGACCTTTTTGGTATCGAAACTAATATACCTCGAAACAGTCGTTTAACTACAGAGACGTAAAATTATACGACAGTTCCAGTATGACTCTCTCGATTAAGAATTCACCCAACTAGTTTCTCAGGAGTTCCTGCCTCCCCAGGTCCCTAGAGTTCCTCCTCTTTCCTGTGAATCAGGTACTCTGTAAAAAAGAATTTAAGACTCGACAATACTTTTGTTATAAAATTCTAATTGAAAGAAATTCGGATTAACCCCCGTCTTCCTTTTCCCCTGCTGTCTCCTACTCTACTGACCTACCGTAGTGACTGAGCTACCTGTACTCAAATTCATTTGAGGATCTCAACCACTACCTGTCCCTCCGGACCGCACGACGCTAAGTACCCCAACGTTTCTCGACCTGTGCTGACTCGTTGACTTGACTTGACTTACTAATGTGTTGTCTCGTTGACTAGAACGAGTTCCCATACAAAAAGGAGTTCGAGACACAATTACTAATATATTGTTACATAGAACGAACAAAGAGGATTGTTCTTGTAAGACTGACTAGAACAATAAAATTCTGAATACAACACCCTCACCCAGACCATTTTGGAAAGACGACAATCAAGATTAGAACAATTAAATTCTACATACAACACCCTCACTCAGACCATTTTTATATATTCCGGAACTATTCTGATCGTTCATCCCGTGAGAGACAGGAGGAAGACTACAGATACAGTCTTCGAAAGAGACAGGAAAAGGTGACATTATTTTGAAGACGGTGTGTTTTCGAGACTTACTAATTCGGACCAGGGACCAGGGGTTCGATTTAGAAGTCCCTAATCCGTTGATTGTGACAAGTGGATAGTTGTGGAAAGGAAGGTTCCTCGTTCGGAAGGTAAACAAAGTTTACATAAGGATTAACGAGTAATTTCGTAAAAATACGACTTACGAAATTTTGAGAATAGTCTATTAATTGTTAATATAGTAGACAGTAGACACAACGATGACCTCCAGAAAAGAGTAAGTACAACTCTAGAAGGACCAAGAACCATACCTTTTATTAAAAGTTGACTTCAGACATGTAAAACTCTTAATACGCTTAGAACAAAAACGAATATGAAAGACAATCACGTCCGGAGGAGACTGTCACAGAGACTACCCTCTTCGTGATAGAATAATAATGGTCCTACGGACCTTTAGGTCTAAAAGTTGAAAGGCAGATGTAGGGGTACCCTTCCTTTTTTAAGAACAATGACTATCCGTTTTCATCCTCAACTCCGAGGAGTGATGTGGGACAAGATCTTACACTTCTGTTCACCCGGAATCCTTCTTAATGATTCTTGTTTCGATCACCTCCACTATCTTAAGGTGAACTCAATGAAGTTTAAGATTTTCTACTACGACAATTTCACGAAATGAGTTATACGGTCTTTTAAACCTTTTGAGTCGTTACCGGTGTCCTGACTTTTTCCAGTCAAAAGTAAAGTTAGGGTTTCTTTCCGTTACGGTTTCCTACAAGTTTGCTAGTATGTTAATGTGAGTAAAGTATACGATCGTTCCATTACGAGTTTTAGGAAGTTTGATCCGGAGTTGTCATACACTTGGTTCTTTAAGGTCTACATGTTCTACCTAAATCTTTTCCGTCTCCTTGGTCTCTAGGTTAATGGTTGTAGGCAACCTATTGTCTTTTTCTTTCTCGTAAGGTCTTTTTGTAGATGAAGACGAAGTAACTGATGATGTACTTTCGGAAACTGACACCTAGTGTTGACACCTTTTAAGAATTTCTTTACCCTTACGGTCTGGTGGAATGGACGGAGAACTCTTTGACCATACGTCCATTCCTTCATTCAATCTTGACCTGTACCTTGTTACCTAACTAAGTTTGACACTTGTCTGATACAGTTCCGACATATAACAGGGGACCGAATAAATTTAATATGCGTGTCATGTAGTACGTTTTACGACCCGACCTACTTAGTATTAGACCTTAATTTTAACAGTCCTCTGTACAGTTGTTGGAGACTATACGTCTACTGTGGTGGGATTACCGTCTTTCACTTCTCCCTGATTTCTCGGAGAACTCCTTCCACTTTGTTCTCTCACTTTTCCGACCGATAATATGTCTCACTTCATTTAGTCTTTCTTTTTGTGGTTAGTTATGTCATATAATTGTGTATATATACCTTAAATCTTTCTACCGTTAATACTGGGATATACTCTCTGTCGTTTTCTCTGTGTCTACATTTGTTGTCTGAAAACCTGAGACACTCTCCTCTCCCACCCTACTAAACTCTCTTCTCGTAACTTTGTACATATAATAGTATACTCTTTGTCTAGCGGTCAGGTCGAAACTACGTACTCTGTCCCACGAGTCCCGACCACGTGACCCTACTGGGACTTCCTACCCTACCTCTCCCTCCACCCTCCTCTAAAGCCCTACCCCTTGTGTACATGTGAGTACCGACTATTTACATTTACGTACCGTTTTTGATGATGTTATAACATTTTATTAGTCATAGATTAATTTTATTTATTTATTTAAATTTTTTTTTGTTTGGAGGTGTAAGTTTTTTGATTCTAGTGTCGTAGACCAGGGTAGTTAAGTACCGTTTATCTACGCCTTTTTTGCATTTGTCACCACCTAAAATAAAAAAACCCGAGGTTTTAGTAACACCTACCACTTACGTCGGCACTTTAATTTCCTACGAACGAGGAACTTTCTTTTTGATACTGTTTGGATCTGTCGTATAATTTTTCGTTTCTGTAGGGAAACGGTTGTTTCCAGTCATGTCAATTTCGACACCAAAAAGGTCGTCAGTACGTACCTACACTCTCAACCTGGTATTTCTTCCCACTCACGGTTTATTAACTACCAAAACTTGACACCACGACCTCTTCTGAGAACTTTCAGAGAACCTGTCGTTCCTCTAGTTTGGTCCGTTAGGATTTCCTTTGGTCAGGACTTATAAGTAACCTTCCTGCTACGATTTCGAGGTTATGAAACCGGTGGAGTAAGCTTCTCGGTTAAGTAACCTTTTCTGGGACTACGACCCTTTCTAATTCCCGTCTTTCTCTTTCCTCACTGTCTCTTACTCTACCAACTTACCATAGTGACTGAGTTGTCTGGACTCAAAACTCATATGAGAGAGTCTATCACTTCCTGTCCCTTCGGACCGTACGACGTCAGGTACCTCAACGTGACTCAGTCTGTACTGAATTCACTGACTTGTTGTTGTTGATCCGGGACAACTATGGTGAGACCGACCTTTTCTTCCCACAGGTAATGAAAAGGGGTGTACCAGAAGAAAGGAAACTGTGGTCACACCATCTGAATAATGGTGACTCACTATTACAGGACATAAAGATCGTCCGGAGGAGACTGTATTATCTACCACCCCCTCCAACTCCTACTTCCACTCCTAGTTCAGACCAAGGGTTGACCGGAGGAACTCTATTAGTGTACCTCGTCCTTCTCCAACCAACTCCACGGAACAATGTCTGACCGAAAGGTGAGACGGAAACGACTCTGACCCCCACTCCGGAGTTCAAAAACCACCGTAAAACCACACTTGCCCAATAGTTTTTAAAAAAAGAAACAACAATCCGACAAAAAGAGGTCAAGGGAACCTATCACTCTTGTCCAAAAACGACCCTGGTAAAACTGATATGGGTAACTACAAGAATCAAACAGTCGAAGATATGGTGAGTTAGACCCTTTGCTCCGTTTTTGTTTGGAGACTACTGAACACCGGGGTAGTAAGGAGTCCAGGGTTCTAGGTATCGACCAGACCACACGGAATAAGGGAAGTTTAAAATCTAAGAAGTAAAAATTTAAAAAATTTTTAAAATATAACCTCGTATAAACTAATTGTTACACAATCAAAGTCCACCAAGTCAATATGTATAAGTACATAGATAATTAAAATTTCATGAAAAGGGTAACTCTAATGTCTTATAACTCGTTACAAGGGACACGATATGTCATCAAGGAACAATAGACAAAATTTATATCGTCACACATGAGCAGTCAGAATTTGAGGGTCAAAAAGGGACGGGAAATGAGATGAGGGGATAATTGGTATTTAAACAACAGATTTAGATACTCAGACAAAGACAAGACACGACCAAAGTATATATCACAGATCACAAAAATTGGAAAAGTTCATCTCCTTATTTTATACGTGTAATTACGTAAACATATACACATATACATGACGAAAAGAAACTGTCTTACTGTTTCTTCTTTAATAACTTTACTGTTAACCTTGATCCTCAACTCTTATCCATTTCCCACCTTAAGAGAAAATAAGATGTGAAAGAAGTACCAACCTTTAAAAATGGTACATAACGAGTATAAATACCTCTTCCGTTACCGTGGGGTGAGGTCATGAGAACGGACCCTTTAGGTTACCTGCCTCCTCGGAGTATCCGACATCAGGTGCTCCAGAGATTCTCGCTGAAGTGAAAGTGCGTAACCTCTTCCTTTACCGTTGAGTGAGGTCACAAGAACGGACCTCTTAGGGTCCCTGCCCCCTCGGACCGCCCGACGGCAGATGCCCCAGCGTGTCTCAACCTGTACTGACTACGCTGAATCGTCGTCGTCGTCGTCGAGTATAAATTTTTAAAATTTTTGTGAATTTTGTCATCTATGAAAAGTCATGGACAGAATGTACTGTACAGAACCCTTGACCTTTGGTAACAGGTGAACAAGGAAGGTTTTTGGTAGAGGAAAGGTCCTCAGATACTGAGGGATCGAGGAGTAAGAGGACATTGACTTGTAAAAAAAAATTTAAATAAAACACCAGAGAAGATTACCGGGAATTTTGTAACCGTGAGGGATCCAAAGTTAGAAACCAGATTGTAAATAAGAGGACGAAGTTCATAAGGGATCCGTTCTGATAAACGAGCGTACCAAAATTGGTGACGAAGATACGATATTTTCCGGTTGACATACAGGGATTAGAACAAGAGGATAGAATGGAGTCTCCAGAGTGTTCGGATAGATAGTATTGAACAGGGTTTGACTTGAGTACGAGAAAAAAAAAAGGTTAAGAAGAGGAAGGAGTCGGATAGGTAGCATCATTTTACCATTGAAATAGGAAGGTCAACGATTCTATATTTTGGAACTGCAATAGTTACTGAGGAGAAACAGAGGGTATAAGGTGTATACTAAACAGTCGTTCAGGACTGTCGAGACGGAAGCTTTAATAAATCTTAGATTGGTAAAAACTGGTAGAGATGACAAACATGGTGGTAGTAGACTCCATGTTTGGTGAAGAATTAAGGTAATAACTTTGTCCAAGGATTAGTCAGAAGAACGAAGATGGGAACAAGGGGATGTCGACAATAGGTAGGTCTTATAAGGATAATTCAGTTTAGTACAGTAAAGAGATCAGTTTTTGTAGTGAAATAGGATGAGTCTATCGTTTCAGTTTAAGGAAGGTTTCCAAAGATTCCGGGATATCCTAGATAAGTCAAGAGGGAGGGATAAAGGAGAGACTTAGATATAAGAAGACAAAGAAGAAAACTAAGTAGGTAAGATCGGTTAGACCGGAGTAAAAACAAGGTACTTGTACTATTCGTGTAAAGACGGAGTCTGTAAAAGATGAATTGTAAAGAAGTCGGATCTAACGAAAGAGGTGACTGTGGACTTACTTGATAAGGAAATAAAGAACATCCAGAGAAGAGTCTTCTCCATCCAGAAGAGTCTTCTGGTTACTCCAGAAGGAACCGTGACATAAATTTTAAACTTTTAGTGAAGAGAGTTGATAAGGATACGGGGAAAAGACGAAATGACAAGTAGAATTACCAGTAGTGGTAAATTATATGATATATAAAATGAATGTACCTGTGACGAAAAGATTAAATGTATTTCCAACATAGAGGTCACGGATTTTGTTATGGACCGTTTACACCCAAGTCGAGTCAAGACAAGCCAGCGAGTCAACACAGACCGAGAAACGCTGGGGTACTTGGTGTCATGCGGTCCGGAGGGACAGGTAGTGTTTTAGGTCTCAGGTGGGTTTGGGTACATGTAACACAGCCACTACGGTAGGTCGGTAGAGTAGGAGACAACAGGGAAAAAGGAGGACGGGAGTTAGAAAGGGTCGTAGTCCCAGAAAAGTTTACTCAGTCGAGAGGTGTAGTGTTTACACCCATGAGTTATGCATAAAAGACTTACTTACTTGGTTTGGTCAATTAGTTATATATTATAAACGAGAAGTCTGGTACTCAGTCTTTTAATGTCGAGTGTCCAGACGACGGTCAAAACGGTTACCTTAAAATAACCAAACTGTCTTTTGTTGTTTTAATATATTTCATTAATAGGATGTTATTTTTATATTTAATTAAAAAATTTTCAAACAGTTAAGGACGAAACCTAAGTGTCAGTTGATAAAGATTCTATAACTAGAGACCTATATAAAGTCTTTAGAGTTTAGGTTACACCGGGTTTAACTCGAAAAAGAGGTAGGGAGGTTTTAAAAGAGTAAGACATAAAGAATGTACATACTTCATGTCGGGGTAGGTGTGTCATAGGGTTTACATTCAGATAAGTAGTATGATGAATTCAAACTTCGTTCCGAAAGGGTTCGAACATTCTCTCAGTTAAAGATCCGGTCAACTATTCTTCAGGCCCCAGGGGCTCCTCGCCTTTCCCCAGACCCCGAGAGTTCCTCCTCTATCACCAGACCTTAAGAGTTTCTCCTCCTTTCCTGTTTGTAAAAAAAGATGTAATGAATCAGTGTATTTTACAAAAAAAGAAATTCGGGTCTCGATTATTAATGTATTGTTTTGTTGAGTCGAATTTGAGACATGATTCCTAATATATTGTTATTACATAGGACGAACTCTTGTCAAAGAGGAAGAACTTTTGGAAGATTGATTAGGACAATAGAATTTTACATATAATACCCTCACCCAGATCAATCTAGAAAGATAACAATCAAGATTAGGATAGTAGAATTTTACATTCAACACCCTTACCCAGATCATTCTAGAAATGTTGGAACTCTGTAAGAAAACTAAATAATATTATTGGTTAATTTTTCATCGAGGGAACGATTCTGATTGTTCCCTCCGTGAGAAACCGGAGGAAGACTACAGATACAGTCTTCGAAAGAGGCAGGGAAAAAGTCAAATTATTTTTAGACGATGTGTTTTCGAAAACTCATTAGTTCGGACCAGGGACCAGGGTTTCGATTCAGAAGAAACCTCTAGTCTAGGTTGTAGAAAGTAGTATTCGATAGTGAACGTTCTTGATAAAGTTTGTAAGGTTTGAGGAATTACTCAGTTTCAGATCAGTAAAATCCTATACCGGTGACAGACGGAGGTTAGTGTAGAGGACGGTGAGGATAAAGGTAAAGTACTAGGTTATTGTATTTTACCGATCCCTAAAATCCGGGAACCCGGAATCAAGTACGACCTGGTAGAAGACCTTTAAAGTAAAGGGATAAAAGGAAAGAAAGGGTGAAATTTATGACTATATCCAACATGAAGAGACGTTCATGGGTAGAAACTATTTGGGTTTCACGGGACATATATGGGTCATTATGTTGACATGGTTTTACTAACGACTCCGTCGTGTCATATCACTAATTTATGAAGTTGAGATTCGGTCCACGAACCTAAATTTAAGGTCCAAACAGTGATCGATTCAAACCCCGTACATTGATAGTGTACACCCACACACGAGTCAACGAAGTCAGTACAGACTGAGAACGATGGCCATGGTATTTGTCATCGGGTGGTCAGAGGAGTAAGTACTATAAAGGGTCCGTTCCTATGACCTCACCCAACGGTAAAGGAGGAGGTCCTCTAGAAGGACCGATCCCCTAACTTGGTCTCAGAGGACGTCGAAGCATAACAGTCCATCTAAGAAATGGCAACTCGGTGGACCCTTCGTGTTGATAGTGTGTCGTACACGAATAATAATGGAAGTGTAAAGTCGACTTTTTTTTTACTGAAGGTCTCTTCAATGTAATAAATTCCATAATAGTGGAAGTGTAAAGTCGACTTTTTTTTTACTGATGGTCTCTTCAATGTAATAAATTCCATTGTTTCTATTATACCGTTTCTTATGGTTAACAAGAGGTTTTAGGTAAGAGATAAAGAAAATCATTTTTTTGATTTCAGAATCGACCTGTGTACCGACGGGGTTTATTTTTGATTTAAAGGGACGAAGAGAATATCGATCACCTCTTCTGTTACCGTTGGGTGGTACCTGTCTCCTTGGACCATCCGACGTCAGGTACCCCAGCACTTCTCAACTTGTACTGACTCGTTGAAGTGAAAGTGAAAAGTGAAAGTACGTAACCTCTTCCTTTACCGTTGTATGAGGTCACAAGAACGGACCTCTTAGGGTCCCTGCCACCTCGGACCACCCGACGGTAGATACCCCAGCGTGTCTCAGCCTGTGCTGACTTCACTGAATCGTCGTCGTCGAATATCGATCTACACTGGTACTCTAATTCAAGACTATTTACCATACATTTATTTTCATTATACACTCTGAAGATCCAGTAACGGAATTTCCTTTGTCGATATAGGAGGTGAAGGAAAGAAAGTAGGGAGGGTCAACTATATTACATCTTTTATGAACCAGTACATTCACTTCGTTGTGGAATCCCTACTGTCCTGTTGTTTCTTCATTGGACTCAATATCAGGAACACTTTAGTGGTATAGTCCGGACCTGTTTGAACGACTTGACAATGTCTTGGTTCTTTATTTACAGAACTTCGACAACACCACAAAATCGTCGAATTAGATACATAGAATGGATTACATAGGATAGGATTCTCGAACCTAAACTTGTCATGTATGGTGGACCTGACATAGTGGTCAAGGGAGGGGTACTTCTTTGAAAAAATAACTTAACACGAGACGATTCCTAACCCCCGTCCTCCTCTTCCCCTGCTGTCTCCTACTCTACCGACCTACCGTAGTGACTGAGCTACCTGCACTCAGACTCATTTGAGGTCCTCAACCACTACCTGTCCCTCCGGACCACACGACGTTAAGTACCCCAGCGTTTCTCAGCCTGTACTGACTCACTTGACTTCTCCCATGACCGACGATCTTTCGATTCTCAGTTTACATCCCAGTAAGTATCGTTCACATACGACGACGATTCAGTGAAGTCAGCACAGGTTGAGACACGCTGGGGTAGTCCGAGGGGGCAGGGATCCTAAGAGGTCCGTTCACATATCCTGAACAGTTATTCAGAAAGAACAGATCGAAGTAGGAACCCAAATAAAAGACAGACATAGTAATAAAAAGTGAAAACTAAACTGGATTAATATTACATGTGATGGAGTATAAAATGTATGGTATTTTTATATTGTGGAATTTAAGAAAGTCTTACACTACCCTAAATTTATTCCCCTAAATTTGGTAAAGAAATACCAAATTAACATGTATATGGTAAAAATGTGGATAGTAAAAGGAAACAAATGTATTAACAGAGGTATAATATGTTAATTAAGGAATTTCCATACCTGACACTATAAAAAGAAGATATGTAAGAACGTACCTCGAACTGTTTTTTTATCAACTTATGAGTTCGTTACAAACAACTTATTTACTTAAAGTGTTCCATTTGTTACGATAATTTACAGTGATATAGTATACCTTAAAGGAAGGTAAAATTGGACTCGGTCTCTCTTCTATGTCGAAATTTTTAACCGATCCCCTTTCACAGTGTACAAACCTCCTCACTACCACTCCTGTCCTTTATGTATGGAACTGTTTCACGAGTTAATCCTAAAGGTGGTGTTATAAGACCTTAAACTACAAGTAGTACCGTCGGTGTCACAGGAGGACTCGAGAGTACTCTCACCCGGGTTTCTAGTGGGGGTACAATCTCCCCCAGTATTCTAAGAGAAACGACACGAGTGTATGTGACGGTCTTCTCTTTCTTTTACTAATTGTTCTAAAAAAGGTTCTGGGAGAACATTGATTTTGACACAATCTACGAAATCCCCCATTCTCTTTGATGTTTCGTCTTCTTTTCCTCTCAATGTTTTATATTTACCATTCTTTTCTAATGTTTCCTTCGTTGATCGTTTCTTATGTTCTATCACAAATTAATCCCCGGTTTCACTTTGTATCGATTGAATCAAGCATCGTGACATCTTCAGTGCTCTTCCCTTCATCTACCGATATCACAGACCTTTCTGTCCACTCTTCGTTCTACCGTAAGGTCCCGTTCTCAATGTCGTATATATTTCTTTTTCGTGTATCTCTTTCAAGGATGGTGAGAATCGTCCTTAGATCAGAGAAGGAGTCGAGATCGATCTCTCCGTTTCTCGAGTTTCTTGGTTTTCTCTAGAAATTCTTGTCGTGAAAACGTAATAGGAATGAAATGTCTACTCTTTTATCTCCAGGTTACTTACTCTAAACCGACTTCGGTATTAGTCAATCGAACTAATGACTTCCCGGACATTAGGTTTTAAAAGAACAGGAATTAATGCAAGAAATGAAGTTAATGGAAATCACCGAAGGATAATGAATATTCCGTGACGGTTAACAGGAATTTCATCGTTAATTTGAGAAGTCATTGACCTGTGGATGAAGGTTAGAGTTACGTGTCGGACCCGAGACTTCGACTGGACCCAAACTTAGGATTGTGACAGTAGGTAATCTACACATTGTCACATACAACCACTGGATTGGAGAGACCCGAATTTGAAAGGGTGAACACTTTTATCATATGTAGAGTCTTCCAACACTTTATTTATCTTGATTTAACGTAATCTTTCCATAGGATCTTTATAAATTAATCTTCATAGATGATAATATTACTGGAGAGGCCCTCCGAGGTAGATTTTTAACGTCTGTATATTGTGGGTATCCAACAACAACAAGTCAGAGATTCACCATAAACTGAGAAACGTTAGGGTACCTGACATCATTGACCCGAAAGGACCACCGAGTCTCCCATTTCACAGACGGACGTTACACCCTCTGGACCCAAGCTAGGGACCCAACCCTTCTAAGGGACCCTTTCCTTTACCGGTGGGTGAGGTCATGAGAACGGACCTTTTAGGGTACCTATCTCTTTGGACATCCGATGTCAGATACCTCAAACGAATCTAAGTACAAGTAACCTAGTCACTACGGTTGGTTAGTAGAGTAGGAGACAACGGACAAAAAGGAGGACGGGATTTAAAAAGGTTCGTAGTTCCAGAAATAGTTACTCATTCGAGAAGAGAAGTTCACCGGTTTCATAACCTCGAAGTCAAAGTCGTAGTCAGGAAAGTTATAAGTCCCAACTAAAGGAAATCCTAACTGACCGAACTATAGGAACGGTAGGTTTTCTGAGAGTTCTCAGAAGAGGTCGTGGTGTCAAACTTTCGTAGTCAAGAAATCATGAGTCGGAAGAAATACCAGGTTGACAGTGTAGACATGTACTGATTACCTTTTTGGTATCACACCTGATATGCCTGTAAACAACCGTTTCACTACAGAGACGAAAAATTCTACGACAGATTCAAACAGTGTCGAAAAAAAGGTCCCTCGTTCACAGAATTAAAATTCCGGAGTCAGTGGTAGGTGTCGGTAGAACCTCTGGTTCTTTTATTTTAGGTGACAACAAAGGTAAAAAAAGGAGTAGATAAACGGTACTTCACTACCCTGATTCACAGTAAGTACTATAATCAAAAACTTACAACTCAAAATTCGGTCGGAAAAGTGAAAGGAGAAAGTTTGAGTAGATCTCCGAGAAATCGAGGAGAAGTGAAAGACGGTATTCCCACCATAGTAGACGTATACACTCCAACAACTATAATTAGGGTCGTTATAACTAAGGTCAAACACTAAGTAAGTCGGGTCGTAAAGTATACTATATAAGACGTATATTCAATTTATTCGTCCTACTGTTATATGTAGGACTACATTAGGAAAGGATTAATACTGGGTTAGGTAACAAGGTACAGGTCAAAATTGAAAACGAAGAACTGGACGTATGTTTAAAGAGTTCTCCGTCCATTCCACCCATATGGTCTCATATGGGTATAGAAATTCTTAAAATTTGTTAAACTACACTAGGTATGTCAGTTTACGAAAGTTCATCAGTTACTTCGTGTTCTACAAAAAGACCTTAAGGGAACGAAAAACATGCTAGGTTGTCAACAACCGTTATACTAGAGACAATGAGACGTAAAAGATTTAGATCGAACATGTAGACCTTCAAGAGCCAAGTACATGACGACTTCGGATCGAACTTCCTCAAACTCGTAATAGAAGGATCGTACACTTTACTCACATTGACACTCCAACAAACTTGTAATAAATCGTAACGGGAAACCCTGACCTTTCTTTTGACTGGAAAAGGTCCGGACACCGGTGACGAGTCAAAAGGTTTAAACGACCGTATAACTCACATCGTGGAATTGTCGTAGTGAAAATTCTAGACTTTATCGAGTCGATCTTAAGGTAGTGGAGGTGATCGAAACAAGGATCATTACGGAGGATTTCAGGTGCACTGAAGTGTGCGATCCTACAGACCGAGATCCACTCACTGGTGTGGTAACACCATTAGGTTTAGTAATTCTGGAGAAAAACATATCGATAAGACACATAAGAAGAGTACAGAAGAATTAGTGAAGACGAAGACAATCCAGGAATGTCAAAGACAGGAAATAACACGAGTAGAGACGTACTTTACAAGGGAACTACGGAGATTAAAAGAACTTCTCTAGGAACGACGACGACGACGACGACGATTCAGCGAAGTCGGTACAGGTTGAGACACGCTGGGGTATCTGCCGTCGGGTACTCCGAGGGGGTAGGGACCCTAAGAGGTCCGTTCTTGTGACCTCACCCAACGGTAAAGGAAGAGGTTACGTACTTTCACTTTTCACTTTCACTTCAGTGAATCAGCACAGGCTGAGAAGTGCTGGGTTACCTGACGTTGGTCCGAGGAGGTGGACACCCTAAAAGGTCCGTTCTCATGACCTCACCCAACGGTAACGGAAGAGGCTCTATCTGATCACACACACACATATATATATATATATATATATGTATATACATATATATATATACATACATATATATATATGTATGTATATATATGTGAAAAAAAAAGTTTAATGTTCGTGATATATTTATACTTTTTTTTCCAATTGTTAATACCTTTATTAAAGATCGGATGTATATTTCAATGTTTTTAAATCTCAACCTTCCTCGGTATTGCCTGTGTCAGAGACTGGAAGGACCACTTAATGGACGTGACTCTGTCTCTTACTACTTCGTCGAACCGGGTCCAGTGACTCAATTTTGTGTTGTTACGACTTGTTCTTTCGTCTCGTTTTTTTAGGTCAAGTACCGTGAAAGATGACACGTAAGTCAAGTTTATTGCATACTCACAGATGATACACGTTTCATAACATATTTTTTACTTTTATGGGAACAGAGACGATAGTTCTAGTGTCAAATGTGCCCCTCTGTCTGATCATCATCAATGTTTTATTTCGTATTCATCTTATTATTTTTCATGTCAATTGATAGAAAACTTAGTTTATATTAAACGAAAAAGGAGGATAACCCGGAAAAGGGTGTTAAATTAGTTTTTGATGGATAGGACAGATTATTGTTTTTTCCATGTATAATTCTTAGTATGTTTATTTTACACTCCTCATCCCATTGTCACCAAAACACGAACCATGTGGAGACAATACAAAGGAAAGAATAATGATGACATGTAATAAAAACGTTGGAAAATTTTACGAATTCCAGTTGTGTAAGGAAGTATTGTGAGACTCAATTTTTAAAATATAGTGAAATATTTTAATGTAATATTTCTGACATCGTTTTTTCTTTATACGGTGTGTAGTGACTTTTTCCTTACTTTACTACGACATACGTAATCGAAACGATCAACTTCTCTAGCAATCAGAAAGGGTAAAATAACGAAAGGAGATCAAGGAAGGTAACTAGTAAATTCTGCCGAAAGAAAAGAGAAGAACGATAAAAGACGTGGAGACGTAAGTCTACCCACATAGAAAGGGAAACAGGAAACGGAAAGAGAAGATAAGAAAGGAGTCGATAAACATTCCGGAGGAGTCTGTTGGTAAAACGGAACAACGTAAATAAAAAGAAACCCTACCAAAACCAGTGGTGGAGAACAAGTAACAATGTTTGGAGGTAGGTATAAAGAAGTCCGTGAGACAGATGGTCTAGATTAGGGAACTTAGATAAACAGTGAAGGTGACATATTAGTATTCCCTAAAATAAATCCAGTATGGACTTACCGGATCACCAAAAGGGATGAAAGAAGTTAAACTCAGACTTAAAAAGTTATTCCTCAAGTACTAGACTCGGTGTCAGTCGGGGTCCAGAACAAAAACAACTGACATATCTCGAAGAGGTAGAAACCGACGTTCCCTGTATTAGTTAGGCTAAAGTCATAACTAATAGACCACTACAGGTACACATCTCAACAGAGAACACAACAACCTTCTGCCATAAACGATACTAGTCACGCAAGGGAACCGTTTCGAGACAATCGGAGACGGGATGAAGTAAAACATGAGGTTCCGATTTGAACGGACAACGAGATCCGTAGAAAACTGAGGTTTGAAAACGTAAGGACAGGGGATACGACTTTTCCTTTAGGAAAAAACCACAATCAAGACCTTCCAGAACATCCAGAAGTATCTTGGTAAGTTGGAGATAAAGAAGCCGTAATCACCAACCCTGTATGTGAACCTAATGACACTACAACTTACCAAACGGAACCTTTACATGACTCTAGTAAGAAAGTAAAATCTCTTACGTGAGTTCATGACGTAAAGCCTGAGGAAACAACTGATACTCCCTATGAGGTAAAGAAGATTCCCTAAAAACGGGCTCTTATCATCTATATTACCAGTAGACTTAATTTAAATGGGGGGGGGGGGCAGGTAAAATTAAATGACTTAGGATTTTACAACTGTGTATATGATGTGACGGATCTATTCCAAAAGACCGACATAATACGATAAAGTCTAGAGGTATATAAACGAAGTACGATAAAGGAGACAAAGATTACAGAGGTAGGAGGATATAGGTTTCTTACAGATAAATAGGAAACTCTAAGTGAAATCCACTGTAGAAGAAGTCCCGAGAGAATCGGGTGACAGGAGTAGAAGTAACTGTGGTAACCATTCAGATCGTACAACGTCAAAAGACAAAGGATAGACGGAAAGGATGATTAACCATTTATTGAAGGTTCACACACACACGGAGTGTGTCTCGTCTATGACTATTAATAAAACTATCTTGACTCTCTGAGATCACGAGAAAATACATCATCATCAAGTCCGTCGGTTCATTTTTGACAAACCGGGAACCAGTGAAACCAACACTCAACTCCCCTATTCCGTCACCTTATCGAGTGACTTTTGGTTTAACTTTTAGGACAGGTCTAGTTCCGGGAACTTTCTAAGTGACCGTAGTACTCCGTCCGAGATCAGTGACTCATTTAACTGTCCCTGACTTAGGAATTTGTTTAGGATTGCTTTAGACAATTAGGGTACTGTTTCCGACCCATGGTAAGTCTACTATTACTTGTCATTGATAAGTGACCGGAAACTATATCGACCTGACCACTACCTAGGGAAAGTTGGAATGAATGTGTTAATTGATTGGAAATAAGAAATCACTGTCTTGACAAATCTACAACTTTGTCTTTTCGTTGAGGTACGACGGTGGTTCCCTAGGTCTTACCGATTTGGTGATCATTGTTTAGTTCCTGTGATCACTCTGTTGTCGGAGGTCGTACATACTAACGAATAGAGGAAGAATCTCAAAACGTTCTTTCAATGAAACCAACTTATACGTCAAGTGGATTAGGGTATTGAGGTTTCCCGTATCATAAACTGGAGACTTCGGATCAAAGTGTCTCCCTTTTCGTGAATCTGTTCCAGTTAAACACTCATATACCGTTATGTCCCTAAGTTTGGGTATAGGTAACCCGAGGTTCAGAATGTCAGTAGAGTAACGTAGGGTGACGGAGGAATAGATCATAGATCAAGGACAGTTCTTTAGTCGGGGTTACCCTAGGAAAAATTCGATTTCGATGGAATATAAAGAGACTACATAAACGAACCATAAAGTAAATTCTGTAAGAAAAGGAAGAACCAGAAGAATACTCTAAACTTTCAATAAGATAAGAGACCCCTTTAAAAAAAGGTACACTATAGAGAGGAAAATAATATGTAAAACTTTTGGTAATTCTCCGTATTAAAAACCAATTATTCTACTTGTTTTGGTTTTTATTCCCGTAGTACTCATCACTTAATACATCCTCAACCATTGTACTTAACTCTCGTTTCTTTAGAATTTAAGAGATCCAGTGAATCTGATCTCTTTTACCCATGTTGAAAAACTTCTAGTTTAAATTTTGTTTCTTTGTCCATAATATCCCTCCAATATTCTTCCCGAAGGGACCACCGAGTCTGTCATTTCTTAGACGGACATTACTTTCTCTGGACCCAAACTAAGGTCAAACCCTTCTAGGGGACCTTCTTCTGTACCGTTGGGTAAAGTCATAAGGACGGTCCTCTTAGGGGTACCTGTCTTCACGGACCACCCGATGTCAGGTACCCCGACGTTTCTCAACCTGTACTGACTCACTGATTAGTGTCGTGAATTCTTCGGAGTTCAAATCCTTTTTTATTGAAACTAACTTACCAAATCTATCCTCCAATATTCAAAACAAAAATATCTGTAAAATTAAATATTGGAGACTAGATTTGGTAGATTAGTTTTAAGGATGAAATAATAGGTTATTAGGGTCAAGATCCATATATAGGTTTCCTTTACTTTAGTTTTAAAGTTTCTCTTATAGACATAAGGATACAAGTAACGTCGTAATCAGTGTTATCGGACACAGAAATCTACCTGTTTGTTTATTCCACTATGTATGTTACCAAATAGTTATGTGGAAAGTTTTCTTCCTTTAGGACGGTAAACGTTATTGTACCTAGTTGTACCTCCTATGATACAATTCACTTTATTCGGTCTGTGTCTCTCACTTTACTACCATCAACGGTCTCTGACTCCTCACACCACCTGTTTACCCCACTATAACCAGTTCTCCATGTTTCAAAGTCCATGTATTCTACTCATTCAAACCTCTAAATTATATATAGTTATACTTACATCAATTGTTATAACGTAAAAGGAGAACTTTAAATGATTGTCTCATATAGTATTCACAAGAATGATTTTTCTTTCTTTTTCTTTTTCGCTCCTTTCTTCCTTCCTATCTTCCTTCCCTCCTTCTTTCTTTTACCATTGATATACTCCACTACAACAATAAATCAGTGATTCAGCACAGGTTGAGAAAACACTGGGGTACCTAATATCGGACGGTCCGACAAAACAGGTACCTTAAAGGGTTCGTTCTTATGACCTCACCCACCGGTAAAGAAAGAGGTTCCCTAGGAGTGTCCGGTCCCTAGTTTGACCGTAGATTAATCGAAATAATACCGTTAATAAAGTGTCTTATATCTATATGGTTTACAGTCATACCATATATTCAATATGTTGTATTTAATATGTTGAAATAAACAGTTAATTTGGAGTTGTTTGTACTTTTTTATTTTCGTTTTGGATTTATTCAAGTAATTTGACCAAGGTAGTTATTACACAATACTGAAACCTATATAGGAAAAGATAGGGATTCATAGACAAGGAAGTGTAGATTTTATTCTAATAACACATTAGATTTTTCGGAAAACCGAGACGGTAAGTCACTGAGATACTCGTAGGAGAGACCTTTTATTAATCTTTTTTTCTGTCAGTGTGTAATACGCAGATGACAACCTTCTTGTGTCTTGGTAAATAATTCATACAAACGGGAGGAATGAACTTTGTGGGAGAGTTTCTTTTAGGTTTTATTGTTGTTGTTGTTGTTTTTGAGTTTAGCGAATTTTTTCTTTATTTTTCTTGAACTTAGTCTCGTTCGGAAAACTAAGTTGATACCATTTGATTTCTTGTTTAATGGACGAAATAAATTGTTTATTCAATATTCTTTTTTCTTTTTCTACTTCTTCCTTGATTATCATGAAGACTACCCGAGTTATTTCCTGTCTTTACCATCCCTGGTTTGTCTTCGTCTTCTATAATTCTTCTCCACCACACCGCCTAAGTACAACTACACACCGTTTTAGTTATGTTATAACGTTTCATTTTTTTTTTTTTTATTATTATTATTTATTTCAATTTGTTTATTTTTTCCTTTTCTTTTTCTTCTTTTTTTTATGTGTCCTCCTTACATGTATTTTATAGAAGTCCTGGGTCTTTAGTGCTACCACAC
The DNA here is from genome assembly GCA_006410555.1 of Capra ibex. Lineage (NCBI taxonomy): Eukaryota > Metazoa > Chordata > Mammalia > Artiodactyla > Bovidae > Capra > Capra ibex. The sequence continues at coordinate 11,234,249 of SJYO01038709.1, read as the reverse complement.
CAGTGAGTGGATCTCGGTTTATAGAATCTTACACTTCAGGTCACCCGGAATCCTTCGTAGTGATGTTTGTTTCGATCACCTCCACTACCTTGAGGTCAATTCGATAAAGTTTAGGACTTTCTACTACGACACTTTCACGACGTGAGTTATACAGTCGTTTATACCTTTTGAGTCGTCATCGGTGTCCTGACCTTTTCCAGTCAAAAGTAAGGTTAGGGTTTCTTTCCGTTACGGTTTCTTACGAGTTTGATGGTGTGTTAACGTGAGTAGAGTGTGCGCTCATTTCACTACGAATTTTAAGAGGTTCGGTCCGAAGTTGTTATACACTTGGTTATTGAAGGTCAACAAGTTCGACCAAAATCTTTTTCGTCACCTTGGTCTCTAGTTTAACGGTTGTAGGCGACCTAGTAGTTTTTTTTTGTTTTCTCAAGGTCTTCTTGTAGATAAATACGAAATAACCGATACGATTTCGGAAACTGACACACCTAGTGTTATTTGACACCTTTAAAGACTTTCTCTACCCTTATGGTGTGGTGGACTGGACGGAGGACTCTTTATACAAACGTCCAGTCCTTCGTTGTAAATCTTGAACTGTACCTCATTGTCTGACCAAGGTTTATCCTTTTCCTCATTCAGTTCCGACATATAACAGTGGGACGAATAGATTGAATTTACGTCTCATGTAGTACTCTTTGAGACCCGACCTCCTTCGTGTTCGACCTTAGTTCTAACGGTCCTCTTTATAGTTATTGGAGCCTATACGTCTCCTGTGGTGGGAATACCGTCTTTCACTTTTCCTTGATTTTTCAGACACTACTTTCACTTTCTCCTCTCACTTTTTCAACCGAATTTCGAGTTGTAAGTCTTTTGTTTCTACTACCGTAGGCCAGGGTAGTGAAGTACCCTTTATCTACCCCTTTGTCACCTTTATCTACCCCTTTGTCACCTTTGTCACAGTCTCAACTAAAAAAACCCGAGGTTTTAGTGACGTCTACCACTAACGTCGGTACTTTAATTTTCTGCGAATGAGAAACCTTCCTTTTAATACTGGTTGGATCTATCGTATAACTTTTCGTCTCTGTAATGAAACGGTTGTTTTCAGGCAGATCAGGTCCGATAGTCACCAGTACATACCTACACTCTCAACCTGACACTTCTTTCGACTCGCGGCTTCTTAACTACGAAAACTTGACACCACAACCTCTTCTGAGAACTCTCAGGGAACCTGACGTTCCTCTAGGTTGGTCAGGTAAGATTTCCTCTAGTCGGGACCCACAAGAAACCTTCCTTACTAAGATTTCGACTTTGAGGTTATGAAACCGGTACACTACACTTCTCAACTGAGTGACCTTTTCTGAGACTACGACCCTCCCTAACCCCCGTTTCGTCTTCCCCTGCTGTCTCCCACTCTACCGACCTACCGTAGTGGTTGAGTTACCTGTACTCAAACTCACTTGAGGTCCTCAACCACTACCTGTTCCTCCGGACCGCACGACGTTAAGTACCCCAGCGTTTTTCAGTCTGTACTGACTCGGTGACTTGACTTGACTTGACTTGACTACGAACCTTACTAACTCCCACCCTCCTCTTCCCTGTTGTCTTCTATTCTACCGACCTACCGTAGTAGCTGAGTTATCTGTACCCAAACCCACCTGAGGCCCTCAACCACTACCTGTCCCTCCGGACCACACGACTTCAAGTATCCCAGCGTTTCTCAGCCTGTGCTGACTCATTGACATGACTTGACTTGACTCCCAAAGGAACCACCGAATCACCACTTGTTAAAAGGACCGTTACCTCCTTTGAGGTCAAACTAGGGACCCAGTCCTTCTAGGGGACCTCTTTCTTTACCTTTGGGTGGGGTCATAAGAACGGACCTCTTAAGGTACCTGTCTCTTTGTACCTATCGATATTAGGTACCCAAGTGTTTTTACAGCCTGTCGTGAATCACTGAGTTGTTGTTTTCACCAGGTCACCTCTGTCCTTACCCCGTCCTTCCTTACTGTAACGGGTTTCTGTGACGTCTGACCGATCTTGATTCATACAGGTTCTACCACCCTTCAGCCGGAGGTGATCTTGAACTCGGAATCATAGTCAAGTCAAGTTAAGTCAGCGAGTCATCACAGGCTGAGAAACGTTGGGGTACTTAACGTCGTGTGGTCCGGAGGGACAGGTGGTGGTCGAGGACCTCAAATGGGTTTAAGTACTCGAAATCATATACGAGTAACAGTATGTACACAGGAGTCAGTGAGTCAGTGCAGACTAAGAAACACTCGGATACCTGACATCAGGTGGTCCGAGGAGACAGGTACCCTAAAAAGTCCGTTCTTTTGACTATACCCAATGGTAAAGGAGGAGGTCCCTAGCTTGGACTGGGACCCTAACTTGAGTGTAGATGAAATAACCGTCCGTATAAGAAATGGTGTCTCGATGGACCCTTCGGGGTAACATTATGTGATCGTTCGATTTACTGTGTGATGTCCGTGATACTGTCAGGACTCCGACTGGTACTTTCAAGTTTTTCACCCGTCTTTTTTTTTTTTACACCCGTCTCGGGTTGAGGGACTATAGGGGTGGGGAAGGGGGTTTATCGACCTTTTTAGGAGGGTGAGTAATCGGATATTTAATGGGTCAGGATATTTTTGACAGTTGGGATACGAAAGAGAGAGAACGGAGAACGGAAGATTCTACCGGGTGTGAGACAGATACCCAGATACCTCACACATAGAGGGACTTATTTGAAAGAAAAAGAAATAATACCGAGTGAGAACTTAAGAAAGGACACGTTTCGGTTCTTAGACGTGAACCACCGGTAGAGTCCCTGAACGGACTCCGCACCCTGTACTGGTAGGTGAGTGTTGAGTGAGAGAACTTTGTGTCGTCATTTCTTAGACGGTTACGTCTCCTGTATACCCGTACCAAGTAAAGAATCAGGTCCTTCTAAAGTGTACGACGTATTGATGTCTTTCGGTGAGTGAGACCTCGAACACAAGACACTGTTCTTCGGTGGTGTTACTCTTCAGATACATGATACTGATCTCTCTTCGGGGGCAAACGACGTTGATCGCTTTCTAACGCACATCGTTTTTTCTGGTTCCTATCGGTTTTTATTTATTTGTTAAAGTAAGTTTTCTTCCTTGAATATCTAATCCTTGTACTGTTTTTTTAGTACCTCTGAGATAGGATAATTTGGAACCGGAGATACAAGAAATAATCGGGAGGTTCACTAAGACTACCCGAAGGGACCACAGAGTCTACCATTTCTTAGACGGACGTTAAGTCCTCTGGTCCCAAATTAGGGACCGAACCCTTCTAGGAGACCTCTTCCGTTACCGACCTGCCTCTTCCGTTACCGACCTGCCTCTTCCGTTACCGACCTGCCTCTTCCGTTACCGACCTGCCTCTTCCGTTACCGACCTGTCTCTTCGGACCGTCCGGACTCAGGTACCCCAACGTTTCTCAACCTGATTCACTGATTATGTGTGTGTTCACTAAGACTATGTGTGTTGTCAAACTCTTGATGACGATATCTATTCCTTAGTGGTTTGACACCGGGAAGTCGGTTTAGGTTACGAAAACATCCATTTCAAAGTGACCTCTTAACAAAACACATAAGTAGGTGTATAAAATTACCGACAAAATATAATGTTACCATCTTGATTCATCGAACCTCCAGACTTTATTTTTCTGGTCTGCAAAATCACCGCAGATGATGACTGCAGCCATGAAGTTAAAAGACGCTTACTCCTTGGAAGGAAAGTTATGATCAACCTAGATATCATATTGAAAAACAGAGACATTACTTTGCCAACACAGGTCCGTCTAGTCAAGTCTATGGCTTTTCCTGTGGTCATGTATGGATGTGAGAGTTGGACTGTGAAGAAGGCTGAGCGCCGAAGAATTTATGCCTTTGAACTGTGGTGTTGGAGAAGACTCTTGAAAGTCCCTTGGACTGCAAGGAGATCCAACCAGTCCATTCTGAAGGAGATCAGCCCTGGGATTTCTTTGGAAGGAATGATGCTAAAGCTGAAACTCCAGTACTTTNCCACCTCATGCGAAGAGTTGACTCATTGGAAAAGACTCTGATGCTGGGAGGGATTGGGGGCAGGAGGAGAAGGGGACGATAGAGGATGAGATGGTAAACAGTGTTGAACCTACTTGGATCTCCCATAATACAATTCACTATATTTAGTCTGTTTCTTTCTGTTTATGATATACTAAAGTGAATATACACCTTATTTTTATTTTTGTTTACGTTGTTATATTGGTTTGTTTCTCCAATAAATAGTCACCTCATCATCAACTCCCCTCCTCTCTTTATCCACTCCCTCTAATTTGACGGTCTATGTAATACTTTTCATATCATACCCCTTATATCAGTTATTAATATATTGAAACATTCGACTGTCTACTTTCGATATTAATAGACCACTAGTGAAACTTTACATTTCTTTATAGTTTAATGATAAAACACATGGTCTCTGATTATGTCACAACATCCAGTTGACATGAAGTTTTTGTGTGTTTAAGTCTCTTTTGTTCTAGTCGGGACACCAGTGGTCTCTGTCCCCTACCCCCTTTACCCCTTGATCTACTTCCACCAGTTTCGATATTTATAGATCAATCTTCTAGTTATTCATGAGTTATACATTAAATGTTGTACTGTTTTTATTAATTGAGACGACATAGGATATGTACTTTCAACAATTCTCTCATTTAAAATAAAAATGAAGAAAATACGAAATAAATATACTCTGATACGTAAAAATGATTCGAATAACACCATTAGTAAAGTACTATATTCATTCAGTTTAGTCCGAAGGGTCCACCACGTTCACCATTTCTTGGACGGACGGTTACGTCCTCTGTATTCTCTACATTCAAGTAAGGGACCCAGTTCTTCTAGGAGACCTCCTTCGGTACCGTTGGGTAAGGTCATACGAACGTTCCTCTTAGGGTACCTATGTCCTCGAACCGTCCGCTGTACCCCAGCGTTTCCTCACCCTGTATTGACTTCACTGACTCGTACATTTAATTTAGTAAAAAGACATATGGAATTTGAAGTAAAGTCAGTAAGTCAGTACAGTCTGAGAAACACGGGGTACCTGACGTCGTGTGGTCCGAAGGGACAGGTAGTGGTTGTGGGTCTCGAACCAGTTTGACTACAGGTAACTCAGTCACTCCGGTAAGTTGGTAGAGTAGGACAGTAGGAGAAGAGGAGGACGGAACTCAGAAAGGGTTGTAGTCCTAGAAAAGGTTACTCAGTCAAGAAGTGTAATCCACCGGTTTCATATCCTCAATGTCGAAGTCGTAGTCAGGAAGGTTACTTATAAGTGCTGACTAAAGAAAATCCTAACTGACTAAACTAGAGGAACGACAGGTTCACTGAGAGTTCTTGGAAGAGGTTATGGTGTCAAGCTTTTGTTGTTAAGTAACCGCGAGTCCAAAGAAATACCAGGTTGAGAGTGTAGGTATGTACTGATGACCTTTTTGGTATCGAAACTGATCTGCCTGGAAACAGTCATTACAGAGACGGGAAATTATACGATAGATCCAAACAGTATCGAAAAGAAGGTTCTTCGTTCGTAGAGAATTAAAATACCGATGTCAGTGGTAGACGTCACTAAAACCTCGGGTTCTTTTATCAGAGAGTGGCAAAGGTAACGAGGGGGTAGATAAATGATACTTCACTACCCTCACCTACGGTACTAGAGACAATAAACTTACGACTCAAAATTCGGTCAAAAAAGTGAGAGAAGAAAGTGAAAGTGGTTGTCCAAGAAATCAAGGAGAAGTGAAAGGACAGTATTCCCACCACAGTAGACGTATAGACTCGAATAACTATAAAGAGGACCGTTAGAACTAAGTTCGAACGAGAAGTATGTCAGACCGTACACCGTACTACATGAGACGTATATTCAATTTATTCGTTCCACTGTTATATGTCGGAACTGTATGAAGAAAGGGTTAAAACTTGATCAGACAACAAGGTACAGGTCAAGATTAACAATGAAAAACTGTACGTATGTGTAAATAGTCCTTCGTCCATTCCACCAGAGCATAAAGGCAGACAAATCTTAAAAGGTGTCAAACAACACTATGTGTTTCAGTTTCCTAATTACAGGAGTCACTTCGTCTTCATCTACAAAAAAAAGACCTTAAGAGAACGAAAAAGATACTAGGTTGTCTACAACCGTTAAACTAGAGAATAAGGAGACGGAGAAGATTTAGGTCGGACTTGACTAATTCAATAGTCAATCACATAACAACTTCGGATTGGACCTCTAAAAACTCGTAATGAAATGATCACTCTCTACTCACGTTAAGACGTCATCGAACTTGTAAAAAACCGTAACGGAAAGAAATCTTAACCTTACTTTTAACTGGAAAAGGTTAGGATACCAACGAGGACGCAAAAGATTTAAACGACCGTATGACTCACGTCGTGAAAGTGTCGTAGTAGAAAATCCTAAACTTTATCGAGTCGACCTTAAAGTAGTGGAGGTGATCGAAACAAGTATCATTACGAAGGATTGCATTTAACTGACGTGTGAGGTCATATAGTCTGAGACCCACTCACTAGTGTGGAAGTACCAATAGACCCAGTAATTCTAGAAAAAACATATCAAGAAGACACATAAGAACGGTGGAAAAGATTTATAGAAGACGAAGACAATCCAGGTATGGTAAATACAGAAAATAACACAGGTAGAAACGTACTTGATAAGGGAACTATAGAGATTTCAAGAATTTCTTTATAGAACGGAAAGGGTAAGATAACAAAAGGAGATAAAGAAACGTAACTAGGGACTCCTTCCGAAAGAATAGAGAGGAACGAGAAAGAACCTTGAGACGTAAGTCAATCCATACAGAAAGGAAAAGAGGACAGAAAACGAAGAGAAAAGAGTCTATTAACATTCCGGAGGAGTCTGTTGGTAAACGGAAAAACGTAAAGAAGAAGAACCCCTACCAAAATTAGTGGTGGAGGACATGTTACTATCCTTGGAGACAGGTATCAAGAAGTCCGTGAGACAGATAGTCTAGATTAGGGAACTTAAATAAAGAGTAAAGGTGACATATTAGTGTTCCCTAAGCTAAATCCAGTGTGGACTTACCGGATCACCAAAAGGGATGAAAGAAGTTAAATACAGACTTAAAAGTTTTTCCTCAAGTACTAGACTCGGTGTCCGTCGAGGACCAGAACTAAAACGACTGAGATATCTCGAAAAGGTAGAAGTCGACGTTTCTTATACTAGTCAGTCTAAAGACATAACTGGTAGATAGGCCAAAACAGGTACACATCAGCAGAAACACAACAACCTTCTCCCACAAACCATGCTGGTCACACAAGAGAACCGTTCTGAGACAATCGAAAACGGGACGAAGTAAAAAATGAGGTTCCGGTTTCAACGGACAATGAGGTCCATAGAGAACGGAAGGATGAAAAAGTAAGGTCAGGGGATACTACTTTTCCTGTGGAAAAAACCACAATCAAGATCTTCAAGAACATCTAGAAGTATCTTTGTAAGCTGAAGTCAAAGAAACCGTAATTACCAACCACCTATCTGAACCTAATACACTATAACTTACAGAACAGAACCTTTGCTTGTCTCTAGTAAGACAGTAAAAACTCTAACGTGGGTTCATGACGTAAATTCTGAGAAAACAACTGATACTCCTGATGAGGTGAAAAAGATTCCCTAAGAACGGTTGTCATTATCTATATTACCAGTAGACTCAATTTAAATGGGTAAGACCAGGTAAAATCAAGTACCTAAGGATTTTGCACCTATAAGTGAGAACAGTAGAGATAAACTGGTGAAGGTTAAATGGAACTAAGTACCTGGATTGTAAGGTCCAAGGATATGTTATGACAAGAAAAGTCGTAACCTGAGATGAAGGTAGTGGTCAGTGTAGGTGCTTGACCCGTAACAAAAGTGAAACAGAATTAGAGAAGTAAGAAAGACCTCGATAAAGAGGAGACAAGAGGTCATCGTATGACCTGTGGATGGTTGGACCCCTCAAGTAGAAAGTCACAGGATAGAAAAACGGAAAAATATGACAAGTACCCCAAGAGTTTCGTTCTTATGACTTCATCAAACGGTAAGGAAAGAGGTCACCTGGTGCAAAACAGTCTTGAGAGGTGGTACTGGGGAGGTAGAACCGTAACGAGTATCAAAGTCACTCAATCTGTTCCAACACTAGGTTCACTAGTCAACCCAAACAAAAGACATTAACACCAAAGGTAAAACAAACGGAAGACTACCTATTCCTGTTCTCCGAACACCTTCGAAGGAATACCCTTTCCGACCGACACCCCCTTAGAACCAGAACGAGACTAGGTTAAAAGACAACTACACACCCCGACACAAGGGAGGGATATCAAACCGGAGTCCGGTTCAATGACATCCCCATCACCACAATTAGAGCTGGAGGAAGTTTTCCTGAATACGGTCCTACAACATCAGTCACAGAGACTTAGGTACCGTCCAGTACAACTGGGTGCAGAGGTAACCTCTAAGGATCTGTGAGTTTCTGTTCAGACCGAGTCAGAGAACACCTCAGTGACGATGAAAGAGGACCCAGGACCACGTATATTCCAAAACAAACTCTGGAGGTTCTCGGAGAAGGAGGTCAGGACACTTTTAAGACATTAGTTTAGCGTGACCGGAAATTCCAGTTTAAGGGACCCCCAAGAGTCGGGGAAACGACCTAGGGGTCCAACCCTTTAGATAACACCCGGGATCTTGAAAACGTTGACACGTACTTGAAGAAACCATATTAACAAGAGGTCAAACACCCAATAGACGAGCCACCACGATACCACCCCGAGTGTGCGACACGGAAGATCCAGACGCCGTCGGTCTCGGGGACAAGAGCGTCTTCCGGGGACGAGTGAGTATAGAGACGTCCTTTGTGGGTTTGTGAGTTTCAGTTAATATAGAGTTATTTTTACCTTCCTCTTTATCAATAAAACTTAACTCTATAATAAATGTATAGTTTATCTGTGGTATAAAACTTGTTAATCATGTTTAATATCATATTTTATGGAGTAATTATTAAGTAATATAATGTGTAATTTAACTATTATAAGAATTATATAGTCCAATTTATTTTTAGATACTAAAATTTTTACAGATTCAACTTACGGAGTCGATGTATAGTATATTTAGTCTATACCCATTCTATTAAGTAGGACTCCGTTACACGAGCGATCGACCATTGGAGACTTTTGTTCAATCTACGAAGGTTTTATCTATACCCTGTCCGTATCTTGTTTGTGAGAGTGAGATTTTCTATCTTTATCTTTTTAACTTTCCCCCATGATCATAACTAGTTCAGGGTGTAGAATTCCGGTCAGACTCACCCCTAGAACGGAAGATCTGTATAAACCATCACCAGTCCAGGGGTTCCGAAACCTGTCGGGACGAGGGTACCAAACCCACCGTGTCGGATAAGTCGTCGAGAGAACCCAATCTCAAGTCCTGTCCACTGAGAGGTTCCAACCTTGACGTATGTACACCAAAATATTCTGACCCCATTACCTCCGTCGGGGTAGGGGTGTCGTGGTGACCCGTGACGTGGTCACCCCCGTTAGACACTACCGGTATGGAAGTGTTATCAGGAAACAGAGGTAGATGGTTGTACGTACACCTTCATCAGTATAGAGGTATCGAGAACGTGAGACGTACGACCGTGAACGTAACCACGGGTGTTTCAAATCACGGACACGGGAGATCTCCCCGTTGGTGAAGTTCGGACACGGATACGAAGAGGACTATATTGGGAAAAGAGAGTCTTCCCACAGACCGTATATCATCCATTCGAAGTAGGAAAACGTGAGTCAAATCAAGTCAAGTCAGTGAGTCAGCACAGGCTGAGAAACGTTGGGGTACTTAGCGTCGTGCGGTCCGGAGGGACAGGTAGTGGTTGAGGGCCTCAAGTGAGTCTGAGTGTAGGTAACTCAGTCACTACGGTAGGTCGGTAGAGTAGGAGACAGCAGGGGAAGACAAGGAAGGGGGTTAGTGAGGGTTGTAGTCTCAGAAAAGGTTACTCAGTCGAGAAACGTACTCCACCGGAAAACGTGATTTATTTCCGTTTTCTAAGGACAGATGTCTTAGTTGTGAAGTTGACGAACTTACTTTTATAAAAGGATATATTTAACCATTGGTCATATAAGACTTCGAATGACGTCGAAATAAGTACATTTTCGAACCGGGACAGGTTCTGGACAGGTAAGAGTCACATTCATTTTACTGGCGGTTAAATCGGTACACAGGATAAGTCTGAGGAATTAAAAGTATTCTTAGATAGTTAGGTTTAAAGTCGAGTGAACGAACATTTCGTAGACGTACATTGACTGTACGAATACTAAAGACGTAAGGTTAATGAAGAGTCTCTTACTGTTAAAATCTAAATATAGTCGATTAAAAATATATATTGAAACACTGTTCCACCATAAATATCTCTTAATAATCTCTCTGTACGTCAGTTCTATGAGTTCACTGACTTTAAAAGGAAAGATGGGTTTGATGGGAGACTTAGACACCTATTGGTGTCGTCAGTAACAACCTCATTAAGAAGACAGAAGATGAGTAAACCTGGACTTTCAAAACTCGTTCTTAAATTTGATTTTAGAATGTTTGGGTTTAAACTGTGGAGGTACAGATATTACGTTAGTTTCGTTGTTTGACTTTTCAATAATCTAGATCCTTTTCGGTTACGTCAAGTTTTGTTCCCTCTATGAGACTTCTTAGTCTTATGTCCCTAAGGAGACCTTTTTTTTATAACATTCTTTATTTTTCAAAATTTTAAAACCACTATTCAACAGTTATACTACTTTCCACTGAAGTTATTTTGAGTTTATCATTACTTCTATTTTTAATAAGAATCGGATCCTTATTTTCTATTTCTAAATGTTACTACACGACCATTTACAAATTACTGGTTCAACCGACCCCTTCCTCCGCTCGGAACTAAACGTTGTATATGGTTGAAGACACTACACCCCGGTTAAGGTTCAATGGTGTACTGAAGTTATTTGAACCCTTTATTACACGTTTTAGTCCAGAGTACTCGGTCATACACGAGTAGGTCATGTGGTGACTTAGACAGAGTTTACTAGTCAACTATAGTGTCAATTTCGAATTCCAGTCTTCGGTCTTTCCTTAGGAAGAAACAACAACAAGTCAGTGATTTAGTGCAGATTGAGAAACGTTGGGGTACCTGACATGGTACGGTCCATAGGGAGAGGGAAAAGGTCTCAAGTGGGTTCAAGTGCAGGCAACTTAGTCACTACGGTAGGTTGGTAGAGTTGGAAGAAAATAGTAATGATGAATAGTAACCTAGTCTCACGAAACTTGTTACTAAGAGTTTTGATCGAAGATCTTTAAAGAACTCTTCGAAAAATTTTTTCTTACGGGTCCAAGGTAAGATACATTTAATTAGTCTTAGAACCCTCCACTCAGAACCAACAAAGGATTTCAGAGGTCTACTAAAATTACTTACCGTTTCTGTCACTTATGGATCCTACGCATTACATTAATTTGTTCTAACCCTTGAACTTCGACAATCTTTCCTCTGTCTCATTGTAAATAAATAGATTCTATATTCAAAGAAGGACTTTTTGGGTTTTATTTGTTAATTTTTCAACAATTTTATGTGTCCTTTGGAACAATTTTAGGGACCAGTCTTTCATTTCTATCGTTATTAGTTAAGTTTTCAAATAATCCTTTTTACCATGTGACATGTACATACACACAATAAATATATTAGTTCGGATCCTTATTTATACGTATTTATAAATCCTGAATAGATCTATTTTCAGGTTTTATATTTTTATTTTGGTGTATTTACTTTTGTTCAGGACACTCAAACCTGTATATCCGATTTTTAACTTTTGAATAGTTAAACTGAGGTTGATTCAAAATATAAATTGTACTAAGTTTATTTTTATAGTTTTTCGAAGACAAAAGACCTTGTACTATTTTTCAAATACCCCTGTTAGTCACCCGTTTTTACCGATTTTGTAAAAAAGTTTCTTCTTATACATTCCTCTTAAACACGATGAACTATTCTTTTATTAATTACTACGATGTTGTCATTGTTCCAGTATGATCATGTTCTTGTTCACCTTTTTCACTTCTCGAGTACTTTTCTAGTAGTACATTTATATTCTTGAATTATGTGTTATTCAAGTCAGTGAGTCTGCACAGACTGAGACACTGGGGTACCTGAAATCGTTCAGTCCGAAGGGATATGTAGTGGTTGAGGGTCTCGGATGACTTTGGGTACAGGTAACGTAGTCATTACGGTTGGTTGGTAGAGTAGGAGATAGCAGGGGAAGAGGAGAGTGGAAGTTATTATATGTTCTTTGTAATATTTAATCACTTTTTCTTCTGTACAAGTTATTTACCTCGTATCTTTTAATTGTTAAACCTTTTTTATTTCAATCTAAGGATAAAATGTCGGTTTGTTGTATCAGTTAAAGATTAATTGTCTTCTGAATTTTACATTTTTTTTGATTGATTTATTTATTGGTTAAGTGTGTGTGTTTTTTTGTGTTTACTTAAAAATGTCCGAGAACCAAAATCTTATCGTAAGACTCATAAAATCTTTCAATTCAAAACATACGTGGGACCTCGTACAGTACTTATATGACGTTTCAACCGTTCCAGATCTTTAACTGTGTCTTTACTGGTGAACCCTCTATATTACCCCAGTACTAAACTACTTCTTGAAAGTAACTTTGATACGTAGGGGTTTTACTCGGATGTCAGTCCACTCTTTGACGTAGTCTCAGTAAACCCTTTGAAACACTTTATGTCTAAGAACATAGAGTTATGTTCTCTAACAAAGTAGTCCAATTCCTAATTCGGACCCTCCAAAACAAAACTAAAAATTATTGTTGAAGAGTGTACACTAAGATCCTACTCGGACAAAAGGATAACACATTACACTATCTGTCCCGAAGGGACCACCGAGTCGTCATTTATTAGACGGAGAGTTATATCTTCTACACCCAAGTTAGGGAGCCAACCCTTCTACGGGACCTCTTCCTTTGTCGTTGGGTGAGGTCGTAAAACGGACCCTTTAGGATACCTGTCTCCTCGGACCACCCGGTGTCAGGTACCCCAGCTTTTCTCAGTCTGTGTTGTTGCTGATTTGTTGTTGTTTTTGTTATTGTTATACTTTCTACTATTCTAACCCTCATTTTTATTAGTATAGAACCAGTTTCAAGATTTTTTTTCAAGAAATACGGGTTTACTCCCGTATTTCTAAAAAAGGGAGTGTAAATCTCCAATTTTTTTTGGGTTTGTTTTTGTGTTATTGTTTTTGTGGGGGGTTGTGGTTTATCGTTCTTCCAATGTCACCAAGGAGATTTTGTGATCTCAGTGTAGTCTCATATTGTTAATTACTTCTTTTGTAATCATTGTACTATAATGATATTTTTAAGACCAACGTAATTATCAATTCTATTCAAACCTAATGAACGTCAACTACTTTGACTGTCTCACTCTCCTTCTTTTCTCTTCACTGATTGTCTTTCACCTGTCTTTTTTTTGGATACCCCGAGACTGTGTCCACCATTTACGTGATTACTGATTACACTTCTAACTAGTTAAAGTGGTTCAATCTTAGAACGGTCGAGTCCGAGAACGAATAGGGAGAAGAAATCAATATTTTGGGTCCCTACCGTCTGATTTCCTGTCGACTTTATTTCCAGTGAAAAGAAAACAACAACGATATACACACACAGAGTTCATGTCACTATTTTCTGTTATGTAGGTGTCCTTTTGTTTACGATATTTGTTACCGACGTCATCTGGAAGTTTATAAATTATTGATAAATTACCGTGTACCAAGGTAGTTATTCGTCTCCACGACCGACATTCGTAGTCTTTATCGGTCTGACTACGTAGAGTCGATAAAGTCTGGACCAAGGACGATATATATATCTTCTCTCCCTACAATAGACTTCTTTTCCATCTTCGATTAAATCGTCTAATTTTATTGAGGTATTCACTGGATAACCAAGAAGGACCTAAGTTTAATATGTTTCTAACAATTATTATAAATATTGGAACTCCGTGATTAAGATGAAACCGTTTAGATACGTTTCATATGTAATTTTGATTGAGTAGGTGTTTAATGTATTAGTGATTTTTCCTCTGTTTACTTTACGACTTTTTCTTCCTGTATTAGACTATTTAAAACCAAGAAAATAGATAGTATTATAATAAGTCGGTAATTTTATATATATTTCTTAAAAATTAGTATACCCTTTACGAATACAGTTCCATTACCACCAGTACTTTTGCGATTTAGGGGTATGATCTGTAGAAGGTATTTTGTTGTGTCTTCGTGATCTTTATGGATTTTCATGTGTTTCGGTACGGGAGGTGTATTTTTGTGTCTCTTGTGGGTTTAAGGCACAATTGACATTGATCCTTTTACTTGTGATTTAGGATCACTCTATAGTGAGTCAAAGACGTATATTTAGAAACATCCTTCGTTGCCGTTAGGACCATCTTCAAGTAAGTACTCTTTCTTTCTCCTGATCTCCGGATTCTAATTAAATTTCGGTAGTGGACGTGAGTTATACGGTCGTTTAAGTCTTTTGAGTCGTCACCGGTGTCCTGACCTTTTCCAGTCAAAAGTAAGGTTAGGGTTTCTTTCCGTTACGGTTTCTTACAAGTTTGATGGTGTGTTAACGTGAGTAGAGTGTGCAATCATTTCATTACGAATTTTAAGAGGTGCTGTCCGAAGTCGTTATGTGCTTGCCACTTGAAGGTCTACAAGTTCGACCAAAATCTTTTCTGTCTCCTTGTTCTCTAGTTTAACGGTTGTAGACGACTTAGTAGCTTTTTCGTTGTCTCAAGGTCATTTTGTAGATTAAGACGAAATAACTGATACGGTTTCGGAGACTGACACACCTAGTGTTATTTGACACCTTATAAGACTTTCTCTACCCTTATAGTCTGGTGGACTGAACCGAAAACTCTTTGGATATACGTCCAGTCCTTTGTTATCAATCTTGACCTGTTCCTTGTTGTCTGACCAAGGTTTATCCTTTTCCTCATCAGTTCCGACATATAACAGTGAACAGTAGTGCTCTTTACGACCCGACCTCCTTCGTGTTCGTCCTTAATTCTAATGGCCCTCTTTATAGTTATTGGAGTCTATACGTCTACTATGCTGGGAATACCGTCTTTCACTTCTTCTTGATTTCTCGGAGAACTACTATCACTTTCTTCTCTCACTTTTTCAACCCAATTTCGAGTTGTAAGTCTTTTTCTTCTAGTACCGTAGGTCAGGGTAGTGAAGTACCGTTTATCTACCCCTTTGTCACCTTTGTCACCGACTGAAATAAAAAGACCCGAAGTTTTAGTGACGTCTACCACTGACGTCGGTACTTTAATTTTCTGCGAATGAGGAACCTTTCAATACTTGTTGGATCTGTCGTATAATTTTTCGTCTCTGTAATGAAACGGTTGTTTCCAGGTAGATCAGTTCCGATACGAAAAAGGTCATCAGTACATATCTACACTCTCAATCTGATATTCTTTCGACTCGGGGTTTCTTAACTACGAAAACTTGACACCACAACCTCTTCTGAGAACTCTCAGGGAACCTGACGTTCCTCTAGGTTGGTCAGGTAGGATTTCCTCTAGTCAGAATCCACAAGTAACCTTCCTGACTACAACTTCGACTTTGAGGTTATGAAACCAGGGGTCTACGTTTCTCGACTGAGTAACCTTTTCTGGGACTACGACCCTTTCTAACTCCCGTCCTCCTCTTCCCCTGCTGTCTCCTACTCTACCAACCTACCGTAGTGACTGAGCTACCTGTACCCAAACCCACCTGAGGTCCTCAACCGCTACCTGTCCCTCTGGACCGTACGACGCCAAGTACCCCAACGTCTCAACCTGTACTGACTCGCTGACTTGACTTGACTTGACTTGGTCTTTCTTCCAGATATGTTTTATACTTTTAAGACTTTTTGTCAGTCCCATCTAGTGTCGTGAATCCCTTTCCACAATATTCTTCATAAGTTTTCCGTCAGAAACTTTCCATAACGAAGATTTTTCTCCCTCCGTCTTTCATTCCTTTTTGTGGGAATCTTCCAACTCGACTGTTTCCTTTCACTTTGTTTCCTCCTTTAAAATCTTTACCCGTTTCTAGATGGTCCGTTTGTCTTAGTTATAGTCTGTTTCATTTAAAGTTCGGTTTTTCGTAATTTACCCTGTTTCCTATAAAAATTTACGATTGTCGGTATGAGTTTTACCTTTTTTTTTTTTTTCTTATCGATATTTATAACCACGTAGTTTATTATGTCGTTGGTTGAAATATTTCGTTTTTATGTTGTCTATTTTCCTTTACAGTAATCTTTGTGATTTTCTGAAATTTGTATGGTCAAGATAGTGTGTTATCTAGTTCACCTGTTTCTTGTTCAATTTTATGTCTGCGATTTATTATATTAGTTATACCAATAATAATATCTACATATAATTTAATATATGGAACTATTATCTCTTATGTGAAGAAGAGTTCACGTGTATTTTGTGTTTTTGATTGGTGTATGATCAAGTGTTTCTATTGTAGTTATTCAAGGTGTTTTAACTTTACATTTGTAAAAGATTAGTGTCACGTTATTTTGATCTTTACTATTCAGGTTAGACGGACCTTCGAAAATGAAAGATAATTTATCAAGAACTCATTTCCTTCTTTACGTTCGATTTTAGTGTTTTTAAGACTTTTTTATAGTACTATTATTTTTGTGATGTACACTTTTGGATACTCTATATCAATTACTTTACTATTCTTCCTTCCAAGTGATTGAATTTACGTAAATAGTTATTTCACTTTCTCATTTTTATTTAACATTCGAGTTTTACGATTCCTTTCTTACCGTTTCGTTTAGTTTTCATTCTTTTCTTTGTTGTTTTTTCAGTTTTAATTACTCCGCCCCTTATTTTTTGTCAACTGGATTAATTATTTAAATTTAGGAAAAAACCTTTTTGGTAATGTTTTATCTGTTTGGTATCGTATTAAAATAGTTTTTTCTTCTTTATAGGTTTTTCGTATGTATATGTTTTTCCTTTTTTTTTAGTGACTTTACCTTCTTTAAAATTCAGTATTCTCTGAGTCTTGAGTAACGATTATTTACAATTTCGATCTACTTTAAAATGGTTCCAACTAGGGTAATCTTCATCTATCGAAATTTTCTATTAAAACGTGTCACCGTTGTCTCTTTCAATAGTGACTTGATTACACCCCTGTGTGTGTTTGTGTGAATGTCTCCTTTCAAATGATTTGTATCTTGTCTCTCAAGGTTACTAAGTATTTAGTAGGACCCTGTAACTTTTGTTTCTTTTTCAGACGTGTGAAAACATATTTGTTTATATTATTAGTATTATTTTAGATTATTTCTATCATGATCTTTGAGTGTCTTGTTATAGTGGATATTTATTAATACGATATAGATTTTAATAATCCCTTGTAATAGGTTATGGTATAATTCCTTTATTATATGGTATCGATTTGACCTAAATAACGTTTTTACGTCTTAACGTAGATCTTTATATGTCACCAAGTCATAACCCTTTAACTGAGTATACGGTAAAATTATCCAAATTTCTTTTTAGTACTAATAGGGGTTTCTATGACTTTTGTGGAAATTGTTTTAAGTTTTGTTTTAAAGGACTGAAATTTTTTCTAATGTTAATCTTTAACTATCTAATCTTAAGAATTGTACTATTTTATGTGTGTGTGTGTGTGTGTGTGTGTGTGTGTGTGTGTCTTCGCGGATTCTTGACCTTTTGTGTTCCGTGTAATAAAAATAAACGTCTATTATACTCTCATATGGATTTTTTAGATATCTTGTTTACTCTTTCAATTTTGTTAACTTCATAAGTCATTCCTTACAGAAACCTTTTTGCACAATAGTAACCTAAGGAAACAGAAAAAACCATATAGGTAATCTAAAAACCAAACACCAATGGTACTCCCCACACACACATATTTAAGTTTATGTAAACTTGTAGTGTAGTGACTAAAAATGAGGTGGGGAGGTGTAAATGACAAAAACTGTTGTATAAAATGTAGTAAAAAAGAAACACGGAGGGAATTAATGGAAAGAGAAAATTGGAAGGATTATCGAAATATGCACCAACTAAATGATGAAAATGATACATAAAATGAAATGGTTACTCCACAAAGGAAAGTATTAAAAGGATAAAGATCAACACCGAAGTAAAAGTGACTCTTTTCAGGAAATTTGTGAAGAAAATTTCGACCAAACCACCACGTTTTGAGAAAATGGAAAAAGTATAGACATTGAAAACTAAAGAGGTAGTTTGAACTTACCTTAGGAACGGACTATCTCGTAAAAAATGACATCTAAAAAGAGAAAATAGTGAAATTTTTAGTGCACACTGAAAAGATACCATACGTCTCGAAGACGATTCTTCAGTCGACTCAGAATATCCTCAAGGGAACATACATTGGACAACGAATAGGGAACGAACGAAAATTATAATGGAGAAATTAAAAAAAAAAACGGTAAAATGAATGTCGTACGGACCTACACCAGGAGAAACCATACTAGGATAAACCCTGAGCGAGATGAAGGGTCCAATCCCTCCACAAGTCGATAATACAGAATTTAATACAAGAGACGGGGAAAATACCACCAGAGTCTGTGATATTACTTTTAAAATCATACGAACTATAACAACTTCTCCAGAGTTTAACAGGAGTAAAGGAAAATTAGAAAAGACAAAAGACAAGTCGTAGTCATAAAGGTCGTGAGACAGAAGGTCGAACAACTAGACAAGGAGACATAGTAGATTGGATATCAGTTAAGTCAGATCACATAAAAAGTAAAGTCAATAACGTACAAAGTTGAGAGAAGAAATGTTAAAGAGGAACGATCTTTCAAGAGATTGAAGGGTCAAACAAGTAGGTTGGAAGACTTAAGAGACTTGTAGAAATACTACTAATGGAACTTGCGGAACAGACCATCTAACGGATAGAAGTGAAGTGTATAAAAAAGACCTGAAAATAAGACTAGAAACCAAACCTTGTATAAGGAAACATCAGAGTGAAACGGATTAACGACAAAAGTGACAATACATAAACCATCCAACTTAATGTTAAAGGTCAAAATCGTTTCACCGGAAAACACCTACAGAATACCTAAGGTGGTCATGTATAGGTAAACCAGTTGTCTCGGTACACGAGAACGTATGGGAGATGTACCCACCGTAAACAGGAGGACATCGACCGACTGATGATACCCGTCCGAATCTCCACACCGACAAAGGGTGAGGTCAATTGTGTTCCGGTAGAACACACCTCGGACGACCGGTGACCTCCCACCCCGACCCAGTGTTCGTTCGACCAAAGTCCCGGGACACCCCAGTACCCCCCATCACGACCGGGTGACACACGTCTCGATCCTATAACCCACCCACCAACACCCCGACCCCCATGACCCAGATTACAGTCAGACGATCACCTATCTCGACCAAAGACTGTACCAACCGACGGTCCAGGTACCAAAGAGTTTTGACCACAACCGACAGACTACTCACCCTGACTTAGTATCCCCTTGAACAACTCCCCAGGTTCCATAAAGTCTCGTCCACGACCAAACGATCACCCACCCACCCCGACCCCCGAGGATGTCGACCATAGTCGGAGGATCACTACCCCGTTCCCGGGACACATACCCATCGTCCCGAGTAAGAATGGGTGACCACCCATCTCGACCTAGTACCCCAGTGACCGACAGTCCGGGACCCTTACGTCCCTGATCATGGTCACGTGACCATACTTTCCGACCCGGTATGGACCTGTTCAGGTCCAGGGTCCCACCAATACCTGAGTCCCATAGAATTCTGTCGGTCGGACAACCACCTACCCGGACTCAGAGGTCGACCAATCTACGATCAGGACTGTGTAAGGTCATGACCATTCTGTCCGACCACCCACTCCAAACCAAGATCTTTATTATTCGATCTCCCTCCTAAGGGTTTACCTTGAACGATTGTGTCACAAAAACACTATCTTGTTCGAGGGTGTTCCAAGACGATGCGTACTGATACAGGGTTTCCACTCGAGGTGAACGAAAGACGAAGAGGTCCTCCGATTCTAGTAGTCCAGTCAGACTGGGTCCGAAAAGTTTAATGACGAAGACGGGACCCAGTACATCATATATACTCTAAAACACACACGAGAAACTCTTGCCTCAGAGTTTAAGGGTGTCGGGTAACCGAGAGGGGTTTCATTGGGGGGAGAGGTCCGAAAGTTTCCGTTTGTAAGATTCCCGAGTAGAAGGACCGTGTCCTATGGACTGACTCCTCGAGTTACCCACCGAGTCTGAGGAAACAGGAACCCTTCTTGGAGACGTTAAAATGAATAGGAGGGTAAACACCCAACCGGTGAACCCCCATACTTTTAACTTATATGACGTAGAAATGAGGACGATTTTAGAGTGACACCAAGGGAGAAATATATTTATAGAAAACGACATCTTCTTGTAAATACGATCAGAAGACAAGAAAGAGTAACTACTGACGAGACATTTATCAACGTGAAACCACAAAGATACTATCCACCACTCGAGTCTCAGGAGGGTACAACCGGTGAGGAGGTTATTCGAGAATTTACGTAAACTCTATATTTACATTTTGTGCTTTGGTGTCTTCACGATCCTCTTTTGAGTCTAGAACACACATCCCTTTCAGAAAGATTGATACTAATATTTAGATCCACGTTATTGCATTTTATGACTATGTTAAGTGATGCGTCTTTCGAAAATTTATGCCCGGTCTTAATAATATTTAATTTTACCGTTGGATGAGGTCACAAGAACGGATCTCTTAGGGTCCCTGTCGTCTCGGACCACCCGACGGTAGATACCCCAACGTGTCTTAGCCTGTACTGACTTCGCTGAACCGTCGTCGTCATATGATTGTCTTTTAACTGTGACCCTCCTTTATAAATTGTGTATATATCGTTTATGCAATTTATTCGTCACACTGTTATATCTCGGAACTATATAAGGAAGGGGTGTAAACTTGGTCATTTAACTAGGTACAAGATTAACAACGAAGAACTGGACGTATATCTAAAGAGTCCTCCGTACATTCCACCAGACCATAAGGGTAAAGAAATTCTTAAACCGTGTCAAACGACACTAGATGTTACAGACTGTTTTACACCACGTGACCTCTTTCCTTAATTCATAAGAAGGGAACTCTTGGGGTAATTGTCATACTTTTCCGTTTTTCTTTACGGTGACTTTCTACTTGACGGGTCCAACCATCCACGGGTTGTACGATACCTTTTCTCATTTCTTTATTGAGGTCTTTCTTACTTCTCTATCTCGGTTTCGTTTTTGTTGTGGGTCAACACCTACACTGACCACTACCTTCATTTCAGGTTACGACTTTTCTTGTTATAACATATCCTTGGACCTTATAATCCACGTACTTAGTTCCATTTAACCTTCACCAGTTTGTCCTCTAGGGTTCTGACTTGTATCTGTAAAATCCTTTGTCACTTGATTTTAACTGACCTTGTCCGCTTAAATTAAGTCTACTGGTAATATAGATGATGACTCCGGTTCTTAGGGAATCTTCTTTACCTCATCGGGAGTATCAGTTGTTGTCTCAGGTTTTACGTCATGAACCCACGTTAGAGTTTTTACTGTCTTACTAGAGACAAGCAAAGGTTCCGTTTGGTAAGTTATAGTGTCATTAAGTTCAGATATGTGGTTGGTGATTACGGTTTCTTTGACTTCGACTTACCAAGATCCCACTGGATGTTCTAAAAGATCTTGATTGTGGTTTTTTTCTACAGGAAAAGTAGTATCGTCTTCATTTTCATCCTTCATCCTTCAGTTCTCTGTGGACCTTATTGTCCGTTCAAACCGGAACCTCATTTTTCACTTTGTCCCGTTTCCGATTCTGTCAAAACGGTTCTCTTGTGTGACTAGTATCGTTTGTGGGAGAAGGTTGTTGTGTTCTCTGTTAAGACGTGTACCTATAGTGGTCTACCATTTATGGCTTTAGTCTAACTAATATAAGAAATGTCGGTTTCTCCTTCTTCAAGATGTGTTAGTCGTTTCTGTTATGACACTCGATTAACACCGAGTCTATTTCATGAGTAACGTTTTAAGTCTGTATTTAACTTCTTTCATATCTTTCGTTGGTCTGACAAGTATATACTAGATTTGTTTTAGAGAATACTAATATGTCACCTTCACTCTTTATCTAAGTTCCCTAATCTAGACTATTCGTCTCACGGACTTCTTGATACCTACCTCCCAGCACTGTAACATCTTACCCGTCACTAGGGGTTCTTTTTCTTTACGTTTTTCCGTTTTACCAAGAGACTCCTCCGAAATCTTTATCGACTCTTTTATTCTCTTCGATTCCCCTTTTCTCTTTCCCTTTCTATATGGGTAGACTTACGTCTCAAGGTTTATTATCGTTCCTCTCTCTATTCTTTCGGATAGAGTCACTAGTTACGTTTCTTTATCTCCTTTTTATATCTTACCCTTTCTGATTTTTAGAGAAGTTCTTTTAATCTCTATGGTTCCCTTATAAAGTACGTTTCTACCCGTACTATTACCTGTCTTTGCCATACCTGGATTGTCTTCGTCTTCTATAATTCGTTTCCGCCGTTCTTATGTGTCTTCTTAATATGTTCTTTCTAGAAGTACTAGGTCTATTGGTGTTACCACACTAGTGAGTGGATCTCGGTCTGTAGGACCTTACACTTTAGTTCACCCGGAATCCTTCTTAGTGATACTTGTTTCGATCACCTTCATTACCTTAAGGTCGACTCGATAAAGTCCAGAATTTTCTACTACGACACTTTCACGATGTGAGTTATACGATCGTTTACCTTTTGAGTCGTCCCCGGTGTTTTACCTTTTCCAGTCAAAAGTAAGATTAGGGTTTCTTTCGTTACGGTTTGTTACAAGTTTGATGACATGTTGACGTGACTAGAGTGTACGATGGTCTCATTACGAGTTTTAAGAGGTTTGTTCTGAAATTTTCATGTACTTGACTTTTGTAGGTATAAAAGTTTGACCTAAATCTTTTCCGTCTCCTTGGTCTCTAGTTTAACAGTTGTAAGTAACCTAGTATCCTTTTCGTTCTCCCAAGGTCTTTTTTTAGATGAAGACGGAATAACTGAGACGGTTTTGGTAACTGACACACCTAGTGTTTTTTTGACACCTTTTAAGTAGTTCTTTACCCTTATAGTCTGGTGGAATAGACGGAGGACTGTTTAGACATACGTACAGTGTTACGTTGTCATTCTTGGTTTGTACCTTGTTGTCTGACCAAGGTTTAACCCGTTCCTCATGTAATTCCGATATATAAAAGTGGAACAAACAAATTCATGTAGTACGTTTTACGGCCCGACATACTTCGTGTTCGACCTTAGTTCTAGTGACCCTCTTTATAGTTATAGGAGTATATACGTCTTCTGTGGTGGGAATAGTGTCTTTTGTTTCTCCTTGACTTCTTGGAAACAACTTACGCTTTCTCCTCTCACTTTTTGGACCGAATTCTCAGTTGAAAGTCTTTTGATTCTAGTACCGTAGGTTAGGGTGGTGAAGTACCGTTTATCTACCCCTTTGTTACCTTTGTCACTGTCTGAAATAAAACCCCCAGAGGTTTTAGCGACGTCTACCACTCACGTCGGTACTTTAATTTTCTGTGAACGAGGAACCTTCCTTTCGATACTGGTTGGATCTGTCGTATGATATTTCGTCCCTGTAATGAACCGGTTGTTTCCAGGTAGGTCAGTTCCTATACCAAAAAGGTCATCAGTACTCTCAACCTGGTATTTCTTGCACTCTCAACCTGGTATTTCTTTCGACTCACAACTCCTTAACTACGAAGACTTGACACCACAACCTCTTCTGAGACCTCTCAGAGAACCTGACTTTCCTCTAGGTTGGTCAGTTAGCATTTCCGTTAGTCAGGACTTATAAGTAACCTTTCTGACTACCACTTCGACTTCGAGGTTAAGAAACCGGTTGACTACGTTTCTTGACTGAGTAACCTTTTCTAGGACTACAACCCTTTCTGACTTCGTTCTCCTCTTCCCCTGTTGTCTCCTACTCTACCAACCTACCGTAGTGGATGACTTACCTGTACTCAAACTAGTTCGAGACCGTCAGACCTTCGGATCGCACGACGTCAGGTACCTCAGTACTTCTCGATCTGTGCTGATTAACTGACTTAACTTGATTTGTGTCAGTTTCAGAAAACGTATCAGTTACTTCGTCTTCATCTAAAAAAAAAAGGACCTTAAGGGAAGGAAAGAGATACTAGGTTACTTGCAACCGTTAAAATAGAACCCAAGGAGACGTAGAAACTTTGGGTCGGACACGGAGACCTTAAAAGTCAAGTATATGACCACTTCAGATCGAACTTCCTAAAACTTGTATTGGAACGATCGTACACTTTACTTTCGTTGACACAGTATGAAACGTATGAGGAATAGTAGCGGGATCAACCACTGATCTTGCTTTTTACTGGAAAAGGTCAAAACAGTGGTGACGACTCAAAAGGTTTAAACGACTGTATAACTCAAATCGTGAGATTGTCGTAGTAGGAAATCACAAAATTTATCGAGTCGACCTTAAGGTAGTACAGATGATCAAAATAAGTATCTTTACAAAGTATTTCGGGTGAACTGAAGTATGAGGTCCTACAGACCGAGATCCACTCACTGGTGTGGTAGTACCAATAGGTCCAGTAATCCAGTCAAGTCAGCGAGTCAGAACTTATATCAATAGGACACACAAGAACGGTGTCAAAGAATTATAGAAGACGAAGACAATACAGCGGTTGTAAAGACAAGAAATAGTATGAGTGGGGACGTACTATATAAGGGAACTATAGAGGTTAAAAGAACTTCTCTAACGATCAGAGAAGGTAAGATAACAAAAGAAGATAAAGAAATATGACAAGTAAATTCTTTCAGAAGAATAAAGAGGAACGATAAGTCACTTTAAGACGTGAGACAAAATACATAGAAAGGTAAAAAGAGAGCGGAAAGTGAACAGAAGAAAGGAGTCAATAAACATTTCGGAGGAGTATGTTGGTGAAACGGACAGACATAATGAAAAAGAAACCCTGACAAAACCAGTGACGGAGGTCATATTACAATGTTTGGAAGGAGGTATCAAGAAGTCCGTAGGATAAGTTAGATTAGGGAACTTAGATAAACAGTAGAAGTGACATATTAGTATTCCCTAAATTCAGTATGGACTTACCGGATGATCAAAAGGGATGAACGGAGTTAAATTCGGAGTTAAAACGTTATTCCTCGAGTACTAGACTCGGTGTTAGTCCAAGACTAGAACAAAAACGATTGACATATCTCGAAGAGGTAGAAACCGACGTTTCTTATATTTGTCATACTTTATGACTCGACCTACTTAGTGTTCGACCTTAGTTCTAACGACCACCTTCATAGTTGTTGGATCAATACGTTTATTATGGTGAGATTACGGTCTTTCACTTCTCCTTGATTTCTCGGACTACTACTCTCACTTTCCCCTCTCACCTTTTCGACCGAATTTTGACTTGTAAGTTTTTTGCTTCTAGTACCGTCGGTCAGGGTAGTGAAGTACCGTTTCTCTTCCCCTTTTTAACCTTTATGACCGTTTAAAATAAAAGGACCCGAGGTTTTAATAACTGTTACCACTGACGTCGGTACTTTAATTTTCTGTGAACGACGAATCGTCCTTTCGATACTGGTTGTATCTGTCGTATAATTTTTCGTCTCTGTAGTGAAACGACTGTTTTCAGGCATATCAGTTTCAATACAAAAAAGGTCGCTTTCACTTCAGCGAGTCAGTACAGACTGAGAAACGCTGGGATACCTAACATCGGATGGTCCGAGGAGACAGGTACCCTAAAAGGTCCGTTCTTGTGATCTTACCCAACGGTAAAGGAAGAGGTCCTCTAGGAGGACTGGGTCCCTAGTTTGGGTCCAAAGGGTGTAACATCCGTCTACGAAATGGTAGACTCCGTGGTCTCTTCATCAATACATGTCCACACTTTCTAGGTGGTATTTCTTCCAACTCACGACTTCTTAACTACGAAAGCTTAAACACCACGATCTCTCTTCTGAGAACTCTCAGGGAACCTGACGTTCCTTCAGTTTGGTGAGTTAGGATTTTCTTTAGTTGGGACTCATGAGTAACCTTCGTGACTACGACTTCAAAGTTATGAAACCGGTGGACAACGTTTCTCGTCTGAGTGACTTTTCACTAAGACCCTTTCTGACTTCCGTTTTCCTCTTCATCCGTTACCTCGTACCCTACCAATCTATCGTAGTCCTTGGGTTGCTTGTACTGAAACTCGTTTGAGACCTTCTGTCACCTGTCCCCTCGGACCGTACGATCAGATACCTTTGCGTCTAAAACTGTGCTGAATCACTTACTTGTTGTTTGGATAACAAATCGGAGGGACAAAAAACACAAAAATGTCAAAAAGGGACGTTCACTAAAGACCTGAGTATCACAATAGTAGTCTTTTCTATGAACTATATTAAAGTTGAAAGAATTTAAATGGTTCCGAATTAAACACCAGGTTCTACACTAGATGAGACTTCTTACAAGGTAAACGTCAACTCTTATTTCAAATGAGATGACGAAAGTGTACTTTAGAGGATATTTATAGTTAATTCAGACAGACGAGATTACACAGTAAATTCCGAAAACAAAGGAATAACTAAAAGACAGAGATACTAGACAGGTAACCTCATTCACCCCACAATTTATGGTTGGGGTGGTAATACACAATAACAGATAAAGTAAAAAATACCGAACAATCATAAAACGAATATATGAATATATACGAACATACAACCCGTGTATATATAAATTTTAACAATATAGAAGAAGAACTCAACCGGGAAACTATTAATATAACACAGGAAGAAACAGAGAACATTGTCAGAAATAAAACTTCAGATAAAAGAGACTATACTCATAACGACGACGATGACGACGACGATTCAGTGAAGTCAGTACAAGCTGAGACACACTGGGGTATCTGTCGTCGGGTGGTCCGAGGGGACAGGGACCCTAAGACGTCCGTTCTTGTGACCTCACCCAACGGTACAGGAAGAGGTTACGTACTTTCACTTTTCACTTTCACTTTAGCGAGTCAGCACAGACTGAGAATCGCTGGGGTACCTGACATCGGATGGTCCGAGGAGGTAGGTACCCTAAAAGGTCCGTTGTCATGACCTCACCCCACGGTAACGGAAGAGGTTACTCATAACGATGAGGTAGTAAAAACCCCAAACCAGAGGTAAATGTACCTTCGAAAAATAACGTAGAGAAGTGAAAGTGAAAGACATAGTAATCTAGACTTCACTTAGAGAACATCTGTCGTAAATGTACCCAGAACAAAAACATAGGTAAGTCACTCAGATACAGAAAACCAACCTCGTAAATTAGGTAAATGTAAATACCATCAATAACTATACATACAAGGATAACGGTAAAAGAGTAAACAAACCACAAACAAAAACATCGAGAAAAAGAAGGGAAGGAGAAAACAAGAGAACACCAAACTACTGATAAAAACCACAGTACAAAACCAACGTAAAAGAAAAAACATACACATAGACAACGTCAAAGAAAGTAAACGAAAAGGGTACTTTAAAACTATTTCTTCAAACACACACATTTCCAACAAAACTGAAAGACCAGAGAAAGAGTGGATCTCTTTAAGGAAATTGTGAACAAAATTTCGATCAAACCACCACGACTTAAGAGAATCGAAAACGAACAAGTATTTCAAAAACTAAAAAGGTAGTAAAGTCTCGGAACGACCTATCTCATAAGACCTATCATCCAATAAAAATAAAGGAGTAAACTTTATATAATACGGTGAGGGAAGACCGGACGTTTAAAAGACGAATTTTTAGTCGACTATTGGAATACCCCTAAAGGAACATACAATAAACAACGAAAAGGGAACAATAAAATTTTTTTTTTCAAAGGAACGGAAAATTAAAAACAACCAAACTAATTATATACGGAGTCGTACAAGGAGAAACCTAAATATGATATACCCTAAGAGACACGAAGGACCTAACCTCACAAAGTAAAGAGTACAATCCCTTTTAAAACCGATGTTATAGAAGTTCGTAAAAGAGTCCGGAAAACAGAAAGAGACTACCCTGGGGATATTACACTTACAACCACGTAAATTACAACAAGGTCTCCAGAAACCCTCACAGGAATAAAGAAGAGTAAGAGAAAAGAAATAAGGTACCGTCACTAAAGGTCGTGAGACAGAGGATCGAATGAATAGGTCAGGAGACGGAGTCAATAAGACATTAACTAAGGAAGATCCCGTTAAAAAGTAAAGTCAATAACAAACAAAGTAAAGATAAAAAAATTTAGAAAATTGAGAACCAATTATTTAAAGAATATGGAAGAACTAGGTAAGTAGATAAGAAAAGATGTCTAAAACCTAGTCAAAATGATAGTAATGAGACTTAAGAAAAAGTCCGTCTAACGGATAGAGGAGAAGTAAATCAACAAGAACACCCGAAAACATAACAAGGAAGTAAACGTTGTATAAAGAGACAGTAGAGTAAAACAGATTAAAGGACACAAACACCAGAGGAAAGACCTCCTACGTCCTAGCATCGAGGACATCGAATAAAACAGACAGGGGACAACCTACTCCAACCAGTTCCCCGGGTACTACCGAAGGAATACCCTACTTGACCAAGGACGGGAGACGGCTCACCTCGACCCAGTATAAGGAGACTACTTTTCCGACACAGTTCAGGACACAAACTCCATTGACACTCGGGTCATACTGAAATCCATCGGACAGACGACAACCTACCCCGACACAAGGACAGAACGACCAACAAACCGTACTCTACAAGGTCGAGACCTCGGACATCCAATAACCCACACTGACCCAGAACCATGTTTTTATCCCTTGAAACACTCTCGAGTGTGGTTAATTACAATAGACCCTGGAGGTGGTGGTTACAGGAACGTGGGTCTGTCTTGAGGTCAGATAGGGGTGGAGGGGTCCTCCGGGAGGGTCTGGGTATCAGTCCACATAGGGACCAAACGTACTTCCATAACAAAATACGATCGAGGATTACGTACATACTTGAATACACGTGAAAAGTTCTCACCTCAGAGAAAAAGAGGGTCGGGATACCGAGAGAACGTGAGTCCGGGGTCATCGGAAGTTTCGTTTACGAGACCCTCAAGAAGGGTTACGGACTGGGAGTCTGACAGAACCTCCCTATAAAAATACACCCTTGCAGGGACACATAAGGGATACACAGGGTTTAAAAACCCGTACTCTCGACGAAAATCATACCTACAGACGGTGGGTGGTGAAAGGAGTCAAATACGACCGGTAATAGGGGAACTAACTTCCACCCCCTTGACTACTACACCACTGGATTCGGAGGGGACGTATAATTCGTCCAGGAGGGGAAAAGTGACATCAATAACGACAGGACGGTCCCCGTCCCAGATGAGGAATCGACAACCCTATCTCCGAGTGTATAGACAAAGTCTCGACACAAAGACTAGTAGGTACACTTTATCCACCCTAAACTCGTGAGGGTTAACCTCTCTTCGGAGACTCATAAGGAGGAGACCTCGACACTCACACGAGAGTATAGTGAAAAGTGGGTAGTACGAACGAGTATTTATAGTAGTGACTTTGATTAGAGTCGAGGTGGAATTGGTACCTATACGGCCGTTCTTCTGAACTAGGAGTACAGAAAGTCCACGACAAAAGTGGTCCGGTGGTCACGTGTAGATGGTTTCAGTACAGGGTCTTGACGTAATTAACAAATGGACTTTGATGACACACTCGAAAACTCCATAGAGTTAAGACTAGACTGAGTTAGGAATAGGTACACACGGGTGTTTCAGGTGGTGACCATTTCGATCTGGTTAGACTCGACGTCCTCGTGAGTAGGTAAGTCTGTAACACGTCCGTGACCCAAATGTTTCGGTCGTCGACCCCACACTTAGGCACCAAGGGACTCGGTACTCCTCTCTAAAGTCAAGAAGAAGGAATCAACGTGACAGGGTCCCCGAATCGACACCAAATTCGGGGTGGAGACACGCACAAGGAGAGTGGTCACAGACGAGGGTTCTAACGGATCTCGTGTCCGTGGGGTGGTCCTTCTTCCTCCATTTTCGTCTCCTCCTAAACCGTCCCTCATCACGTGTCCGTCAAGACGTTCGGACCCATCTCTTCCGAAACCAAACTCCCCGTTCCTTCCGACGAGTTCTGTCCACGGGGAGAATCACGGGTACCTTCATCCCCGACCGTATACCCCTTTTCCCGACGTTACCCCCGGGGAGGGGAAAACGTGGTGACTTGTCACCACGGACTAGGATACCACCGAAGAAGGTGTTAGAAAGGGTCAACACCTCGAGGAATCAGGATAGGGAAGTCAGACAGAGAAGTGTTTGGTGACAGAGGAGGGAACAGGTAAGGGGTCTGGTGTATAAGGTCGTGGATCTTGAGAACACGTGATCCTCTGTGGATAGAGTCCGACCCCGTGTGTCCCGACACCGTGTCTAGTAGACACATTCAGAATGATACAGGACGGACCGTGTCTAGGGACGACACGAGAGGAGACTAGGGAACTTCAAGGAAGAGACAGGATCGACTCGAGGGGTAACCATCTGCCCGAAGGGACTCACACCCTTGGACAGAAGAGGAAATCAAGTGGTTGGGTCCCCACGTCCTAAACAGAGTAAAGGAGAAAAGAATAGGATAGGACAATGTACTCTCCAAAAGAACATGAAACTCCACAGACTCCACGAGACACTCTTAACAAGGTGAACATCCACATAGAAACTACATGAACACCCCTTTCCTTTTCAGGTATAGAAGGATAAAGTGGTAGAACTGGATGTTAGATAGAACGGAATCGTATAAAAAAGTCCGAGGGACAAACTAAGATAAATCTATTAATCTGGATCCCACGGAGAAAGTGATTAAAGAGTCGTTTTAATAACAGGGAACCGTGAGAAGTAAGACCATAGACGTACGTCCTCTGTGTACTTAAATTATTCAGGAATCCGTGAATCTAACTCTTCTTAAACCAAGGTAAACAATCGCAATTGACGTCTACTGAACATAGTATTCTTTAGTCTTCAGATGTTTTCCTTAGAGTTCTTTATACAGTCATAGAGAGGTAGTGGTAAATAAAACGATGACGAATACTACGGTCTACTCCAAATTAACCCTCTCTTGACTTTTTCAATAATATTATTTCTGTCTATATTCGGAAAGATTGTCTGTACCTTCTTCAGTCATTTAAAAAGATTCTATGATTTTTCGTCTGACCAGAACAGTCTCCTACTCTACCAACCTACCGTAGTAGTTAAGTTACCTGTACTCAAACTCGTTTGACGTACTCTGCCACTTCTTGTCACTTCGGACCGTACGACGTCAGGTACCCCAGTGTTTCTCAATCTGTGTTGTCTTATCTTATAATATATTTAAAAAGTTTAAAAATCACCTTTTTTTTACCTTGTTTCTTCTAAATTACTTTGGTTGTTTTCCACTCTTTCTTCTTTTTTATTATGTTCTTCCGTTAAATAATTTTTTTACCATCTTAAATGAATTCGTTAATTCCATAATTTAATTCCTAAGGAAATTTTGTGTATTTTCTTAGTACATAGTTAAAAGTCCTTTTTATATCAAAACCTTTAAATCAGAGAAAGTTCTGAAATTTTACATTTCTATTAAAATTTCAATTTTCACTGATAATTTGACTTTATTTAAATTCTCTTGTTAAAGTAAATGTTATCGTAGTTTTTATTTTATAAATCCTTATTTAGATTATATTCTTCATGATTTGAATAAAGACTTTTGACGTTTTGTAACAATCTTTTCTTCTGAGTTTGTTTACCTGTCTGTCCGGTACAAGTAGTTGACCTTTTGTTATAACAATTCTACTGTGGTAAAGTGTTTAACTAGATGTCTAAGTTACACTAGGAAAAGTTTTAGTACAACCGAAGTATCGTCGTGATAAGTATTGTCTATTTTACACCTTTGTTTGGTTACAAGGAGTTGACTAGACGTCTATTCGTTTTACACCCATATACCAACTTATAATAAGTCAGTATGTTTTACCTCTATCTATATCATTCCAATATGTCTTTGTAAAACTTCTTTCTCGACATCTTAAACAAGTACGTATCAATACTCTTCTTTTTCACTTCAATTTCTATTGAGATGTCAAAAATCGATATGTCAAAAATTGAGTTACAAGTCTTTTGATTCTAGTACCGTTGGTCAGGGTAGTGAAGTACCGTTTATCTACCCCTTTGTTTCTTTGTCACTGTCTGAAAGAAAACCCCCCGAGGTTTTAGTGACGTTTTACTGACGTAGGTACTCTAATTTTCTGTGAATAAGGAACCTTCTTTTCGATACTGGTTGGATCTGTCGTATAATTTTTCGTCTCTGTAATGAACCGGTTGTTTCCAGGTAGATCAGTTTATATACCAAAGAGGTCATCAGTACATACCTATTTCTCAACCTAACATATTACCTGAAAACCTGTGTCTCCCTCTCCCTCTCCCACCCTACTAAACCCTCTTACCGTAAGATTGTGCATATGATAGTACATGCTTAACTTAGCGGTCAGATACAGACTGCGTCCCACGTCGTACGAACCCCGACCACGTACCCCTACTGGGTCTCTCTACAACACCCCTCCCTCCACCCTCCCCCCAAGTACAAACCCTTGCGTACATTCTTAATTTCTAAAATTTTAAATTTTTTATTTTTTGTTTTTGTTTTTGGTTTTTTTTTTTTTTTCTCAACCTAACATTTCTTTTGACTCGTGGTTTCTTAACTACGAAAACTTGATACCACAACCTCTTCTGAGACCTCTCAGGGACCCTGACGTTCCTCTAGGTTGGTCAGGTAGGATTTCCTTTAGTCAGGACTTATAAGTAACCTTCCTGACTACAACTTCGACTTTGAGGTTATTAAACCGGTGGACTACACTTTTTGACTGAGTAACCTTTTCTGGTACTACCACCCTTTCTAACTTCCGTCCTCCTCTTCCCCTGGTGTCTTCTACTCTATCAACCTGTCATAATGACTGAGCTACTGGTACTCATTCTCATTCGAGGTCCTCAACCGCTACCTGTCCCTCCGGACCGCACGACATCAGGTACCCTAGTGTTTCTCAGCCTGTACTGACTCACTGACTTGACTTGACTTGAAAATCGGACTCTCTCAATTTTTTTTTTGACTTTAACTCTTTAGACACCTTTGTTATCTAAGCCTCCCCATTTAATCATCAAGTGAAATATGTATTATTCAAACCTCCACGAGGTTTATTCGTCAAATCCCCTCTCTAGACCCGGCCTCTTTATTTAGACTCCCGGTAAGGAAGTAGGTTGTTGACGAATGAAGTACAGTAGGGATACGGTCCATAACACGATTTTGGACACTATAAGTAATGTCAGTGGTGATCGATGTATACCGTACAATTTACAAGTCAAGGAATAAGAGTGATCAGTATAAAGTTTACGAATTATTGTAGAATACGGACGACCGAAGGTATAATCTGTCATGTCTATTTTTGGTGAGGTAGTCATCCTTTCAAGAAAACCTGATACGACATGATCTAGGATAGTCGGTTCAACATTGTCTTTCTTTATTTCCGTTCGGATTGTTCAGTGTTAAAATCTTCGTTTCACTTTCACTTCAGCGAGTGAGCACAGGTTGAGAAACGCTGGGCCACCTGACATCGGATGGTCCGAGGAGACAGGTACTCTAAGAGGTCCGTTCTTATGACCTCACCCAACGGTAAAGGAAGAGGTCCCCTAGAAGGGCTGGGTCCCTAGCTTGGGTCCAGAGGACGAAACCTCAGTCTGCGAAATTGGAGACTCGGTGGTCCCTTCGGTAATCTTCGTTTTCACCGTCACATAATGTATTCCATCAAAATTTTAGTACCTGTGATCTATGTTTTTTCAACCCAAGTTTAGGACCAAGATTGAAAACCTTAGATGAATTTAAAACACGGAATTCAATAAAGTAGACGTTTTACTCTATTATTATTTTTTAGACTAAGTTACTGTACTACACTCCAAATTTACTTAAATATAAATGTTTTACAAATCGTGTATAGTAACGTATATCATTGACGGTTTAGTTACCATAAAGAAACACAACATTTTAGTGTCACTGTTTAACCAACTAATACAAACCTTATATAGTGATCTACGGTTGTTAACTTAAACTCAGTCCCGTCTCATACTTATTTATTTACAAAATGTTCTTTCCAAAACTCTTTGTACGCAAACCTTCTAAAGTACGGTCACAGAAAAAAAAAAAAAGGGGACCGGTATGATACACTGTACATCTTAGAATCAAGGGACTGGTCCCTGACTTGGTCATGGGGGACGTAACCCTCGAGTCCTGGTGACGACCTGGTGGTCCTTTCAGGAAGTTCGGTTACAGAACTTTTTCCGAGTCTTAAAAAGTTATATAACAGATACACACATGGTCACAGTGACGATAATACTTATTCATTTATACATATTTTAAACGTGACATATTTTTAATAACTTATTATTATGTAGATACTTATACTCGTCCACACAATAACCCCCCACTATATTATACTCTGTCCTACTTAGTTATGTAATGTCACTAAAGATATAAACGGTCCCGATTGAGACAGTTTAAGGTAACATAACAGTTTCGTGCTGTCGTATAGAAACCATCTGACTTACCAATATCCATTATGATTGATTCGGATATAGTACTTTTTTACTTAATTTAGTATCCTTTCCTTCTGTTCTCTCTGACCAAATATTTCTTGTAAAATCTTAAACTTAAACGTAAACGGGAGTGCCTATTCGAACCCATTTCGGAACTGACCGAATACTGGGTATTCGTCTGGAATCAGTTGTCTTACCACTGGATCTATTATGTCTAATAGTTTAGCTGGGGATGAAGTTATAGTTCGTATAAGACCAAGTTAGACTTTGACTAAATACCAATTACCATTAATAGGTCTTATATTATTAATTTAGTGGTCTCTCAAAAGAACCCGAAAGGATTTACGAGACACATTATCCTGGAACGACCCATGTAAGGTAGATTTGGTGGGTTATTCGATTTAAACGATAACGAAGTTGATTCGAGTACCGACTGAAAATTACTTGCCTAATAACATTAATATATAATAAATCCATCAACCCGTACATACATACATACACACACACACGTACTCACTTAATCGACACTCAGTCTTTTGAAATTTTTACTCCTAAGACGTAAGGAATTAAGAAACCACGGTGTAAACACCTTTAATATAACAGTAAAATAATTTAATCTTTCCTATACTCATTCTAAAATAATCACTGACTAAGGAAGAGGGGAGAGTGAACGGGAGAACTCACGTTAGATCTTTCTACATGAAAAGGTAATTACCGAGGGTACGATCTTGACTTCTTTTTGTCTCTTCATTTAACGAGGGTCTCCTTGATAATTCGAACCGTTGTTAATTCTTCAGGTCTAAAAAAATCCGGTGAGGTGTCCCAGAAGTAAGACTTCCGTAGATAGAACGTAACGAACCGGTATAAAATTCCTTTCTGTGTCTTTTTTTTTAACACTCTAACGACTTGTACTGATGTACCCATTGATCCTTATCTCTACAGATTAAACGACCATACACTGACTTTTGGAGTTGAGAGGTACCTACATATGATACCTTACAATTCACCTTACGTGGTTTCTGTGAACTAGAATTGTAGTGTTCCGATCCTCTCTCCAACATACTCGTCATAACAAATCGAGACTGAAATTTCCCTATACATGTATACCCACGTATATGTACGTGTAAAGTTCCTTCTCCTCCTGTCTTTATTTCGTCAACTATATATACAAACGATTGTTCTTTAAGTGTACCTCTGATTTAGAACAAACGTTTTATAACGACCTTTTGTATTTTCGACTTGCTACACTCCGATGTAGACCCAAAGGTGTATGCCGGTGTGTCTGACATGTTACATATGAGATGGTCTACTTGTAGTAAGTGTTACGGGTCTTTATTTACCACTAGGGACCTCAAACCATTATACCTTTAAGACCGATATGGTATAGTCTTCTATGTCTTTATTTTTATCAATCATTCGTAATTGTGGATAGTACACGGTTCCATGATAAGATTTACGTCATGTGTATAAATTGACAATAAGGAGTGTTTTTTTGTAATACTTAATCCACGATAATGATACGGGTTAGATATCTACTCTTTTTCACGTTACGCTCCACCTTAATGAACAGGTTCTAATATGTCCTTGATTCGATACTGTGAACCTATGTTTGAGTCCGTTAAATCAATGTCTCAGATACGTCAATTAGTTTTACGATATTTTTTATTTTATTTTGTTTTGTTTTTGTCCGTTAAACGGACTAAATAGGTATTATAATTTTGACTTATATCGGTGTATTTGTGACGGATATTTCATACACAGTATTTATCTTGGATGGTGTGACTAGTTTAGAGATATAGTTTTATCGTCGAATATCTTGTCTCCAACATAAACCACTGTCTGTCTGACATAGACCACTACTTTAATCTTTTTACACCTTTTAAGATGTCCTATTTGTTAGGTCAAATAAATGTGTTTATTTGACTTTCTTTCTTTTTTGTCGGTCCACACCGTCGGATGAGATCACAAGAACGGACCCCTTATGGTACCTACTGTCCCGTCCCCACCCACCCCCCGACCCCCGACGTCAGGTACCCCAGTACCCCACAACCCGTGCAGACTCCACTGAATCGTCAGTACTTGTCCCTTGATATAGGTCATAGAACATTATTGTACATTACCTTTGATTAGACTTTATATATATATATACCTTTACTTTCAGTTCAGTGAGTCAGTACAGACTGAGAAACACTGGGGTACCTGACGTCGGACGGTTCTAGGAGACAAGTACCCTAAAAGGTCCGTTCTTATGACCTCACCCAACGGTAAAGGAAGAGGTCCCCTAGAAAGACTGGGTCCCTAGATTAGGCCCAGAGGGCGTAACGTCCGTCTGAGATGGGAAACTCGATGGTCCCTTAGGGGCGAGTCGACCATTTCTTAAGCGGACGTTAAGTCCCCTGAACCCAAACTAGGAACCCCACCCTTCTAAGGGACCTCCTAC
Source organism: Capra ibex (assembly GCA_006410555.1). Taxonomy (NCBI): domain Eukaryota; kingdom Metazoa; phylum Chordata; class Mammalia; order Artiodactyla; family Bovidae; genus Capra; species Capra ibex. Next base: position 11,197,002 of record SJYO01038709.1, on the reverse strand, counting down.
CGTATCGTTGAGTGAACTCATAAGAACGGTCCTCTTAGAGGTACCTATCTCCTCTGACCGCCCGATGTCAGGTACCCGAGCGTCAGGCTGAGTTGACTTGCTGATTCATGTCGTTGACTTAATGAAACGACATGTAGATTTTGATTTTATTGTAACATTTAGTTGATATGAAGTTATTAAAAAATTTCCTTTTTATTTATTAGGTCGTCTACCTCCTCTTTCATCCACTACCATATTGACTTTGTTCCGATTGATGAACAACTGTGTACGACTTAGTTCCACGACCCATCTCTCCAAGTTATATACAAGTTTTATACAGTCAATATAGAGTTGTTTGTAAAAATTTTTCTTTTTTTGGAGTAGTACCCGTCCGTGTATAGTTCTCTCACTTATAACCCATGAACAACATAGTTCCCTTTCACCAATATGTATTTTGTATCTTCTGATTCTTTTGTCCATCCCGTGACTCCATATAGATGTGTCTGTGACTAGAGAACTCTTATTGAATTCATTGTCGAGGGGACATCCCGTCTCGTTCACGATCGACTGTGTAAGAGACTCGTTATGAGGAACCTTGATAAATTTTAATAATAATACTCATTACTCTTTTTAGTTTGGGACTCCTTTAACATAAACCCGAACAATATCAAGGAAACTTTGTCTGACCTAGACGTGTAATCCTTCTTTTTGAATCTCTCTATTGATTACTACGGTACTTTCTCTATTTAGTTGAACTTCACCAGTTCAGTTTGACAACGGTATATGTCCAAGTAACCTGTGTTCAGGTTTTACTAGTGGGTCTTATCAAAGAAGGAACACTTTCTACCTTTTTAACTCCTTAGATACATGACGACCTTGGTCACTTACTAGACCGGATAATAGTCTGGTTAAATATTAAGATTAGTTATTGTGATAGAATTTTCTCAGATATTAGTTTTGTCGTTTTTGATAAAGACTAAAACGAGTAGAAGGATAGGAATGGTGGTACGAACCGAGTATCGTTTATAAGTCGTTTGTAATTTGACCGTCTGAGTTCTCTCTGCATATATTGTCCCTTCTGAGTCTGGTCTCACTTCCGACAAACAATAAGACTAAATTGTCCGGTCATACTTCGTTACACCACTCCAGTCCGTTCTTTTCTCTTTAATGTACGTTCGTTTTAAACACACACGTCCAATGGTCACATTGACACATAAAAATATTTTTAGTGACGATGAAGTTTAGATTGTACCGAAATTAATATTAAAGGTAGAAGTAAAAATATGATGATTCTTTCTTTTTTTGACGGTTGATATGACACTGTATACTTTTTAATATTCTGACTTAAGTTTAAATTGTCTTCAATTTTACACTTTTGCCACATTAAGGATCTTAGTTACTTTATACTCCAAATATCAACAAACCTGACCGAGTAAGGGTAACCCTTAAAGTGTTTTTCCCAAACTTTAGACTCTAAAGACCTGTTATTTCAGGGATCTTCTTTGGTTTTCTTGTAAGATCGGTCCTTTCCTTTTCGGTTTTTACCTTCTCTTTTACTTCAACCACTGTTAAATTATCGTCTTTTACACTGCGACGAGTCTTTTTCCCTTAATCTCTCCCTTCGTGTCTTCTCAATTTTTACTCTGTCAACGGACCTGTCAACGGTCTGTCTCAGACCTGTCAGGGTCCCTACTACGGGTGTTGATTCGGGGACCGTTTATCCGGGACCCCAAGACTATAACAGGGGAAGGGATTAAGAGGAGGTACCAGAAAGTTTACAACCAATTCGTAGATAAATCGACTGACTTTAGATTCTCACGGATCAGGTATAAAACTACCACGACTGTGTCCTGAATACTGTGTTTGTCGTTAGAAGGTCCGGTACTTATGAGACCCTTTAAGAACGTTTTCGTACGACTGAAAATAGTTCCACAAATCCACAATGTGTTTACTTTTACTCTTTCCTAATAAGTTTCAGAATTTCTTGTATATCACATCACATTCTCAGTATGTACTTTTATTTCGTAATATTATTTTACTCTATCCCTGTTCATACGTTAATTATCAATTTTCCTTACTTTGTCAAAGGGTCGACCGAAATTAAACCCCCTCCTACTTATAAATAACCATTTACCATAGTAATAAAATCTCTGAATACTTTATTTTAGAACTCTATTTAATAGGTATGAGCGATTAGACACCACTTCTTATATTTTTTCCTCTTGTTAATCCTTCATCAATTTAATCCATTTTAGACTCACATTTAGTGAGTCAGCACAGACTGAGAAACACTAGCGTACCTGAGATCGGACGGTCCGAGGAGATAGGCATCTTAAGAGGTCCTGTCTATGATCTCAGTCATCGGAAAGGGAAGAGGTCGCATAGAAAGTTAGGTCCCTATCTTGGGTCCAGAGGACGGAACGTTCGCCTAAGAAATGACAGACTCGACGGTTCTTTGTCCTGAGTAGTTTCAAAATGAAATATGTAACGGGATCAGAGAAAATATAAACTGAAATGGAGACCTTTCAATTCTTTTCACTGATCCTTAATAAATATTGTTATAACCCTTATAAGCTCTATATTATATATACACTTTCAAAACGATCCTACCTCATACCGGTCGTGAACTTAACACCGATACGAAGAAAAAGAAATTACTTTTAGATGATAGTCTGAGTGAGGTATTTTTAATTTTACAGTTTACCTTTAGTATGTAAGTTCAAGTTTTTGAACCTACTTTCCAATCGGTTACAAGAACCATGTATAACAGGACATTCCTAGCAAGACAGAACAGACTAAAGTCAACGAATCAAAGGGGTATAATCAGTTGACTATACCAAACACCGGACAATAGAAGATATGATTCACGGTATATCTTGTTCGGAAGAGGTATTCAAAGAAATAGAACCTAAGTTTACACTTTTGGAGGAGAAAAGGATTCCTTATGACCCGATAGTCACTTCTAAGACCTTCGGGGGTTTTATGGATGTCTTTAGTTATATATTATTATGAAAAATCTTAGTGTGGGATACATACCGTATATTGTTCTGACGAGTCACGAACCGCAGTCACCTTTGGAAGATTATTTGTACGATATACATATTGTCACATGATTTATATTTTAGTTGTTCGACGTAAGACTCTATCTTACATCCTTTTCCTTAGAAGTGTAATCAATTTCTCTCTTCGACTAATCTCCTTCAAACTTCAAGACGAATCACCATTTCCGTGTCTCAACTTTGATAGTTCCTCCTCTTTTTCCTTTTCTAGAATTCATTGTTGTTTTACTTTAAACTAAAGTAGAAACCCTTTGACCCCGAACCATTACTGTTCCCGGGTTGACGTCAACTCTATCACTCCGATTCACTCCTCTATCACTTATGAGTTTTCCATTCGTCTGTATGGTAAAGACCCTAGTATGACTGTCATAAGATTTACCCTATTAACCATATCAGGTTTACTTCCATATGGATATAGAAGACAATGACCTCCGACTGTCTATTAGTGGCGAAAACTTTAAAATTTTGTACCCCTTTTCCTGGACCTATTTAAGTATTAGGTTGTTTGGTCAGTTACTATAATTATAGGTAAATGGAATGTTTGTAAAAATACACAATACTCGAAGATAGAAGAGGGAAAGTGACTATCCGTCATACGGTTTTATCCGAAGGATATAATTCGATTAGTGAATCCCTTTAAGTATATCTTAATATAAGTATAACACATGTCTTTCTTCAATTGCATTGTCTGGACTCTGACGATAGGAATCTTTCCGGAGGAGAGTTCGATACAGGATCCGACCACAGACCCTTGAAGCTTAAAACCTTCACAAAGGTAGTAAAGGTCTTGACTATTTTCACCGAGTAACACGGATCTGACCAACATGTTTGTGGTGCCAAATACGACTTGTGGACGAAAAGTGACCGTCAGATCTTAAGACCACGTACGACCCTACTTCGACAGAAGTACTGGTCGATGGTTATTTTTGGATTACTCGAGGACACCATCTGTTATGAAGTGTACATAACAGTATTAAGTCACGACCTCCTTAGTTCTCGTGTGAGACAACGAGGTGACCTTCTCTTGAGAACCTTTGAACACGGTTCAAATGGGGTACACGGAAATGGGAGACGATTAAAAGGATAGTAAACTGATATTTTTAGTATCAATACTCATACTGATATAAGACTTAAGACTGAGGACAATCGTTTATTGGTTTAACCCCTATCAAAAACTCTAGGGGTTATGTATATCCATCATGTAAAAGTCCTGATCAAATTCTTCTCTATTTTAAAGGAAAAGTCAGAAATTATTGAGTTGACTGTGACTGATCAACGTGACATGGTATTTCCCACCGTTCATATCTCTCATTACCTGATTTTACGGTACCTTTACTATTGTAGTGTCTATATTTATAATTCATATTTCTTTTAACCGTATCAATATTTTTTTAAAGTCAATTCTTTGGTGTTCAACCGTAAACGTACAAATCCAAATATTTTATATAGATTGTGTACTTTAACTTACTTCGTTGTGTATCGTATAATATATGTTAGACTATATATGTATGTATTCTTATTCTTCTATCGTCCTTTATTACGTTTTAGAGACGGGATTATCTCGAGCTATATACCTAGTGAAGTACTGAGAATTGTCCTAGTTCCGGTTGTTTTTTCGATGGGTCGGAACTATAACCTGGTTCTTTTTGTTTCCAATATCTTGTAGTATAACAATTTTTCCGTGTTACGAAAGGTTTAAAAGATCCTATCACGACCCTACAGATCTCCGTTCAGACTCTTTTCCAAAGGTACTACTCCTCTCCACCAATTGACCTAAAACTTTATTAATCAAGATTGACCTTGTTCGACTCAGATTCTTAGGCGTTTTACTGTCTCATTTACCTTTCGATCTCTTATTTTAGTATTTTACCATTGATACTATATATACAACAGTTATTGAAGAGATTGTCAAAACTTTTCTTTCTCTTTCCAATAATACTACTTTTCATCGAATGTAGGACCAATTATAGGTCTCGTGGACAGTTACTGACAATTGTGTAATTTTGGAGGTCTATGTATACCTTATCTAAGGTTGGACAATTGTATTTCTGAGTAATAAAAGGTACTACAACCATAGGAAATCTTACGAACCTGCGTATTTGTCGTCTCCACCGTTTCACTACCGTAGACTCAGTTTAAGTCGGACTTTTATACAAAACTAACCAAAACGGTCACATCAAAAATAACATTTTATAAAGTTTGTACTTCTATGTTTCTTTTTTATTTCGTTTGTGAGTATATGATTAGTATAAACTTCTACTACGGTATAAAGGTAGTCTATCGAGAATATTTCTTTAATTTAAATGAGTGAGATGATTTATTATCCATAGTACTTATGTCACAAGTAGTAGGGGTACGTATACACGTGTGTGTGTTTACATCCACACGTGTGTGAGTGTGTGTGTATATGTATTTGTATATGCAACGTCCATAAATTTGAAAAGGTTTACCGTTATGTTAGATACTTAGAAAGATCATTTAATGTACAGACTATGAATATGTACGACTATATAAGACGAAATCAAATTCCCAGTCGTTTAATAATAGTAACCCGGTTTTTGTCAGATGGCGGACAAAAACATTTACTTCGAAATAACCTTGTCTCGGTGAGAGTAATCGACTGTATAATAAATGTCGACGAAAGATTGATGTCGTCGTATCATTTCATCAACTCTGTTTCTGGTATGTTGGTATTTATTAATTTGATAAATGACAAACCGAGAAATATCTCAAAAGGTTGAGAACATTGTCAAACAAGTGACATTAGTGACACATCATAAAGTAACACACTTAAATATCGTACGACTAAAAATAAAGAAGGTAAAAAAGTGTTAATTTTTTTTAGGAGTGAACACATTTAAAAAGAAAAGGTCGGACACAACAGTACAGAAGGGTCACGACAGTGACCTGTAGTTTACCTGAGTTGAACTAGGAAACTTTATATAAATTTGTTTTTATTATACGATTTGGTTTCCGAACTAGACTCTTCTCGAAGGGTTGTAGACTCTCGAGTTTACCATTATAACGTTTTTACCGTCCTATAATTTATCTTTTACTTTTACTTTACCTTTTTCGACTCTAAGATTTTATCAAAAATAAGGTATTACTTTGACTACTTTTTTATAAAGTAGTGTCAAAGTTATATCAAAATTCCTCCGAAGGGACCACCGAGTTTACCATTTCGTAGACAGACGTTACGTCCTCTGGGTCTAAGCTAGGGACTCAGTCCTTCTAGGGGACCTCTTCCCTTACCATTGGGTGAGATCATAAGAACTGACCTCTTAAGGTATCTGTCTCCTGCAACCGTCCGATTCAGGTACCCCAGTGTTTCTTAGTCTGTGCTGACTCACTGTATGTGTGTGTAAGTCAACATTTCTTTTAATAATTATAATGTTCCTTCATTAGTGTCATTACCAATTCCTAAGTATTCAGTTACTGTTATTTTTAGTGTTTCCCGTTATTATATAGTACTCCTTATACAGGTATATAGGTTCCAACTGTAGGTGATGTGTGTCATTATTCAAAATACAGATCCCGGGTACTATAAAAATCTCCGGGTACTTTACAAAATTAATGAAAATTTTAATTTTATTTTATAGTTATATTAGGTCAGACGTTTTATAAACAGAACTATGATTTTGTCAGTAGCTTATCTTGAAATGACCTTCTTCTCCGAATAATTTCTCTTTCTCGTATATTGACGACCTTTTGTATTAAACCAGGACGTCTACGAAACGCTTTTAAGGGTTTAAATCCTTATAATAATACTTCTGATTGTTTCGGTGTAAACTGCAAAACTACTTAGTCTGTGACGGTCAGAATTAGTGAGGTGATTCATTAAGGAACCAGAACGTGGACGTCAGGACTTTGGGTACGTTAACTTTATTGACTAATTCGGTGTTCTTTTTTAGTGGTGTATGTGAATGGAAAGGTTCAGGGAACGTTTGACAGTTTTATAATAATGTAGTAACTCACCGTCCTATATCTTCTTTGTTTAAATACTTTTACTTCCTTACTTACTTATATCTTCTTTGGTTAAGTACTCTTCGATATGGTTCAACATCGGTTGTGTATAATTTAATTGCAGGTCCGTATAACAAGTACCGTCCATATTTCGGTAACTTGACTTCCGAGTCTTAAAAGGTGGTCGTATTAAAAAGACTCTAAGAGAGATACACTTACGTCGAACAAGGAAAGTCAACACTACCTCCAGTCTAAATAGGAACCCTACGTTCCTAACAAGTTTTATACGTTTAAATATATATACTATGTGGTACAAATTTTTTTTTTGTTTTTTATTTTTATACTAGTAAAGTTGTGGACGTATTTTTTTTGTGACTTGTTTTAAGTTCTGTTAAGGTACTAAATTTCGAGAGTTGTTTGATCCATATCTTTCTTTAATTTGTATTATTTCTGGTATATCCTTTCAGGGTATCGTTTGTATTATTTCTGGTATATCCTTTCAGGGTATCGTTTGTAGGAGTTACACCTTTTGGACTTTTGAAAAAATAGATTCTAGACCTTTTTCTATTTCTACGGTTGAGAATGGTAAAGATAAGTTTTATCATGACTTTCAGACTTCACTCGTTAATCCGTTCTTTTTTTAAGTATCGTAGGTATTGTCTTTCCTTCATCCTCTTAACAGAGACGTCTATTGTGTTAGAATCCACGACTATTAGTTCAAAATCTTGATAAGACATCTGATTTTTCCTTGATGGAATTTCCTTAAATTCTTTTGTTAGAGGAAATTGACAGTGGCAATTGTTCACTGTCCTATGACATGTCTCTTTTAGGATTTATACGACGGTCTTTTGATGATCCTATGTAGTTACGTAAGACATTACAATACCCTATATTTTAATTATATGTCTTTAGACGACGTAAGGATATGTAATTGTTACTTTCTAGTCTTTTTCTTTGATTCCTTTGGTAGGGTAAATGGTAGTGTAGTTTCTCTTATTTTATGAATCTTTATTTGTATGCATTCCTCCGTAATGAAACGACTGATTCCAGGCAGATCAGTTCCAATACCAAAAAGGACACCAGTACATACCTACACTCTCAACCTGACACTTCTTCCGACTCGTGGCTACTTAACTACGAAAACTTAACACCACAACCTCTTCTGAGAACTCTCAGGGAACCTGACGTTCCTCTAGGTTGGTTAGGTAAGACTTCCTCTAGTCGGGACCCTAAAGAAACCTTCCTTACTACGATTTCGACTTTGAGGTCATGAAACCGGTGGAGTACGCTTCTCAACTGAGTAACCTTTTCTGAAACTACGACCCTCCCTAACCCCCGTCCTCCTCTTCCCCTGTTGTCTCCTACTCTACCGACCTACCGTAGTGCCTGAGCTACCTGTACTCAGACTCACTTGAGGCCCTCTACCACTACCTGTCCCTCCGGACCGCACGACGTTAAGTACCCCAACGTTTCTCAGCCTGTGTTGACTCACTTACTTGACTTGACTTCCTCCGTTCTCTGGATATAAACCTTTTGATATACTGTGACTGCTTTCTTTAACTTTTGTTGTGTTGTCTTTCTATATGGTACAAGAACCTAACCTTCTTAGTTATAACAATTTTACTGATATGACAGGTTCCTTTAGATATCTAAGTTACGTTAAGGATAGTCTTGTTTACCGTAAAAATGTATCTATCTTTTTTATTAAATTTAAACATACCTTTGTGTTTTCTGGGACTTATCGGTTTGTTAAGAATTCTTTCTTCTTGTCTCGACCTCCTTAGTACTAAGGACTGAAGTCTGATATGACGTTTCGATGTTATTAGTTTTGTCCTACCATGACTTCTACTTCCGTCGTTCTTGTATTTCACCTCTTTTCTGTCATAGAAGTTATTCACCGTGACCCTTTTAACCTGTCAATGTACATTTTCTTACTTTAATCTTGTAAGGGATTGTGGTATGTGTTTATATTTGAGTTTTGCATGACTTCTGGATTTACATTCCGACCCGTAATATTTTGAGAATCTCCCTTTGTATTCGTCTTGTGAGGAACTGTATTTAATGTCGTTCTAGAAAAAACTGGGTGAAGGATCTCATTACTTTTATTTTTGTTTTTATTTGTTGACCCTGGATTAATTTGAATCTTCGAAAACGTGTCCTTTCCTTTAGTATTTGTTTGTTTTTTTTTGGAGTCTTACCCTCTTTTATAAACTTTTACTATACTGACTACTTCCTAATTATAAGTTGGATATATTTGTCGAGTATCTTAAGTTGTAGTCTTTTTAGGGTGTGTTAACTTCAATTTTTACCTGTCTTCTTAATTTGTGTATAAAAAGGTTTACCCTTTACGTCTACTGGTTGTATATGAACTTTTCTACAACTTGTAGTGACTAACAGTCCCTTTACGTTTAGTTTTGGTGTTACTCTATAGTAGAGTGTGGACAGTCTTACCGATAGTAGTCTTTCTCGTGTTTATTGTTTATAACCATTCGTACACCACTTGTCCCTTAGTGAGGAATATGTAACAACCGTCTTTGCATTTAACCATACGTCGGAGACACCTTTTGTCATACCCCTAAAGAGTTTTTGTTTTTATCTTGATGGTATACTGGGTCGTTAAACTGAAGACCCATATTTAAAATTTTTTAATTTTTATCGTTAAACTTTACTATGTACTTGGGATTACAAGTATCGTCATAATAGACGTTAAATGTCTTATACCTTGGTTGGATTCACAGGTGTTTATCTACTTACCTATTTCTTCTACACCGTACATCTATGACTACTACTATCTCTATTTTACCTTACGATAAGTTGGTATTTCTTCTTGTTTTAAAACGGTAAACGTCATTGTACCTACCTTAACCTCCTGTAACACGATTCACTCCCGAAGGGTCCACCGTGTCACCATTTCTTAGGAGGACATTTACTTCCTCTACGTCCTCTGCGGTCCAAACTAGGTAAAGATCCCTTCTAAGGGACTTCCTCCTATATCGTTGGGTGAGGTCATAAAAACGACCCTCTTACGTTATCTGTCTCATCGGGTCGTCCGATGGAGTACTCAGGTACCCCAGTGTTTCTCAGTCTGTACTGACTCGGTGACTCGTACGTACGATTCACTTCATTCAATCTGTCTCTTCTGTTTATGACATACTATGATACATATACACCTTAGTTGTTTTAAATTTTTTTTTTGGGATGACTTATATTGTTGTTTTTTTTTCGTCTGTGTCTATGTCTCTTGTTTGATCACCAATAGTTACGTCTCTCCCATCACCCTCCCTGTTAATTTACCAACTCCTCATTTTCCATGTTTGATAATACATATTTTATTTGTTGTTCCTATATGGTACGTTGTACCCCTTATATCGGTTATACGATATTGATATTTACATCATATTGGAAATTTTTAACACTCAGTGATATAACACGTGGACATTGAACATATTATAACATATCGACGACGACGACGACGACGACGATTCAACGAAGTCAGTACAGACTGAGACACGCTGGGGTATCTACCGTCGGGTGGTCCGAGGGGGCAGGACCCTAAGAGGTCCGTTCTTGTGACCTTACCTAACGGTAACGGAAGAGGTTACGTACTTTCACTTTTCACTTTCACTTCAGCGAGTCAGTACAGGCTGAGAAGTTCTGGAGTACCTGACGTCGGATGGTCCGAGGAGGTAGGTACCCTAAAAGGTCCTTCTCATGACCTCACCCCACGGTAAGGGAAGAGACTGACATATCGATGTTTTTGATTTCTTTTGTTAGAGGAAATGATATGGTAATTTTTTTGTTTTATAAATTTCATGGATCCTTATTTGAATTGTTTTCTTCATTTTCTGAATATGTGTATTTTAATGTTTTATAATTACTTTTTAATTTCGGTGTTTATACACCTTTCCGTAAAATAAAAGTAAATGAACTTCTGAATTATAAAAAATTTCATAAGTATAATGGGTTACACTAGATGTCTAAGTTACAGTAGGAGTAGTTTGGGAGTCACCGTCATAGATTTGTTTATAAAATTTTTTAGTATTTTAAGTATACCCTGGTATTTTATGTGGTTTATCGGTTTTATTAGAACTCTTTTTGTTTCCACTTCCGTAGTTTAAAGAACTAAAGTTTTATGTAATGTTTAGATGTCATTAATTTTGTCATACCATAACCGTATTTCAATATGTATATCCAATTGTCTTTTCCTTTCCCTCGAGTCTTTATTTCGGTGTATATATCCCAGTTGACTAAACGTTATTTTCTCAGTTCTTATGGGTTTTCCGTTTCTCATCAGAGAATTTGTTTATCCCGACCCTTATGACCTATTTATTCATGATCCTTATATTACATGTTGTACTATTTCCATTAATTGTGACGACATATAATGTCTATTTTCAAAAGTTCTCACTTAGAAATTTTAAGAGTAGTGTTCATTTTATAAAAAAGATAAAGAATTTAAAACATAGACATACTCTACTGTCTACAAGTTGTTTGTGACACTATTAGTGAAGTACTACATACATTCAGTTTACTAATGTGATAGGTGGAATTTGAATATTCTACGACATACAACTAATTAGAGTTTTTTTGACCTTCTTTTTTTGTCGTGTCCTAAAAGAAATTCCTTTTGGTCCACGGACTACAGGTGTGTCGGTAAATGATGGATAATCTCTTCCGTTACCGTAGGGTGAGGTCATGAAAATGGGTCTTTTAGGGTACCTTCCTCCTCGGACCATCCGACGTCAGGTACCCCAGTGATTCTCAACCTGTACTGACTCGTTGAAGTGAAAGTGAAAAGTGAAAGTACGTAACCTCTTCTTTTACCGTTGGGTGAGGTCACAAGAACGGACCTCTTAGGGTCCCTGACCCCTCGGACCACCCGACGGCAGATACCCCAGCGTGTCCCAGTCTGTGCTGACTTCACTGAATCGTCGTCGTCGTCAGAAAACCGTTGGGTGAGGTCATGAGAACGGACCTTTTAGGGTACATGCGTCTTCGGACCCTCCGATGTCAAGTACCCCAGCGTTTCTCAGCCTGTGTTGACTCGCTGAAGTGAAGTGAAGTCATATACAGTTTAAAACATTAGTAAGACTTTGAGTCAAGGAACAGATATTTTTAACTATCCTAATCACTTAAAGACTACTAATGTACTCTGTGATACATCTAGGGAAGTGAGTGTCTTAGTGAAGTAATTACTACTACTAATAAAATTATCGTTATAAATAGACTACATAACATGTCTCAAGTTTTATACGTAAATTCTAAGGATGAAATTTTTAACCCTCTTACCGTAACTTTGTACATATGATAGTACATTCTTTGCTTTGCGGTCAGACACAAGCTATGTCCTATGTCCTTCGAACCCCGACCACGTGTCCCTACTAGGTCTCTCTACTATACCCTACCCTCCACCCTCCCCCCCCAAGTCCTAACCCTTGAGTACATGTGGGCACCGACTAAGTCCAGTTACATACCGTTTTGGTTATGTCATAACATTTCGTTTTATTTCATTTTTATTTATAATTTTTTAAAATTTTTTAGTCGATTGTACATAACTAATGAATAATATAAAACCCGTAACACAATTTACGAAGTGTACCCACATAAGGAGTTATATTAATATACTACACCCATGATAATAAAAAGAGGAAAATGGATACCTCCTTATCTACGGGTCTTAATAATCAATTGAGTTGATTATTGTACTGATCCTTATCCATCCCAGTCTTAAATTTCGATGTGTCAGACTAAGGTCTCGGACATGATAAAAGAAAGTGGATAATTTTTTTATCGGTTTCTACTTATTTTTAAATCGTCGTTATTATGACATATATGTGTGTGTGTTATCTGTAAAACAGGTATCTCGTTCTACTTAATGTATGACTGTTTCAATTAATCAGGTCTTTAGTCTCGTCCCTTCACCCGTCCTGATTTTCGTATTGATCTGTATTTTTACCGTTTTCATGTCAAAAATAATTTTGTCGTTCTACTTCATTTTTGTTTGTTTATTTTGAATCCTCGAAGTTCGTACCTTCGTTTTCAGATGGGAGGGATCTTTTTCGTTCAAGACTACGCTACCTACTTTGACCTCGGCTAATATGTCTCACTTCATTCGGTCTTTCTTTTTGTGGTTATGTCATATGATTGTGTATATATACCTTAAATCTTTCTACCGTTACTACTGGAACATACGTTCTGTTGTTTTTTCTGTGTCTACACATATCGTCTGAAAACCTGAGTCTCCCTCTCCCTCTCCCACCCTACTAAACCCTCTTACCGTAACTTTATACATATGATAGTACATTCTTAGCTTAGCGGTCAGATACAGGCTACGTCCTATATCGTACGAACCCCGACCACGTGCCCCTACTGGGTCTCCCTACAACACCCCTCCCTCCACCCTCCCCCAAGTACAAACCCTAACGTACATGTGGGCACCACCTAAGTACAGTTACATACCGTTTTGGTTATGTCATAACATTTCATTTTATTTCATTTTTATTTTTAATTTTTTTATTTATTTATTATGTTCCTTTTAATCTTCTTTAAATTTTGAGAAGAGTTCAACATATAATCTTTTAAGTTTCTGTTTCTAGTAATGTATTCAGTCACCACCAAGAATTTGAAATCATACATATTATAAATACGTCTAAAGATCCGAGATGGAAACCTCTGAAACTTAGAACCCAAGACCCTTCAAATTGTTTGTAAGATCTACTAAGTCTTTGTCCATCGGATGGTGGTGTACATCTATATGTGACCGGATACATCCGATAGAACGTTTATAGAGTCATCTATTGGGTTGGGTGGTAGACTCTACGTATATTGCTTTATCCTTCTAACCCGAAACGACCGTCGAGTCGACCATTTCTTAGGTGGACGGTACTTCCTCTGGTGTCAAGTTCTGACACATGGACCTCCTCTCTTTCCGATGGGTACAGTCACAAGAAGGGCTCTCTTAAGGTACCGGACCGCCCGATGTCAGATACCCCAACGTTTCTCCGTCTGTACTGACTCGTTGATTCGTGTGTCCTATTACATCTCTTTCACGAAAATGTTAATGAAACTTTGGATAACGTCTCCTATATGATATTGTTTATAGTTAAAATCAAAACTTTCCTTTTAGTTTTTTCTTTAAAGTTGACTCTTATATTTCGGTAAATTCATGGGGTGTCGTTGGCAGTACCAGACGGATTTCATCGTCACTGGACAGTAAATCTCTTTTACACAGTTGTAGTGGGTCTAGACTTAATCAAGGTTTATATAGGTTCCTCCGGTTCCATAATCATATATGGTTTCTATTTCTATACGTGGTGGAATGAAGTCGTGTTTAAAGAAAAAAGTTTTTTTCATTTTGTTCTTCATTTGTAAGAACGGATTCTGTCATAAAGAGTTTATTCAAAACCAGTAGACCCAATTTTGACTTAACAAATTTTATGTCTGAGGGTAGAATCCAGATGACTTAGTCTTAACAGATACCCTCCTCCGGTTCTTTTTTCGTATATCTTCATGTAAATACGTGTGTGTATTTATTTATAAATTGATATGTTAAGTCACTGGAAATCTATTTTAAGTGTTTCAACATGTTTGTAGTGGTGTTATTAAATAATTTCTCAAAATGGTAAACATCTTCTTTCTGGTATGAAAATCGTCAGTGATAGGTAAAAAGGAAAGAGAAGAGGTGGGGGGTGAGATACCTTTTTGATTAGATGAAAGTAAGACATACTTAATCAGATAATGTCTTTAATATATATTTTCATTAGAATATTGTATATCCGAAAATAATAACGGAAAAAAGTTAGTCATACAAAAGTTCCAGATAGGTACAACATTGTACATAGTCATTAAATAGGATAAATAAACGTCTTTTATAACGTAATTTACATGTATGTTTTTACACATAGAATTTATGATTAATAAAGTATACTTTACTTGCTACCCCTATTTTAATCTACAACTAAAAGTTTTAGTTCGTTTTGACTCCTAAACTAAAGTAAACATCTGTTATAAAGTCTTAAGGGTTGAAACAAATAATTACCGATAATATTGGTTTCCCTCAAAGACATTTCTGGATTCTTCGAATGTGGTATGTACACGGGGTACATGATATCGGGTGTTCCGAGGATACAGATACCCTAAAGGGTCTGTTCTTATAACCTCACCCAACGGTAAAGGAAGAGGTTCCCTGAAGGGTCTGGGTCCCTAGTTTGGACGTAGGGGACGTAACCGTCCGTTTAAAAAAATTGGTGACTCGGTGGTCCCTTCGGGTGGGATCCATGATCTCTATGAAATTATGTGTTTTGTCCGTTTTAAAGATGGTGACACCTCAAATTCACGATTACTACCCTTTCTCTTCCATTTGTTTATTTGTTTTACATAATGTATCTTATATAATTTACCACTATTTTACCTTTTTCACACTCCCTTGTTCTTTCTCCTCTACTCTACGATAAAATCTATCTTACCAGACCCCTTTAGAGTTACTCCAAACACATCTCTTGACTTCTTTTACGTCTCATTCGGAATATTTATATACTCTATTTTCGTGACGTCTTCCCGTTTTATCGATCTCGTTTCCGGACTTCGTTGATATCCGACCCGTACGAAGATTTATACCGTCTGTCACTATATATTTTCTGACTCTTTTTTAATCACATCCTTTATGTCTAAACCCCCGTCTTTGGAAATTACCACAAGTCTTTCGAACCAATACAACAATAATTATTTCATGTAAAAAGTATACAGTTTACTAAGAGGTTCAATCCTCTACACTTTACCGTCGTTCTCCACGAGGTACCTAGGAGAAGGGTCACTTTGTTGGTAAAGACACAAATCTCTTTTAGTAAATTTGTTTTTATATAGGTAAATATTAGAGATCACTTTCACTTTCAGTGAGTCAACATAGGTTTAGAAACGTTGGGGTACCTGATATATCAGGTACCTTAAGAGATCCGGTCTTATGACCTCACCCATCGGAAAGGGGAGAGGTCTCCTAGAAAGGTTGGGTCCCTAGCTTGGGTCCAGAGGGTGTAACGTCCGTCTAAGAAATGGTCGACTCGGTGTTTCCTTCGGGTATTAGAGATCTTTGAGGTGTTTACAGTATATACCTATTTATGTAAATCTTTTTAGATTATTTATAGACACTCTTGTCACTCTCAGATACCGTAAACTCGGGGTTATAGACGGTGAAAGTTAGAAGAGGACGGTCAAGTCGTTCTGTCTTCGGGACGAGGACGGTGTACGTCGGTTTTCTGTCCAGAGAGAGAGGGGCTCTTTCAGAAGTTGTAAAGATAATAATGAGAATCGTGGTCCAAAGTCTTCAAGATAGGTCCTTTCGTACAGTTTCTCTAAATCTCGAGAGAGGGAGTCGTGTTAAAGGTGAGTATACCGTATTAAAACTAAGATCTTTGTCGTCCTGATCTTATTACCCAGATTTAATAGAGACACGGACGAGTGAGTGTCCCTTTATCAAGGTACGTCCCTCTCTCTTTGACTCTTCTGGTTGTCTAACACGAAGATGACTTCGTCTTAGTATCTCGTACTCACATTAAGACTCTGTTCGTACAGTGACAGGGGTAGGGGTGGAGGGTCAAGTAAACACATCTCCAAGATAGGTCCCCCTCCCCGTCCGTTATTTTTCAAAGTTTAGACAGGGGTTTCTCTGACTGAAATAAATTTTCTCGTATAATCCTTCAAGTTCAGATTTCCATGAGAGTTTATATTACCTTGAAAACTACCATTGGTTAATTCTCCTTCCACCATAGAAGCACCCCGAAGGGTCCTCCACGATCACTATTTCTTAGACAGATGGTTACGTCCTCTTCGTTCTCTGTGTCCGAGCTAGGGATCCATTCCTTCTAGGGACCCTCCTCCCGTATCGTTGAGTACGATCATAAGAACGGACCTCTTAGGGTACCTGTCTTGTCGGACCACCCGATGTCAGTTATCCCAGTGATTCTCAACCTGTGTTGACTTCACTGAATTGTGTGTACGTACGTACCATAGAAGTACTCGAGAGATTTGGTGTTTTGTCGGTCAAATTGTGTTTGTTTGTTCCTTTACCTATCGATTCTTGTCGGGTTCTTTTCTATCTAGTTCGGACTTTGTTACCGGAGTTTCTGAGGGAGACCTTCACTTCACTTTCAACGAGTCAGTACAGACTGAGAAACGTTGGGGTACTTGATATGTCAGGTACCTTAAGAGGTCCGGTCTTATGATCGCACCTGTCAGAAAGGGAAGAGGTACCCTAGAAGGGTTGGGTCCTTAACTTGACCTCAGAGGACGTAACGTCCACCTAAGGAGTGGTTAACTTGTTAGACCCTTCCCTGGGTTTAAATTAACTTT
The DNA here is from genome assembly GCA_006410555.1 of Capra ibex. Classification (NCBI taxonomy): domain Eukaryota; kingdom Metazoa; phylum Chordata; class Mammalia; order Artiodactyla; family Bovidae; genus Capra; species Capra ibex. Next base: position 11,179,657 of record SJYO01038709.1, on the reverse strand, counting down.
GTGACACTTTGTTGAATACAGGGACCCATAAAAATTTCAGTTATATCGTTAGTCGATTATTAATAAGTCCCGATTATCGAGTCAAACTATAGTTTTTTTCCGTTTACTAAATTACGTCTCTAGTCTCTCTATCAATTTCTGTCGGAACCATTTTGATAACGGTACAGTCTGACTTATTCGTGTACGGGTTCCGTCACGATAAACTCCTCGTTGTAGTCTCCGATATGTGATGTCCCTTTTACCAGAAACGAACTTCTCAGGTCTGTTCAGTGATTTGTTTGGTTATTTGTCGATTTATTTCGGTGATTCGAGAGTCAAATGTCTCCCCTATCATGTAATCTTTAGTCTCAACGATATTATATACACATACACACATATATATATATATATATATATATATATATATATTAGATTTTACAAGTCAATGTCTGGTTTTTTGACGTTCTATACGTTTCTTTTTCTTTTTAAACCGACTTAGTGTACCTTTTATCAGAAACTTTTCCGGACCCATAACTTGAACGTCTTTTAATAAAAATTATAAAAGTTTCTTGATTTCTTTTTGGACGAAATTTTTTCATTTCCTTCCATACTCTTGTTACGGAGACGTTTATCACTTACAGTTATTTCGTTTTGTTCAATAAAATTTCTATTAATAAAAGTTTAAAACATCCACTTACCATGGTTTTTACTTTATTTTGTTAAGAGAACAACTAAAACAAATCAGCGATTCAGTACAGACTGAGAACGTTAGGGTACCTGACATCGGGTGGTCCGAGGAGACAGGTACTCTAAAGGGTCCACTCTTATGACCTCACCCAACGGTAAAGGAAGAAGTTCCCTAGAAGGGTTGGGTCCCTAGTTTAGACGTAGAGGACGTAACCGTCCACCTAAGAAATGGTGACTCGGTGGTTCCTTCTCTCCGAGTTATCATCTGAAGTTAACCGTCTTCCTTTTTAATCCTTTGACTTCTATCTGCCGATCTTTAATACGTTAGACTTCTTCTCGTTTTTATATTACTTCTATTTTATATTTCTGTTTATTTGTCTAAGTTTCTTTACATTCTGTGACGACGACGACGACGACGACGACGACGACGACGACGATTCAGTATACTCAACACAGACTGAGACACGCTAGGGTATCTACCGTCGGGTGGTCCGAGGTGGCAGGGACCCTAAGAGGTCCGTTCTTACGACCTCACCCAACGGTAAAGGAAGAGGTTACGTACTTTCACTTTTCACTTTCACTTCAGTGAGTCAGCACAGGCTGAGAAGTGCTGGGGTACCTGACATCGGGTGGTTCGGGGAGACAGGTACCCTAAAAGGTCCGTTCTCATGACCTCACCCAACGGTAACGGAAGAGATATTCTGTGACAATTCGTGTGGTTGTATATACTTTACTGTAATGGTCTTTTTGTTCTCTCATCATATATTTTATATAAAATTTTATTACCAACTTTTATAGGGCATAAACTAATTTTAATAATTAGATGTATAGGTTCTTCCGATCACTCTAACTTCATCCTATTAGACTTTTTATATGTGTGGATCTGGGTCCGAAGGGACCACCGAGTCTACCATTTCTTAGTCGGACATCACGTTCTCTGGACTCAAGTTAGGGACCCAGTCCTTCCAGGGGACCTCTTCCCTTACCAATGGGCGAGATCATAAGAAGGGACCTCTTAAGGTACCTGTTTCCTTGGAAAGTCCAATTCAGGTGACCCAGTGTTTCTCTGTATCTGTTGACTCATTGATTGTGAATGTGGATCTGTATAATATCGTTTTTACAGTATTCTTTTTCCTTTTTTTTTATAACACTTTCGTCGTTCTCTTTTCACTGAACAGTGTATGTTTCCCTAGAATTTTCTAGTTATGTCGGGTATAGTGGAATCCTTGTTACCTCCTGTCTTTCGTTACTCTACTACATCGGATTCAATTTTTCCTTTAAATTTTTTAGTTAGAGTTTAAAATAGAATGTATTTTAACAAAAGACTCTCGTTTATACCTTATTACTGTAAAGTCCTAGAGATTTTTTGACTTTTTTAAGAAAATGGTCGTCTAAGTTAAAAGTTTTTTACCATTTCTTTCGAGAACTCTGATTGCGGTAACGGAAGAGGTTGATTGTTTTCACGTTTTGTTATTAAACTCATGAGTGTATCTGTGTCTGTGTGTGTTTTCATGGTTATTTCCATTAATCCGGTAGTATTTCCCTAAGTGTTCACCAAGTCGACTATTTCTTAGGTGGACGTCACACCCTCTGGACCGAAGCTACCCTCCCAACCCTTCTAGGGGACTTCTCCCTTACCGATGGGTGAGGTCATAAGACCGAACCTCTTAAGGCACCTGACATATGAAGTATCCCATCGTTTCTCAACCTGTCCTGACTCGTTGATAGTGAAAGTCCGTTAATATTTTTCGTGACACTCTACCACCTCCTTATCCTGTCCCTCTGGTGAAAGAGGGGATATTTAAGTAGCTTTCTAGTAAACTTGTGACTCGTTTATGGTGTTTTGTTGAGGACTTGCGACCGCCTTCTGTGGTCCGTGGGTCTTTCCGTCGGGTAACAGAAGTCTTCCTCCATCCTGTTTTATATTTTCTATATTTCTCTCTGTTTTCTCAATCCCTACCTCTGGGTAGGGTCCCTCCCTCAGCATTTTCTCCTCTTCAAAGGGTTGTGGTCCTTTGTCAGAGTGTTCGTCCAGACACCCCTCAAAACCTTAGAGTCTCCCGTTGTTTTGACCTTCATTTTTTATTTATTTACTTTGGATGTCTAACGTGTGTATTGACTTTGAAGGTCACCTCTTCATAGGGTCTTCGAGTTCAGGTGGTGGTCGTTCACCCCCGACTTGACCCTCCACGTCCGACGTAACGAATCCCATTCCTGACCCGGACTTACAGAACTCCTGTTAGACTCTCTCGATTGTACTCTATCGTTGGGTTTGGTACCCTATCGGTCTCTCTCCTATTTTTTTTTTCCTCTCTTTCTCTTGAAAGGGTACTTTTCGAGATTGGATTCCGTGACGGTCCGGGCGAGTGTCTTGTTCCCTGACTCGCTTATAGTCTCCTCTCGATCGACCGTCACCTGGTCGGGTATGGGGTGGTCTCCGTCCCTCCGTCCACCCACTGTCGGTCTCGGTCTTCCGTTTCCCGTTTGAGCCGGGGTCTCTGTCGTAGGAGATAGTTTTAGGTACGTCCGAAGGTCAACGATTGGTTCAGAAGGACCCTAGGACCTACCAACTGCAGCTGGTCCTCCCAGTGTCGGTCTCTACTCGAGGGGTCTTCTCTGTCTCCAGTGTGGACTCTACGGCGAGGGAGACACGTGGGTCCTTTGGCTCGCTGACCCTGCCACTATTCTACGTGGCAGGGTGGACGTCTCACACGTGAGCGTTTGTGGACCAGTGGACTCGACAAACATGGACCCTTCCCGTCTTATGTGTCCGGGTTGACTCAGACACGGAAACACCTCATGGGCTCTTGGACTTGGACTCTCCGAATCTGGACCCTTCACGTGCGTTTGGTCCCGGGCGGAATCTCTCAAGGGGACGTCTCTTTGGACATCGGACTCGTCACAACTGGCGTTTTCGTGTGTGTGACACTCACCCCCGTTTGGGTCACACAGGGTCTCTGACGCTCGTGAGGGGTGTGTGTGGTCACTATAAACAAGTGTCCCAAGGAACGAGGGGTGTCTTGTTAACTTGTTCACTCGAATTTATTTACTGGTGTAAGCGGGGGAACACACTCCCACCTTCAATCTATAACTTCTCTGAACGATTATCTCCTTCGGTTTTGTTTGTTTCTCCTCCCTTGGTGACACCTTCACTGTCCACGTTGTCTAATTTTGGGACATCAATCGTAACCGATGTGACCTTCCCTGGGTATCTGGAAGTCTTCTTCATATTCGACTTTGTTCCTTGATAGCCCTTGACTTGTCGAGGTCTTTTTAAGGATCTATATAAAATGATAATATTAAAAAATTAAAAGTCAATAAATAATGAGGAAATAAAAAGTAAAAATTTCGGATAATAATGGAACCTTTTTTATTGTGGGATAAAAATTTCGTTTAAAGTATATATATAAATATTGAAAACACTAAAACAAAAAAAAATTATAACATAAAAACTCTCAGATTGGAGATGAGATCTAAAAATTAGAAACGAAAAACTATAAACAATAGTTGAGACATGGAAATTCTGAGGTTAGAATCCATGCGTAAAAATGAATTCTCACACTAATGACCGAACTAGTGAAAGAGGGGAAAACTTAAAGGGAACGGGGTGGTCCAGTGTAGATAGAGGAGTAAGGAGGAAAAGAAGAGATGAATTGAGACTTAGAGAAACCCACAAGGTCCGACACCTCTTGTGAATCCCTTGACTAGAGTCCGTTTTAACCAGAGAGAGGAAAACTAAGGGGGAGGAGAGGAGGTCCAGTGGAGATAGAGAAAGGAGGAAGAAGAGAAGAGATACCTTTAGGTACTTGGAGATACTCACAAGGTCTGACACCTCTCGTTTTTCCCTTAACTAATTACCGATCTAACGAGTGAGGGGAAAACTAAGGGGGGAGTAGGAGGACCAGTGGAGATAGAGGGATAAGGGAGAGAGAAGAGGTACATTTAGACACTTGGAGAGACTCACAGGGAGTGACACCTCTTATGAAAGTGGTAATTATATCTACAAAATAGTAGTTACGACATACCTACCTTTCAGAAGTCCACTAACATTCTTATTCTGACTCTCGTTCTCCGTCCTCCTAATTTAGATTTTGAACTCTTGTGGTCGTTTGAGGACTGAGGTTCCTTGTAATTAATTGTTCTCGAGTAGGTTGTCGGAGGTATGGATGTGACTTTGGTTCGAGATGGGTTCTCGGTTTTTCAAAGTCTCGTTCTGTATGGTTCGATTAAGGGGTTGTTACGTCCTTGTATTGTGATTATTGTTTTCGTGTCCGTCGGTTTTCAGTGTGTTTTTAACGGTAAAGGAAGAGGTTATACACTTTCACTTTTCACTTTCCCTTCAACGAGTCAGGACAGACTGAGAATCGCTGGGGTACCTGATGTCGGGTGGTCCGAGACGGTAGGTACCCTAAAAGGTCCGTTCTCATGACCTCACCCCACGGTAACGGGAGAGGCTTTTACTTTTATTTTGTTGGGTTTTGGATACCCTAACTCATTTTCGTCATGTTTCCCCTACCAAGTATTGTTATGTTCGGATGGAGTTCTTTGTCCTCTCTTTAGTTTTTTATTGCATTGAGATGTGTTGATCTTTTCCTTCTTTACTTCTTGGGGGTCCCAATCATCTTCCTTTCCTTAGTATTTTTTAATCCCCTCTTTATTTACGTTTTCTTTGTTTCATCTGGTATCGGTTTTAGTTGTTTAGATTTTCGACTAAGAAACTCTTCTATTTAATCTGTTTGGTAATCGGTCTGAGTGGTTCTATTTTTCCCTTTTCTTAGTTTAACCGTTTTAATCTTGTTTTTATTAGTGTCGTCTGTTGTGTCCTAATGTTTCCTAGTATTCTCTGATGATAGTCGTTGACATACACTTATTTTACCTGTTGAACCTTCTTTACCTGTTTAAGAATCTTTTCATGTTGAAAGGTTTTGACTTTGTCCTTCTTTGTCTTTTAGAATTACCTGGGTAGTGTTCGTGTCTTTGGCTTTGACATTAGGCTTTAGAAGGTTGTATGTTTTCGGGTCCTGGTCTACCGATGAGTCGACTTAAGATAGTTTTTACATCTGTCCTCGATTGTGGATAGGATGAGTTTGAGAGTGTAAGATACTCCGGTGTTAGTGGGATTGTGGTTTTGGTCTGTTTCTACGGTGTTTTTTTCTTTTGATTCCGGTCATAGTGATTATCCGGTGATAGTGATTACTTGTATTTACCTTTATAAGAATTGTTTTAAGATCGTTTGTCTTAGGTTGTTCTATAATTTTACTAGTATGTAGTACTGGTTCACTCGAAATAGGGACCCTACATTCCTAAGAAGTTATAAGTATTTAGTTAGTTACACTATGTGGTGTAATTGTTTACCTTTCTATTTTTGGTATCCTAATAGAGTTATCCACGTCTTTTTCGGAAACTGTTTTAAGTTGTAGGTAAATACTATTTTTGGGAGGTCTTTCGTCCTTATCTTCCTTGTATGGAGTCGTATTATTTTCGGTATATACTATTTGGGTGTCGTTTGTAATTTCATTTTGAGAGTGACAAACGTCTACTGTACTTAGAGATGTATCTTTGTGATTTCTGAGGTGATCTTTTAATGATCTCGATTAGTTACTTATATCATTTCAACATCCTATATTTTAATTGTGTCTCTTTAGGGAACGTAAGGATATGTGGTAGTTACTCTTTTGTCTTTCTCTTTAATTCCTTTGTTCAAGTTAGTGGTGACGTTGTTTTTTTTTATTTTATGAATTTTTATTTAGATGGATTTCTTTGTTTTCTGGATATATTTTTTTTTTTGTATTTTGTGACTACTTTCTTTAGTTTTTCCTGTGTTTTGCTACCTCTTTATATGGTACAAGTACCTACACTTCTTAGTTATATCACTTTTACTCATATGATGTGTTTCATTAGATACGTAAGTTACGTTAGGGATAGTTCGATGGTGGCCATAAAAAGTCTCTTAATCTTGTTTATTAAAGTGTTAAACATACCTTAATGTTTTTTGGAGCTTATCGGTTTCGTTAGAGTTATTTCTTACCTTGACCTCCTTAATTGGACAGACTGAAGTCCGATATGATGTTTCGGTGTCAGTAGTTCTGTCATACCATGACCGTGTTTCTGTCTTTCTATCTAGTTACCTTGTTTTATCTTTCCGGTCTCTGTTTATGTATGTGGTGACCTGTAGAACAGAAACTGTTTCCTTCGTTCTTATATGTTATCTCTTTTCTATTAGAGAAATTGTTCACCACGACCCTTTTGACCAGTTGGTGAACATTTTCTTACTTTGATCTTGTGAAAGATTGTGGTATGTGTTTTTATTTGAGTTTTTCCTAATTTCTAGATTTACATGCTGGTCTATGATATTTTGAGATCTTCTTTTGTAACCTTTTTGTGAGACTGTATTTAGTATCGTCATAGCAGATACTGGGTGGAGGGTCTCATTACCTTTATTTTCGTTTTTATTTGTTTACCCTGGATTAATTTGAATTTTCGAAAACGTGTTGCTTCCTTTGAAATTCGTTCGACTTTTCTGTCGGAAGTCTTACCTTCTTTTATTATCGTTTACTTCGTTGACTGTTTATTAATTAGAGTTTTTATATGTTCATTGATGACGTCGAGTTAAGGTCTTTTTATTAACTTGGTTATTTTTTTTACCCTGTTTCTGGATTTGTCTGTAAAGTGGTTTCTGTATGTCTACCGATTGTTTGTATACTTTTCTACGAGTTGTAGTGAGTGATAGTCTCTTTACGTTTAGTTTTGGTGTTACTACATGGTAAAGTATGGTCAGTCTTACCGACACTGGGTTTTCAGATGTTCGTTATTTACGACCTCTCCCACACCTCTTTTCCCTTGGGAGGAATGTGATAACCACCCTTACGTTTGATCATGTCGGAGATACCTCTTGTCACCTCTAAGAAATTTTTTGACATTTATCTTGACGGTATACTGGGTCGTTAGGGTGACGACCCGTATGTGTGGTTTCAATGGTCTTAACTTTCTCTGTGCACATGGGGTTACAATAGTGTCGTGACAAATTTTGTCGGTCCTGTACCTTCGTTAGATCTACAGGTAGCTGTCTGTTTACCTATTCTTTCGACACTATGTATATGTGGTACCTTATAATGAGTCGATAATTTTTCCTACGTAAACTTAGTCAAGATTACTCCACCTACTTTACTCGGATAATATGTCTTACTCCATTAAGTCTTGTTTTTTGTGGTTATGTCATATAATTACGTATATATACCTTAAATCTTTCTACCATTACCACTGGGATATACGCTCCGTCGTTTTCTCTGTCTACATTTCTTGTCTGATAACCGGAGACACCCTCTTGAGCTCCCACCCTACTAAACTCTCTTATCGTAACTTTGTACATATATTAGTATACTCTTTATCTAGTGGTCAGGTCCAAGTTACGAACTCTGTCCCACGAGTCCCGACCACGTGACCCTACTGGGACTCTGTACCCCACCCCTCCCTCCACCCTCCCTCCCAGTCCTACCCCTTGTGTACATGTGGGTACGGACTAAGTACAGTTACATACCGTTTTCGGTGGAGTTATGACATTTCATTAATCGGAAATTAATTTTATTTGAAAATTTTATAGAAGTTTTTAATACTTTTTTTCGTCACATTGACGTAAAAAACATAAAAGAGTATCGACTCCATTTTTAGTTAAGAAATTTTAGAGATAATATAAACCCCCAGATATTGTTTATGTTACGTTATATGAAGTGTTATTGTCGGGTTCCTACGTGAACCATGTTTCGACATGACCTAAGTCCGTTTTATCCATAATATTATTATAAACTGATTTTTTCCTTCTCCTTTATCCTTACGTCCCTGATCCTATTATCACCACCGGTAAAGACATAGAGAAAGTCACAGGATAGAAAAACGGAAGAGTATGACAACTACCCGTTTTATTGTCCTATGACTTTCTACTTGAGGGGTCCAACCATCCTCGGGTTATGCGATGATCTGTCACCACCTCTTTATTGAGGTCTTTATTACTTCTCTGTCTCGGTTTCGTTTTTGTTGTGGGTCAAAACCTACGTTGACCACTACCTTCATTGTAGGTTCCGTCATTTCTCGTTATAATGTATCCTTGGACCTTACAATGCATGTACTTACTTCTGTTTAACCTTCACCTGTTTGTCCTCTACCGTTCTCACTTATAGTTGTAAAATCCTTAGTCGTTTGATTTTACCTGGTCTTACCCACTTAAATTGAGTCTACTGGTAATATAGATGATGACACACGTTCTTAGGAAATCTTCTTTACCTCGGTAGTATCAGTTCTTTTCTTAAGTTTTACGTTATGAAACTACGTTAAAGTTTTTGATGTCTTACTAGAGACAAGCAAAGGTTCCGTTTGGTAAGTTATAGTGTCATTTGGTTCGGATAGAGGACTGGCTATTACGACTTCACTTACCAAACTAGTGCTAGATGTTCTGGAAGATCTCGATTGTGAGTACTTTCTGTAGGAAAAGTAATATCCCCCGGCCTTATGTTTTCATCCTACAGTTCTCTATTTTCCTCATTGTCTATTTAAACCGGAACTTCAATTTTTTCTTCGTCTCATTTCCGATTATCTCAAAACGGTTCTCTTACGTGACCAGTATCGTTTGTTGGTGAAGGTTGTTGTGTTCTCTTCTGATGTGTACCTATAGTTGTTTACAAGTTATGGCTTTAGTCTAACTAATATAAGAAGTGTCAGTCGCTCCCTCTTCGAGATGTCTCAGTCGTCTTTATTCTGACCCTCGTCTGACACCGAGTCTAGTACTTGAGGAAAAACGGTTCAAGTCCTCATTTACCTTCTTTCATGTCTTTTGGTGATCTAGTAAGTCCATACTGGTTTTAATTTAGGCAATACTACTATGTGACTTTCACTGTTTTTCTAAGTTCCCTAATCTAGACTGTCTCTCGAACTTCTTGATACCTGTCTCCAAGTACTGTAACACGTCCTCCGTCACTGGTTCTGGTAGAGGTTCATTGTCTTTACGTTTTTTCCGTTTTAACAACGGACTCCTCCGGAATTTTATCGACTCTTTTCTTCTCTCCGATTTCTGTTTCTTTTTTTTAATTTCTATCTGGGTAAACTTACGTCTCAAGGTTTCTTATCGTTCCTGTCTTTGATTTCGAAAGGAGTCGCTAGTCACTTTTCTTTTTCTTCTTTTGATATCCTACCCTTTGTGATCTCTAGACAAGTTCTTTTAGTCTCTATGGTTCCCTTGTAAAGTAAGTTTCTACTCGTGTTAGTTCCCGTCTTTAGCATATTTTGATTCTCTTCTTATTCTATGATACTTCTCCACCGTTCTCAGGTGCCTTTTTAATATCTTTTTTGTAGAAGTACTGGGTCTATTGTTGGTACCACAGTAGTGAGTGGATCTCGGTCTGTAGGATCTTACACTTTAGTTCACCCGGAATGCTTCTTATTGATACTTGATTCGATCCTCTCCACTACCTAAAGGTCAACTCGATAAAGTTTAGGATTTTCTACTACGACACTTTGACGACTTGAGTTATACGGTCGCTTAAACCTTTTGAGTCGTTACCGGTGTCCTGACCATTTCCAGTCAAAAGTGAGGTCAGGGTTTCTTTCCGTTACGGTTTCTTACAAGTTTGATGGTGTGTTGACGTGAGTAGAGTGGACGATCGTTTCATTACGAGTTTTAAGAGGTTCGGTCGGAACTTGTGATGTACTTGGTACTTGAAGGTCTACAAATTCGACCTAAAACTTTTCCGTCTCCTTGGTCTCTAGTTTAATGGTTATATACAACCTAGTAGCTTTTTCGTTCCCTCAAGGTCTTTTAGTAGATGAAAACGAAAGACTGATATCAGTTATGAAAACGATGAAATCGAAATGACTGGTTTCGGTAACTGTAGACCTAGTTTTGTTTGACACCTTTTTAAAAGTTCCATACCCTTATTACCTGGTAGACTGGACGGAGGACTCTTTAGACATACATCCAGTCCTTCGTTGTCAATCTTGACCTGAATCTTGTTGTTTGACCAAGGTTTTTCCTTTTCCTCATACAGTTCCGACGTATAACAGTGAGACGATTAAATCGAATATACGTTTCATGTAGTACGCTTATCGACCCGACCTACTTGGGGTTCGACCTTAGTTCTAACGTCCCTCTTTATAGTTATTGGAGTGTATACGTCTACTTTGGTGGGAATACCGTCTTTCCTTTCTTGACTTCTCGGATACTACTTTCACTTTCTCCTCTCACTTTTGCGACCGAATTTCAAGTTGTAACTCTTTAAGTCTTTTAATTCTAGTACCGTAGACTAGGGTAGTGAAGTAATGTTTGTCTACCCCTTTGTTACCTTTGTCACCCTTTAAAATAAAACCCTCCCCCGAGGTTTTAGTGACGTCTACCACTGACGTCGGTACTTAATTCTACGAACGAGGGACCTTCTTTTCGATACTTGTTAGATCTGTCGTATAATTTTTCGTCTCTGTAATCAAACGTTTCTAGACAGATGAGTTTTGATACTAAAAAGGTCATCAGTACATACCTACACTATCAACCTGATATTTCTTTCGACTCTAGACTTCTTAACCACGAAAACTTGACATCACAACCTCTTCTGAGTACTCTCAGGTAACCTGACGTTCCTCTAGGTTGGTCAACTAGGATTTCCTTTAGTCAGGTCTTATAAGTAACCTTCCTGACTACGACTTCGAACTTGAGGTTATGAAACCGGTCGACTACACTTCTTGACTGAGTGAGATCTTCTCTGAAGGTCTTTTTGTAGATAAAGATGAAATAACTGTTACGGTTTCGGAAACTGACACACCTAGTGTTATTTGACACCTTTTAAGACTTTCTCTACCCTTATGGTCTGGTGGACTGGACAGAGAACTCTTTAGACATACGTCCAGTCCTTCGTTGTCAATCTTGACCTGTACCTCGTTGTCCCACCAAAGTTTATCCTTTTCCTCGTACGGTTCCGACATATAACAGTGGAACGAATAAATTGAGTATACGTCTCATGTAACACTCTTTGCGACCCGCCCTTCTTAGTGTTCGACCTTAGTTCTAACGGCTCTCTTTATAGTTATTGGAGTCTATACGTCTACTGTGGTGGGAATACCGTCTTTCACTTCTCCTTGATTTTTCGGAGAACTACTCTCACTTTTTCCTCTCACTTTTTCAACCGAATTTCGAGTTGTAAGTCTTTTGCTTCTAGTACCGTAGACCAGGGTAGTGAAGTACCCTTTATCTGCCCCTTCGTCACCTTTGTCACAGTCTGAAATAAAAAACCTCCCCCCGAGGTTCAGTGACGTCTACCACTAACGTCGGTACTTTAATTTTCTGCGAAAGAGGAACCTTCCTTTCAATACTGGTTGGATCTATCGTATAACTTTTCGTCTCTGTAATGAAAATGAAACGGTCGTTTCCAGGTAGTGTATCAGTTCCGATACCAAAAAGGTCACCAGTACATACCTACACTCTCAACCTGATACTTCTTTCGACTCACGGCTTCTTAACTACCAAAACTTGACACCACAACCTCTTCTGAGAACTCTCAGGGAACCTGACGTTCCTCTAGGTTGGTCAGGTGGGATTTCCTCTAGTCAGGACCCACAAGTAAACCTCCTGACTACGATTTCGACTTTGAGGTCATGAAACCGGTGGAGTACGCTTCTCAACTGAGTAACCTTTTCTGGGACTACGACCCTCCCTAACCCCCGTCCTCCTCTTCCCCTGGTGTCTCCTACTCTACCGACCTACTGTAATGACTAAGCTACCTACACTCAAACTCACTTGAGGTCCTCAACCACTACCTGTCCCTCCGGACCGCACGATGTTAAGTACCCCAGTGTTTCTCAGTCTGTGCTGACTCACTAACTTGACTTGACTTGACTTGACTTTCCGGTTTGTCAGTTTCGGAGACCTACTATAACTCTTTACCTCGTAAAGAACGGTATAGTCATTTGTTCCTACAGTGTCAGAAGTCACTAACGTCGGGATGTTACACTCGACCACTCGGGATTCACATGAGTCTTTCTCTTTTTATGACCACTTAATCGTCGGTAGACTGACGTCAGTAAGGGATTCCACTCGGGGTCACCTCGAGTCCTACATTTTTTGTGTCCTATGACCGGACCTATTTACTTTCCTTACCAAAGACACTCGGGTCTGAAAACGTAGAAGGGTATGTATATTTTCACAATTTAAACTGAATCCTATAAACCAAAAGAAATAATTCTTATTAGAAAACTACAAGTCTACTGGACGGGAAACAACCTTTTAAAGACATATCAAACCGAGGAGTTGAGGATTCTTCGTTAAGAGATTCCCAATGAACTCTACGACTGAGGGTCCGAACTTCAGAATTTTTAAGGGTGACTTACCTCGTATTAAGAGTTGAAAACAAACACTAAAAAAAATTCAACTGTCATATTTTTCATAATAGTCTTGACGATTTTATCTTTTTCTTTACTAAAATCTTATATTCGACTCCTCTTACCTTCTTAATAAAGGGTTTTAATAAGGAGAAATTAACGGTTCTTAGATATTTTATATCGATATATTAAATTTTAATACGGAAGGTTTCACATTTAAGTTGTCAGTAATATACCCTTTATCATTGAGAAGTTAAAAAGTGTCCTTTTTATTAAAATCTTTACACAAAATATGACACTTGGACTAATAATACAAGGAATTAGTTTATCCTTGACACAGTATTTGATAATGATCTTATGTTTCCTCAACTAGTGTATTAACTAACATAAATGGTCAGTAAAGGGAATTGTTGAGTACACCAGCAATTTATTATTTTAAATGAAAAATCCGATCCCCTATAACATAAAATAAAAATGATGTATTGTATATTGATCTTAGGGGAAGTCCCATTCGAGTACACGGGACGAGTTCGTGGTGGGGATGGGGTCGGGGTGTTCTCATCCGAGGACGTGAGATCCCGTCGGAGTCCTGGTCTACAACCACCCAACGAGTGTACGTTTCCGTCCCGACTTTGTTATCGTCTCAGGGTCCCCGACACTTTGATTCCTTCTTCTCGATTTTGGAGAGGAGACGAGGACGATTCAACGACGACGACGACGATTCAGCGAAGTCAGTACAGACTGAGACACGTTGGGGTATCTGACGTCGGGTGGTCCGAGGCAGGGATCCTAAGAGGTCTGCTTTTGTGACCTCATCCAACGGTAAAGGAAGAGGTTTTAGAGAGGAGTGTAGACACGTTTTATGTCTGTATGTGTGGGCGAGAACCGAAACCTTTTAGTCACAGACACCTTGTAGATTCGTTTGGTACTCACGGAGACGTAGACTCTGTCCAGATCGAAATTGTCGATATCCGAAACACCCATGTATGTATATCTACACCTTGTCCGGTCTCAGACTCGACAGGGGTGTCACGTGTGTCGTACATGACCAGGTACTAATGACGTCATGTCCCTGTACTGTAGTCACGTAGATACGACTACCGGATCACTTTTGTGGTGGACTCTCCGTGGTCATGTTTAACTGTCGTATGACTGTCAATTCTACCCCGACTCTCTTCAATGTTTTTGTCACGTTAAACGTGTTGAACACTTTCTACTGTCTTGTCTCATGTGAGTGTCCACTCGTCTTGGTCTCCTTCTTATGAGTTACCGATGAGAGGGTCACCCTTACAAGGTTAGGACACATGGAACGTGATGTCTAGTCTTTGTTGTGTCTTTGTCTAGGGCCCCAGATACGAGGTTGTTAATCCCTCATCTGAGGTAGCGATTGTCACGTTACTGTTGGTCTCTCGTTTCCCGTTCGGGTCGAGTTATAGGTCCCGTCCGAGACCAGTGATATTATAATCGATGTGGATAGTTCCCCTATTACCGGTCGTATGTGACTCCTTCCTCCACCATCTGTAGGTATGATTTTTATTGTGAGTGATTTTTTATAATTTCGTACGTCCGATGTGTTCCTACAAGGGTGTACTTTTATCGGGAGATTCCGTCAGACTCCCAGACCGTAATCCTTCTTGAGGGCACCGTAGATCAGAACTTCTACTCTTTACCTCATAAAGGAGGGTATAGTCATTCGTTCCTACAGTGTGAGTAGTCACTGAGTCCGGGAGGTTTGCACTTAAAAACTCGGGACTCCCGTGTCTCTTTCTTCTCGTTATGGTCACTAGACCGTCGGTAGTCCGACGTCGGTGTGGGATACCACTCGTGGTTCCTTGAGTCCTACATATTTTGTCTCCTATCACCGGGGTCTGTCGACTCTATGTGTACTTTGTTTACTAAAGTCACTCGGGTCTAAGAACGTAAAAGGGTACGTATCTTTTCACGATTTAAGGAATCGAACCCTACAGATCAAAAGAAATTAATTGTTTTTATGAAAACTATAAGACTGATGAAAGGGAAAAAACATTTGAACATACATTGGACTGAGGAAGGGGACGAAGGAACCTCGTTAAGAGAGTCTCAGTGAACTCTACGACACAGGGTACGAATTTCAGGAATTTTAAAGGTGACTTACTTTTTGAGAATTGAAACTAAAAAAAAAAAAAATTACAACTGTTTCGTTCGTCCCAAAGTCACGTCCTTGAGGTGTCCCGACCCCATGTATCTCTGAGATGAGAACCACCCACGTGTATTCTAGATTTCTCGTGACCCTGGGTCGTGTTTCTTCATGGAGATATCCTTGGATCCGATTTAGATAGACCCTACAAACCTCTCAGAGACCTCTTCTGTCCCTAGTCGACGTCGAGTGACACCCTCGTTCCTGTAACCATCGTCCCTTTGGTCTTTTATAAATAAGTGTACTCGACAGGTCCTTCAGGGGTAAAACCTTTGTTCTGGGTCTAGGTATGTTACCGAATGTACGATATCACGACCTTACGGAATCCTGTTTGTTAGTCGTTTTATCCTTTTGTTGGGTGTTGGGGTTGGTATTTGTCTGTCCAACGGATTTCAGTATGACACGTCGTGTCGGTAAAGTTTTGTGTGAGGAACTGTGTCGAGACGGGTGCTCTCCCTACTTTAGGTCGATGTGGGTGGTTTCCCTTCCGTACTCAGAGAGATCGGTCCTTAGGTCGTGTTCGAGGACCTGTATCGAGTAGGTGGTCCTCTGTTTGTGGTCTTCGTTCTTTTTGATACTAGGACGTCGAACATCTTTCCTTTGGTGTTTACGTCTTTCAATCTGTTTTATTCTGTTGTTTCTTTGTTCATCGTCTACTTCCTTGTTCTATTTTGAGGTGTTCTTGTTGGTTTGTTTCTCTTCCATCCGTTATATGGATTTTTTTAAGATTCACTACTATCATTTCTACTAAGTTTCAAAACCTTTTTCTTACCTACGTGTCAGTGTCTATGTTCTTTACAAACTGTTTCTCTATCTTCTTAATTTCTTGTTTGTTTGTCTACTTGTTATGTTATTGACTTTACTTTTTATGTCTTCTTCCTTAGTTTTCGTCTTATTGACTCCGACATTTTGTGTTTTCACTCTTCCTTTTGTCACTAACTATCTTTAGTGACGGTGTCTTGTTTTGTTTCTTTTTACTTACCGTTTTGGTTATGTTATAACATTTCATTAATTAGAGGTTAATTTTATTTATTTAAATATAAATTTTTTTCTTTTTACTTACTTTTCTTTCCTCATGTCGCAGTCTTTGAACACCCTGTTGTAATTTGTGTAGTCATAAGTGTAATATCTCTAAGGTCTTCTTCTTCTCTTTCTGTTTCTCGGACCTTTTATAAAGTTCTCTAATATCGGTTTTTGAAGTGATTGTACCCTTTTCTTTGTCAGTGGGTTCAGGTCTTTCCTGTCTCTCAGGGTATGTCATATTTCGGTTCCTCCTTGTACGGTTCTGTGTATAATTAGTTTGACTGTATTTAATTTTCGTTCCTTTTTTATAATTTTCGTTGTTTCCTTTTCGTTCTTGTACTCTGATTGTGTTGTAACATTTAGTTACTAGAGGGGGGGGGTTTTAATTTTTTGTTTTACTTGTTTGTTAGGAGTCTTACCATCTTAAATAAATGATGGTCTTGTTGGTTACACCTTAATTACAAGTTTTATATGTTTGTGAAGTACGTCGAGTTGTATTTTTTTGTTTGTTGGGTTGGTTTTTTATCCGTCTATATGTATATAGGTGAACAAAAATCTAAGAAGAGGGTATCTCCAGTAATGTTTCATTACTCATCTCAAGGGGCTCCATATGTCAACTAGGACTAGTCAATAGATGAAATGCATACATATACAGTCAGGGTTAGAAGGTTTAATATGTGGGGTTGAATAGAAGACTCTTGGTATTCGAACAAAAGATGTAGACATTAAGATAAAGACAAAACATCTATTCAAGTAAAGATAGGAAGAAAATCTATGGTGTATATTTACTAAAGTATGCTATAAACATAATGACATACTAAATGAAGTGAGACATATTGACTTTAATTGTATTGTAACATTTAGTTGATGTAAGGTTATTTTAAATAAATTAACTTTGTTTTTTATCTATTTTTACACTTTTTTTCACTCTTCTAGATTTTCTTCTGTATGTCTACGGGTTTTACGTGTACTTTTCTACAATTTGTAGTGACTTATGATCTCTTAACACTTAGTTCGGATGTTACTCAATAGTGTATTGTGACTAGTCTTACCGGTAGTAATTTTTCAGTGGTTGCGTGTGAAGGGATTTGTCCTTTGGATCTATTCGGTCGATAGGTTGGGGTGGGTGTCGCTCCTTGGAGGTGTTATTTCTCCTTGGTGTTTAACGGTTTTATGTCTTTCCGGTGGCGTTTGTGTCGTTTAATTGTTTTACTTTTCCGTCTCTTTATGAGTCGTCCATTTCCTTGTCCTATTTACGGGTGGTTTAGTTTGTTTTCTCCTCCTCGAGTCCTCAGATGGACTTTTTCTTAAGTCTTATTAGTATCATTTTTCCTAGGTTTTAGAACTTTCGTTTTATATCAATGTCTATTTGTCGGACCTCTGTTCCTAACTCTTATACGTTCTTTACAAATTGTTCCTGGATCTTCTTTAATTTTTCTCAGTTAGTTATTACTTGTTACGTTTTTCACTCTAGTATTTGTGAGACCTCCCTTGGTTGTCATTCTATTACCTCCTACTTCTATCCTATTCATTCCATCTTCTATCTTACCATTTTTATTTACTTCGTCTCTCACTTTTTCTTTGTTCTTAATTTTCTTTACTTCTGTTCGAGTCTCTGGAGACCCTGTTACATTACGGTGTTGTAATCTTAGTGTCCTCAGGGTCTTGTTCTTCTGTTTTTCTTTCCGGTATTCTTTTACGAACTCCTCTATTATCAACTTTTGAAGGGATTTTATCTCTACCTTTATCAGTGTGTTCAGGTTCTTTTGGTCTCTCAGGGTTTGTCCTATTTGGATTCCACTTTGTGGGGTTCTGTGTATAATTAGTTTAATTGTTTCTAGTTTGTCTTTCTTTTATAATTTTGGTCGTTTCCTTTTTGTTTTTTATTCTGTGTTCTTCTATGGGTATTCCTATTGTCGACTAGAAAGTTATCTTTGAGAAGTCCGGTCTTTCCTTACCGTCCTGTGTGAATTTCACTACTTTCTCTTTTTCCGTGTTGGGTCTAATGACATGGGTCGTTCCTAGAGTAAGTGTATACTTCCTCTTTAGTTTTCGAAATGTCTGTTCTTTTTCGACTCTCTTAAGTCGTGGTAGTTTGGTCGAGAAGTTGTTTACGATTTCCTAGAAAAAACCTGTCCTTTGTGTCTTTCCCACATATTTGAGTTTGGGTTTTGTTACTTCATTTACCTTTGTCCTAGTATGCATATTTATAAATGGAATTTACATTTACCCAACTTACGGGGTTCGTTTCTGTTTCCGACCGACTTACCTATGTTTTTGTTCTACGGATATATACGATAGATGTTCTCTGGGTGGAGTTTTGTTCCCTGTGTATGTCTGACTTTCTTTTCCCGACCTTTTTCTATAAGGTGAGTTTATCTCTGGTTTTCTTTCGTTCTCATCGTGATGAGGATAGTCTACTTTATCTGAAATTTTATTCCGACACTTTTCTCTGTTTCTTGTGATGTATTACTAGTTTCCTAGTTAGGTTCTTCTTCTTTATTGTTAATCTTTATATATACGTGGGTTGTATCCTCGTGGTGTTATACGTTCCGTTTAAGATTGTTCTTACTTTCCCCTTTAATTGTCCTTGTGTTATTATCACCCTCAGAAATTTTGTGGTGAGTGTATATACCTATCTAGTTAGTTCGTCTTTTAAGTGTTCCTTTGTGTTTGAAATTTACTATGTTACCTGGTCCTTCTGTGTTAACTATAGGTATCCTGTAAAGTGGTGTTTTGTTACTTAAAGTGGAAAAAGAGTTCACGTGTACCTTGGAAGAGGTCCTATCTAGTGTGGGACCCGGTATTTAGATCGGAACCATTTAATTTTTTTTTAACTTTAGTGAGGTTCGTACAAAAGACTGGTGTTGTATCATCCTAATCTACATTAGTGTCCTCTTGTTGATAGTTTTTAAGGTTGTATACCTCCGACTTTTTGTACAAAGACTTATTTTTTATATAGTGTCTTCTTTATTTTTTTATTTAGTTTTATACGTATCTTTACTTACTTTTACTTTTGTGTTGTTGGGGTTTGGATACCCTGTGACATTTTAGTCACGATTCCCCCTCCAAGTATCGTTATATCCGAATGGAGTTCGTTGTTTTGAATCAGTTTATTCATTGGACTGAGATGTGGTTTTCGTTGATCTTTTCCTTCTTTACTTCTTGGGGTCCCAATCATCTTCCTTTCTTTAGAATTTTTAATCCCGTCTTTATTTACGTTTTTTTTTTTTTTTCTCTCTAGTATTGTTTTTAGTTATTTCAATTTTCGGCCAATAAACTCTATTATTTATTTTAATTGTTTTGTACTCCGTGTGAGTAGTTCTTTGTTTCCCTCTTCTTAGTTTAGTTGTTTTAATTTTTACTTTTACCTCTTTAATGTTGTCTTTTGTGTCTTTATGTTTCGTAGTATTCTCTGATGATAGTCGTTGATATACGGTTATTTTACCTGTTGGACCTTCTTTACCTGTTTAAGAATCTTTTGATATTGAAAGGTTTTGACTTGGTCCTTCTTTATCTTTTAGAATTGTCTGGGTCGTGTTCGTACCTTTAACTTTGACATTAGTCTTTAGAAGGTCGTTTGTTTTCGGGTCTTGCTCTGTTGAAGTGTCGACTTAAGATGGTATGTATGTCTCTTCTCGATTGAGTTTAAGAAGGTCTTTTAACGTCTCCTTCCATTTGAAGGTTTGAGTAAGATAATCTGGTTACAGTGGGATTGTAGTTTTCTTCTGTTTCTACCGTGTTTTTTTTTTTTTTTTTGATGTCCGGTTGTAGTGACTACTTGTATCTACGTTTTCAGAAATTGTTTTAAGTCCATTTATGTTAGGTTGTTGTATCATTTTTCTAGTATATAGTACGTACTGGTTCACCCGAAATAGGATGCCTTCGTTCCTAAGAAGTTATAGGTATTTAATTAGTTACATTATGTAGTGTAATTGTTTAACTTTCTATTTTAGGCATACTAATAGATTTTTGGAACCTGTTTTAAGTTGTAGGTAAATACTATTTTTGTCAGGTCTTTTGTCCGTATCTTCCTTGTACGGAGTTGTATTATTTTCGGTATATACTGTTTGAGTGTCGTTTGTAATAGGAGTTACCACTTTTTATCTTTCGTAAAGGGGATGTCAGTCCATGTTCTGTTACCACGGGTGAGAGTAGTGATGGTAAGTTGTATCAAAACCTTCAAAACCGGTGTCGTTAGTCTCGTCTTTTCCTTTATTTTCCTTAGGTCTAACTTTTTCTACTTCATTTTGAACGTGACAAACGTCTACTGTACTAGGAGATTTATCGTTGGGATTTCTGAGGTGGTCTTTTAATGATCTCGATTAGTTACTTACATGATTTAAACGTTCTATATGTTAATTGTACGTCTTTAGTGAACGTAAGGATATGTGATTGTTACTCTTTTGTCTTTCTCTTTAATTCCTTTGTTAAGGTAAGTGGTAGCGATGTTTTTCTTATTTTATGAATTTTTATTTAGATGGATTTCTTTGTTTTCTGGATACATATCTTTTGATATTTTGTAACTACTTTCTTAAGTTTCTCCTGTGTTTATCTACCTGTTTATATGGTATAAGTACGTAAGTTTCTTAGTTATATTACTTTTACTCATATGATGAGTTTCGTTAGATATCTAAGTTACGTTAGGTATAGTTCGATGATTGTGATAAAGAAATCTCTTGATTTTGTTTATTAAAGTGATAAACATACCTTTATGTTCTTTGGAACTTATCGTTTTTGTTAGAACTCTTTCTTCTTACCTTGATCTCCTTAAGTGGACGGATTGAAGTCCGATATGATGTTTCGATCAGTAGTTCTGTCATACCACGACCGTGTTTCTGTCTTTATATCTAGTAACCTTGTTTTATCTTTGGGGTCTCTATATGGGTGAGTGGATACCTGTGGAATAGAAACTATTTCCTCCGTTCTTGTATGTTACCTCTTTTCTGTTAGAGAAATTTTTCACCACGAGCCCTTTGACCAGTTGGTAGAGATTTTCCCAGTCCTTCGTTGTCAATCTTGACCTGTACCTTGTTGTCTGACCAAAGTTTATCCTTTTCCTCATGCAGTTCGGACATATAACAGTGGGACGAATAATTTGAAGATACGTCTCATGTAGTACTCTTTGCGACCCGACCTTTTTCGTGTTCGACCTTAGTTCTAACGGCCCTCTTTATAGTTATTGGAGTCTATACGTCTACTGTGGTGGGAATACCGTCTTTCATTTCCTCTTGATTTTTCGGAGAACTACTTTCACTTTCTCCTCTCACTTTTTCAACCGAATTTCGAGTTGTAAGTCTTTTACTTCTAGTACCGTAGACCAGGGTAGTGAAGTACCCTTTATCTATCCCTTTGTCACCTTTGTCACAGTCTGAAGTATAAAACCCCGAGGTTTTAGTGACGTCTACCACTGACGTTGGTACTTTAATTTTCTGCGAAGGAGGAAGCTTCTTTTCGATACTGGTTGGATCTGTCGTATAATTTTTCGTCTCTGTAATGAACCAACTGTTTCCAGGTATATTAGTTTGTATACCAAAAAGGTCATTAGTGTATCTCTACACTCTTAACCTGGTATTTCTTCCGATTCGTGGCTACTTAAGCACGAAAACTTGACACCACAACCTTTTCTGAGAACTCTCACAGAACCTGACGTTCCCCTAGGTTGGTCAGGTAGGATTAAGTAGGATTAATTCGGTTTAAGTCTGAATTTAACTTCTTTCATCCCTTTTAGTGATCTGGTAAGTCCATACACTTCTTTCATCCCTTTTGGTGATCTAGTAAATCCATACGAGATTTATTTTAGTGAATACTAATTTATCACCTTCACTCTTTGTCTAATTTCCCTGATCTAGACTATCTCACGGACTACTTGATGTCTACCTTCAAACACTGTGACATGTTCTGTATCCCTAGTTCTGGTAGGGGTTCTGTTACTTTAACTTTTTTCGTTTTACCGACAGACTCCTCCGAAATGTTTATCGACACCTTTCTTCTCTTCACTTTTCGTTTTATTTTTTCCTTTCTATATTTGTACACTTACGTCTCAAGGTTTCTTATCGTTCCTCTCTAGTTACGTTTCTTTATCTCCTTTTGTTGTCTTATCCTTTCTGATCTCTAGAGAAGTTCTTTTAATCTCTATGGTTCCCTTGTAAAGTACGTTTTTACCCGAGTTATTTCCGTCTTTACCATACCTGGATTGTCTTCGTCTTCTATAATTCTTCTCCACCGTTCTTATGTGTCTTCTTGACATGTTCTTTCTAGACGTACTGGTTCTATTAGTACTACCACACTAGTGAGTGGATCTCGGTCTGTAGAACCTTACACTTCAGTTTACCTGGAATCTTTCGTAGTGATACTTATTTCGATCACCTCCACTGTCTTAAAGTCACCTCGATAAAGTTTAGGACTTTCTACTACGACACTTTCACGACGTGAGTTATACGGTCGTTTCAACCTTTTGAGTCGTCACCGGTGTCCTGACCTTTTCCAGTCAAAAGTAAGGTTAGGGTTTCTTTCCATTACGGTTTCTTACGAGTTTGATGGTGTGTTAACGTGAGTAGAGTACATGATCATTTCATTATGAGTTTTAAGAGGTTCGGTCCGAAGTCGTTATGTACTTGGCACTTGAGGGACTACAAGTTCGACCAATATCTTTTCCGTCTCCTTGTTCTCTAGTTTATCGGTTGTAGACGACCTAGTACCTTTTTCGTTCTCTCAAGGTCTTTTTGTAGATAATGACGAAATAACTGATACGGTTTCGGAAACTGACACACCTAGTGTTATTTGACACCTTTTAAGACTTTCTCTACCCTTATGGTCTGGTGGACTGGACGGAGAACTCTTTGGATATACGTCCAGTCCTTCGTTGTCAATCTTGACCTGTAGCTTGTTGTCTGACCAAGGTTTTTCCTTTTTCTCATACAGTTTAGACATATAACAGTGGGACGAATAAATTGAATATACGTCTCATGTAGTACTCTTTTGGACCCGACCTCCTTCGTGTTCAACCTAAGTTCTAACGACTGTCTTTATAGTTATTGGAGTCTATACGTCTACTGTGGTGGGAATACTGTCTTACTTGCACTTTCTCCTCTCACTTTTACAACCGGATTTCGAGTTATAAGTCTTTTGATTCCAGTACCGTTTATCTACCCCTTTATCACCTTTGTCACAGTCTTAAATAGAAAAACCCGAGGTTTTAGTGACGTTCTACCACTAATATCGGTACTGTAATTTTCTGCTAATGAGGAACCTTCCTTTCAATACTGGTTGGATTTATCGTATAAGTTTTCGTCTCTGTAATGAAACGGTTGTTTCCAGGTAGATCAGTTCCGATACCAAAAGGGTCACCAGTACATACCTACACTCTCAACCTGACACTTCTTTCGACTCGCGGCTTCTTACCTACGAAGACTTGACACCACAACCTCTTCTGAGAACTCTCAGGGAACCTGACGTTCCTCTAGGTTAGTCAGGTAAGATTTCCTCTAGTCAGGACCCACAAGTAACCTTCCTGACTACGATTTCGACTTTGAGATTATGAAACCGGTGGAGTACGTTTCACAACTGAGTAACCTTTTCTGGTACTACGACCCTCCCTAACCCCCGTCCTCCTCTTCCTCAGCTGTCTCCTACTCTACCGACCTGCCGTAGTGGCTGAGCTACTTGTACTCAAACCCACTTGAGGCCCTCAACCACTACTTGTCCCTCCGGACCACACAACGTTAAGTGCCCCAGCGTTTCTCAGTCTGTGCTAACTCGCTGACTGGACTTGACTTTCTCTGTTTCCTGGACATACGTCTTTTGATATTCTGTTACTACATTCTTTAGATTCTACTGTGTTTGTCTACCTTTCTATATGGTACAAGAAGTTAACATCTTAGTCATAACACTTTTAATGATATGATGGGTTTCGTTGTTTGTCTAAGTTACATTAGGGATTGTTTGATGGTTACCATAAAATGTATCTTGATCTTGATTTGTAAACTGTTAGATATACCCTTTTGTTCTCTAGGATTTATCGGTTTCCTTAGAACTGTTTCTTTTTGTCTCGACCTCATTAGTTGGAAGAACTAAAGTCTGATTTCATGTTTCGGTTTAGGGAGTTCCGTCATACCATGACCGTGTTTTTGTCTTTATATCTGGTTGACCTGTTCTATTTTGCGGGTCTCTGTTTGGGTATGTGGATAACCGTGGAATGGAAACTGTTTCCTCCATTCTTATGTGTTACCTCTTTTCGGAGAAGTTATTCACTGTGACCCTTTTGACCTGTTCATGTACATTTTCCTGGTTTCATCTTGTGAAGGATTGTGGTATGTGTTTTTGTTTGAGTTTTACCTGTTTTCTGAATTTATATTCCGGTCTTTCATATTTGGAGAATTTCCTTTTGTATCCATCATCTGAGACTGTATTTACTTTCGTTCTAGGAGAAACTGGGTGGAGGATCTCATTACCTTTATTTTTGTTTTGATTTGTTTAGTCTACATTAGTTTAAATTTTCGAAAACGTATCGTTTCCTTTGGTATTTATTCTAATTTTCTGTTGGGAGTCTTACCCTCTTTTATTAACGTTTACTTTGTTGAATTTTTTCCTAATTAGAGGTTTCACTTATTTATCGAGTATCTCGAGTTATAGTCTTTTTGTTTATCGGGTTATTTTTTTACATGTCTTCTGGATTCCTCTGAAAAGGTTTCCTCTGTAAGTCTACGTGTTATTTGTGTAATTTTCTACAAGACGACGACGACGACTCAGCGAAGTCAGCACGGGTTGAGACACGCTGGGGTATCTGTCGTCGGGTGGTCCGAAGGGTCAGGGACCCTAAGAGGACCGTTCTTGTGACCTCACCCACCGGTAAAGGAAGAGGTTACGTCCTTTCACTTTTCAATTTCACTTTAGCGAGTCAGTACAGACTGAGTATCGTTAGGGTACCTGACGTCGGATAGTCCGAGGAGTCAGGTACCCTAAAAAGGTCCGTTCTCATGACCTCACCCAACGGTAACGGAAGTTGTAGTGATTAATAATCTCTTACCTTTATTTTTGATGTTACTCCATAGTGGAGTGTGGTCAGTCTTACCGGTAGTAGTTTTTTATATGTTTGTTATTTACCACTTCTCCTACAGCTTTTTTCCCATGGGATAACATGACAACCATCCTTGTATTTAACCACATCGAAGATACCTGGTGTCATTCCTCTAAAGAGTTTTTGGATCCTTATTTTGATGGTGTACTGAGTCGTTAAGGTGACGACCCGTATGGGACTCTTTTGGTATTGACTTTTTCTGTATGTGGGGTTACAAGTATCGTCGTGATAAATGTTTTAAATCCTGTACCTTTGTTGGATCTACAGGTAACTGTCTACTTATTTCTACTTCACGTATATGTGTTACTTTATAATGAGTTGGTATATTTTCTTGTGTAACTCAGTCAAGATCACTCAACCTACTTGGATCGTGGATAAATTGTCCACTTCATTCAATCTTTCTCTTTTTGTTTATATCATATAATTACGTATATATACCTCAGATCTTTTTGTTGTATTTCTTACCTAAATATCTGTGTCACTCCCTTCCTTTCTCACCCTTTTTATCTCTTACATCGTAGTTGTATATATGTGGTGGTACACATATTATCTGTGGACCACTTTTCGACGATATACTGTGTCCCTCAGATCGGACCACGTGACACTATTGGATCTCCTCACCCTATCCCCTTCCCCTACCTCCGAGTTCCCCCTCCACTATATACAAATTAATCCCGACTAAACACAACAATATACCGTCTTTGGTTGTATTATAACATTTCGTTTTACTTATAGGTTGTTTCAGGATGACATATCGTATCACTTCAGTGAGTCAGTACAGGGTGAGAAACACTGGGGTACCTATGGTCCGAGGAGGCAGGTACCCTAAAAGATCCGTTCTCATGACCTCCCCCAACGGTAAAGGAAGAGGTCTCTTAGAAGGGCTGGGTCCCTAGTTTGGGTCCAGAGGGCGTAACATCTGTCTGTGAAATGGCAGACTCTGTAACATATCGTATCCCTTGACGACTTATAATATACCGTCGAACCTACCGTCCCCTCCAACCCCTCTTGCATATGTACAAGTACATACTGACTCAGGGAAACGACCAGTGGACAGTGTTGTACTAATTAGCCGATATAAGGTTATATTTCAAATTTGACAGATAATTTTTATATGTAAATTCTAGGTACATATTGGGAATTTATATATAAATTCTAGACAGGTTATCACTTCACTTCAGCAAGTCAGTACAGGTTGAGAAACACTGGGGTACCTGATATCGGATGGTTTGAAGAGTCAGGTACCCTAAAAGGTCCGTTATCATTACCTCACCTAAGGGTAAAGGAAGAGGTCCCCTAGAAGGATTGAGTCCCTAACTTGGGTCCAGAGGGTGTAACATCTGTCTACGAATTTGTAGACTCTTATTAATATGAAGTTAAAATTTTTGGTATCGAAACGGATATACCTGGAAACAGACTTTTTACTACAGGGACGAAAAATCATCATGAGACAGATCCAAACAGTATCGAAAAGAAGATTCCTCGTTCGTAGAAACGGTACACTGTAAATAACCCATCCAAAGACAAAAATAAAAACAAAGAACCTGAAACAGGAAAAAAAGAACAAATGTAGTAGAAACACCACGTGGAGTGGGGTTATTTTGTCTATCATTTCATTTATTTTATTTTATTTTTCCCATTTATTTTCGGTTTTCGGATAGGAACTTTGTGACTTTTTTACAAGAATGATAGTCTTCACCGAAAGAAAAAAGGATAATTTCTGTGTAAAAGATTGATACGTCGATATAAGAAAAAAACATCGGGACAGTAAATTTAACAAGAACCTGAAAAAAATGATAGTCTTCACCGAGAAAAGAAGGATAATTTCCGTGTGAAGGATTGATACGTCAGTATAAGAAAACAATATCGGGACAGTAAATTTAATAAAAACCTGAAAAGGAATACACAATACTTCTAATGAAAACCTGATTGAGATTTTTATCTTGAAATTATAAACTCTCATCTTTTTCAGTTTTGGTCTGAAAAATCCTTACTAAGTAGATTTTGGGTTCTTTGATAATTTTTTAAGTTTTAAAGATTAAAAAAGTGTATTAATACCCACAAAATATCGAGAAACCTAAAATCTACTTAGTAAGGTTTGTTCTGACCAAAAATAAAAAAGAGTAAGGTTTATAATTTCAAGATAAAAATCTCATTCAGGTTTTCATTAGAAGTATTGTGTATTCCTTTTTGGGTTCTTATTAAATTTACTGTCCCACTATCGAGTCAACCATTTCTTAGGTGGACGTTACGTCCTCTGGAGCCAAACTAAGGACTCAGTCCTTCTAGGTGACCCCTTCCCTATCCGATGGGTGAGGTCATAAGGACTCGAAGGAAACACCGAGTCGACCATTTCTTAGACGGACGTTACACCCTCTGGACCCAAACTAGGGACCCAACCCTTCTAAGGGACCACTTCCCTCTCCCATGGATGAGGTCATAAGACCGGATCTTTTAAAATACCTGACATGTCAGGTACCCCAGTGTTTCTCAGCCTGTGTTAACGCACTGAAAATGAAAGTGTGTAGTAATAAACACTCTAATAGAGTCGTTAGTTTTACCTCTATGTCCAAAACCTTGTTTGAAATATGACATTTGGATTATTAATATAGTAGATTCGTGTAATTTGTTTAGTTTGACAGAAGACTCAGTGTGTGTTTTATAATAGAACGTTCCGTTCGTCTCAATGAATTCATGTATTAACCAACATACAAATTACATAAATCAACCTTTTTTGTTTAATATCGTACTAAATTTTTCCTTACATTGATAAATTCGGTTTCGTTCAAAAAAAGGATAAGTTTGTGGATTTATTTATAGAAATTTTTCACTTAGTAATAGACAAGTTTTAGGTCCTATCATAATTATAAAATTAAGTTTAAGACTGTTTCTTTTTTCCAGTTGAATTCATATCACTGTTACAACTTGAAATGGACTTGGGATACAAGGTTCCTTTGTCCCTATTAATTCTTTAGTGGGAGTAATAAAAACATAGGTCTAGTTGTTTGAAGTTTCCTGGTGGAACGGGAACTTATACTGTGTAGAGACAGGAAGGTGTACTGGATGTATTTTAAGTACGACTGAGGGAACGAATAGATAATATGTTATGTTATCCGTAATAAAGAGGAAACTTGTTATATTCAGGTAAAGGGTATACCAGTGGAAAAACAAGTAATTCCTGGTCGACTTGGTAGATAACACTAAATCGTCATCCTGTTGATCAACTCTTCTAAAGATCCACAACTTTAATTTCGTAGGGTTCACCGTATGTGTCGTCGTTGAGGTCTGTATATAGAGTCTGTCGAGAGTCAAAATGTGAACCATCACATATGTACACTACGATGAAATTAGTGAGTAGGGTGGGAAAGGAAGGAGCTGACACAGGTGTTCAGACAAGAGATATAGACACAGAGGTAAGGAAGGGACATTTATCCAAGTAGGTATAGTAAAAAGATCTAAGGTATATATACTCAATTACGTGATATAAATAAAAAGTGAAGTACGACATTTTATCCATGACGACGACGAATTAGTGAAGTCAGCACAGGCTAACAGACGTTGGGATACCTGACGTCGGGTGGTCCGAGGAGGTAGGTACCCTAAAAGGTCCGTTCTCATGACCTCACCAACGGTGACGGAAGAGACTTTTATCCACGATCCAAGTCGATTGAGTGATCTTGACTGAGTTTACGTTAGAAAGAAATACCAACTCATTATGACGTATTATTGTATTTTATTATGAAGATGTTTGGGGTTTAAAGGAAGGAAAAGATACTATCCATAAACTCTACGAGTAATAATTATTTCCAAGACCGATAACGTTTTCTGACTTATTTTGATAAAAGAATTAACAGACCACGTGAACAGAAAGTGTTACGATGGCATTAGTTTCACACCCTGATTCTCTCATCTAGAATCTTCGAGAGTAGTGTTCACTTTTTTATTGATACCCCTTTTTTGTCACATGACTTATTTCTGTTGATTTCCTTTTCTTATCTCTTTTTTTTAGGAGGGGTTTTATTTAGAAGGGTGTACACCACTTTACTAAAAACTGTTCCCATAGTTCTGGTAAGTTACCCCTTTCCGTCAGAAGTTATTTACCGTGATCCTTTTACTATAGGTGTATTAGACTCTAAGAAATGTCTTTCAAGGTCGTTTCGTTTAAATTTTTCCGGATATATCAGTTAGTTTTAAGAACGACACGAATACATTTATTATTTTTAAATTGTTGGAATTTTAAAAGATTTGTTCTTAGATTTTTCCCCTCCTGAGATGTCTCTGTAAAATACAAAGTTACCTTTTAATAATATGTATGTATACCCAGTAACATCGAGTCAACCATTCCTTAGACGGTCGTCACGTCCTCTGGGCTCAAACTAAGGACCCAACCCTTCTAGGGGACCTTTTCCTTTACCGTTGGGTGAGGTCATAGGAACGGACCTTTGAGAGTGTCTGTCTCCTCGGACCACCCGACGTCAGGTACCCCAGCATTTCTCAGTCCGTGCTGACTCGCTGATTGTGAATGAATGAATGAATACCCAGTAATCTAAGACCTTATTTTAAGAATTATACTGACTGTTCCAGAACGTTTGTTTCGGGGTCTGACTCTAACCATTTATTTTATGTCCAACGGATCAAGTTAAACTTAAAGTACATTTGTTACCAATAAAAAAAAAATTATATTCATACAGGGACTAGACAACTAGACTTTAACCTTAAAATAACCCGTATATATATGCAGTAGGAATAGAATCCTAATAAAAGGTGAGTATACAGTTTAGACTTAAAGTCAGGTACCCCATGTGTTTAGGGTACAGATCATGGAACTGGTCACCGACCTACTGATCTGTGTAATCGTCCATTAATCAGAGACATCTTCCGTCAATAAATCGACTCGTCCACCCGAATTCTCGTCCGACTAGAGGGTCTTGTGACCGTTTACGTGTGTCTATATCCCATCAACAACGTGGAATCCGAGTTCTCATTTTTTGTCTAATCTCCATACGTTTGTTAATGTCAAACTATTTTAGAATCCTACTTGAATTATTCTTCCCGACAAAGAAAAGGATTTCATCTCCAAAGAGGTGACCCCTCGGATGTACACACGTTGTTGGTTATAGGTGACTCTCCCAGGATAGGACTTATACAAATCCCTTTATTTTCCAAACCCCCATTGACTCACGAAACCCTTATTTCCGTAGGATTCTATCTTCCTTAGTGTATACTTTTCCTATTTTCTTTCTCTTCGACCCATACCTCTTCTTTTTTTCTTTCTTCCCTCTCCCCCTTCTCCTTTTCCTCTCCAAGTAACCCTCTTCTCTTTCTCGTCCTAGAAGAGACCTGAAAAACCTTAAAATCCACAGTGTTCGTAAAATACATGTTTTTGATTTGTGTCTATGTTCGTGGATTGACCCTGATACGTTACCTTTCGTCTGATAAGATTTCCCAGGAATCTTCTTGACTTCAACTATAACTTTGTTCTCCTTGACGATTCTTCGAAACAGTAGAGATGACGACTATATAATATAGATTTATAATAAGTCCATTAAACCACCATCTTCACAGGGTTTAAAATCTGTAAAGGTCCTTAAAGTCTCCCTTTACCTCAACTAATTTCTGGACATCAGTATAAGGTGATTTAATTTTCAGATCTTTAAAACCTCTGCATACATGTGTACTAAGAGTTGGTTCTAATTCTTTATCAGGGAGAAGGAGTTCTGATCAGAAAGAAGGAGTTCCAATTCTTTATCAGGGAGAAGGACGCGTGAGTGCGTCCAGTCTATTTGAGTCTACATTAATACAGTGTCGTTCTTTATGTGTTATTATCTTTGTCACGTTTCACATTTTGACTATCTCTTTTCCTTCACTAATTGAGAAAACCATTCTACTCTAAACCGAAGTTTCCTATGTTATAGTTCTCTTTAGACTACTACTTGTTCTTAAGTGTACCACCTGTTTACACCTTCGTACTTACTGGTTTACTGGTTTGTCAGACTAAATATAACGTAACCAAAGAAAGGGAAAATAGACTCTGGTGTCAAAAAGGTGATCTTCCTCTGGTGTTGTACAGATTTTTACCTTACTTATTTTTTATACTGACCTTATCCCTCTTTATAATGTTGACTTGATTGATGGATCCATTCTTCTCGGTTGTCCTTTTGACCTGCACTAGTAGATCGGTCGTTTATCCTTCTTGTTTATTTTCTACGGGAGTTTGTCTCTGTTATCGACGTTAAAGGTAAACAGGTAATAGGAGATATATCAAATTTACTTCTTAACGTAGATTAACCTTAAATCCGTAGAAACTTTTAAGATCCGGGGTATGTCTTTTTTTTTTTTTTTTTTTTTGTTCTTGTTGGATTACTGAACGATTAAGACAATAAGAGTTTATAATTAATGTACAGTCAAGTTTATTGAACTACGATAGACATCACTAAGTATCGTCGAAACACTTTCATATGTCCCATCCTTGAACATGTTATCATAATTCATGTTCGAAGGGTCCACCACGATCACTATTTCTTAGACGGACGGATACGTCCTCAGTGTTCTCTGTGTCCAAACTAGGGACCCAACCCCTCTCGAGGACCTTATCCTTTACTGTGGGGTGAGGTCATAAGAACGGACCTTTTAAGGTATCCGTCTCCTCGGACCGTCTGATATCGGTACCCCGGGGTTTCTCAGTCTGTGCTGACTCGTTGACTCGTGTCGTGAGGTTCGGTATAGACCTTACCAAGGACGAAGACTATTTTATATATATAGATATAGGACCCTCTCTGTACGTAGTTCTTTATTACAGTTCTCCTTCCCAACTTCTACCGTCTCCTCATTCTGTACTTCTAGTAGAGGGGTGTTTACGTAGTTTTTATGTCGACGTACACTTTTTCGAGGATGTCTAGTAGAAAACTTACGACCGTCTTCTGAAGTCCGAAGTTTTTCTGTTCGATTAGAGGTGTATTTCGTCATCCCTTTATCGTGACTCCCTTTTTTTTTCTCTCTCTCTCTCTTCTTTGGTCTGTCCAGGACGTAGAGTTTCTCCCTCGACACTTCCTCCTTTTCGAAGACGTATGAACCTTTGGGGGAATGTCCACCCCTTCGCCCCTCGAAACCCCTTACTGTGTCATCTATGAACCTTCCGTTTTACCTCTTAAGTGGTGTCACTAGTGACAACTGGTAGTGGAGGGTCGGTTCTTCACCAAACGTATGGGTGACACCATTTACGTCAGACGACACTTCCGAGTCCTTGGTCCCCAACTTGGGGTCCCTCTCCTGGTCTCCACTTAAGACACTTCCATGAGACTCCCCGAATCATGTTGTGTCGGTTCCCTCAGATCCCTTTTACGGTCCGGGTGGTCTCTCTGTTCTAGTGACGACGTCCCTGGGAGATTGAGGTACATGAGTGTCTACCGTCCATGGGTGGAAGCTTTCACGGTATCCACCCTACTCGACCGACACCAGATACTGGGGTCTCCACCTATATACCTGGACGACGACGGTTTCGACCGTACTCACGGTCTCCATCCCCTTTTCTGTCCCGACACTGAGGTCTCCACCCGTACTAACAACGACGTGACTGACGGTTCGACACTCGTCCGTGTAAAGTGATGGGTGTTGTAGAACCCTCTGATACATCGAACCGAGTAGGTTCCCTGTATACTGGTCTTGGTCACGGAGACTCTCTCACGTGTTGGGTGGAGTCTGATCGTTAAAGACCGTCCAGATATAACGACGTCCGTGAGGGATTTGACAGTATGGTGAAGAGGGGTCGGACTGACTCTTTCACTTGGGACTATTCGGTGTCGAAAACGGTGGAGAACATACCCGTTCCTTGTCTAAGCCCCCATCCCCACCCTCCGCACCGGATGTTCGTTTCCACCCCGGTTTTGTTTTCGTCTCATGGTCCCCGACACACTGGTTTCTCCTCCTTCCCTTAAGTAAGGACGTCGTCGTCCACGTCGTCTAATTTAAGGGTGTTAATGGAACTCTGACACCTGAAACCTCCGTTGACACCTGGAACTTTCTTTCTTGTTGGACCTTATTCCGGTCTAGACTCATCCTCAACTGGGGTGTAACAGGTGTCTGGAAGGATCTTTATGTTCCCCTGAAAGACTCATCCGTCCCGAAGGGACTATCGAGTCAACCATTTCTTAGGTGGACGTTACGTTCTCTGGGGTCAAGCTAAAGACCCAACCCTTCTAGACGATCTCTTCCCTACCCGATGGGTGAGTTCATAAGAACCCGAAGGGGACACCGAGTCGACCATTTCTTAGAAGGACGTTACGCCCTCTGGACGTAAACTAGGGACCCAACCTTTATAGGGGACCTCTTCCCTTTCCGATGGGTGAGGTGATAAATCCGGACCTCTTAAGGTACCTGAGATATCAGGTACAGCAGTGTTTTTCAGTCTGTACTGACTCACTGAAAGTGAAAGTGACTCATCCGTCTACTGAGTATAACTTGTTGATTGTTTCATCCTTGTGTTGGTATGGGTAATCGTCTGTCCGATGGGTTTCAGTATGGTTCGAGTGTCTGTGGGTTATTACGTAGTGACCCGTACTGTGACTGTAAGTCTTTCTGTTCTAGGTCGACGTGGGTAGTTTTGTATCCGTGGTCAGGGGGAGTGGTCCTTTTGAAGTGTTCCGTGACGTTTTTGGTGTCGTGACCTCCGTCTTTGGTACTTGATACTACACCGTCGAACACATTTCCTCTGTAGTTTGTGTCATTTACTTTGTTTTACTTTTCTGTATTTTGTACGTTGACTCCTTCCTCTTACCATTTTTGGGTGGTCTCGTTTGTTTACTTCTTCTTTATCCGTCAGACGGACTTTTTCATAAGTCACATTACTGTCATTTGACACCTTTACTTTACTTCCGTGTCTATTTAGTTTACCCCGGTACCTAATTCT
The DNA here is from genome assembly GCA_006410555.1 of Capra ibex. NCBI lineage: Eukaryota > Metazoa > Chordata > Mammalia > Artiodactyla > Bovidae > Capra > Capra ibex. The sequence goes on along the minus strand of SJYO01038709.1, from coordinate 11,145,454 downwards.
TCTGTGTTCTTTATAAATTGTTCCTGGATCTTCTTTATCTGCTGTTAGTTGTTGTATTGACTTTAAAATTTTTTTATACGTTCCTCCTTCCTTGTCACCTTATTGACTCCGTCTTCTTGTCTATTCACTCTACGTTCTATGTTACTACCTTTATTGACTTCGTCTCGTCTTATTTCTTTTTTAATGATTTTGTTAACTCCTCTGAAAGTCTCTGGAGATCCTGTTGTAATTCGTGTGGTTGTAAGCTTAGTATCCCCAGTGTTACTATCACCTTTGTAATTGTGGGATTTACCTATCTAGTAGGTCTGTCTTTTAATTGTTCCTTTATGTTCTGAATTTTCTGTGTAACCTGCTCTATCTGGATTGACTACTGATGTCCTATAAGTTTGGTTTTTGTCGTCTTATATGAAAAAAGAGTTCACATGGACATTGTAAGTGGTCCTATCTAGTGTAGTACCCAGCGTTTAGTTCGGAACCATTTAAATTGTTTTAAGTTTAAACATAGTTCTTAAAAAACTGTATTACAATATTGTAATGTATAATTAATGTCTTTTTATTGACATCCTCTTTCCGGATGATTTTCCGGACCGTTTTCTTAATTTGTTAGAACGACTCTCCTGTCCTGAGATCATACACTGAGGGTTTCCTTAGGTTCTTCCTTGTTTTTTTGTAGAACTTTCGTCCTACATACGGACCCCCGCGACGACGACGACGACGACGACGACGACGATTCAGCGAAGTCAGTACAGGTTGAGACACGCTGGGGTGTCTACCGTCGGGTGGTCCGCGGGGACAGGGACCCTAAGAGGTCCGTTCTTATGACCTCACCCAACGGTAAAGGAAAAGATTACGTACTTTCACTTTCACTTCAGTGAGTCACCACAGGTTGAGAATCACTGGGGTACCTGACGTCGGATAGTCCGAGGAGGCAGGTACCCTAAAAGGTCCGTTCTCATGACCTCACCCCACGGTAAAGGAAGAGGTTACGGACCCCTACTTTTCGGTAGTTGTCTGACAAGGATAGAAACCGTGGACCCTCCATTTATTTCTAATTGACCCAGAAACAGGTACTCCGTCTTTTTGTCCCTATGTTTTCACAATTTGCAATTGTCGTGTCCTAATAGTAACTTCCGGTGGACCGGACGATACGAGTACAGGTTGAGAAACGCTGGGGTACCTGACATCGGACAGTCCGAGGAGGTAGGTACCCTAAAAGGTCCGTTCTCACGATCTCTCCTAACGGTAAAGGAAGAGGTCCCTTAGAAGGACTGGGTCCTTAGTTTGGGTCCAGAGGACGTAACGTCCGTCTGTGAAATGGTAGACTCGGTGGTCCCTTTGGGTTTGTACATGTTCGTTCAGAGTTTTTCATAGTATTTCGTCTGAACTCTATCAAACCCGTGGAAGTGGAGCACCACCAAAACCAGGGGAATAAGGACGACATTGAAAGAACTGACAAAGAGTAAGAAAACGACACGACGCGAAAGTCCTTGGACACGACAACTCGACCTGAGTTGTTTATTGGTATTTTTTGTGTTTTTGTATCTCCGATTTGTTATACTAAAATTTATCGGTTCTCCAGTGACTTCTTTAGTTTCTCCTTTAAAAATTTTTATGGATCTTTGTTTACTGTTACCTTTGTACTGTTGATCATTTTCGTCACAATTGTCCATTCAAATCTCGTTATGTTCGGTCTAGTCTTGTGTTCTTTTTGAAGTTTAATTGTTGGATTTGAATATGGATTTCGTTACCCTTTTTCTTTTTTTTAGGGTTTGAATCATCTTTCTTTCTTTATTATTTCTAGTCTCGTCCTTATTTACTTTCTCTTTAATTCCTTAGTTGGCTTTTCTAGTTATTTTGATTTTTGACCAAGAAACTCTTCTATTTTTTTTACTTTTTGGTAATTGATCTGTATAGTCCTTTTTTCCTCTACTGAGATTAGTAATTTTAAATTTTAAATTTTCCTCTTCAATGTTGTCTGTCCGTCTTTATGTTTCCCAATATTGTCTGATGTACGTTACTCGTTGATGTACTTTATTTTACCTTTTGAACCTATTTTACATGTAAAAGAATCTTTTCATATTGGAAGGTTCTGACTTGGTCCTTTTTAATCTTTTATACTTGTCTGGTTAGTATTCGTGACTTTAACTTTGACACCATTTTTTAAAAAGGTCGTTTGTTTTCGGTCTACCGGAGTGTACGTTTAAGATAGTTTACAAATCTCTTTTCGATTGTAGATAGAACGAATATGAGAAGGTTTTTTAAAGTCTCCCTCCTTTAGGGGGTTTAAGTAAGACGCTCCGGTGATAGTAGGACTATGGTTTTCATCTGTTTATATAGTCTTTTTTTCTTTTAATGTTCGGTCATAGTAACTACTTGTATCTACATTTTTAGGAGTTTTTCAAGATCGTTTGTCTTAGGTTGTTATATAATTTTCTTCACCCTAAATAGAGTCCCTACTTTTCTAAGAAGTTATATACGTTTAGTTAGTTACACAATACGGTATAATTTTTTAACTTTCTTTTTTTTTTGATACGAAGAGAGTTATTTACGTGTCCTTCGTTAGTTGTTTTAAGTTGTGTGTAACTACTATTTTTTTTTAGAGGTCTTTATACAGTATCTTCCTCGGATGGAGTTGTGTTATTTTCGGTATATACTGGTTGGGTGTCGTTTATAATAAGAGTTACCACTTTTTAACTTTCGTAAAGGAGATTCTAGTCCTTGTTCTGTTGCCATGGGTGAGACCAGCGATAATGATTTGTATCAAAATCTTCAGGATCTGTGTCGTTAGTCTCTTCTTGATATTTATTTTCCTTAGGTCTAATCTTTTCTTCATTTTGAGATGACAACGTCTACTGTACTATGATATCTATCTTTTGAGATATTGACGGTAGTTTTTAGGGATGTGAAAAAGTTACTTAAATCATTTCAACGTCCTATATTTTAATTATGTGTTTTTAGGGAACGTAAGGATATGTGATTGTTACTTTTGAGTCTTTGTCTTTAATTCCTTTGTCAGGGTAAGTGATGACATTGTTTTACTTATTTTATGTATACTGATTTGGAGGGAATTCTCTGTTTCCTGGACATACGTCTTTTGATTTTCTGTGATTGTTTTCTTTAGTTACTACTGAGTTTGTCTATCTCTCTATATGGTATAAGAACTTGACCTTTTTAGTTGTAACACTTTTACTACTATGATTAGTTTACTTATATGTCTAAGTTACGTTAATGATAGTTTATTTGTTATCATAAAAAGTGTCTTGATGTTTTTTTAGATATTAAACATACCTTTGTTTTTTCTAGGGTTTATCGGTTTCGTTAGAACTCTTTCTTTTAGTCTCGACCTTCTTAGTTAAAGGGACTGAAGCCTGATATGATGTTTCAATGTCAGTAGTGTTGTCTTACCATAACTGGGTTTTTGTCGTTATCTCTGCTTACCTTGTTCTATCTCGTCGGTACGTGGATACCCGTGGAATAAGAACTGTTTCCTCCGTTCTTATATGTTACCTCTTTTCTGTCAGAGAAGTTGTTCAAAGTCACCCTTATGACCTGTCAATGTACACTTTCTTACTTTAATCTTGTGATGGATTGTGGTATATACTTTTGTTTGAGTTTTACCTAATTTCTGACTTTACATTCCGGTCTACGATATTACGAGAGACACTTTTTGTATGCGTCATATGAGAAACTGTATTTACTGTCGTTCTAAGGAAGACTGAGTGGAGGACCTAATTACCTCTATTTTTGTTTTTATTTTTTTTCCCTAGATTTTGAATTTTCAAAAACTGTTCGTTTGCTTAGATATTTACTCTACCTTTCTGTTGGTAGTCTTACCCTTCGTTATTAATGTTTACTTCATTGATTGTTGACCAATCAAAGGTTTTATATATTCTTCGTGTATGTCGAGTTATAGTATTTTTGTTTGTTAGGATTGTTTTATACCCGTCTTCTGTATTTGTCTGTAAAGAGACTTCTCCTGTATGTCTACCGTTTATTTATATACTTTTCTAGGAGTTGTAACGAGTAATGATCTCTTTACGTTTTCTTTTGATGTTACTCCATAGTGAAGTGTGGTTAGACTCACCGGTAGTAGTTTTTTAAGTGTTTGTTATTTACGACCTCTCCTACACGTCTTTTCCCTTGAGAAGTCGTGACAACCACCCTTCCATTTAACTACGTCGGTAATACCTATTGTCATTCCTCTAAGGAATTATTTGATCGTTGTTTAGATAGTATACTGGGGTCGTTAGGATGAATGACCCGTATATGGGACTCTTTTAGTGTTAAGTTTTTCTGTATACATACGGTTACAAGTAACGGCGTTATCGATGTTATCGGTCCTATACTTTCGTTGGATCTACGGGCACCTGTCTACTTACCTATTACTTTTACACCATCTATTACCTTATAATGAGTCGGTATTATTCCTTGTTTAAACTCAGTCAACGTCACTCCACCTACTTGGAACTCGGAGAATATGCCTCACTTCAGTCTTTCTCTTTTTGTTTATAGATAATTGTGTATACCTCAGATCTTCTTCCCGTGACTACTTGGTAAGAGATTGCCTGAACACCTGTTTCGTCCCCTTCAACTCCAACCTTCTACACTCTTTCGTCGTAACTGTATATATGTGTTAGTACACATTTTATCTATCACCCTCCAATGATACATTGTGTCCCTCACGTCGGTCCACAAGAAACTACTGGATCTCACCACGATACCCCCTTCTCCGTTCGAGTTGTCCTCCCCTCTGACTTGACTTGACTTGACTTGACTATAATGATAAAGTGTGACAACATACCGTCTTTGGTCGTGTTGTGACATTTCGCTAAAAAGTGGTTAATTTTGAGTAATAACTTTTTTGATTCTAATACAATACGTCAGGGTAGTCAAGTCAAGTCAGCGAGTCAGCACAGGCTGAGAAACGCTGGGGTACTTAGCGTTGTGCGGTCCGGAGGGACAGATAGTGGTTGAGGGCCTCAAGTGAGTCTGAGTGTAGGTAGCTCAGTCACTATGGTAGGTCGGCAGAGTAGGAGACAGCAGGGGAAGAGGAGGACGGGGGTTAGGGAGGGTCGTAGTCTCAGAAAAGGTTACTCAGTTGAAAAGCGTACTCTATCGGTTTCATTACCTGAAGGTCGAAATCGTAGTAAGGAAGGTTTCTTTAGGGTCCCGACTCGAGGAAGTCTTACCTAACCAACCTAGAGGAACGTCGGGTTCCCTGAGAGTCCTCAGAAGAGGTTGTGGTGTCAAGTTTTCGTAGTTAATAAGTCACGAGTCGAAAAAAACAACAGGTTGAGAGTGTAGGTATGTACTGATGATCTTTTTGGTATCGGAACCGATCTGCCTGGAAACAACCGTTTCATTACAGAGACGAAAAGTTATACGATAGATCCAACTAGTATTGAAGGGATCGGTCCAAGTTAAAGTAGTTTCTGAAGTCAATTATATAGGTCAAAGAAGTGAGAGATACGGAGTAGGGGAGATAGATGAGTGTAGTAACAGTTTATGAATCAGAGACTTCGTGTCGTACTAAAATCTCGAAGTAACTTCCTTGTCAATGACTCACTTGTGTCACCTGATCCATACACCGTAATAGTTCTCGTATTAAAACTAATAGTTCTAATATTACTATTGTCATCCGTAATAGTAACTATTCTACGGATACTGAACCATTTTTCCACTTGTTCGTCTTGAGAATCAACTCCATGTTCGATAGAGCCTCCATTCGTCTAATCAAAGAGACACTGGTTCAATCGAAGACTACCTAGATGACGTTCATATCTGAGATAAGGAGTGTCAAATAACCTAGATAAGTACATCCCATAGTACGTTGTTAGATCCCATCCCCTCTTTACACTAATCAGTTGGTTGTTTGACTAACTTTTTATTAATAATTAACACCTATATAGGGAAAACTAACAATATAAAATAAACGGTTTTTCTGTATAAAAGTCCATTTCCTTCATACTTTCCGAGATCATTTCTTGTCTTCTTGCGGATGTCAATTTATAATATCTACAGTATCTTCCATCAGATATCATATGTCTAAATCCCCAATTTTTATCGATCTTTTCTCGTACTCTGTATTCTTTTCTTAATTCCTGTTCTATATGACCATTTTCTTTTACTTACGAAAAGAAGGATCTATTTAATACCACTCGGATGTACTTCGGTTCCGTCGGTTAAGTATCACCATACCCTTTTCTAGTCCTATCCAGTTTTCTTCGTCCCTTTAACTCATAGGGTTACTCTTAGAGGTCTTCTGTATTATGCTCTCTTCGAAACTTTCCTTCAGAGGAATGTGTTCATATCTAATACACGATCGACTCAGAAGAGGTATCTTACATTCAGTGTGTTTCTATCCTATATGTTCATCCCACAAGTCACAAATTCGATATCGGGACTCATATTACGAACCGGGAAACATCCATGAGTTTACAATCGATTTTAATTACTTATTTACTTAATCCTAGTAGTAGTCTAGATCTTAATGAATCTATTACCCGGTCCCTAGTTCCAAATGGTCAAAATACGTGTGTATTCATTTAATTGTGATAAAATGTAAATATTTATAAATATCAGTATTGAAGAAACAGATAAAAAATCTATAAGGATAAACCTCCAACTACATGTGTCTACGTGATATGGTTGACTTAACATGACAGTACACACTAAACTTACTTGGTAAAACCAGGATAACTTGGGATATTGACTTAGTCACCCTACTCATCATACTGTAAAACAAAATCGAATAATATATAGTCCATCTTCTTACATCACTATGACCTTTATCTTAAGATTTATTGAATACTCTCATTTATTAAAAAGTCTCTGATTTATAGGACCCGGTACAACAGTTAACAAAATATATACTTCACAGGAAATCGAATATTTTACGTTACAATTAACCGGTCCTTTTGTTTTGAATGTAAAAATTTTCAGTTGTCACATTTCACTATTTGTTTCTGTATATAACTCCGTAGTCACTACATTAGACGTTACGTTTTAGATGTAATGACAATAATGACCTATGATATCGTGCAAGTTCACGATTGTCCAACTCTACAGTCCAGACATTCCAACACCTTCAATTCGATACGTGGTGTCTTTTCTGGTTTTTATATACGAAATAGGTTTGACGTAGAAAGGTGTGAGTTGAACAAGATACTTTGAAATACTCTTGACTCGAATCGTCTGTCAAGTAGTGGTAAGTTTTTTTCCTTCTTCTCGTCCAAAGGTCCTTCTGTATTTTTTACTTAAATCAAAACCCGTACATTTAGTATACATGGACATAGATACATGTCTCTAGAACACGTTTTTAAGGTCATGACTAAAGGAGTCGGAAACCCCTAATGACGGAGTCGGTACTAGTCAAAATAGGTAAATGGTCTCACACAATGTGTCTATACTAGTAAAATCACGTCTCGACAACAACAAATCAATGATTCAGTACAGACTGAGAAAACGTTGGGGCACCTGATATCGGACGGGCCAAGGAGAAAGGTGTCCTAAAGGATACGTTCTTATAACTTCACCCAACAATAAAGGAAGAGATCCTCTAGAAAGACTAGGTCCCTATCTTGGGAGTAGAGGACGAAACCGTCCACCTAAGAAATGGTGACTCGGTGGTCCCTTCGGGTTACACACGGTACTGGATTTATACAAACTTTTCGTGTCCAGGTCACACTTTGACCTAGGTAATCAAATCTTGAGTACTATACTACAGACCTAATCACTAAGACCACCCAACTGTCGTGTCTCCACGATCATTTTTGGTTTCTCTAAACTTCATTGATCTTGGTCTGAAAGAGAGGACACCATTGTTAATCTTAGATCCTGTTTTATATACTTTATCGACAAACATCATGAACTTGTTATGTGTCATATCTTGGGATTTTGTCGCCGCCCCCACCCCCCCTTCGTTCTATTCGGAATAGTAATGGTCAAACGATGGACTTTTGTAAAAAACTTACCATCGTACCCCTCACTCTCGAGTTCGACTCGTACCTGCAGAACGAGTCAACTTCTCTGTTTCTAGTCTCCAGTCTTTCCGACTCATTTGATCTTCAAGTCATGGTCTCTTCTCCCTAGATACATCTTTTTCTTGAGTTTTTGGGAATCGACACCCAGGTGAACACAGACAGTGACTTATGTTTTTTGGTACTCACGGATTCTACTTTTAGGTACCCCGGTTTCTTTATGGTTCTTCGAAATAAGACTTCTTATGGGTCTTGAGTGTGTCTCGACCGTTGACAAATTCAAGGTTTGTGATTTTTACTTCTCTGTTTTCTTTAATCTGGAATCTACATTCCGATTTGATTGGTCCTTTCTTATGAAATATAGACAGGATTATTCTAATTTTTATTAGGAGTTTACTTCGTTCGACTATGTGTTTATTGACTGACGTTTTGTTTTAAGTTGTGTGATTTTTTCTTTAGTGGTTTTGACGTTGTGAGTTCAGTGCTACATGTCGTACATTGTTTTGAATGGTCTGAATACATTTTTTTTTCTTTTTATACTAGGTATCGATCCTATTTTTAGATTAGTAATCCTTTTGTACATCTTCTTCACTTACCCCCCGTTTCTATCTTCCGACCCTTTATGGGTCTGTTCTAAATTTTTTATTCTTCTTTTTCCTGGACTGTTTTCAGTGAACTTTCCTTATTACGTACATGTGGGCACCACCTAAGTACAGTTACATACCGTTTTGGTTATGTCATAATATTTCATTTTATTTCATTTTTATTTTTATTTTGTTTTTCTCACAACTTGGTATTTGCAGTAAATCTCTCTTTAAGTTTTCCTCCCTCACCAGTTATTTATATAGTTGATTCTGTCTTTGACTTTTCTCAAGTGACTTAAAGTATTCTTATATGGAAGATACGGACCGGTCTCATCAAGGTTACCTCTCCAACCCCATCTTAGGTCTAAACTCTTCCTCTCTACGATTAGTAATAAAGTTCCTTTCCACAGAGACTGAGTCGTATCCGTTCAGTCACATGTGAAATATAAATTTTTATACAAGATGTTGGAAATAGTTACAGAGGAAAGAGAATATGGGTATAAAGAAAGATTATATGTTTGTTGAGAGGTTTTCTTAATACTTTAATTTTAACAATGGTTTTTTCCGTAAGTCGTCGAAGACTTGGACTTATAACGACGGGTGCCATGCCATGTTAGGGAGACAGAACTAAGGATCTCTTTCTTTTGGTCCAGTCAAAATAATTATATCGATCTTGAAAGTAGAGGGAGTTCCATCTCTTTCACCTATGAATGTGTTACCTAAGTCAAGTTTGTTCTTTACTAGAGGGGTGACAGAGGTTAGAGAGGTCGGGAGGTGATGTTATCCCTTTGTCAGGACTTTGTAGAGACGTTTAATAAGAAAGGTATAAAAGTAAACCTAACATGGTTCGGGAGTTATTGTACTGATCTTTTCTTGTGTAAGATGACATTTATCCTTTTTTTTTTTACGAATACACTCATCGTCGCCTATTGTCTCTTGTCACAGCAGTAAAACCTTTCTTCGAACCCAAATCAACTTTTTCCTCCTCTACAGTTGGAAGTTCAACAGGGACCCGTCTCTATATTTCATTCTCTCTCGATGTCATACCGTCCACACTTCGTTTATTTGTAAAACACATGACTCTTTCTAACTTCGTTGTAAACCCCCTCCCCCCTCTTTTCTCGGGACCGCATATGTGATGATAACGGATGTAAGTTTTATAAGAGTCTTTATTGTTTCATAGTAATTAGACCTTTTTATAATTACGGTGTAAACGAACTAAAATTGAAACAGGGGTTGTTAAAAATTTAGTTATACATAACACCGTCTTTGACTTGAGAATAAATAAATCCCACCTTGATAGTATTGTGACGAAGTTTTCATGGTCTATCATAAAATTTTATAAAATTTACGGTAAACTTAAAGAAATATTGATTTTCGTCCTTTGGTGTTTAATAAGTGTAAACCAAGATTCACAACGAAGAACTGGTCGTATGTCAAAAGAGTCCTCTTTCCATTCCACCATACCATAAGGGTAGAAAAATTCTTAAAAGGTGTCAAACAACCCTAGGTGTGTCAGTTTCCGAAATCGTATCAGTTACTTTGTCTTCATGTACACAAAAACCTTGAGGAAACGAAAAAGGTATTAGGATTCTTACAACCGTTAAACTAAAGACCAAGGAGACGGAGAAACTTTGGGTGGAACATGTAAGTCTTCGAGTCAAGTGTATGACGATTTCGTATCGAGTTTCCTAAAACTGATATTGGAATGAACGTACACTTTACTTGTACTGACATGTCATCAAACTTGTAAGAAACCGTAAAGGGAAGTAACCCTAACCTTATTTTTGATTGGAAAAGGTCAGGACACCGGTACCGACTTGAAAGGTTTAAACGACTGTATAACTCACGTTTTGAAATTGTCGTAGTATAAAATCATAAAATTTATAGAGTCGACCGTAAGACAGGGGAGGTGATCGAAACAAATATCATTACGAAGGATTCAGCGTGAACTGAAGTTTGAGGTCCTACAGATCAAGATATACTCATTAGTGTGTGGTAGTACCAATAGACCCAGTAATTCTGGAAAGAACATATCAAGAAGACACATAAGAACGGTGGAGAAGAATTATAGAAGATGAAGACAATGTAGGAATTACAAAGACAGGAGATAACACGGGTAGAAACGTACTTTATAAGGGTATTATAGAAGTTAAAAGAACTGCTCTAGAGGTCGGAAAGGGTAACATAACAAGAGGAGATACAAAAACGTAACAACCAAATTCATCCTGAAGAAAAGAGAGAAACGGTAAGAGACCTTGAGGTGTAAGACAAACCATACAGAAAGGGAAAGAGGGGACAGAAACGAAAAGAAGCAAGGAGTCGATAAACATTACGAAGGAGTCTGTTGGTGTACTGGAGGAACATAAAGAAAAAGAAACCTTATCGAAACCAGTGACGGAGGATATGTTACAATGTTTGGAGGTGTGTATCAAGGAATCTATAAGACAGAGGGTTTAGATTAAGGAACTTAGGTAAGTAGTGTCGACATATTAGTAATCCCTTAACTGAATCCGGTATGGATTACCGGATCATTACGAGTTTTAAGAGGTTCGGTCCGATGTCGTTATACACTTGGTACTTGAAGGTCTACAAGTTCGACCAAACTCTTTTCCGTCTCCTTGGTCTCTAGTTTAACAGTTGTAGGTGACCTAGTAGTTTTTTCGTTCTCTCAAAGTCTTTTTGTAGATAAAGACGAAATGACTGATACGGTTTCGGAAACTGACACACCTAGTGTTGTTTGACACCTTTTAAGCCTTTCTCTACTCTTATGGTCTGGTGGACTGGACGGAGAACTCTTTGGATATACGTCCAGTCCTTCGTTGTCAATCTTGACTTGTACCTTGTTGTCTGACGAAGGTTTATCCTTTTCCTCATGCAGTTCCGACATATAACAGTGGGACGAATAAATTGAGGATACGTCTCATGTAGTACTCTTTGCGATCTGACCTTCTTTGTGTTCGACCTTAGTTCTAACGGCTTTCTTTATAGTTATTGGAGTCTATACGTCTACTGTGGTGGGAAGACTGTCTTTCCCTTCTCCTTAATTTTTCGGAGAACTACTTTCGTTTTCTCCTCTCACTTGTCCAACCGAATTTCGAGTTGTAAGTCTTTTGCTTCTAGTACCGTAGACCAGGGTAGTGAAGTACCCTTTATCTACCCCTTTGTCACCTTTGTCACAGTCTGAAATAAAAAAACCCGAGGTTTAGTGACGTCTACCACTGACGTCAGTACTTTAATTTTCTGCGAATGAGGAACCTTCCTTTCAATACTGGTTGGATCTATCGTATAATTTTTCGTCTCTGTAAGGAAACGACTGTTTCCAGGCAGATCAGTTCCGATACCAAAAAGGTCATCAGTACATACCTATATTCTCAACCTGACACTTCTTTCGACTCACGGCTTCTTAACTACGAAAACTTGACACCACAACCTCTTCTGAGAACTCTGAGGGAACCTGACGTTCCTCTAAGTTGGTCAGGTAAGATTTCCTCTAGTCAGGACCCACAAGAAACCTTCCTTACTACGATTTCGACTTTGAGGTCATGAAACCGGTGGAGTACTCTTCTCAACTGAGTAACCTTTTCTGAGACTATGACCCTCCCTAACCCCCGTCCTCCTCTTGCCCTGCTGTCTCCTACTCTACCGACCTACCGTAGTGACTGAGCTACCTACACTCAAACTCACTTGAGACCCTGGACAACTACCTGTCCTCCGGACCACACGACGTTAAGTACCCCAGTGTTTCTCAACCTGTGCTGACTCACTGACTTGACTTGACTTGACTTACCGGATCACCAAAAGGGATGAAAGAAATTCAATTCGGACTTAAAACATTATTCCTCGAGTACTAGACTCGGTGTTAGTCGAGGTCCAAAACAAAGACGACTGACATGTCTCGAAGAGGTAGAAACCGACGTTTCTTGTGTTAGTTAGACTCAAACCATAACTGGTAGACCACTACAGGTACACATCTTAACAGAGAACCCAACAACTTTTCCCACAAACGGTACTAGTCTTATAAGAGAACAGTTTTGAGACAATCGGAAACGGGACGAAGTAAAAAATGAGGTTCCGGTTTGAACGGTCAATAAGGTCCATAGAACTAAAGGATGAAAACGTAAGGTTAGGGGATACTACCTTTCCTGTAAAAAACCACAATCTAAATCTTCCAGAACATCCAAAAGTATCTTGACAAGTTTAAGTCGAAGAGATCGTGATCACCAACACCATATCTGTATAATGACACCTCAACTTACCAAACGGAACTTTTACTTGACAAACACGGGAAAAACGTCAACGTGGGTTTATGACGTAAAACCTGAGGAAACAACTGATACTCAAGATGAGGTAAAGAAGATTCCCCAAGAAAGGGTGTCATCATCTATAATATATATATGTATGTGTGTGTGTGTGTGTGTGTGTGTGTGTGTGTGTGTTACCAATAGACTTAATTTAAGTGGGTAAGAACAGGTAAAATCAAGTTACTAGGGATGCTAAAACTACAAGTACGAGAGGTAGAGGACGAACTGGTACAGGTCAAACGGAACTAAGTACCTGGATTGTAAGGTCCAAGGATATGTTATAACAAGAAATGTTGTAACCTGAAATGAAAGTGGTGGTAGATATTGACTCGTAGTAAAGGTGAAACCGGACCGACGAAGTAAGAAAGATATCTATAATCATTAACGGGAGTCTTGAAGACGTCATCGTATAACCTGTGGGAAATTGGACCCCCTGAGTAGAAGGTCAAGGCATAGAAAAACAGAAAAGTATGACAGGTACCCCAAGAGGTCCGTTCTTATCACTGCACCAAACGGTAAAGGAGGAGGTAACCGAGTGACCTCCAAAAACGAAACAGTCTTGAGAAGTGACACTGGGTAGATAGAACCTACCGGGACGTACCATACTGAGTATCGAAATGACTCAATACGTTCGGAGAAACGGTACTGTTCCGACACTAGGATTATAACGTGTAGTTGATATGTAGTTATTTTTAATTTTTATAAAAAATTTAGTAATTTTTTTCTGATTAGTCTAAGTTTGTTACGGTTCCGATACCGAGTATAGAATGGAAACCAGAGTTAATATAACTACGTGAAGGATTGTTTGAACTTGGGGTGAAGTAAGTCAAGGTGACAAAGTTCGTTTTCTTTCGTCTCAATCTAGGACGACATTATTCGGAGTGGATTGTTTGGAAGTCCCTAGACCAATTCTCTGATGTCACTCTCTTGATCCCCAAATCAGAGAGAGGAAGTTAGTGGAAATAAATAAATAAAAAAAGACAGACAGAAAAAAAAAAATCAAAAAATAAAAAATTTAAAATTTTAGAAATTAAGAATGTACGCAAGGGTTTGTACTTGGGGGGAGGGTGGAGGGAGGGGTATTGTAGAGAAGTTAGTGGAAATTTACCTTTCTAAGAAGTAAACCCACTCTCTTCCCCAATCTCAAAAATGAGAATATTGTGTTTTACAAAAATGAACTGGGAAAAACATATAGACGAACTCCGTACTCGATGTAGTTTACACTTTTTAATTCGACCTTTACGTGTATTAAAGATAACACACAGATCTTTTTCTTCTTATATTAATCACAAAGAGATATAATGATGTTGATGGGGTGGTTTTTTGATTCTATCTATTTCACTGAAGGAATCGAGTTAGTTTTCTGTGGAAGATTTTTTTGTCCAGACTTAAAGTAAAGTGTGTTTCCATAGGTATTTATGTAAACATAGTTATAATGTTTAATAACTACTATCGTAAATGACACTAATCCTGTCGATTGTCAAATGTTACGGTCAGCTAGTCTTTAGACTGAATGAAAGAAGGACAAAACAATATCCCGACACCATCTAGATGTTTTTTTCTCTGTCTTTCTCGGTACCTATAACGCTTAGTGATATTCATTCATGTCGTTTATGATTTATAGAAAGGAGTTTATTCGGTAGTTTTCGTAATCACTGAAATGTTCAAATTGTTCATTATTTTACCCGATTTGTCTTAGTAGAAACGGATCCAGTGATCTTTGTTATCCTAATTGTTAGGGACTTCTAATGTAACCTAAAGTGTGTCGAGTGACGTCACCATCGGATGGGTAGAATCTGTAAATGAATACATTTTGAATCTCTTAAAAGGACTACCTCGTTGTCTCATACTATCTTTCCTTCACCAAAAGAGGTCCAATCACTGTCTTCTTTCGTCTCAATCTAGAACGACATTATTCGGAGTAGTTTGTTTGGAAGTTACTAGACCTATTCTCTGACATCACAACTTATCGACTACCATTTCAAATTTATAATGATTATGTTTAGAAGAATGGGTTTCCATAATCACCCATAAAAGATGGGTCTACCCATCTTTTCGTTCACGGGTAGACTTTCTCTAGGTACATAAGTGGTTTGAAAGAGACTCAGTAGAACTTCATACTTAACACTATCGATACACTCTTTGTTCTCTTATAGGAACTAAGAACTTCGGATCGGAACCGAAATACCGATGTAGTAATACTTTGAATCCGTACACGGTAAGTAAGAGATCTGAAGTTTTAAGTATAGAGATTTTGCTAGTCACAACGCCATCTACAAGGAAGTTCTTGACTAGAAGAATGATACATATTATAATCACTTAACCCGTCCCCCAACAATCATCTCGTCTTCGTTGTAATCATTACGTCCTTTATTCAGGAGATATACGGTAGACATATTAGACGAAATTGTTAGAGAGGAAAATTTTATTTTAAAAGACGGATATACACATACGGGTACCTATCTAGTGACTCTGTCCAGTTCAACTATTCCTAGGTGTAAGTTTCCCGGGTACAAGATTGTAGTAAGAAGTGTTCTTCGGTAGACATGGGAAACTAAATTCCCACCCTACTAAACCCTCTTACCGTAACTTTGTACATATTATAGTATATACTTTGCTTAGCGGTCAGGTCCAAACTACATACTATGACCTACGAACCCCAACCACGTGACCCTGCTGGGTCTCCCTACCTTACCCCTCCCTCCTCCCTCCCCCAAAGTCCTACCCCTTGTGCACATATGGACGTCGCCTAAGTACAACTACATACCGTTTTGGTTATGTTGTAACATTTCATTAATTGGAGGTTAATTTTATTTATTTAAATATAATTTCTTTCTTTTTTTTTTGAAATTTCCCTCTCGTTCAAGTCCTCTCCCTTAATTCTCATTTTACTGAATGTTGTAACATTTAATTGATATAAAACTAATTTTTTATTCTTTATTTATACTTGTTGTTGTTGTTTTTCTTATTTTACAGAACGACCCGAACGATCATAGGACGATCTTTTTATAGTATCCGTACATTACCAATTCGAGGTTCAAAGACACTCTCTTCCCTCGTCTCTTTCCGGGACCGGATAAAAGACCTACTGTCAGGAATGTTGTGGTGAAGAAAGGACGATAGAAGAACCAACGATATGTACGTCAGAATATCGACCCGGAAGGAGTGATCAGAAGTTCCGTGATCTTTGGTGTCTTTCTTCAGGGACATTATATAAGAGGTAAAATCGTCCGAAAACGGAACGTATTTCGTTCTTCTAATCTAACATGGGTTTATGATGACTTAAAGTCATCGAAACGTGGTTCGGAAGTCTGGTCACTCTTCTTGAAGTTTGGTTATATCGTATAATATCGACTGTTTGACCGAAAGTTAACTAAAAAAAAAAGTTTCGTTGAGACACTCTATCGATCTTGTCTTTAATAATTTCGGTAAAATGACTTCTCTTCTTAGAGTCTCTTTAATTTATTCATCGAGTTCCAGTGTGTTAGTAACTTACCGTCTTGGTCTGGGTTTATATTGGAAAACCCTAAGGTTTTGATTCTTCGACTGTAATGCAGTATACGGTGTCCTTCTTTGGATGTGTCTTCTATGACTTCTTTTTTTTACGAAAAACCACTGGACTGACAAGTATAACCAGAAAGATACTATTAACAATCGGGACATTTTCATAACGAACATTAGGATACATTGTCACAAGATTTACCTTACCACGTAAAACCCTATATCCTACTGTTACGCTAGAGGACGGGAATTTCTCTTATTCAACTGAATCCTTACATTCCCTCTTCGTCATTTTGGTAAGACTTATTTTAGAATTATTTACGAACAAGTGTCAGTACTTTTAATAAAAGGTAGGAATATATACTTGTGTATAATTACGACATTTGATGTTTGTCCGAATTAAAGAAAGAATTCTTTTGGAACACCCGTATCGACATATTCTTCTTTCTTCGACTCTCTGGATCAAAGATCCAGGTAACGCTGCGGAAAGACTCCGATTAAGATCTCTTCAGGAAATAGTAGAGACCTTGAGTTCAACGGATTGAACAATTTATTCTTTACAATAAGTCGTAAAGGAAGATTGAGATTTGAAAACTCATACTTAATAGATAGTGGTAAATTAACAGGACCTGAGTGACGATGGTGATCTCGTGTGAGTATATGACCGGATACAATGACTGCAAAGGGGTCCCATTGAATGTCCAAGAAAGGGTAGGTATCGGAGGTAGGTATCAGAAGACAATCGAAGACTTTCTCGAACGTCTCACTACCAAGGACCAGATTCCTTATTTACTGTTCAACTCTCGTCTTTTCAATTGACTCTCTTACCTCAGAATATTAGATCCCAAGGAGAGTCGGGACCCTCAAATACTGTGACTCGTCTGTGTCCTTATATCTAAAGGTTAAAAAGTTTTAGAAACAAATGAGTCTTTTTGTCACCTTGAATCTCTTGTCATTAAAACTTTTGTAACCACCTCCATCATAGAACCACCGAAGTACGGTCCCAGTCCGTTCCTTTATACTTCCGTCTACGACTGAAGAGTGGTATTTTATCTGAATTTAACTGGGGTAACACACGAATTTTGTTTGACTTCGAGAGGGACGGAGAACGAGAATCTTCGGTCAGTAAATCAGACTTAAGTTTGTCCAAACTCGTACAAGTGGTATTCATGTATATAGTCCTTTTACCGAAACGATGAACATGGCGGATCCTACAGGTTCCTCGTAAAGCCTACCTTTCTTCAGTTGTTGTACGTGTCCCTCCGGAAGACCGACTAAATTCGTTAGAATATTTATTATTGTTGTTGATGATCAATGACTTACGAGTCATTCACGGTATCATGATATTCATGAAATATCCATATTTAAGTGAATTAGATGTGTTCTTCGGATATTTCGTCCCTGATATCTTTAGGGATAAAATGTCTTCCCTTTTGACTCCGTGTCTCTCTAATGGACTCAGGCAGCATTCACATCTCGGTCCCAAAACTAAATCCTTAAAATAAGGTCGTCGGTACAAGAAAGAATCGATTATGTAATATTCCGGAGAAGACGTACTGTATGTTGAACTTTAGGTTAAAATAAATAAACGTCATTGACGTTGATATATGGGTCTATATGGGGTTAAACCATATGTGACAAGAAGAGCCTGGAAGTTTTGGTTTGACCTTAAACTCCTAATTAGTATAATGAACGTCCGTATTCCAGAGAAGGTAGGAGCCGGATCAACATGGTGATCCTCTATAAACAAGGAGAACGAGGAAGGTACAATTCTATTCTGGAGAGACTCAGTACTTTGTCATTGTCTCATTACTGTTCTCTCAAGTCACCCTTTCAGTGACACGGAGTTAAAGAAATCGGTATTTTTTAAACCTAGATTACTTGACCATCCAGGAAAAATCAAGACTGTGGTGCCCTAAGGATAGGATGGACAGGAAGACAGAGAATGATGTAATCAAGTCAAGTCAAGTCAACGAGTCAGCACAGACTGAGAAACGCTGGGGTACTTAGCGTCGTGCGGTCCGGAGGGACAGGTAGTGGCTGAGGACTTCAAGTGAGTCTGAGTGCAGGTAACTCAGTCACTACGGTAGGTCGGTAGAGTTCATGAGGAATTATTCATTTCGGGGGTTTACTAGAAATTCGGTCTTAGTTGACTTTTGATCTTGAACCGAAAGTCATGACCTGAGAAAGTGCAGATGGAAAGAGATTCTTTATAGGTTGGAAAATCTGTATAGAATGCCCCGATCTTTCAGATGTCGAGAGACATTTTTATTAATGGGTCGACCTAGGACTTCGATGTTTCTTCCTTTCGTTCTTTTACCCGTTTTTTGTATTTCGTCTACAACATCTGATCTATACTTCAATTTGGATAATGTCTGTGTCAAAAGGATAAATCCTTTAGTCTTTCGACCATACATAGGAAGGAACTAGTATGTCTCTTCGACTTTCTTATTTATTCACTGATAAGTCCTTCGTAGACCTCTAAGAGACCACGGAGATTTTCAGTTTAAGTTTCTTGTTATGACAATTCTTGTTTTACTGTTTCATCTTTCTCATGACTGAAGATCCGGTCCGAAAAGGTAGTACTAAAATCTGTTTAGGACACGGGTGGGACTCCAGAGTCAGTGAGGAGATTTGGTTTTTCCGTGTATATAAACGTCATCTCAAGTCACCAATTCTTACACCCGAACCTTTAATCATACGGACCTAAACCTAGGATCGAGATTGTAAATGATCAACATATTAGATTCACTAATTGAAGAGAGACAGAGGACCAGAAACACTCTGACCCTATCTTTGTGGTGGGCGAAGTACACTGACACTACTTTTGATTTCCTTTAGTATGTAAATTTTACTCCACCTACTTTTACCTTGGATAATATGTCTCACCTCATTCAGTCTTTCTCTTTGTGGTTATGTCATATAATTACGTATATATACCTTAAATCTTTCTACCATTACTGTTGGGATATACCTTCTGTCGTTTTCTCTGTGTTTACATTTCTTGTCTGAAAACCTGAGACACTCTCTTCCGCTCCCACCCTACTAAACTCCCTTATCGTAACTTTGTACATATAATGGTATACATTTTGTCTACTGGTCACGTCCAAACTACGTACTTCGTCCCACGAGACCCTGTTGGGTCTCCCTACCCCACCCCTCCCACCACCCTCCCCCCAAGTCCTACCCCCCTGTGTGCATGTGGGACCGACTAGACACAGTTACATACCGTTTTTGGTGGTGTTATAACATTTCTTTAGTCTGAGGTTAATTTTATTTATGAATTTTTTCGTTTCTTTTTGTTATTTTATTTCCGACTCTTACCACGGATCGTGTATCTCCGTGAGTCACTTACAATCGTCAACAACGACAGTAGCAGTAGTAGTTACAATAATAATAATAATGATATTAATGAGAGGAAGTCCAAGACCACCCGATACTCTGACACCGAAGTTTATAACCATCCTTGTTTTTTTTTTCAATAGGAGATAAGGTCTTTATCTTTTCCCCTAAGTTTCTCAGTAGACAAGTTAAGTCGTCCCTTGTACTCATGTCCTCGGACTACAGATGACGCTCCGGACGGAGACAGGGAATATAGTCTAACTGGTCGGTCCTTTCGTCTACGTCTACAGTATAATGAGTCTTTTTTGAGGTGTACGTGTCTCCGTGGAGTCGTAGACACGTAATAATATAAACTGGGGGATAAAGTGTTGTATAAATAAGACGAATATTATCTGTTACCTTATTTTAAATTTTCTTGTACCCCAAACCTCTGGATGTCTGGTCAACCTCGAGTTGGAACGGTGATACACTGAAACTAATCCGTTCCGTCAATTTGTATATGTTCAGGGTCAGAGGAGTGGACATTTTACTCCCACCTCAAGTCACCTCCTTATAAAAAATTTACGGGTTATACACCATTCATTTTAGTATCGATATAGTTTTGAAATTAGGACCCAAGATCAAAGTCTTAAGGGGTCATAAGAACCCATCCCTTTTTTAAAAATTTACTTATGGTATAAGTCATAGATGGTACTCGGTATGTATCGTGATCTACGTTATATAGATATCTATCTATCTAGGAATAGTTATATATTTATATATAACTAGGAACGGGAATTGGAGTCCCGGTTTGACAAACGTTTACGAAACTCAGATACTCTTATTATGAACGTTTCACCGAACGTTTAAATTCGACTTTTGACTTAGTCTTACCTTAATCTGTGTCTTTTTAATTCGAAATAAATTCATGTAATTAAGTCGTCTGGGTTTCTATGATTTCCAAGTATTTTTCCTTCGGTGTCGGTTGTCAAGGAAAGGGGAAGGATGACTCGAGTTTCAACGCCCCACCTTTACTCACTGTCGGAGTACTAATAGTGATTGTGACAAATGATAATGTCGGTAGAGACTAACCCTGGTAGGTAAGAATTGTTTCTTTCGTATATCTAAGTGTTTGTATTTAAATTTTACCCCTTCCCTTAATTATCGATGAATATGGTTCTGTTTTTTTTTACGGAATAAAAGAATTAGACTAGATATACTAAGATCAATGACTATCAAAACGAGTACGACGATGACGATTCAGTGAAGTCAGCACAGGCTGAGACACGCTGGGGTGTCTGCCGTCGGGTGATCCGAGGGGGCAGGGACCCTAAGAGGTCCGTTCTTGTGACCTCACCCAACGGTAACGGAAGAGGTTACGTACTTTCACTTTTCACTTTCACTTAAGTGAGTAAGCATAGGCTGAGAATCGCTGGGGTACCTGACGTCGGATGGCCCGAGGAGGTAGGTATCCTAAAAGGTACGTTCTCATGACCTCACCCCACGGTAACGGAAGAGGGTCAAAACGAGTATACTATAACATTAAGTTGGTTCAAGGAAAGATCGTTAGACTAGAAAACAATTTAAGATAATATTATGAATTACGGATTATATATCCTTATTACCTGTCTTTATTTTATATCTTTGTGTAAATGAGCGATTTAAGACCTAGTTGAAGGGTTGATATATTGTACAGAAAAAGGTTTCATTGAGGTTTACGAGAGTAAAATTTTAAGTTTTCATTTTCAATTTCAAGGGATGGTTATTTAACAGGTCCAACTTTTCTGCTTTTCTCTTTTAACCTATCCTTGTTCACATTGGTTCAGGTTTCTAACGTTCGAAACGACTTTAGTCTTTCAACTATTAATTTGATAAATGTGAAATACATTTATAGGCGTTCCATCCTTTTCAGGTGTAATAAACATGGTTTACCCCCTCTTTTTCGTAGGGGTTGTGATGATGGTGGGAGGTAGGTTAGATGTAAGGGAATTTATACACAAAATTAATTAAACAAGAACATATAACCCTATTTTTTCTTACTCAAAACAATAGGACAAGAAAACGTCGTGGTGGTTTATGACTGAAAAACGTATATAGTATCGTTTAATTTAGGATCCTCATTGAAGACGGATGTCGTTAATTCCGTTTCGACTGACTTGGAACTTATCTCTCTTGGTCGAGACCAGGTCGAGATTGTCCCTAGGGACCCTCCCCGTCGGTTTTCTCGGTTCTTTTACCACAGTACTTATCAAAACGAGTAAAAATGGTTTTTCTCTACTGTCTACTTTTATTTTACGGATGGGTCCGAGTCTTTGACCTTGTACCCTACGACGGTCAAGTGTAGGAATGGAAAGTAAACAAAGATATAGCTTTGTCTTAGAGAATAGCTATCTGAGGCAGAAGGAAGAGTGCGTCATGAAGTCCCAATTCAGGTTCCCGGGGACTTTATTGTCTTCCTAATTGTCGGTCAAACATTTTTTATGTGTCTTCGAAGAAGACGAATGACGTTACAGGAATTACAGTGAACCTTCCGTAGACAATGTCGTCGTCCTTGTTACAAATCGGAGTGACTCCTGGTACAGGGGAGTTTCCCATTAACATCGTTTCACCGTCTACCAAAAAGAGACAAGGTTTTTAGTTACTGACTCAAGTCTTCTTTGACGAGTCCTATTTGGTCACAAGAAAAGGTTCATACCATATAATTTATCCTTTGAGTATTCCCCCTACATCCTCTTTACCCCACATTTTACCATAATTCGTATGTTTTATTTTAAAGTACTCTGAAGATCCATCCCTCTAATTTGACTCATTCACCAAAAGACTTTACAGGGAAGGTAATGTCACCGTCTATCTTCTATCCTCCTTTTTGTAAAAACCAAGGGGTGAAGGTCTTGAAAATTCTACTACCCTTAATGTTTTCGTCAGAGAGGTTTCTATCCCGTCCTCGTCCCTTTTATTCCTATAGACACACTATCAGTTCCACCTTAAACCATAAAGTACACACGTCCTGTTACACAGGGTATAATCAGAACACCCGTGAATTGTTCCGGTATCTTTAGGTAACTCAAGTGTCCAACTCACACACAATTCAACGAAGTCAGTACAAGTCGAGAAACGGTGGGGTGTCTGATATCGGACGGTACGAGGAGACAGGTACCCTAAGAGGTCCGTTCTTATGACCTCACCCAACGGTACAGAAGGTCCCCTGGAAGGACTGGGTCCCTAACTTGGACACAAGGGACACCGAAGACGTGACGTCCGTCTAATAAATGGTGACTCGGTATTGCCTTCGGGTACAATTGTCTAATTTTAAGGAGTTTAGGGTGGATCAAGTCAAATGTTGTCTCCGTTACACCATATCTTTTCTCTTCATTGTAAATAACTAATGATTATGTACGGTGTATAATACGATCCATAAAAAGTTGGTGAAAAGAAGTATTGTCGGGAGTCTCCCTTCACTTCGAGTCTCTCCATTTTACCGAGTGGGTTAGTAGGTTCAGCCATATCATCTTTATAGTTAGTTGATTCTTCAAATTTTCAACCCCAGAACAGACTCAATACTGAACATGATCCATACACCGGGTTCCATTTATTAAAAAGGAGAGACTTATATTTGAAGTATTAGTTAATTTACCCTTATTATGATGGTTGGAACGACAGAGTTTAAGTCTTTGTGACTTAAACACAAAGACGGGTTTCACGGTTCAGACATGGATTCGTGATATGACAGGATTGACCGGTTATGTCAACTAGTAGTTTATTTAAAAGAGAGTAACAGTGTGAGTTCGGGAAACGTCCAGATAGGGAAAAGAACGAGGACGTGGTATCTTTGTGTTGAGGTATAAGTAGAAAGTTAGACGGAAGATTTTGAGGTTATGAATCCTATAGTTCGTAACAGTTGGAACGTTCTATTCTCATTAATTGATGTAGTACACGAGTGTAAGGGAAAAATTTGAGAGTTGAGGCAATCTAAACCACTCTACTGTAGTGTCGAGTCCCCTGTTGTAGGACGGGTGGGTGAGGTCCAAGTGGAAGTTGGTGGGAGTCGATTAAATACTACAGGGTAGTCACATTTTCATGAGGACAAAGTGTGTACATAATACGAGAAAGTACTGAGGTTGAAACGTATATAACAAAGGAGGTGGGTTTTACTGAAATAGATATCAGAAACTGACTGTTTGAGAATGAACATGATGTTGGACGTCAAGTCGAAAGTAAAAGAGTTTTTAGAAAAGGGTTATATATATGACAGACGAAACACAAAAGACGTAACATAATTTCGGAGAGAAAAGGTCCAGACTAAGGGGATGAACTGATTCTTGAGTTCCTACACCCGTCTCAGAATAAATAGAAATATAGAGATCGTGGATCATTTTTCAATTACGAGTTATTTATAAATATTTGATCTGATAGTAGGAACTGTAAAAAAAGACTACTCTTTTTACTACCACTCGTTGGTATTGACTAAATGAGTTCTAGTGTTAAATGATCCGGAACCTTGATCCTAAAGTCTGATCAAGAACTTTGTTCTCACAGGTTCTACTACCTCATCCTTCTTGGACTCGAATGGAGGAGGGTAACCGGGTGGTTTTAATGACTCTGTCTGTCTGGAGTCTGGGAAACGACGTTACAACGTTACGAATGTGTACCGGTGTGGTGAGAAGGTCGATGTTTTATGTTCGTTTAAAATACCCTGATTTTCATTGACGTACGTACGGGTCAACCCTGTTTAATACCTGTTTTCTATGTTTCTCTTTTTTTTTTTTGGACGGAGAAAACTTCTCGGACCTCGTTTTCGTCCCCCTACCCTCGTTTTCGTCTCATAACACGTGTGGGGGATGTGTATGGTGGTGGATACCACACCCGTTTTGTGGATTCAATGGGGAGACGAGGTTGGGCACCTGTGTGAAGATGTGAGTGGGGATTTTCTTTGTTGGAACGGGACGAAACCCTCCACTAGTTCTTTCCCTTGAACAACAGACAAGAACGACGGGGACGACGTAGTCCTCGGTGTTATTTCGGAACGGACTTGAAGAACAGACCGGACATCAGTTAAAGATAACTAACCCCTTCCGGTTCTTGGGACAAACCGTTGTAATGTTGATAAATGTCTCGTTGTCAGTTACCACTCTTACTGGACTTCTGATCGTCCTTTCTAGAGGATGTTAATGTTTATATTCCTTTCTTAGTGTTGATCTATCCATCAGTTCCGGGTGTGGAGATTTGTCCACTGGATGTTTATTCTCCTATCAATGTTAACATCTCAAATAGGGGTTCCTCGTTACCCAAACTAGGGGTATAATCTAAGGATCAGTTCCCCAGGACTTGGATCTTCTGTTCCGGAGTCTTGTATATCGAAACTTTCGGTCGTCCCGAACGAAATTCCTCTCGGTCTCAACATGTCCTTTATCCATAAGATATGAATTTCCAACGTGTCTTTTAGAGTGTACGAGACTCTTGGTCCTGTTTTCGTTCCACCTTCCACGGACCCAGTATAACTGGACGACTATCATCTCTCGGTATGTCTCTGTACTCTGTTCACCTTGAGTGGGACCCCTGTGTCTTCGACCTCCGTTGGTAAGACTCCACGATTAAGATGGTACTCCTTTTTCTACGATCTTTCGTGGTAAAACCTTAGGCGGGACATCGAATAATTACAACCTGTACCGGGATAGGTGGTCGGTCAACCGTACGGACCACACCTATATCGGTGTAGGTGGTCGTCCGAGCTCCGTCGTTATCCAGGGGGACCTGATGGGTCTGTGAGGTCGGGGTGGGTGGTTATTCGACCGTACTCGGGGTTCCTTGAGCAAATGAGACGTCTTCTGTCCATTGTCGGGATCTTGTATAACCCGGGGTTGTGACGGTTTGTTACACGATGAAACTCTATGTAGTACAGGATGTTTGTCGAATGGGTTCTAGGTCTGGGTGGTTTGTTGTCCGACTATGATTCGGGGTCCGGGGTCGAACTAGGTCGTCGTCGAACTGTTGGTAAGACCCTGTGAAAGAAATCCGGAGTGTTCTTCGGTTGGTCACGGTTCGATTCGGGTGGTCACCCGGTCCTGGTCCTGTGTCGGATTTGATGGTTCCCCGTAATTGGTCATTGTCCCGAGGAACCCGGGGTGGTGGTTTACGTTATCTTGAGTCTGACCGGGTAGTCGTCCTTCGTCGAAGTCGTCATCTATTTGTTAGTCCACCTCCCCTAGTCGGGTACGAGTGGTCACACGGGTGTTGTCATGTCAAATCAAGTCAGTGAGTCAACACAGGTTGAGAAACACTGGGGCACTTAGTGTCGTGCGGTCCGGAGGGACAGGTAGTGGTTGAGGGTCTCAAGTGAGTCAGAGTGTAGGTAGCTCAGTCACTACGGTAGGTCGGTAGAGTAGGAGACAGCAGGGGAAGAGGAGGACGGGGGTTAGGGAGGGTCGTAGTCTCAGAAAAGGTTATTCAGTTGAGAAGTGTACTCCACCGGTTTCATGACCATCCGGGGTGGTTTTCTTCCCCGTATAAAAATGTATATTTTGTAAGATAAGTTTTCGAACGACGTCTTATATGTAAGAAAAGTTTATATGTCCTCGGTAAAAGTTCCGATCTAGTGTTCGATTCCGTGTTTTGTTCACAGTCATTTAATTTCCTCTATCCTTAGTATGATTCATAGAAAAGATTAGTGTAATACTGATCTTTAGTTGATTTCCTTTTTTTTGACGTTTTTTGTATTTATATATCTCCTATTTGTCAACTTGTTGGTTTTCCTAGTGACTTCTTTAGTTTCTTCTTTAGTTTTTATAGATCTCTGTTTTATTTTTACTTTTGTGTTATTAGGTTCAAAATACCTTACGTCGTTTTCGTTAAGTTTTTACCTTACAATATCGTTATATTCGGATTGAGTATTTTGTTCTTTTTAGAGTTTGTTGGATTGGAATGTGTATTTCATTGTTCTCTTTCTTATTTGTTTTCGGTCAGTGATGTTCTTTTCTTTAGTATTGGATCTCGTCTTTTTTTACTTTACATCTGTTTTTAATTGTTTTTCGTCTTTTCTAATTACTTTGATTCTCGATAAACTTTTATATTTGTTATAACTATTTATAAAGGAGTCTCAGTAGTTCTTTTTTTCTCTCGGGTTTAGTTATTTTAGTCTTTATTTTTTCCTCTTTAATGTTGTTTGTTGTGTTTTCATATAGTCTAGTACTCTAATGATTATGGTGAGTGTATGGTTTTTTTACGTGTTGGATCCTCTTTACGGATACTTATTTACATGTTAGAAGGTTTTACTTTATTTTTTCTTTATCTATACGTTTGTCCGGTTAATGGTCATTACTTTGACTTAGTCATTAAAAATTTTTTAGGGTCGTATGTTTTCAAGTGTTGGTCTACCGAAGTGTCCACTTAAGGTAGTTAGTAAATTTCTTCTAATTGTGGATAAGAAAAGTTTGGTAAAGGTTTTTAAGTCACCATTATGTAAAGGTTTGAGTAAGATTTTCCGGTTTTGGTCTGTTTCTATGATGTTTTTGTCTTTTAACGTGTGATTATAGTGACTACGTGTATGTACTTTTATAGGAGCTGTTTTGAAACTGTTTAGGTTAAATTGTAATTTTTCAAACATGTGGTACTAGTTGATCCTAAATAGGGTTCTTACGTTTCTACCCAGTTATAGACCTTTAGTTAGTTACACTATGTTTGTCATTATTTGACTTCTGATTTTTAGTACACTAGTGGAGTTATCCACGTTTTTCTTGAAAACAGTTTTACACTGTAGGTAATACTATTTTATTTAAGAATTATTTCAACTATACGTCCCTTGTATGGAGTTGTATGGAAATAATAATTTTGGGTTTATACTACTCCGGTTTTGATTGTAGTCAGTTACCACTTTTCGATTTTCGTAGAAGAAGTTCTCGTCTTTTTTCTGTGCCTATGGTTGAGAACGATGATAATCACTTGTATAACCTTAAGATCAGCTGTCGTTAGTCTCTTCTTTTTTACTTTATTTTATTTGGTTTAGGGTTGACCTTTTCTTCTTTATTTCACGCTCATAAACACCTACTGTATAGTGTTTATGTTTTAGGATTTCTTTAGTGGTTTTTGGATAATCTTGAGTAGTTACTTAAATCATTTCAATGTACTATTTTTTAATTTTATGTTTTTTTCAATACTTTGTTATTTATAACCTCTCCCACACTTCTTTTCCCTTTGAAGAACGTGATAACCACCCTTACATTTAACTATGTCGGTGATACCATTTGTCTTACCTCAAAGGAATTTTTCCCGCCTTATTTGGATGGTATACTAGGTTGTTAAGGTGATGACCTGAATATGGGTCTCTTTTAATACTTCCTTTTTCTGTGTCCATGGGGTTACAAGTAACGTTGTGATAAATAGTATGGATCCTGTACCTTCCTTGAATCTACGGGTAGCTGTTCACTTACCTATTTCTTCGTCACCATATATATATGTTACCTTATAATGAGTCCGTATCTTTGCTTGTGTAAACTGAGTCAAGATTACTCCACCTACTTATATCTCGGATAATATCTGTCATTTCATTCAGTCTTTTTCTTTTTTTTTTGATGACATTTAATTACTTACATACACCTTAGATCTTTCTATCATGACTACTTTGATAAACGTCCCATGGTTGCCACTGACGTCGGTACTTTAATTTTCTGCGAATGAGGAACCTTCTTTTCAATACTGGTTGGATCTATCATATAAGTTTTCGTCTCTGTAATGAAACGGCTGATTCGAGGTAGATCAGTTCCGATACCAAAAAGGACACCAGTACATACCTACACTCTCAAGAGGACCGTTAGAACTAAGGTCGTACACGAAGTAGGTCGTGTCGTGAAGTGTACTACATGAGATGTATATTCAATTTATTAACTCCACTGTTATATGTCGGAACTGCATGAGGAAAGGACTAAACCTTGGTCAGAGACCACGGTGCAGGTCAAGATTGATAACGAAGAACTGGACGTATGTCTAAAGAGTTCTCCGTCCAGTACACCAGACCAATAAAGGTAGACAAATTGTTAAAAGGTATCAAACAACACTAGGTGTGTCAGTTTCCGAAACCGTATCAGTTATTTCGTCTTCATCTACAAAAAGACCTTGAGAGCACGAAAAAGTTAATAGGTTGCCTACAACCGTTAAACTAAAGACCAAGGAAACTGAATTTTTAGGTGGAACTTATGGACCTTAAAGTACCAAGTGCATAACAACTTCTGACCGAACCTTTTAAAAGTGATAAAGAAACGATCGTACACTTTTCTCACTTTAACAGGTCATCAAACTCGTAAGAAACCGTAACGGAAAGAAACCCTAACCTTACTTTTGACTGGAAAAGGTCAGGACACCGGTGACGACTCAAAAGGTTTAAACGACTGTATAATTTACGTCGTGAAAGTGTCGTAGTAGAAAATCCTAAACATTATCGAGTTGACCTTAAGGTAGTGGAGATGGTCGAAACAAGTGTCACTACGAAGGATTCCGGGTGAAGTGAAGTGTAAGGTCCTACAGACCGAGATCCACTCACTAGTGTGGTGACACCAATAGACCCAGTACTACTAAAAAAAAACATATCAAGAAGATACATAAGAACGGTGGAGAATTATAAAGACGAAGACAATCCAGGTATGTTAAAGACAGGATATAACACGTATAGAAACGTAATTTATAAGGGAACCATAGAGATTAAAAGAACTACTCTAAAGATCAGAAAGAGTAAGACAACAAAAGGAGATAAAGAAACGTACTAGTGACTCCTTCCGAAAGAAACCCTGAGACGTAAGTTTCCCCATATAGAAAGGAAAAGAGGAAACGGAAAGTGGAGAGAAGAGTCGATAAACATTCCAGCGGAGTCAATTGTTAAAGTGAAAAAACGTAAAGAAAAAGAACTCCTACCAGAACTAGTGACGGAGGAATGTTACAGTCCTTGGAGACAGGTATAAAGAAGTCCGTGTAACAGATAGTCTTGATTAGGGAGCTTAGATAAACAGTGAAGATGACATATTAGTATTCCTTAAACTAAATCCAGTAAGGACTTACCAGATCACCAAAAGAGATGAAAGACACTAAATTCAGACTTAAATCGTTATTCCTTAGGTACCAGACTCGGTGTCAGTCGAGAGTCAGAACAAAACGACTGACATATCTCAAAGAGGTAGAAACCGATGTTTCTTATATTAGTTAGACAGAAACCATAACTGGTATACTACTACAGGTCCATATCTCAGAAGAGAACACAACAACCTTCTCCCACAAAAAATACTGGTTATACAAGAAAAACGTTTTAAGACAATCGGAAACGGGACGAAGTAAAACATAAGGTTCTGGTTTATAAAGACGAAAGGTCCATAGAGAACTGAAGGATGAAAACGTAAGGTCAGGGGATATTACTTTTCCTGTAGAAAACCCCCCACAATCAAGATATTCCAGAATTTTTTATCTAACGGTCACCCTTAAACGACATACTAAGTCACTGGAGTTTACCCACGAGACACTATTGGATCTCCCAACCCTACCCCACCTTCGACCCTCCCTCCAAGTTTTCACTCCCCTGCATACATATGGATACCCACTAAGTACAACTACATACCGTCTTTGGTTGTATTTTAACATTTCGTTAATACGAAGCTAATTTTTATTTATTAAATTTTACTTTAGACACCGTAAATACGTGTGACTTTTGTTTGACAGTCTTTCTCTTTGATTATTTTGTTAAATGTTAGTGTATTTTTTCTTATATTTTTGGATCTCTATTAGATTCCTCCATTTTATGGACATGAGTCTCTTCACATTTCGTGATTACTTTCCTTGACTTCTACTATGTTTGTTTGCCTTTCTATGAGGTATGAGCACCTAATCTTCTTAATTATAATAATTTTACTGGTATGATAGGTTCTATTAAATGTCTAACATACATTAGTGATAGTTTTATCGTTACGGTAAAAAGTGTATTGATTTTGTTCATTAAGATTTTAAACATACATGTACGTTTCTGGAACTTATCGTTTTTGTTAAAACTCTTCCTTATTGTTTCGACTTCAATTGTATGAGGGACTAAAGTTCGATATGATATTTCTATTTACCGTTGGGTGATGTCATAAGGTCTGTCCATCTCCTCGGACCACCCGATGTCATGTACCCCTACGTTTCCCGACTTGTGTTTACTCGTTGATTCTTACGCACGTCTTATTAGTTTTGTCATAAAATAACCGTGTTTTTGTCTGTGTTTTTAGTTACGTTGTCTTGTGTCTCTTGTCTTTCCTTGGGTGTGAATATGTCAGGTTAATAAGACACTGTTTCTTACGTTCTTATATGTTACCCTTTATAAGAGAAATCATTTACCACAACCCTTGGACCTGTCGATGTACGTTTTATTAATTTGACCTGATAAAAAATGTGATTTTTGTTTTAATTTACGTTTTACTTAATTTCTGAGTCCACCTCTTAAACTTTCGTATTTTTAGGATCTTCTTTTGTATTCGTCAAGAGAAATTGTAACCCGAAATCGTTATAAAAAACAAAACAATTAATTAAATAAATAAAATTAACGTCCGATTAATAAATGTTATAACATCACCAAAAACGGTATGGAACTGTACTTAGTCGGTACCCACATGTACACAAGGGCTAGGACTGAGAGGGAGGGTGGAGGGAGGGATAGGGTAGGGAATCCCAGTAGGGTCAAAAAACAAAAAACAAAAGATTAGAAGAGTCCTTTTTCATTGTTGTCGTTTTTATTTGTTTACCCCGAAGGAGTTGGATTTTTCGAAAACGTTCCGTTTCCTTTGATAGTTGTTTTACTTTTTCGGTGGAAGACTTACCTTCTGTTATAAACATTTACTATATGGACTATTTCCCATTTATACATTTTATATGTCCTTTGAGTATTTTAAGTTTTAGTTTCTTTTATAATTTCTCACGTGTTCCCTTGATTAAAAAAACTTTGTTTGTTTGTTGACCGGTTGTCCTTGTAATTTTCTACAAGTCAACGTGGTTAGTAACCCACTTACTCGAAAGTGGTCTTAGTCGAAAGTGGAGTGTAGACAGACTTACTGATAGTAGTTTTCCTTGTGTTTATTCAGTTAATTTTCCCGTCTCCCTTTCTTGTTCACTTTCTTCCCGAACGAGATTAGACGATTCTTCGATACAAAAACAACAAGTCAGTGAGTGTATAGGTTGAGAAACATTGGGTACCTGACGTCGTGTGATCCGAAGGGACAGGAAGTAATGGAGGACCTAAATTGAGTTTGAGTGCAGGTGACTCAGTTACTACGGTAGCTTTATAGAGTAGGTGACAGTGGGGTAAGAGGATAAAAGTTATAAAGGGTCGTAGTCCCAGAAAAGTTAACTCAACTGAGAAGGTCAGTCCACCGGTTTCATGACCTCGAAGTCGAAGTCGTAGTCAGGAAACTTACTTATAGGTCTCAACTAAGAAATTCCTGACTGACGAAACTAGAGAAACTTAAGGTTCTCTGAGAATTCTCAGAAGTGTTCGTTGTGTCAAACTTTAGTATTTTGAGTCAAAAGTCGGAAGAAATACCAAGTTGAGAGTGTAGACATGTGTTGGTAACCTTTTTGGTATCGAAACTGATATCCCTAGAAACGGTCGTTTATTTACAGAGTCGAAAAATTATACGACAGAGTCAAGTTAACTCAAGTCATCGAGTTAGCACAGACTGAGAAAAACTGGGGTACCTGATGTTGTACGTCCGAAGGGACAGGTGGTGGTTAAGGGCCTCGAATGAGTTTGAGTACAGGTACTTCAGCCACCACGATAGGTTGATAGAGTAGGGGACAGATGGAGAAGAGAAAGGCGGAAGTTATGAAGAGTCGTGATCCCAGGAAATGTTACTCAGTCAAGAAGTGTAGTCTACCGGTTTTATAACCTCAAAGTCGAAGTCGTAATTAGGAAAGTTACTTATACGTCCTGACTAAAGGAAATCCTACCTGAACAACTTAGAGGAACGTCAGGTTCTCTGAGAGAGGTGGTGGTGTCAAGTTTTCGTAGCTAAGAAGTCGAGAGTCGAAAGAAATATCAGGTTGAGAGTGTAGATATGTACTGATGACCTTTTTGGTATTGAAACTGATCTATCTGAAAACAACCGTTTCATTACAGAGACGAAAAATTATACGACAGATCCAATTAGTATCGAAAAGATAGTTCTTCGTTCCCAGAAAATTCAAGTACCGACATCAGTGGTAGACGTCACTAAAACGTCGTGGGGTTTTATTTCAAACAGTGACAAAGACCACAAAGGGTTAGATAAACGGTATTTCACTATCCTGGTCTACGGTACTAGAATCAAAAACATTGCAACTTAAAATTCGTTTGAAAAGGTGAGAGGAGAATGAAAGGAGTTCTGCGAGAAATCAAGAGATGGAAGTCGGTATTCCCGTCACAGTAGACTTATAGACTCCAAGAACTATAAAGAGGACCGTTTGAACTAAGGTGGAACATGAAGTAGGTCGGGTCGTAAAGCATACCACATGAGACGTGTATTTATTCGTCCCACTATAATATACCGGAACTGTATGAGGAAAGGGCTAAACCTTGGTCAGACGAGAAGGCACAGGGTAAGATAACATGAAGAATTGGACGTATGTCTAAAGAGTCCTCCGTCCAGTCAACCAGACCATAAGGGTAGAGAACTTCTTAAAAGGTGACAAACAACACTAGGTGTGTCAGTTTCCCAATCCGTCTCAGTTATTTCGTCTTCATCTACCAAAAAACTTTGAGAGAACGAAAAAACTACCAGGTCACCTATAACCGTTAAATTAGAGACCAAGGAGATGGAAAAGATTAAGTCGAACTTGTATGCCTTCAAGTGTCTAGTGTGTAATAACTTCGGACCGAACCTATTAAAATTCGTAATGAAACGATCGTACACTCTACTCACGTCAGTACATCATCTGACTTGTAAGAAACCGTAACGGAAAGAAACCCTAACCTTTCTTTTGACTGGAAAAGGTCAGGACACCGGTGACGACTCAAAAGGTGTAAACGACCGTATAACTCACGTCGTGAAAGTGTCGTAGTAGAAAATCATAAACTTTATTTATGTCTTGTGACTTTCTACTTGAGGGATCCAGTCATGTACGGGTTATGCGATAACCTCTAGACATCTCTTTATTGGAGTCTTTCTTACTTCTCTGTCTCGGTTTCGTTTTTGTTGTGGGTCTACACCTACACTGATTACTATCTTCATTTCAGGCTCCGATATTTCTCGTTATAACTTATCCTTAGACCTTACAATCTAGGTACTTAATTTCGTTTAACCTTCTCCAATTTGTCCTCTACCGTTTTCACTTGTGACTGTAAAATCCTTAGTCACTTGATTTTACCTGACCTTACCCATTTAAATTGAGTCTACTAGTAACATAGATGATAACACCCGTTCTTAGGGAATCTTCTTTACCTCATCGGTAGTGTCAGTTGTTTTCTTAGGTTTTACGTCATGAACCTACGTCAGAGTTTTTACTGTCTTACTAGAGACAAGCAAAGGTTCCGTTTGGTAAGTTATAGTGTCATTGAGTTCAGATATGGGGCTGGTCAATTACGACTTCTTCGACTTCAACTTGTCAAGGTACTTGTGGATGTTCTGGAAGATCTTGCTTGTGGGGGTTTTTCTACAAGAAAAGTAATATCTCCTGACATTACGTTTTCATCCTTCAGTTCTCTATGGACCTCTTGTCCGTTTAAACCAGAACCTCATGTTTTGCTTCGTCCCGTTTCCGATTATCTCAAAACGGTTCTCTTGTGTGACCAGTGTCGTTTATGGGAGAAGGTTGTTGTCCTCTCTTCTGAGATGTGTACCTGGAGTGGTCTACCAGTTAAAGTTTTAGTCTATCTAATACAAGATATCGGTTTCTACCTCTTCGAGATATGTTAGTCGTTTTTGTTCTGGTTATCGATTGACACCGAGTCTAGTACCTAAGGAATAACGGTTTAAGTCTGAATTTAACTTCTTTCAAACCTTTTGATGATCTGGTAAGTCCTTACTGGATTTATATTAGGGAATGTTGATATGTCACCTTCACTGTTTATCTAAGTTCCCTAATCTAGACTATCTGTCTCACGGACTTCTTGATTCCTGTCTCCAAACACTGTAACATATCCTCCGTCACTAGTTCTGGTAGGGGTTCCTTTTTTTTTTACGTTTTTCCGTTTTACCAACAGACTCCTCCGGAATGTTTATCGATTCTTTTCATCACTTTCCGTTTCCTCTTTTCCTTGCTATATGGGTAAACTTACGTCTCAAGGTTTCTTATCGGTTTTCCTATTCTTTCGGAAGGAGTCACTAGTTACGTTTCTTTATCTCCCTTTGTTATCTTACCCTTTTGATCTCTAGAGAAATCTTCTTTTAATCTTGTAAAGTACGTTTCTACACGTGTTATTTCCTCTCTTTAACATACCTGGATTGTCACCTCTTCCGTTACCGTAGGGTGAGGTTATGAGAACGGACCTTTTAGGGTACCTGCCTCCTCGAACCACCCGATGTCAGGTACCCCAGCGATTTTCAGCCTGTGCTGACTCGCTGAAGTGGAAGTGAAAAGTGAAAGTACGTAACCCTCTTCCTTTACCGTTGGGTGAGGTCACAAGAACGGACCTCTTAGGGCCCCTGTCCCTTCGGGCCACCCGACGGCAGATACCCCAACGTG
Source organism: Capra ibex (assembly GCA_006410555.1). Classification (NCBI taxonomy): domain Eukaryota; kingdom Metazoa; phylum Chordata; class Mammalia; order Artiodactyla; family Bovidae; genus Capra; species Capra ibex. Next base: position 11,110,105 of record SJYO01038709.1, on the reverse strand, counting down.
TCTCAGCCTGTGTTGACTTCGCTGAATCGTCGTCGTCGTCGTTGTCACCTCTTCCTTTACCGTTGGGTGAGGTCATAAAAACGGACCTCTTAGGGTACCTACCTCCTCGAACCACCCGATGTCAAGTGCCCAATGTTTCTCAACCTGTGTTGACTCGCTGAAGTGAAAGTGAGAGATTGTCTTTGTCTTCTATAATTCTTCTCCACCGTTCTTATGTGTCTTTTTGATACGTTTTTGATAGACTCAGAAGTACTGGGTCTATTGGTGTCACCACACTAGTGAGTGGATCTCGCTCTGTATGACCTTACGCTTCACTTCACCCGGAATCCTTCGTAGTGATACTTGTTCCGATCATCTCCACTACCTTAAGGTCAACTCGATAAAGTTTAGGATTTTGTGCTACGACACTTTCACGACGGGAGTTATACAGTCGTTTATACAACAGATCGAACAGAAGGTTCCTCATTCACACAAAATTAAAGAACCGACGTCAGTGGTAGGTGTCACTAAAAACTCGGGTTCCATTATTTCAGACAGTGACAAAGATAACAAACGGGTAGATAAACGGTACTTTACTATCCTGGTCTAAGGTACTAGAAACAAAAAACTTACAACTCAAAATTGGATCGAAAAAGTGAGATGAAAAAGAGGGAGTAGTTCTCCGAGAAATCAAGGAGAAGTGAAAGACGGTAATACCACCACAGTAGACGGATAGACTCCAGTAACTATAAAGAGGTCATATATAACTAAGGTCGAACACGAAGTAGGTCGGGTCGTAAAGTGTACTACACGAAGACGTCTCTTCGATTTATTTGTACCACTGTTATTTTGGAACTGTATGAGGAAAGGGTTAAAATTTGGTCAGACAACAAGGTACAGGTCAAGATTGAGAACGACGAAATGGACGTATGTCAAAAGAGTCCTCCGTCCATTCCACCAGACCATAAGGGTAGAGATATTCCTAAAAGGTCAAACGACACTAAGTGTGTTTCCGAAATCAAATAAGTTACTTCGTCAACAAAAAGACCTTAGAGAAACGAAAAAGATACAAAAAGACCTTAGTGAAACGAAAAAGATACTATGTCACCAACAACCGTTAAACTAGAAAGTAAGGAGACGGGAACGATGTGGGTCAAACATGTTGACCTTCAAGAGTTAATTACATAACGACCTCGGACCGAACTTCCTAAAACTCGTAATGGAACGATCGTACACTTTACTCATGTTGTAACTCCATTAAACTTGTAAGTAACCATAATAGGAAAAAACCCTGACCTTACTTTTGACTGGAAAGGTCAGGACACCGGTGTCGACTCAAAAGGTTTAAACGACCGTATAACTCACATCGTGAAATTGTCGTAGTAGAAAATCCTGAACTTTATCGAGTCGACCTAAAGGTAGTGGAGGTGATCGAAACAACCATCATTACTAAGACTTCCACATGAACTGAAGTATGAGGTCCATCCGACCGAGATCCACTTACTGGTGTGTTAACGCCAACAGATCCAGTAATTCTGGAAAAAAAAAAAAAAAACATATCAAGAAGACACGTCAGAACGGTGGAGAACAATCATAGAAAACAAAGAGAATCCAGGTATGGTAAAGAGAGGAAATAATACGGGTAGAAAGTACTTTACAAGGGAACCGTAGAGATCAATACCTGTCTCAAAGTATCGTAACGTATCCTCCGTCAGTTGTTTTGGTAGGAGTTCTTTTTTTACGTCTTTCCGTTTTACGAACAGAAGTCTCTGGAATATTTATCGACTCTTATCTTCTCTTCACTTTCCGTTTCCTCTTTTCCTTTTTATATGGGTAGAGTTACCTCTCAAGGTTCCTTATCGTGTTTCTCTATTCTTTCGGAAAAATTCACTTGTCACGTTTCTTTATCTCCTTTTGTTATCTTACCCTTTCTGCTCTCTAGAGAAAATTTTTTAATCTATATGGTTCCCTTATAATGTACGTTTTTACCCGTGTTATTTCCCGTCTTTTACATACGTGGATTGTCTTCGTCTTCTATAATTCTTTGATACTTTCATCATAATTATAGACGACGGACACCGAACTAGAAACAACATCCTGGATTCTTTCGTTAAAACTTCAGGTTCCAAACCTTTCATTATACACATCTTTTTCTCTTCCTTCTCTAATGTCCAACGAATTTTCGTAAACAATCAGTCTATAATTATGAATTCGATTGAAGAGTGTCTTTTCCTTGTTTAAGATACACTGTTGTGTGGCATGACCTTGGTGTAAATTTTCAAGAAGTCGTTAACCGTCTGGTCTTTGATTTCTCATGGCTTCAGTACTTGCTCGTTGAACTGGATGTATATTTGTACCCACTTCTGACACTTTTGGGGTAAACCGTACGAGACACCCTCCACGTAGGGTACAGATTTGGTGTAAGTTTCATCTTAGGGTTTTAAAGAACAATTGCTGTTTTTTTCTTTTCGTCAAAAGGAGATTCTCAAAATATCAAAGAGTGGAATGTAAATCCAGAATTTTAGGTAGACCTCAAATGAAAACACAAACCACAATCTTTAAAAAGATCAAAGTAAGAAAACGTATATTAACCGGTCAAAAGAGTCATGGTGAACGACTTCTCTGACAGAGAACAGGTAACATATAAAAATAGAGGAAACGGTATCTATTTCACAGAAATCCATGCACCTAAATAGAGACCTGAAAAATAAAACAAGGTAACTAGGTATTAAGACAGAAACACGGTCATGGTATGACAGAACAACTGACATCGAAACATCATATCAGGGTACTTGTTCGGTGTGTTCTCGCTAGAAGGTACCTTTAGTGGTCGTTACCGGGGTTTTCAGAGGTTTAAAGACGGATACCTTTAACCCAGAAGTACGTAGTGTTGAAAGTTACGATTGTTCATTTGGAACAAAGTAAAACATTTGTTAAACATTTATTACCTTTGAATATATTTAATACGGGATTCCGGGACAGACTTTCTGTCAATTTCACTATAATGAAAATCTTATACTTATCAGTCAGATAATCGAAAATAGAATTCTTTGGAAGTCCCAAGATACATACATACAAGGGTTTTGGGGATGTTTCTATCCTTTTTCACTCTACTGTCTGATTTAAAAAATCGACCCACCAGTATATACTTTATCATATCTTAAATAATATATTATATTTATCATAGTTTAAGGAGGAGTACTATCATTCACTTGATAGTACAGTCACACAGCTTGAGTGGAACGGTAAAACCCCTCATCTCCTTTCAGACCTCCGGAAAGGTCTTCTTAATTCACGAATTTCTATAAACTCGTAACGTATTTTACATCATATATCCAACAAAGTTTAAATCTACTGTCTTATGAGGAAATTTTTTCCCTAAAACCTTTTACGAAGAAAAATTTGTGATAAATTTTCTTGGGTATCATCTCGGAAGAATTTTCGTTCATTATGAGAGGAGGAAGTTAAATAGGTATAAAAAAAACATTTAAAAGAAACATGTTACTCTATCTGTGAACATTTTTACTAGATTTTCTCATTTCCGTGAAAGACTTCCGGACTTTAGTAATTGTCTCTAAGAAGTGAGTTGACTCATCATAGGCCCGGTTACGTTTGAATCCGGTTCCTTTTGTATACTTCTGTACCCAAGTACACTGTCACCATCTGAGTTAAGAAACTGTACTTCAGTTATATATAAGAAAAGACTCTAAGTCAGTGTCTACGTAAAGTTTTTTTACACCGGGTATTTTCTTGACTGGACGACGAATCGTGGACCGAAGACTAGGTATCCGCAGTATCACTTGCAAAACCAGAGAAAGAGTATAACCGTCATCATAAAGTGGGTCCTATAAGGGTTTCGGGGATGTTTCTCTCTGTTGTCACTCTACTATCTTATTCATAAAACCGACGTACCAATCAAATGGACATTCTGTCTTGGACACGTGTCAAATGAAAAGTACCAGTACTAGGTCTAGATCAGGATGGTAAGGGGACTCGAGGTCGATACGTCATAGTGGTCGGGTGATGTGTATACCAATAACATTAGGAGTAGTTGATGAAAGGTGTATATAAGACCGAACGAGGTTTGGTGAGAGGAATGACACAAGGGACACTTACGAGGGTAATATGTAAAATAACATACTCGATCCTTGTAGACATTAGAAGACGAAAAAGAAGGGATATTGGACGGGATAAACTAACCACCATCCCAAGACGAGTAAGATGGGGGGATGTTCAGAGAAAAAAGTGAGGAAAATATCGACTTAAGTAAGTTCTGAGATAAAGACTACAAACCGTTTTTTTATTTACAAAATATTCTATAAGGTTCTTTTTGTTTTTAAGTGATAAAGAGGTTAATTACTAAAGTCACCGGAAGAGACTAGTGAGGAAAGATCGGATAAGAGATGAGAAAACAATTTCTTATAAAATTTTCATATATAGAGATAAATATAGTAAGTAGAATAATATTTGGTGGATACCTAAAGGGTAAGAGAGGTTTAAGGAATCCAACCGAGTGTTTCGGAAAATATTACACTAACATAAATCGAAAAGTTGAACCGAAAAACGGGGGAAGTGGAGATACGGGGACTGAGTAACTTAATGTAAGTCAATAGTTTATTTATCAACCCCTATATTAACTATCTGGTTCAAGTCCTGTATAAATTATCACTTGTCCCGTGATAATGATTAACATATACCTGTTGTTCATATTTGGTCCTGAGAAGGACCTATTGGTTCTGGGATGTTTATATTGTGTGAGAGTGTATGGAGACACGGAACTGAGTACGTTACCATATGTGGACCTTAAAAGAAACGGAAAAAAATGGACAGTTTGAGGGTGAGAATTAAGTGTAAAGTCAAGTATATAGTGAAGGAGTCACTTCGGGTATCTATATAAGAGGTTTACGTTACGAGTTGTGTGAAGTAATATTAAGAAATTATATGAACATAGAAGTAATCTGGCATTTGAAGGACTCCAGCTTTTGATTCAAACTAGGTAAAAAACATGGGGGTTACGTAATGTGTAACAGACCGTTTTTCCTAAAAATCATTTGTATGTAAATTGACTCATCCTTACAGTATAGGTAAAATTTTAAATTTTTTGACCCCTTATCTTTCTAGTGTATCAATCAACTATAATCTCAGTTCTGTTGTATGAGTAATGAGACGGGGAACATATTGTGTCGTCACCAAGAGTTGATCCTCGTCAAAACGGAGGGTCCCCTGTAAACCGTTACGGTTCTCTGTAGAATCCAATAGCATCAAACCTTCATGATAGTCTTATTTCACCCCTCTCCGATATCTACGAAGTTTTGTCGGATATTACGTATCCTACTGGAGAATTTTGTCTCTTAATGGGTTGGACTTTACAGTTATCGTGACTCTAACTCTCTAGAATGTTGCCTCCCCACTTCTTGACTTGGACTGTTTATCTTGTGTGGAAACTTTTAGTAGTTTCACCTGACGAGATTCCCTCCTTTTCATACTATTATGGTTACGACTTTATGGTACCAAACACCTAAAGTCACCCAAGACGGTGACCATTGGAGACTTATCAGAGAAGATTGATGAGTGATCCGGTCTCTGACTTCAGTGTCCGAAACCTCTGTAAAATAGTGTCAAGTTTTCCTTTAGTTTATCGTGCATGTCCAAATGTATTGTAATCCTCCGTCTTTTCGAATTTGGAGACTTTATAAGTCATTGACTTATTCTATTGGGTAAAGGGAATCAATCATTACTTGTTGACACAACAAGTGACTTTAGTGTTACCAACCCATCACGAAATTTCCGTTGGAACACTAGGATTCCATTATCTTCCATATCCCATGTCAACATCCTCGTATCCAAAACCGTAAAGTTTTTGGACTGAAATGTGAATCGGAATAATGAACTATCAATCCACTGAAAGTCAATCACTAGAGAGATTCGGAGGCACCGAAGTACACTTATACCCATACCATTTCACAAAAGTTTCCAATGTACTTCATCATATAAATTTCGTGAATTGTGGTACGGATCGTGTATTATCCATATTATTTATAATAAAATACGGAGGAGAGAGGATGGAAGGAAAATCAGATTCAGTCTCAGTAACTTTCGTAATTCGGTAATTGTTGGGAGTAAAACTTAGAGTCTCTTTTAGAATTCAGAATAGTAGGGTGTCGGAAATATTATGTTTAGGAATTGGAGGGGGAAATTAAAGCGGGAGGAAAAATAAAAGAGACAAGAGTACGACCAAAGGTTTCTCCATATCGACCTTCCCCAGATACTTGATATACCCACGGACCTCAAACCTCTCCGGTTCACCGTCACACATAGTCGGATGAATTTGGGTCACCGATAGGGACATAAGGATGTGTGTAAAGAGAACGCATATCTCTATCGGAAGTTACCAACCGACAGGACCTTCAAACGTACAGACACCTCGAAGAAAGTAGGAAAAGAATTCAAGAAGGTAGAGAAGAGCCCATGACCTCTTTACTAAAGAACAGACAGTTCTATAATAGTATTAGTAATAGTAGTCCTGGTAGTAGTACTTATTCGTAAGTTACTAGTCTCTGGATCACGTCTCAAAAGAGTCGAAAATAGTACACGATGTTGTATCGTTTTTTGTTCACAACTCACCGTATCATTGATCTTTTGTTAAATCACATCAAATTGTCATGATTTCCCATTTTCCCTCTCTCTTTACATTTATTGTTACATGGACCCTCTGTAAAAGATTACCTTTAGTGTTTTCGAAGGTTCTTTATTTTCGAGATTCTTAAGACTCGAAGTGTGATTGAGACGGAATGTTTTTCCTTCCGATATTTTTTCCAAGGAATCCTATTATAATAGTACCGTTGAAGATGTAAGATAGAGTCCATTTCAATGACTAATAAACTGTGACTTAGTTTAGGACCGGTAATCTTATTTCCGATACTCTCACACGAGAGAAACTTGTATCCAGTTGTCTTTTGGATACAAAAGTACGAGTACTTATTCTTTTCGATTATAATTCTTCATCATACAAATTTTCATGTAATAATTTTTGTTATCGTTTTGTGTCAAACTTTACACACATAGTCTTAGTGATCTCTATTCAGAAATCACAAATCAGAGTTCTAACAGTGTACTACAGTAACTTTTTCCACTACACCCGACAGGATGGATCAACTTGAGTGAGACATCTAATAGAACACTCAAACTATATATATATATACTTTCACTTTCACTTCAGAGAGTCAGCACAGACTGAGACTCTGGGGCACCTGACACCGGATGGTCCGAGGAGGTAGGTACCCTAAGAGGTCCGTTCTTATGACCTCACCCAACGGTAAAGGAAGAGGTCCCCTAGAAGGGTTGGGTCCCTAGCTTGGGCCCAGAGGGTGTAACCTCCGTCTGTGAAATTGGAGACTCAGTGGTCCCTTCGGTATATATATATACACACACACACACACACACATATATATATATATATATATATATATATCTGGTTATATATACATATATATATACGTTTATAAACAACGATTTGAGTCTGAAAAGTTCAATATAAACCTCCTTCTAATTCATTGACTGGATCAATATCCTTATAAAACATTTAGTCGTCTTCTATCCTTAAGATTGTAAGACCACTTTCTCTCATGGGTCTTTCTTTGTTCACATTCAGTCCTTAGAGGATTTGTTGTTTAACAAAAGTAGGTTTTTAAGTAGATATTTAAAATACGTTACATTGTCCAGGTTTTAGTGATGGAGTTACCACGGAAGAAAATGACATAGTCTGTTAATAAGATATGAGACACGAAAAAATTGAAAAAACCAGAATTGAGATAAAATCGTGAAAAGTATTCATTAGTACGACATAGAGACAAATAGAGAGATTCAAGATTCTCTGACTTATTAAGGACTTCTGTTTTCGATTACACGGAGTAATACCATACAAGTCACGTAAAATGTTACGGACCGTGTTTCGTAAGTAATATATGGATGACGATTCAGTGAAGTCAGCACAGGCTGAGACACGTTGGGGTATCTACCGTCGTTTGGTCCAAGGGGGCAGGGACCCTAAGAGGTCCGTTCTTGTGACCTCACCCAACGGTAAAGGAAGAGGTTACGTACTTTCACCCTTCACTTTCACTTCAGCGAGTCAGTATAGACTGAGAATCGCTGGGGTACCTGACGTCGGATGGTCCGAGGAGGCAGGTACCCTAAAAGGTCCGTTCTCATGACCTCACCCCACGGTAACGGACGAGGCGTATTCATTAACAATTTACACCCAATTTATTGACTTACTCTTTTTAATATACGCTGTTCCTTCCCTTCCGACACGGATACGAGTAGATATTCCCTGTCGTACCCTTTCTTCCAACTTTATTAGAAAGTTCTATTAAATTGATATAATTACATTACTCTTTTCTTTACTCTTTTCCTTCCCTCCTTACCCATAAGTATAATTATTTTGGATGTTTCTCTCATAGAACTGATTGATCGTATTCTGGACTGGACATGAATTTATTCGGGTATCTACCCAAGATAAGACCCTCTCTATATCGTTTAATCGTTGTAAATTATTTATAACCTATCTATCTACACAATCACCCACCTTCCCACCCAAACTTGTTGTCGGAGTTTCTATTTCTTATCAACTTTGACCTTCTCATTTTTGTTAGATAATGTGATTTTATAAACACTAGGTGTGGTCAACCAGGAGTGTTTAATCGACCCTATATTATTGGATTTTAAGGTTTCAGTTTTATAACTCTCACTTTAGGTTGACATTACGTTTCTGACCACTTCTTTGGGTGTACGTTTGAGTGTAAGACATTTGACTCGACTTCGACAACAAATATGCCCTCCTTTAGGACACAATCAAGGTGTCAGTTCGACAACCTTTACTTCTCCGATACTTCTTTCCGGTTCTGGATCTCTTTTACATATTTTTATTGAAATAGTGGTGGTAGAAGAGTAATTGGTTTATTTCCCTTTATTCTATGTGTTTTTTGTTTGACGTGTCACAAATTGGTCATATCACAATTTTCGTAGTATGTTTGTGTTTATCCAGATGTGTATCGATAAGAAAGTTAATCCAATTTGTAAGTGTGACCTGAGTTTAGGTCTTTCATTCTTGCTGACTGTTTAAATAAGTTGTTATGGGAAAAGTCTATCATATACTTTGGTTAGTTTTACACCTATCCTACTTGTATTACACCCTTATCGATATAAATATAGAAGTCCTGACCGTGTCTCATTCATGAGTATTTATGTACGTACAAGTCAGTGAAGTCATCACAACCTAAGAAACACTAGGGTACCTGACATCAGACAGTCGAGGAGACAGGTACCCTAACACGTCCGTTCTTATGACCTCACCCAACGGTAAGGGAGGAGGTCCCCTAGAAGGTCTGGGTTCCTAACTTGTTGACAGAGGACGTAGAGGTCGTGACGTCCGTCTAATTACGACTCGGTAACTCCTTCCTCTGAGTTTATAAACAACTATTTTTGTTATTCATTTTTACCTTTTTACTAGTATTACTTGTTATAGTATTACGATTTTATAGGTTCCTAGAGAAAAACTTTTTGTTAGAAATTTAGTCTTTACATAACCCCTCCCCCACCCTGTAACGTCTTCTGTGTCTTTACTAGTTATTTGATATAAAAATTACAAAGTTTACAAGTGAGGTTATTTTTAGTTTATATATGTTTGTTGTCTTTTTTTAAGTAGACACTTTATGTTTGTATAATTTTTAGTTACGATTTACGACCGTTATGATTTCACGTTACACACGCGCACACACACAGACACACACACAACCAACGAGTCGACACAGTCTGAGAAACGCTGGTGTATCCGACCCCTGTCGGTCCGAGGAGACAGGTGCCCTAAAGGCTCCGTTCTTATGACCTGACTCAAGGGAAGGGAAGAGGTCCCCTAGAAGGACTAGATCCCTATTTTGGGTCCAGAGGACGTGACGTCCTCCTGAGAAATGGTAGACTCGGTGGTCCCTCATTTCACATTCTCCTTCATTATTTTTGACGAGATAAGAAAAACTTCTTTCGACTCGTGGTTTCTTAACTACGAATACTTGACACCACAACCTCTTCTGAGAACTCTCAGGGAACCTGACGTTCCTCTAGGTTGGTCAGGTAGGATTTCCTATAGTCAGGACCCACGAGTAACCTTCCTGACTACCATTTCGACTTTGAGGTTATGAAACCGGTGGAGTACGCTTCTCAACTGAGTGACCTTTTCTGAAACTACGACCCTCCCTAACTCCCGTCCTCCTCTTCCCCTGCTGTCTCCTACACTACCGACCTACCGTAGTGGCTGAACTACCTGTACTCAAGTCCATTCGAGGTCCTCAACCACTACTTGTCCCCCCGGACCGCACGACGTTAAGTACCCCAGTGTTTCTCAGTCTGTGTCGACTCACTGACTTGACTTGACTTGACTTAAGAAAAATCTTTCATTTGTTTTTTCGTGTATATTTATACGTGAATATATGATATACGTATGTTTATGTAGATATACACTCATAATTATATATAAAAGTCAAGTCACCGAGTGAGTACAGGTTGAGAAACGCTGGAGTACCTTACGTCGTGTGGTCCGGAGGGACAGGTAGTGTTTGAGTTTGAGTATAGGTAGTTCAGCCACTACGGTAGAGTAGGAGACAGTAGGGGAAGAGGAGGACGGAAGTTAGAAAGGGTCGTAGTCCCTGAAAAGGTTATTCAGTCAAGAAGGGTAGTCCACGGTTTCATAATCTCAAAGTCGAAGTCGTAATCAAGAAGGTTACTTATAAGTCCTGACTAAAGGAAATCCTAACTGACTAACCTTGAGGAAAGTCAGGTTCCCTGAGAGTTCTTTGAAGAGATTGTGGTGTCAAGTTTTCGTAGTTAAGAAGCCGTGAGTCGAAAGAAGTGTCAGGTTGAGAATGTAGGTATGTACTGATGACCTTTTTTGGTATGGAAACCGATCTACCTGAAGACAACCGTTTCATTACAGAGACGAAAAATTATAAGACAGATCCAACCAATATCGAAAAGAAGGTTCCTCGTTCACAGAAAACGAAAGTACCGACGTCAGTGGTATATGTCACTAAAACCTCGGGTCTTTTTATTTCAGAGAGTGACAAAGGTAATAAAGGGGTAGATAAACGGTATTTCGTTACTCTGACCTACAGTACTAGAATCAAAAGACTTACAACTTAAAATTCGGTTGAAAAAATGAAAGGAGAAAGTGTAAGTAGTTGTCCGAGAAATCAAGAAGAAGTGAAAGACGGTATTCACACCACAGTAGACGTATAGACTCCAATAACTATAAATAGGACCGTTAGAACTAAGGTCGAACACTAAGAAGGTCAGGTCGCAAAGAGTACTACATGAGACGTATATTCAATTTACTCGTCCCACTGTCATATGTCGGAACCGTATGAGGAAAGGACTAAACCTTGGTCAGACAACAAGGTTCAAGTCAAGATTGACAACGAAGAACTGGACGTGTGTCTAAACGTCCTCCGTCCAGTCCACCAGACTATAAGGGTTGAGAACTTCTGAAAAGGTCAAAGAACACTAGATGTGTCAGTTTCCGAAACCGTCTCAGTTATTTCGTCTTCATCTACAAAAAGACTTTGAGAGAGCGAAAAAACTACTAGGTTGTCTACAACCGGTACACTAGAGACCAAAGAGACGGAAAAGATTTAAGTCGAACTTGTAGACCTTAAAGTGCCAAGTGTATGACAACTTCGGACCGAAACTCTTAAGACTCGTAATGAAGTGATCGAACACTCTACTCACGTTAACACACCATCAAACTTGTAAGAAACCGTAACCGAAAGAAACCCTAACCTTACTTTTGGTCGGAAAAGGTCGGGACACCGGTGACGACACAAAAGGTTTAAACGGTTTATATATATATATATGTATTGGTGTTTGATACCCGAAGAGACCATCGAGTCTACCATTTCTTAGACTGACGTCACACCCTCTGGGTTCAAACTACGGAATCATCCCTTCTAGGGTACCTCTTCCTTTACCGTTGGGTGAGGTCATAAGAACTGACCTCTTAGGGTACCTGTCACCTCGGACCGCCCGATATCAGGTACTCCAGTGCTTCTCAGTTTTTACTGACTCGCTGATTGTGTGTGTTTTTGTGTGTTTGTGTTTGATTTATATAACTCAATCGGTTTTACAAACAAACCTAAAAAGACATTCTAAAATAATACCTTTTTGAACTTGTTTAGAAGACCCATTGGGTTATATACATATATATGTATTTGTATAATTTTTGATACATGTATGAACACATGATATATGTACACATATACGCACACATATATATATATGTGTGTGTGCCACCACCACTACCAAATCAGTGATTAAGTCCAGGTTGAAAACACTGGGGTACCTGACATCGGGTGGTCAGAGGAGACAGGTACCCTAAAGGGTCCGTTCTTATGACCTCACCTAATGGTAAAGGAAGAGGTCCCCTAGAAGGACTGGGTCCCTAGTTAGGGGTCAGAGGACATGACGTTTGTCTAAGAAGTGACTGACTCGATGGTCCCTTCGGTATTTATATGTATGTATGTATGTCAATATATACACATGTACATGTTTGTATATATATTTACGTGTACTCACATACATGGTGTGTGTATCAATACTTCTGTAGGAAGGAAAAGGAAAAGTTTAAAAGGGTAGGTTTCTTTACTATGGTGGTGGATTAATGAATCAATTAGTTCGTTTTTTCGTTTATTAAGACCAAAAGAAAGTGAGTGTAGAATCAGATTAGTTAGTCATTCGGGACGGTCCAAACGAAGGTTTTATATAGAGATTAAGTTAGTAAGAAAGATAAAGATGATGGTAGTGGGATTAGGTTTCGTTATAAAAGTGAACGGATCTGGTGACCCTATCGGATTAAGTAAAGGACTAAAGGTTGTAACAGAAGAAGGTTCGATAAGAGGTGTGTTGTTTTGTCAAGTACAGTATAGGATAAATTATATGTAGTCGCTAAAAAGATGATGTGAAGTCCGATTTTAGATTGGGGAAGTAGTACGGATGTCAGGGATACGGAAAACCAGTCTATAATAAAGGACGGTGGAAGGAAAAGAAAGTAGTCACTATGAGTGGTAAGACATGATTTAACTCCTGAATGATTGTGGTAAGTCAAGTCAAGTCAAGTCAGTAAGTCAGCACAGGCTGAGACTTTGGGGTACTTAGTGTCGTGTGGTCCGGAGGGACAGGTAGTGGTTGAGGACCTCAAGTGAGTCTGAGTGTAAGTAGCTCAGGTACTACGGTAGGTCGGTAGAGTAGGAGACAGCAGGGGAAGAGGAGGACGGGGGTTAGGGAGGGTCGTAGTCTCAGAAAAGGTTACTCAGTTGAGAAGCGTACTCCACCGGTTTCATGACCTCGAAGTCGAAATCGTAGTAAGGAAGGTTTATTTAGGGTCCCGCCTAGAGGAAGTCTTGTCTGACCAATCTAGAGGAATGTCAGGTTCCCTGAGAGTCCTCAGAAGAGGTTGTGGTGTGAAGTTTTAGTAGTTAAGAAGCCGTGAGTCGAAAGAAGTGTCAGGTTGAGAGTGTAGATATGTACTGGTGCCCTTTTTGGTATCGGAACTGATCTGCCTGGAAACAACCGTTTCATTACTGAGACGAGAAGTTATACGATAGATGCAACCAGTATTGAAAGGAAGGTTCCTCATTCCCAGAAAATTAAAGTACCAACGTCAGTGGTAGACGTCACTAAAACCTCGGTGTTTTTTATTTCAGACGGTGACAAAGGTGACAAAGGGGTAGATAAAGGGTACTTCACTACCCTGGCCTACGGTACTAGAAGCAAAAGACTTACAACTCGAAATTCTGTTGAAAAAGTGAGAGGAGAAAGTGAAAGTAGTTCTCCGAAAAATCAAGGAGAAGTGAAAGACGGTATTCCCACCACAGTAGACGTATAGACTCCAATAACTATAAAGAGGGTCGTTAGAACTAAGGTCGAACACGAAGAAGGTCGGGTCGCAAAGAGTACTACATGAGACGTGTATTCAATTTATCCGTCCCACTGTTATATGTCGGAACTGTATGAGGAAAAGGACAAACTTTGGTCAGACAACAAGGTACAGGTCAAGATTGACAACGAACTCACAACAAGGAATTACCACAACAAGATTGATTGTGGTAATTCCTGAATGATTGTGGTAAGAGTGGTAAGAAATGATTGAATTCCTGATACATGTACACAAAAAAAGACACGGAGCTTTCAAGAGAAGAGTAATAAGTGTAACGGAATAGAAAAGGAAGAAATCTAGAGTAGAATGTACTGTGAAAGTCTCTAAGGGGGAACTGGTAAACTGGATTTCATCGACAGACGAGGACAAGAAACAAAATCGGCAATAGTATTGTGTTTAACCTCTTTCTTTACCGTTGGGTGAGGTCACAAGAACGGACCTCTTAGGGTCCCTACCTCCTCGGACCACTCGACGGCAGATCACCCAGTGTGTCTCACCCTGTGTTGACTTCACTGAATCGTCGTCGTCGTCGTGGTATTGTGTTTAATAAAATAAATACACATAGGAAGAAAGGTGGGGTACTTTTACATCAGAAGTGTTTCTGTCTTTGACTCAGAAAAAGTGACATACTATGGGTCACAAATCGTGTCACGGACGTATATTGTCTCCGAGTTATTTACTAATAACCTACTTACTTATTTATAAACAAACGTTTACATGTATATGTCTATATATGTCGACACTGGTGTCTATTGTACATGTGTCTATATGTACGAATACACATTATACACATGTGTGTGTACGTGTACACATGTGTGTGGGTGTGGTTGTTCGTGTATCCGTATTATCTATTTGTTTTCTTATATTGTCTGTGTGTCTTAAGTCCTCCATTTGTGGTGTTATAATTGTCACTAGTAGAGACATACCCCCTATACAACATAAACAAAATGTGTATAATTTTTAAAAAAGATCAAAAAAGACATTGACAAAAATGTAACAAAAATATTATTTTTTCTTTCAACGATTTTTAGTTTTATGAATAGTTTGGTGTCATGTAGTAGAAGATATTATATAATTCCTATAAATTAATCTTTTTATAAGTTTCCTATCTTCATTTTTATCTTACCCTTCAGTGACTTACGTTCTTTGTACGTAAGAATCTTGTCACAGACCCTATACTACCCATAAAAGTCTTTGGAATACTTTCACACTCTCTTTCCTTCCCTCCTCTTGTTCCATTTTACTTCCCACTGTTTTTTTTAGTTCCTTGTCCTTTTTCCTCTCCTCCTTTTCTTTATATTTCTTTTTAGTATCGATATCTCTCTTTAGTCTCCTCCTTCCTTACACCCCTTCTCACTCCTTCTTACTCTCTCTCTTGTAGCCAACCTCTCGTTCTTATTGTGTTCGGTCACACAGATAAAGAAACTGTAAGTAATAATTCGTAACTGATATAAGTATAAGAAACTCTGAGGTTAAAATATTAGTTTCAAGAGATGTAAATGAACTGTAAACCATTTATAAAAATCTGGTAAGTAATAATCTTGAATGACCGAGGTGTTATAACTTGAAGAATCTGAGAACTTGAAGGACCTAAACTATTTGTATTAGTTCCCTGCTGAGTTTCTTTAACACGGAGAGGAACAGGTGGACCTCCAGACGGACTTCTTCTTCCCATTATTTACAGTGTATAACGGTATCAGTAAGCACGTTCAGTCACAAATACCTAAGTTGTCTTATGATCCCGACCTTCTCTTAATACGATGGTTCGTCACTAGAATAGGGAAATAAAATGTTTATCCTTTGTACTTCGGTTCTATCTTTTTCACTGACTACGTGCTATAGACCAAAGACCGGATTGTTTATTCTTCGAACCTTCAATAACACGAGTAGGAGTATGTTCCTTTTCGATTTGACTCTTAGTTGGTGACAAGAATCTTGGTTGTCTGGTGACTTCAGTTTCCTTTTTGTTGACAGAGTTTTTAACCTATCTATCAACTTATATCTCTTAGACTCTAATAGTCTCGTCTTCGGGTCTTCGTCTTCGGACAACGACGTTGTTCACAGTCTGGAATAAATTCTATAGAATTTTTTGGTTATGTTATAACATTTCATTTTATTTATTTAATTAGTTAATTTTTTTAGGTTTCTGTTATCCCTTCTGTTTTGTGTTTCTATGGTTCGCTCTAAAAGCGAAGATCGTTCTCGTCAATATCGTTTACTTCGTGTCAGATTTAGGATCAGTCTATTCGTATTTTGGTGTATTATTGTAGGAAAATAGAGTCAAGGAAAATGGGTCCCGTAGTACAAGTCGTAAGTTGTTTTACAATGTTTCACATGTTTTTTCACTTTATGTGGTTATTTGTGTCAGATTTCTTGGTCGTAGTCAAATCAAGTCGAGTCAACGAATCAGTACAGGTTGAGAAACGCTGGGGTACCTGACGTCGTGTGGTCCGGAGGGACAGGTAGTGGTTGAGGGTCTTAAATGGGTTTGAGTATAGGTAACTCAGTCACTACGGTAGGTTGATGGAGTAGGAGACATCGGGGGAAGAGAAGAGTGGAAGTTAGAAAGGGTCGTAGTCCCAGAAAAGTTTACTCCGTCGGGAAGTGTAGTCCACCGGTTTCATAACCTCAAAGTCGAGGTTGTAGTCAGGATGGTTACTTGTGAGTCCTGACTAGAGGAAATCCTATCTGACTAACCTAAAGGAACGTCAGGGTCCCTGAGAGTTCTCAGAAGAGGTTGTGGTGTCAAGTTTTGGTAGTTAAGAAGTTGTGAGTCGAAAGAAATATCAGGTTAAGAGTGTAGGTATGTACTGATGACCTTTTTGATATCGGAACTGATCCGCCTGGAAACGACCGTTTCATTACACCCTGAGACTATCAAGACACCTCGAGTGTGTTAGACTAAAATGAGTGTACCTTGTGAAGATTCTGTTTTTCTTGTGAAGATTCTGCAACCGTTTCATTACGATAAGAAACCTTGAGACATAAGTCTACCCATATAGAAAGGAAAAGAGGAAACGAAAAACTTAGAGAAAAAAAAAGAGTTGATAAACATTCCGGAGGCGTCTGTTGGTAAAACGAGAAAACGTAAAGAAAAAGAACGCCTACCAAAACTAGTGGTGGAGGATATGTAAAGAAAAAGAACGCCTACCAAAACTAGTGGTGGAGGATATGTTACAATATTTGGAGGTAAGTATCAAGAATCCCATGAGAGAGATAGTCTAGATTAGGGAACTTAGATAAACATTGAAGGTGACATATTAGCATTCCCTAAACTGGATCCAGTATGGACTTACCAGATCACCAAAAGGGATGAAAGAAGTTAAATTCAGACTTAAAATGTTATGCCTCAAGTACTAGACTCAGTGTCAGTCGAGGTCCAGAACGAAAAAGACTGACTTATCTTAAAGAGGTAGAAGTCGACGTTTCTTATATTAGTTAAACTAAAACCATGACTGGTAGACCACTACAGGTACAAATCTCAGAAGACAACAAAACAACCTTCTCCCACAAACGATACTGGTTACACAAGAGAACCGTTTTGAAACAATCGAAACGGGACAAAGTCAAACATGAGGTTCCAGTTTCAAAGGATAAGGACATCCATAGAGAACTGAAGGATGTAAACGTAAGGTCAGGGGATACTACTCTTCCTGTAGAAAAAATAACAATCAAGATCTTACACACCGTCAAGAAGTATCGTGACGAGATGAAGTCGAAGAAACTGTAATCACCAATCCCGTATCTAAACTAATAACACTACATACCAAACGGAACTTTCGTTTGACTCTAGAAAGATAGCAAAAACTCTAACGTGGGTTCATGACGTAAAGCCTGTGAAAACGACTGACACTCCCGATGAGGTGAAGAAGATTCTCTAAAAACGGGTGTCATATTATTTTACCAGTAGATTTAATTTACCTAGTAAGGGTAGGTAAAATCAAGTGACTAAGGATTTTATAGTTACAAGTGAGAACGGAAGAGGACAAACTTGTGAAGGTTAAGTGGAACTAAGTGACTGGAGTAGGTTCCAAGAATACGTTACAACAAGAAGTGTTGTATCCTGAAATGAAAGTGGTGGTCTGTGTACGTGTTGACCCGTGACAAAGACGAAGCCGAGTCGGAGAAGTAAGGAAGACCTCGATAAAGAGACGAGAAGATGTTATCGTATAACCCGTGGATGGTTGGACCCCTCAAGTAGAAAGTAACAGTGTAGAAAAACGGAAAAGTATGATAAGTACCCCAGGAGTGCCGTTCTTACGACTTCATTAAACGGTAAGGGAAGAGATCAGGTTGTACAAAATAGTCTTGAGAGGTGGTATAGGGTAGACAGAACCTACCGGGATGTGTCGTAACGAGTATCGAAGTAACTCAATCTGTTCTAACGTTAGATATACTAGTCAAACAAATCAAAAGACACTAACATCTGGATCACGTCTTGGATTTTATTTTTTGAATGACAACCTTTTGGAGTGTCTTTTTTCGTATAGATAAGGACTAGATAGTTTACGTTACGATCAATAGAAAAATTTAAAAAGTTTAACTCCTTATTAATGAAGTGTTATAACTAAACGAAAGACGGTTTGTAGTTGTACTCAATCGGTATTCATGTGTATACAGGGACGTGAGAACTTGAAGGAAGGGTAAAGGGTGGGAAAGGGTGGGGAGATCCAACAATGTCTGGGGATCAAACTCAAGGGACTCAGTATGTCCTTTAAAGGTTACCGATAGGTAAAATGTTCAGTATCGTATGTACGAAAGTACGATGACAGAGGTAAACAGAATGGGAGAGAAAGGAGGGGAGGTGGTACAGGTATGTAGGTAGTGAGATAGACACAGAAGTAAAGACGGGACGTTTACCCAAGTAGTCATGGTAGAGAGATCTAATGTGTGTGTGCGTGTATATATACACGCACACACACATTATATACTATAAACAAAAAGAGAAAGACTGAATTGGATGAGACTTATTATCCGAGATCCAAGTAGGTGGAGTAATCTTGACTAAGTTTACACAAGGACAAATACCGAGTCATTATAAGGTAAAATATATACATGGTATCGAAGAATTAGGTGAGTAGACAGTTACCTGTAGATCCAACGAAGGTACAGAGTCGATCACATTTATCACGACGTCACTTGTGACCCCATGTACACAGAAAAAGTTAAAACCAAAGGAGTACCATATACGGATCTTCACCATAGCGACCCAGTATACCATCAAAATAATGATCAAAATATTCCTTAGAGGTATGACGGGATTTATCACAGACATAGTTAAATGTAAGGGTGGTTGTCACGTTCTCGTAAGGTAAAAGAGGTGTAGGAGGGGTCGTGATCAAACACCTAAAAAACTACCACCCGTAAGACACATAACTAGAACATAGGACACTATGATTTAAACGACTAATCGAAATCATTAAAACAATATCATAGAAATCCTAAAAGATGCATGTTATAGTACAGTAGACGTCTACCTCAAAGTGAAGAAGGAAAGGTTAGAATCAGTGGAAAGGTTAGACCTAAGGAAAATAAAGAGTAAAAAGAGACTAACGGTATCAACTCTTAAGGTTTTGATACAATTTATTATCACCACTCTCATCCGTCCGAACAGAACGAGGACTAGAATCTCCCTTACGAAAGTCAAAAAATGGTCACTCTTATTACAAGCGACACCCAAACGACATATACTGGAAATAATACAATTCAAGGAAAATACAGGTTAAAAACTTCTCAAAATAGTATTTACCCGTAACTTAAGACAATTTCAAAAAAGACATAGATAACTCTAAAAGTATACCTAAAATAGATAAATAATTATACTACAGAGGGTAACTAACTGAACACAGATAACTTCTTAGGAACGTATTGACCCTATTTGGACTGAACTAGTACCACGTACTATAAAATTAGAAAACAACTTAAGACAAACGATCTTAAAACAACTCCCACAAACGTAGATACAAGTAGTCACTATAACCGGACATTAAAAGAAAAAACACACACTACAGAAACAGACCAAAACCGTAGTCCCACTACCACTGGAGTGTCTTACATAAGTGTTCATAAGGAAAGAAACGTTAAAAAACCTTCTCAAAGTCTTCTTATCCGGTAATCGAGAAGAGATTTACAAACTGTCTTAAGAGACTTCGGTAAACCGGGACCCGAAACAAAATACCCCTCTGAAAAATAGTGTCAAAACTAAAGTTATAAACACTAACCGAATAAGTATTAAAGATAAAGAAGGACCAAGTTAGAACCTTCCGACTTGAAAAGTTTCTTAGATAGGTAAAGGAGGTCGAACAGGTATAAACCGTATATCAACGAGAATTAATAGAGAATACTAGGAAACATAAAGACGTAACGGACAACATTGGAGAGGAAAAAGTAAGGATTAAAACAAGTAAACTGAAAAGACGGAAAAAAAGAACTACTCAGACCTGTTACCAAAAAAAGCTATAACAAATACAAGAGTCTCTTGGTCGAAAATCAAAATAATTAGAAATGATAACAAAGGAAGTAAAGAAAGGTAAATAAAGACGAGACTAGTAATACTAAAGAAAGGAAGATGATTGAAACTATAAAACACGAAAAGAAAAAGGTCGACAATAAACTGTGCATTTCAATTAAACAGATAAGTTACAAAAAGAATAAAAAACTCCATTCTAACATAACGATATTTGAAGGAAGAATCTTGACGAAAACGACGTAGAGTGTCCGAACCCCAACAGTATAAAAACGATAGTAAAAAATGGATCCTTATAAAATTGAAGGGAAGAAGGAAGTCATTGGATAAGCAATGAATCTTTACATAACAAATTAGAGGTACACACACGAAAGTGTCAGAAAAAAGAAGACATTGGCTATAGATCAGAGTGTCACAACACCAGTCCTTTCTACGAACTATACTAGGGTCAAAACCAGTCAAGTGAACCCGAACTAAACACTAGGTTCTACACAAGATGGGACCTCTTACAAGGTACAAGTGAACTCTTCTTTCACATAAGAAGACGTAAACCTACCTTACAGGACTTTTATAGTTAATCCAGGTAAAACAAATTTCAAAGTTAATTCCAAACACAAAGAAATAGTTAAAAGAATAAACTACTATAGAGGATACTACATTCCCCCTACAATGTCAACGGATGATAATAACACAATGACAGTTAAAGGAGAACATACAGGCAATCTCAAACGGAATACATAACTCCACAAGATTACAACCCACGTATTTATAAATTTTAAAAATACAGAAGAACCTAACTAGGGAACTAGTAATATATAACAGGAAAAAATAGAGAACATTATAAAAAATAAAATTTCGGACAAAACAGACTATACTCTTAACTGTGAGACCGAAAGAAAACTAAAGGTAAACGTATCTTGTAGAAAAAAGTAGGAGAATGAAAGTCAGAAATAGACAGCGATCTAGAATTTCACCCAAAGAACATCTGTAATATATATACCCAGAACAAAAACATAGGTAAGTCGGTGAGACTCAAATAATCAACACCACAAATTAGGCAAATATAAATTTCATTAATAAAAATATATACAAGGATGACCGTAAAAGTATTAACAAAACCAAACAAAAACATCCAGAGAAGAGAGAGAACACAAAAAACGGATATCATTATGGAAATTGTAAACAACATTTCGACTAAACCACCACGATTTGAGTAAATTTAAAACGAAGAGACATTGTGAAAACTAAAGAGATAGTCAAAACTTACTCTAGGAACGGTCCATCACGTTAGAACCAATATCTAAAAAAAAGTAAGTCATGAAGTTTATATAGGACGGTAAAGGAAGACCGGACGTCTCAAAGACGACTTTCTAGTCGACAATTAGTATACCCAAAGGGGAACATGTAATGAACAAGGAAAAGGGAACGACGAAAATTAAAAAAAAGAAACATAAATGATAAACAATCAAACTAATCATACACAGAACTGTACAAAGAGGAACCCAAATAGGACATACCTTGAGAGACACAAAGAACCTGAACTAACTGATAAAAGAAAGGGTATAATTCCTTCTAAAAAAAAATGGTATCGGAAAAGTTTTTAAAAGAGTCTGGGGAATGAAAAGAGAAGAAGTAGACTCTAGTGATATTAATCTTACAACCATGTAAATTGTAACAAGGTCTACAGAGACTCCAATAGGAATTAATAAAACTAAGGTAAGGAAATAAGACGAGAAGTCGTCAATAAAGATGGTAAGATAGAAGGTCGAGTGAATAGACAAGACGGAGTCAATAAGATGATAACTAAGGAAGGTCTCATGAAAATTAAAATCATTAACACGATAAACAGAGAAATAAAGGAGATCCAGGAACAATTAACACAATTAAATAAGAACGTAAAGAGGTAAGATAAAAACTCCGGAATCATACAGAAATTACAGTAATGAAACTTAAGAAAAAGTCCATCAAACGGATAAAAGAGAAGTAAATAAACCAGAACACTTTAAGATGGAACAAGGAAGTAAACACGATATAAAGAGACAAAAAAGTAAAAAAAGATTGAATTACACAAACTCCAGAAGAAAAGGTTCCGAAATACCAACATAAAGAAGAAGGAAAACCCAAGACGGGAGTTAGCAATTCCAACCAGATCACCAACCACAATGGAAGTAAAACCCCCACTGAACGTGGACGTAAAAGAGGGGAGAATATCCGTCCCAACACACTCCACTATATAAAACCTCGCAGACTCTCTTATGACAGACGACTACTAATAAATACACAAAAACAGAAGAAACAACGAACCCACTCCGTAGGACGTGACCCACGGTAGTCGTCGACACACTATGATCCAAAACATATGTCCACATCCGGAAGTACCTTAAAGAGTGATTAATTATGAGGGACCCTAATCCTCAAGAGACCGTGAGACTCCAGGACCTAAGTCATGAGGGTGAGATTTCCGAGTCCGGGTTAGGGACCAGTTCCCTGACTCTAAGGAGTTCAACAAACAATACCATAAGTTACCCTAATTTTGTTTGTGTGTCTCTATTTATTGTTTTGTAATTTTCTTTGTTTTCTGGTTGGGTCTGTTCACCATTTATGTTTAGTCTGTCTGTTAATGTTTTTGTCACCTTGTACATATGTATGAATGTGTGTGTGTTTGTATTGTTTTTATAAGGTTTCTTTACTTTCATGTTCTCTAACTGAACCGTTTGTTTCCTTTGGTTTTTATATAGTTAGTTAATTTTGTCTCGGTTAATTTTGAATTTGACCTTTTGTCTTGGTTTCATGTCACGGTTAACCCCTTATTTCGTTTCTTTTGTTTTGTTTAATTGTTTGTACTACTTTTTTCTTCTTATTTTACCCCCTTTTTTCTTTTTCTTTTCCTTCTTTTCTTCTTTTTTCTTTTCACTCTAATTTATCTTCATACGTTTTTACTAAATTTATATAATTTGATGATGTCGTCCTTTCTTATTAAAAATTTTTTAAGTTTGTCTTCTTTTTGTTTTTTAAGTTTTTCCTTTTTTTTTTAGGTGTCGTGGTGTCTTCCGGTCACGTCTCCATTTTCATATATTACCTTTACTTCTAACACTAAAAATTTTTTTATTATTTCAGAGTTCCAGTAATAAGAATCAACACCTCAGTCAGCGGGTACTTACTCCAACCTGGTTACGGTACATTCCCAAAGGACCAACCCCCCTGAACACGGACACAAGACCAACTACCTCGACCTAGAGTAGAGAGACTACCCATCGTGGTACAGGTCATCATCCAAAACCCCACAGATACCCAAGTCACAGTGAAACCCGTCGGACAGACGATCACACATTACAAAATAAAGACAAAAGAACTTCCTAATCGTACCCCATAGACCCATAACCACGAACGATAGGAAACCCACCCAAACCGAAACCACAACTCTACCTCCGGAAAATTCCCAGAGAGTAGGTAATTACAAGGGGTCCCAGTCCACATGAGATCACCAAGTTTCGGGACCCGAACGCAGAGATGGAGTCCCCAAGTCCGAGCAACGGATAACTTCGAGGTTCTGGAGTGTTCGGTGTGTTGCGTTTTCTGTTCAAGGGATATGATCACCACTTCCGTTGTGAGTCGTCGGGTCTTATGAGTCACTTTGGATGTGGCTTTAGAAGATTATGAAGATCCTTCCAGAGACTTTGAACACCCGTCGTACCTCAGTCATAGTGTAGACCGGAGTAAAGTCAAATATCAACGAGGATTTCAAGTCAAAGAGGATCTCAAGTGTCAGACAAGGGGTGGACCTGTTTTCTCTCACTTCCGACTCCGAGTAATTACGAGTGAACGAGAGAACCCGACCCCTCTCTCCTCCTATACCGTCGGTGTATATTCAACATGTCCCCTTACGGACACTTTCATCATTCGACAACCTACGACAATGTCAGATTCCGTCGAACACTTAAAAGGGTCTCTTTTGACCCCAAATCCCTGGGGTCAAGTACCCAGAGATCTTTCTCGGTTCGACAAATTCAAGGGATGTTCCACACCCGTCATTGGACACGGACGAGTACCGGACCACGATCGACGTTGGAGACCCTGACCCTTGCATAGTCATCACAAAACAGACAACGAAGGTCGTGGAAAGGACCGAAACCGTCACCGTCCGTACAAATTAAGGAGTCGGAACAGTTTCATCGTGTGAGTCGTGTATAGCAGTACCGGTGGTCGGGGGATGGAGAGGGACCTTAGAAGTAACCTCCGAACCGAGGGACGTGCCGATGAAGGGTTAAGGTCCAACCCCGAACACTCGACGAATACCCGACTCTTCACGACAATCCGTCGAAAGAGTCATAAAACGGAAGACTCAGCGACGACAACGTGTCGTGAGACTCCAAAGTGTCGAGGGGAGAACCAGAGTGGACACTCCCCGAAATATTCACGAGTCTTTGAAAAGGAGGAAGTACTAAGGGAGGGAGAGAACCCCGTGTTCGAGGGCGGGACTTCAGGAAACAGACACACACACACACACACACACACACTCACACACAAATAGGAAACAGGATGGAGTAAGTCTCCTCTAAACGAACGGAAAAAACCTCCAAACCCCAAAAGACGACAGTAAATCTTCAACAAGGCATCCTGAATAAGGTATAAGACTACTTAAAAAATACATAAACACCCCTCCGTCTACTAGAGGGGTAGAATGAGGAGGTGGTAGAAGAAGACAGGATGTTACGATTAAATTGAGATATTGGAGTAGACCTTAGTCTTTGAATCTTGACCTTCCCTAGACACTCATCATGGTGTGAAGGAAACTGTTTCTTTGACTCCGGTCCTTTCTTTATAGAATAGGTTTCATTGTGACACTCAAACACCTCCTCGACTGAATTCTTGAGTCCTCAGGACTCTGGGACCGGTATCAACTTAGACGTTCGTGTTGGTAATATGTACCAAGAGACGACTCCGTCTCATTCTCTGTTGGGAACGTTATCCTTGGACGGTACATGGTTCCGTATGGACCATTATCTTCCGTCCCTGTCCGTAAAACTTGTATGGAGAACATTGACTCTAAGAAAGAAAAACCTTCTGTCTACATTCACGGCTAGGTCGTTCCTTATTTTGGAGAGAGGTAGGAAAAGTTTAAAGAAAAAGGCGAGGATCTCCACCCTCTCTTCCATTTCTCATTCTACAGACACTAAAGTTAAGTTAGACGAGTCTTTACTCTTACTTGTTGTGTCACAGTCTTTTCGTTCAGTCCTAAAACAGAGTCGTCAAAGTCGAAGAAGTTTATATTGGAACTTGTTGAAGTGGATACGTTTCCCATCAATGATAACCATATCGATTTCCGAGACCCTCGATTACGAGTCTGTTACTGTGAATTTTAAGTGGACATATGGTCAATTAAAAAAAGAGAGGAGTTATAAAAAGTGTACATAATTGATGTAATTAAAAACTTTTCTTCTTCTTCCTTGTGTTATAAGTTGTCACTTATACGGAAAGTTTACAATTAGATGTTACGTAAATCTGTCAGATTATTATTCATTTTGTAAAGGTTCTTTTAACCTTAGATTCTGACTGAGACATTTAATATTCAAAAAACTATGACAAATTCGTAAAGTCATGATGTACAATTTTCTACTACAATTTCTATACCTTTTTAGTACGTTCCGAATTGACTTTTAGTCCTCAACTTTTCGGAATACTCCCTACCTACTGAGTGAGCAATAAACACAATTCGAGAGACGGAGAGTCGTGTTGTTAATTATCTTTAGTGTGTCAGAGGTTTCCTCGTGATTCTTACGATCGAACAGTGTCTGATTACGACTGTAGGACGTTACGAGAGTCGTTGTGTAACCCTTTAAGTACATTTTCCGAACACAACAGTGTATCTTTTAGATTTGAGTGACTCATGGATATCGTACGGTTCATAATCTACTCCGTTTCGTTCACTGTGTGTCCTTTTTATATATATATATATGGAGTGGGTACCAAATAAAGATCTCCGTTAGATAACGACCCGTCCTTCAGTTCCGTTTTGACTCACTGGAGAATAGACAGTTCTTACACGAAAAATGTATTTGAGTTTTACTTAATTTCTACATTTACATTCTGGTCTTTGATATTTTGAGAATCTCCTTTTATATCAGTCTTGTGAGGTATTGTATTTAGTTTCATTCTAGGAGAGTCTAGGCGGAGGACCTCATTACCTTTGTTTTTGTTTTCATTTGTTCACCCTGAACTAATTTGAATTTTCGAAAACGGGTCGTTTCCTTTGATATTCGTTCCATTTATCTGTTGGGAATCTTACCCCCTTTTAGTTATTTTGTTGACTGTTTCCTAATTAAAAGTTTTATATATTCGTCGTGTATGTTGAGTTATGGTCTTTTTGTTTGTTGGGTTAGTTTTTCACCCCTTTTCTGGATTTGTCTGTAAAAAGGTTTCTTCTGTCTGTCTTCGGATCGTTTGTGTACTTTTCTACATATTGTAGCGAGTAATAATCTCTTTACGTTTAGTTTTGATATCAATCTATAGTAGAGTGTGGTCGGTCTTACCGGTAGGAGTTTTTCAGATGTTTGTTGTTTACGACCTCTCCCATATCTCTTTTCCCTTACGAGAATGTGACAACCACCCTTACATTGAACTATGTGGGTGATACTTTCTGCCATACCTCTAAGGAATTTTTTGATCCTTATTTTGGTGGTATACTGGGTCGTTAGGGTGAGGTTCCGTATATGGGATTCCTTTAGTTTTGACTTTCTCTGTGTACATAATGTAACAAGTAACGTCATGATAAATGTTATCGATCTTGGACCTTCGTTGAATCCACAGGTAGTTGTCTTTACCTATTTCTTCGGCACCACATATATGTATTACCTTATAATGAGTAGGTATTTTTCCTTCTGTAAACTCAGTCAAAACTACACCATCTACTTGGATCTTGGATCTCACTTCACTCAGTCTTTCTTTTTCTATTTGTGGAATAATATTGTGTATATATGTCTTAGATCTTTCTTACCATGACTTGTTGAATGTCCCGTCGTTACCTCTTTGTCTGTATCTCTTATCTGAATACCTGTACCCCTCTCCCCTCTTCTCCCACTCTACATACCTTTCTCATCTTTCTCATTGTACGACGATGACGACGATTCAGCGAAGTGAGTACAGGCTGAGACATGCTGGGGTATCCGCCGTCGGGTGGTCCAAGGGGACAGGGACCCTAAGAGGTCCGTTCTTGTCACCTTTATCAATGTACCTTCGAATGTAATGGTATACATTTTATCTATCGGTTACATTAAACGATATACCGAGTCCTTTGAGTTTGTCCCTGAGACATAGTTGGATCTCCCCACTCTACCCCTCCCTCTACCCTCCCTCCAAGTTTTCCTTCCCCTATATACATATAGATACCGAATAAGTACAACTCCAAACTGTCTTTTGTTGTTTTAAGACATTTCATTAATAGGTAGTTATTTTTTATTTAATTAAAATTTTTTACGATCCTTACTTTGGTGGTATACTGCGTCGTTAAGGTGAGGATCCATATATGAGACTCTTTTAGTTTAACTTTTTCTGTATACATAGGGTAACAAATGACGTCGTGTTAAATGTTATCGATTTTGTACCTTCGTTGGATCTACAGGTATCTGTCTATTTATCTATTTATTCAACACCAAGTATATGTGTTACCTTATACTGAGTCGGTATTTTTCCTTGTATAAAGTTAGTCAAGATCACTCCACCTACTTCAATCTCGGATGATATGTCTCACTTCGTTCAGTCTTTCTCTTTCTATTTATAGTATAAGATTGGGTATATATACCTTAGATCTTTTTACCATGACTTCTTAAATAAATGTCCCGTCGTTACTTCTTTGTCTGTATCTCTTATCTGAATACCTGTACCCCTCTCCTCTCCTCTCCCACTCTATATTCCTTTCTCTTTGTATCTTTGAATGTAAGTCAAGTCAAGTCAGCGAGTCAGCACAGGCTGAGACACTGGGGTACTTAACGTCGTGTTGTCCGGAGGGACAGGTAGTGGTTGAGGGCCTCAAGTGAGTTTGAGTACAGGTAGCTCAACAACTATGGTAGGTCGGTAGAGTACGAGACAGTAGGGGAAGAGGAGGACGGGGGTTAGGGAGGGTCGTAGTCTCAGAAAAGGTTACTCAATTGAGAAGAGTACTCCACCGGTTTCATGACCTCAAAGTCGAAATCGTAGTCAGGAAGGTTACTTGTGGGTCCTTACTAGAGGAAATCCTACCTGACCAACCTAGAGGAACGTCAGGTTCCCTGAGAGTTCTCAGAAGAGGTTGTGGTGTCAAGTTTTCGTAGTTAAGAAACCGCGAGTCGAAAGAAGTGTCGGGTTGAGAGTGTAGGTATGTACTGATGACCTTTTTGGTATCGGAACTGATGTGCCTGGAAACAACCGTTTCATTACAGAGACGAAAAATTACACGTTAGATCCAACCAGTATTGAAAGGAAGGTTCCTCATTCTCAGAAAATTAAAGTACCGACGTTAGTGGTGGACGTTTGAATGTAATGGTATGCATTTTATCTACTGGTTACCTTTAAACGACATACCGAGTCCTTTGAGTTTGTCCCTGACATAGTTGGTTCTCCCCATCCTATCCCTTCCTCTAACTGCCCTCCAAGTTTTTCCTCCCCTGTATACATATAGATACCGACTAAGTACAACTCCTAACTTTGCTTTGTTGTTTTAAGACATTTCGTTAATAGTAAGTTAATTTTTTAGTTGATTAATTGAATTTTTTTATCTCTATTAAGTAAACAAAAAAATTTTTTCTCCTTATACATAAAATTGGTCTCCCTTTTTACAGTCTCTCCTTCGATTGTAATTGAGTCCGGATTTAGTCCGGTCCGTCAAACGATCCATAAATTTTAGGAATAGAGTAATTCAAAAGTGTTGGGACTTTTCATGTGTAACATTTCCTTTAATTCCAAGTTTTTTGCACTTCATTGAACAACTTCCAACGTAATATAGGCCAGATGAAATGACCTGGATTTAGTTTAGAGAATACTAATATGTGACCTTCACTCTTTACCTAAATTCTCTGATCTAGACTATCTCACGGACTACTTGATACCTGCCTCCAAGTACTGTAACATGTCCTCAATCGTTAGTTCTGGTAGGGGTACCTTTCTTTACGTTTTTTCGTTTTACCGAGAGACCCCTCCGGAATGTTTATCGACACTTTTCTTCTCTTCTCTTTTCGTTTCCTCTTTTCCTTTCGACATTCGTAGACTTACGTCTCGAGGTTTCTTCTCGTTCCTCTCTATTCTTTCGGAAGGAGTCACTAGTTACGTTTCTTTGTCTCCTTTTGTTGTCTTACCCTTTCTGATCTCTAGAGAAGTTCTTTTAATCTCTATGGTTCCCTTATAAAGTACGTTTCTACCCAAGCTATTTCCTGTCTTTACCATACCTGGATTGTCTTCGTCTTCTATAATTCCTCTCCACCGTTCTTATGTGTCTTCTTGACATGTTTTTTCTAGAAGTACTGGTTCTATTAGTACTACCACACTAGTGATTAGATTTCGGTCTGTAGGACCTTACTCTTCAGTTCGCCCGGAATCTTTCGTAGTGAGACTTGTTTCTGTCACATCCACTACCTTAAGGTCAACTCGAGAGAGTTTAGGACTTTCTACTACGACACTTTCACGACGTGAGTTATACGGTCGTTTAAACCTTTTGAGTCGTCACCGGTGTCCTGACCTTTACCAGTCAAAAGTAAGGTTAGAGTTTCTTTCCGTTACGGTTTCTTACGTGTTTGATGGTGTGTTAACGTGAGTAGAGTGTACGATCATTTCATTACGAGTTTTAAGAGGTTCGGTCCGAAGTCGTTATGCACTTGGTACTTGAAGGTCTACAAGTTCGATCAAAATCTTTTCCGTCTCCTTGGTGTCTAGTTTAACGGTTTTAGGGGACCTAGTACTTTTTTCGTTCTCTCAAGGTCTTTTTGTAGATAAAGACGAAATAACTGATACAGTTTCAGAAGCTGACACACCTGGTGTTATTTGACACCTTGTAAGACTTCCTCTACCCTTGTGGTCTGGTGGACTGGACGGAGAACTCTTTGGATATACGTCCAGTCCTTCGTTGTCAATCTTGACCTGTACCTTGTTGTCTGACCAAGGTTTATCCTTTTCCTCATGTAGTTCCGACATATACAGTGGGACGAATAAATTGAAGATACATCTCATGTAGTACTCTTTGCGACCCGACCTCCTTCGTGTTCGACCTTAGTTCTAACGGCCCTCTTTATAGTTATTGGAGTCTATGCGTCTACTGTGGTGGGAATACCGTCTTTCACTTCTCCTCGATTTTTCGGAGAACTACTTTCCCTTTCTCCTCTCACTTTTTCAACCGAATTTCAAGTTGTAAGTCTTTTGTTTCTAGTACCGTAGGTCGGGGTAGTGAAGTACCCTTTATCTACCCCTTTGTCACTTTTGTCACAGTCTGAAATGAAAACCCCCGAGGTTTTAGTGACATCTACCACGAACGTCGGTACTTTAATTTTCTGCGAATGAGGAACCTTCCTTTCAATACTGGTTGGATCTATCGTGTAACTTTTCGTCTCTGTAATGAAAAGGTTGTTTCCAGGTAGATCAGTTCCGATACCAAAAAGTTCACCAGTACATACCTACACTCTCAACCTGACACTTCTTCCGACTCACATCTTCTTAACTACGAAAACTTCACACCACAACTTCTTCTGAGAACTCTCAGGGAACCTGACGTTCCTCTAGGTTGGTCAGGTAAGACTTCCTCTAGTCGGGACCCTAAAGAAACCTTCCTTACTACGACTTCGATTTTGAGGTCATGAAACCGGTGGAGTACTCTTCTCAACTGAGTAACCTTTTCTGAGACTACGACCCTCCCTAACCCCCGTCCTCCTCTTCCCCTGCTGTCTCCTACTCTACCGACCTACCGTAATCTCTGAGCCACCTGTACTCAGACTCACTTGAGGCCCTCTACCACTACCTGTCCCTCCGGACCGTATGACGCTAAGTACCCCAGCGTTTCTCAGCCTGTCCTGACTCGATGACGTGACTTGACTTATCATTTTCACTCTTTGTCTTACAAACACAACCATGTCTTACCTACATTCACATAGTCAACAAATGGCAGTACTTACATATATATCGACTGACCCTCGACTTCGAACGGTCATAACTTTTTCTCATGACAAACTGTATACCGATCGGTCCCTTTTGTAGTTTTGAGTCTTAAACTTCATACCGAAGATGACTTACTCATAACCTGGTGATATTTCGACTTGCAGTAATGATTCAACTCCTTATAGACATATTGGAAATAGTTCAATTCTTAAAAGGGAAGTTAAGATCTACTTCTATTGGTATTTTTAAAAAAAGGAAATGTGATTTTTAATTCACTTAATGTACTGACTAAAGATTTCTACTATATATTTCATATACACGTATGTGTGTGTGTATATATACGTAAGGAACAAAATAACGTAACACGAAATAAATTGAAGCGTCTAACACAAAAAACGTCTAATTTCAAAGCACTGTTGGCGTACAAATTATGCAAATGAAGTTAGTAAAGAGGTTTTCGTAATAAAAATTTAATTCGATATATGTAATAAAAAAGTCTGTATTTGGATAACTTATGAATCATCTGATGTCATATGACATCCACATTGAATATACGTCACCCTTTGTTTTTCTTCAGTACACTGAGTAAAATAACGTTATTAGTGGAATTCCTAGACCTTGGTGTTATAGAAGTTACACACTCACACACCAACATACACACACACACATAAAAACAACAACCTAAGTCAATCGGTTATGAAGTCGTAAGATAAAAGTAATTCACTTTCTTCAGAAACAAAAAAAGTTTCTGAAATAAATAAGTTTCGTCAAAATCCAAGTGTCGTTTTAATACTTTTTTGATGTCTTCAAGGGTGGATCAGGGATGTTCATATCGGAAGGGGTTATTGTTGTAGGGGGTGTTTTCACCATGTAGACAATGGTGACTACTTGGATGTAATTGTGTATTAGTGGGTTTGAGGTATCGATTGTAAACACAAGTGAACCACACCATATAAGGTACCCATACCTGTACACGTATTACTGTATATAGGTAGTAATATCACCATTTTATTTCTTATAAAAGTGACGGGATTTTTAGAAGACATGAGGTGAATAAGTACTAAAGGAGGTAGTAGAGGACTAGAAAAATGATAGAAGTATCAAAACGTTACAGTGTCTTAACTTTGGTATCTCATGTATCGGAAACTTCTAACCAAAGAAAGTGCATCGTTATACGTGAATGTAAAGGAAGTAAAGGAAAGTACCGAACTATGGAATAAAGAAAAGTCACCACATATGATAACGTAACGGAGATACATGGTGTTAAATACATGAGTAAGTGGATGACTTCTCGTAGGATAAACGAAGGTCTAAAACCGTTAATACTTATTTCGACGATATTTGTAGATACACCTCCAAAAATTCACTTATACAAAAGTTGTGGAAGTTCCTCACGTTCCTCACGACCAAGTATTTTCATATAAATCAAACGATTCTTTGACGGTTTGACAAAAGTTTTCATCGACAGGGACGATTCAGCGAAGTCAGTACAGACTGAGCTGTCAATACCTGACATCGGGTTGTCCGAGGAGACAGGTACCCTAAAAGGTCCGTTCTTATGACCTCACCAAACGGTACGGGAAGAGGTCCCCTAGAAGGACTAAGTCCCTAGCTTGGACTCAGAGCCTACAGAGGAAGTGACCGTCCACCCAAGAAATGGTGATCGGAGTGGACCCTTCGGTTTCATCGACATGGTAAAATGTAAGGGTAGTGACCGTTTATTTTCAAGGACAACGTAGTGTGAGAGTAGTCACAAGACCTAAAACCGGTAAAATGGTCCACATTTCCTCATAGAGGAAATGTCTCTAATAATAAGAACAAAGTTATTATGGAAAGTACTACGTCTTTTAGAAAAGTATACCATTAAAAAGTTATCCATATAGAAGAAACCGCTCCACAGATAATTCAAGAAATCGGGTATAAATTAGGTCAACAAACGAAAGAAGGACAACTAGAAATTCTCAACAGGTATCTATAGAAATAGTCTACAGAAAACGTTTATAAAAGGGTGTCAGAAACCGAACAGAAGAGTGAGTGAACTGTAACAAAAGTTACCACATCAAAAATTAAAATTACTTCAGATGCAATTGTTAATAAAGAAAGTACTAAATACGGAAACTATAGTATAGACTTTTCAGTAGTAGTAGGGGGTTTAGTAGATCAAAAAAAAAAAAAACGGATAAAATAGAAGATCTTCCAAGTATTAATACGTGAAATATGAATCCGGATACTGGATAAAACTCAGTTAAAAACACTTCACCATTCCAAAGAAAACGTACACCTAAGAAAACACACACAGACACTTACAGTACGTTGAGGTCGTAGTTAACACCTTTTCTAATGGAAACGAAGTAATATAAAAGAAACGAGGTAACAGTCTCTAGTCAAGTCAAGTGAAGTCAGTGAGTCAACACAGACTGAGACGTTAGGGTACCTGACTTCGTACGGTCCAAAGGGACAGGTAGTGGTTGAGGGTCTCGGATGCGTTTCAGTACAGGTGACACAGTCACTACGGTAGGTTGGTAGAGTAGGAGACAGCAGGGGAAGAGGGGACGGAAGTTAGAAAAGGTCGTAGACCCAGAAAAGGTTACTCAACCGAGAACGTAGTCCACCGGTTTCATGACCTCAAAGTCGAAGTCGTAGTGAGGAAGGTTACTTATAAGTCCTGACTCGATGAAATCCTACCTGACCAACCTAGAGGAACGACAAGTTCTCTGAGAGTTCTCAGAAGAGGTTGTGGTGTCAAATTTTCGTAGTTAAGAAACCGTGAGTAGAAAGAAATTTCAGGTTGAGAGTGTAGGTATGTACTAATGAACCTTTTGACATCAAACTGATTTGTCTAGAAACAACCATTTCATTACAGAGACGAAAAATTATAAGATAGTTCCAACTAGTATCGAAAAGAAGGTTCCTCTTTCACGGAAAATTAAAGTACCGACGTCAGTGGTAGAGATAAACCTCGAGTTTTTTCATTTCAGAGAGTGGCAAAGGTAACAAAAGGGTAGATAAACGGTACTTTACTACCCTGGTCTACGGTACTACAGTTTCTAGTCAACTGGTATAAATATACACAATATAGACCCGAAAGCTCTAACAAGGTAACTAGACAGATAAGAAAGTGGTTATGGTGTCACAGAACTAATGATATCAAAATATAATTCGGAACATCAGTCTTACAAGTCAAGTCAAATCAAGTCAGTGAGTCAGCACAGGCTGAGAAACGGTGGGGTACCTGACGTCGTGTGGTCCGGAGGGACAGATAGTGGTTGAAGGTCACAAATGAGTTTGAGTACAGGTAACTCATCCACTACGGTAGGTTAGTAGAGTAGGAGACAGTAGGGGAAGAGCCTATCACGATCAGAAGGTTAAAACAAGGAGATTCGGTGTTTACTTCAAGGTTATGGGACCTGTGGTCTACACTTCTCGAATGAATAACCTTTTCTGAAACTACGACCCTTTCTGACTTCCGTCTTCTTCACCCACACTCTTCTGTTTTACCAACCTACCGTAGTGGTTCAGTTACTTGTACTCAAACTCCTTCGTGGTCCTCTACTACTTCCTGTCCCTTCAGACCGCACGACGTCAGGTACCCCAGCGTTTCTCAACCTGTACTGATTCGTTGACTTGTTGTTTTGGTGTTTACAACACAACCGATGATCCATATAAACGGAAAGGTATATTTGAAATCTAATTAAAACGACAATTGGTGTTTTATTGAACGATCCTTAAAATAAACCTAACGTGATTTAGAGATATAATTTCATCCTTTCTTGAATGTAAAACTGTAACAAAAGGATAGGTACTTGTACTTTATACAGAGACAAAACGAAAAAATTAAAGTAAGAAGTCTCAAGTAGATACAAGTATTCGTTTTGCCCTACTAAAAAATAGAGTAAAAACTTTAGTTTTAATACTATGATGATATTTAATAAGACTCTCGAAAGTGAGAATACAATAAGGAACCTTATTAAATATATGGTTATTGTTAATTGACAATAGAATTAACGAACAATGTTGAGTGGTTGTTTCGGTTGATCCTGGTGAAAACAACCACTAATTTCTCTTCTCCTGTAGAAACAGAAGATAAAGTTAAAGAAATTTTACATAATCAGATCCGCCAGGGTTCTACCGTCTCTTTATCCTACCCCTCTGGTGAAAGAGGGGTTGTTTAAGTAGTTTTCTTGTAAACTTGTGACTCGTCTAAGGTGTTTTGTTGAAGACTTACGACCGTCTCCTGTAGTCCTTGGGTCTTTCCGTCGTGTAACAGAAGTTTTCTTCCATCCTTTTTTATAGTTTCTATTTTTCTCTCTGTTTTCTTCATCCCTGCCTCTAGGGAGGACCCTTCTTTCAGAATTCTTTCTCTCTTCAAAGGTTTGTGGTCGTTTGTGAGAGTGGCCGTCCAGACACCACTCAGAACCTTAGAGTTTCCCGTTGTATTGGCCCTCCTTTTTATTTATTTATTGATTTTGGGTATCTAATGGACGGATTGTCGTTGAGGGTCTCGTCTTCGTCCGGTCTACGAACGTAGGTGGTGTTCGTTCGCCCCCGACCTGTCCCTCCGAACCCGACGTAACGAATCCGATGCCTGGTCTGGACTTACGGGGTTCCCGTGAGACTCCCTTGATTGTACTCTATCGTTGGGTCTGACACCCTATCGGTCTCTCTCTCTCCTTTTTTTTCTCTCTCTCTCTCTCTCTTGACATGACACTTTTCGAGATTGGATTCTTTGACGGTCCTTACGAGTGTCTTGTTTCCTGTCTCGTCTCGATCGTCCGACGTCTGACCGGGTAAGGGGTGTACTCTGTCCGTCCGTCTCCGTCGATCTCGGTCTTCCCCCGTTAGAACCGGGGTCTCTCCGTAGGAGATGGTTTTACGTTCGTCCGAAGTAACGATTGGTTCTGAAGAACCCTAAGACTTATCGACTGTAGGTGGCCCTCTCAGTGTCGGTCTCTGGTCTAGGGGTCTTCTCTGTGTGTCGTGTGGACTCTTCCGCGTGGACACCATGTGGGTCCTTTTGACTCGTCGACCCTGCCCCCTCCGTTATTCTACTTGGGAGGTGGAGCCCCACTGACACGAGTGGTTCGTGGACGAGTGGACTCGATGAGCCTGGACCCTTCGAGTGTTTTGTGTCCGGGTTGACTCAGACACGGAAACACCTCATGGGTTCTTGGACTTGGACTCATCGAGTCTGGACCCTTCCCGTTCGTTTGGTCCTGGACGGAGTCTGTCAAGGGTCGTCTCGTTGGATCTCGGACTCTTTACATCTGGTACTTTCGTGTGTGCGGCACTCACCCCAGTATGGGTTTCATCGATTTTGAGACGCTCGTAAGGGGCGTGTGCGGTCACTATAAAGAAGGGTCACAAGGAGGGAGGGGTGTCGTGCTGACTTGTTCACTCGGATTTTTTCACTAGTGGTAGCGGGGGAACACAGTCCCACCTTTAATATGTGACTTATCTGGTCGTTTGTCTTCTTCGATTTTATTTGTCTCCCTTGACGAAACCTTCACTGTCCACGTTGTCTGATTTTGGGACATCAATCGTGGTTGGTGTATCCTTCCCCGCATATCTAGAACTCTTCATATTCGACCTAGTTCCTTGCTGGACTTTTACTTGACTGAGGTGTGATAGGTGTTGTCGAGGTCTCTATAAGGATCTATATAAAAATGATAATAGTAAAAAGATTTGAATTAAAAAATTAAAAAATTCAGGAGATAATGAGGAAATTAAAAGTAAAAAGATTCGATGATAATGCAACGGTTTTTTGGGATGAAAATTTCGTTTAAAGTATATATATAAAATATTAAAAACACTTAAAACAAAAAAATTATAACATAAAAACTCTTAGATTGTAGATGAGATCTAAAATTTAGAAACGAAAAACCATAAAGAATAGTTAAAACATGGAAATTCTTAGGTTAGAAGTCATGGGTAAAACTGCACCCTCACTATAATGACCGAACTAACGAGATAAGGGGAAAACTTAGAGGAAAAAGATGTGGTCCAGCGGAGATAGAGGAACGAGGGAGAAGAGAAGAGATGGGTTGAGACACTTAGAGAAATCATACAAGACCCGACACCCCTTGTGAATCCCTTGACTAATGAGCTACCTAGACAGAGAAGGGAAAACTAAGGGGGAAAAGAGGAGGACCGGTGGAGACAGAGGAAGGAGGGAGAAGAGAGGAGACACATTGAGACTTGTAGAGACTCCCCAGGTCTAATAGCTTTCGTGTATACCTTCACTAATGACGGATCGAACGAGAGAGGGGAAAACTATGGAGAGAAGAGGAGGACCAGTTGAGATAGAGGAAGACGGGAGAAGAGAAGAGGTACATTGAGACACATGGAGAGGTCCACAGGGAGTGACACCTCTTTGTACTTCTTTGTTTCCCTCTTCTTAGTTTAGTTGTTTTAATCTTTGTTTTTACCTTTTTAGTGTTGTCTGTTGTGTCTTTATGCTTCCTAGTATTCTCTGATGATAGTCGCTGATATACGGTTATTTTACCTATTGAATCTTTTTTATCTGTTTAAGAGTCTTTTCATCTTGAAAGGTTTTTACTTGGTCCTTCTTTATCTTTTAGAATTGTCTGGGTAGTGTTCGTGTCGTTAACTTTGACATTAGTCTTTATAAGGTCGTTTGTTTTCGGATCCTGCTCTGTCGAAGTGTCTACTTAAGATGGTTTTTAAATCTCTTCTCGGTTGTAGATAGGATGAGTTTGAGAAGCTCTTTTAACGTCTCCTACCATTTGAAGGTTTGATTAAGATACTTCGGTGGTAGTGGGATTATGGTTTTGGACTGTTTCTACGGTGTTTTTTTCTTTTTATGTCCGGTTATAGTGACTACTTGTATCTACGTTTTTAGGAATTGTTTTAAGATCGTTTCTCTTAGGTTGTATAATTTTTCTAGTATGTAGTACTGGTTCACCCGAAATAGGGTCCCTACGTTCCTAAGAAGTTATAGGTGTTTTGTTAGTTGGTGTAATCATGTGGTGTAATTGATTAACTTTCTAATTTTGGTGTACTAATAGAGTTATCTACGTCTCTTTCGGAAACTGTTTTAAGTTGTAGGTAAATACTATTTTGGGGAAGTCTTTCGTCCTTATCTTCCTTGTATGGAGTTGTATTATTTTCGATATATACTGTTTAGGAGTCGTTTGTAATAGGAGTTACCACTATTTAACTTTCGTAAAGGGCATTTCAGTCCTTGTTCTGTTCCCACGGATGAGAATGGTGATGATAAGTCGTATCAAAACCTTCAAAACCGGTGTCGTTAGTCTCGTCTTTTTCTTTATTTTCCTTAGGTCTAACCTTTTCTTCTTCTTTGTGAGAGTGACAAACGTTTACTGTACTAGGATATATGTCTTTCGGGATTTCTGAGGTGGTCTTCTAATGATCTCGATTAGTTACTTATATCATTTCAACGTCCTATATTTTAATTGTGTCTCTGTAGGGAACGTAAGGATATGTGATTGTTACTCTTTTGTATTTCTCTTTTATTCTTTTGTTAAGGTAAGTGGTAAGGTAAGTGGTAATGTTGCTTTTATTGATTTATGAACCCTTATATGGCTGGATTTTTTTTAATTTCTGGATATATATCTTTTGATATTTTGTAACTACTTTCTTTATTTTCTCTTGTGTTTATCTACCTCTTTATTTGGTACAAGTACCTAACCTTCTTAGTTATATCACTTTTACTCGTATGATGGGGTTTCGTTAGATATCTAAGTTACGTTAGGGATAGTTCGATGGTTGTCATAAAAAGTGTCTTGATCTTGTTTATTAAAGTGTTAAACATGTCTTTATGTTTTTTTGGAGCTTATCGTTTTTGTTAGACCTCTTTCTTCTTACCTTAACCTTCTTAGTTGGACGGACTGAAGTCCGATATGATGTTTCGATGTCAGTAGTTCTATCATACCATGACGGTGTTTCTGTCTTTATATCTAGTTACCTTGTTTTATGATTCACGTCTCTATTTAGGTACGAGGATACCTGTGGAATAGAAGTTGTTTCCTCCGTTCTTATGTGTTACCTCTTTTCTGTAAGAGAAGTTATTCACCACGACCCTTTTGACCAGTTGGTGAACACTTTCTTACTTTGATCTTGTGAAAGATTGTGGTATGTGTTTTTATTTGAGTTTTATCTAATTCTGGTCTTTGATATTTTAAGGATCTCCTTTTGTGTCCCTTATGTGAGAGACTGTATTTAGTGTCGTCCTAGGAGATACTGGGTGGAGGGTCTCGTAACCTATATTTTCGTTTTTATTTGTTTAGACTGGATTAATTTGAATTTTCGAAAACGTGTTGTTTCTGTTGATATTCGTTCCACTTTTATATCGGAAGTCTTACCCTCTTTTATTCTCCTTTGCTTCGTTGACTGTTTCTTAATTAGAGTTTTTATATGTTCATTGAGAACGTCGAGTTAAGATCTTTATATTAGCTGGGTCAGTTTTTTGCCCGGTTTCTTGA
Source organism: Capra ibex (assembly GCA_006410555.1). Taxonomy (NCBI): domain Eukaryota; kingdom Metazoa; phylum Chordata; class Mammalia; order Artiodactyla; family Bovidae; genus Capra; species Capra ibex. Next base: position 11,070,108 of record SJYO01038709.1, on the reverse strand, counting down.
TTTGTCTGTAAAGAGGTTTCTTCTGTATGTCCACCGATTGTTTCTGTACTTTTCTACGAGTTGTAGTGAGCAATAGTCTCTTTACATTTAGTTTTGGTTTTACTCCATGGTAGAGTACGGCCAGTTTTACCGTCGATAGGTTTTCAGATGTTCGTTATTTACGACCTCTCCCACACCTCTTTTCCCTTGGGAGAATGTGACAACCACCCTTACGTTTGATCATATCGGTGATACCTCTTGTCACACCTCTAAGGTATTTTTTGACCTTTGGTTTGACGGTATACTGGGTCGTTATGGTGACGACCCATATGTGTGACTCCTTTGGTCTTAACTTTCTCTTTGTACATGGGGTTACAAGTAGCGTCGTGACAAATATTATCTGTCCTGTACCTTCGTTGGATCTACAGGTAGTCGTCTGCTTATCTATTCTTTCGACACCATGTATATGTGTTACCTTATAATGAGTCGGTAATTTTTCTTATGTAAACTTAGTCAAGATTACTCCACCTACTTTTGCTTCGGATAATATGTCTGACTTCATTTGGTCTCTCATTTTGTGGTTATGTCATATGATTACGTATATATACCTTAAATCTTTCTACCATTACTATTGGGATATACACTCTATCGTTTTCTCTGTGTCTACATATCTTGTCAGAAAACTTGAGACCCCCTCTCCCTCTCCCACCCGACTAAACCCTCTTACCGTGACTTTGTACATATAATAGTATACACTTTACTTAACGGTCAGGTCCAAACTACGTACTCTGTCCCATGAGTCCCGACCACGTGACCCTACTGGGTCTCCCTACCGTACCCCTCCCTCCCCCCTCCCCCCAAGTCCTACCCCTTATGTACATGTGGGTACTACCTAAGTTCAGTTACATACCGTTTTGGTGATGTGATGACATCAATCGGAGGTTAATTTTATTCATTTAAATATAATTTTTTATTTATTTTATTCATCAATTTTTTTATTTTACATAATCAGATGACTGAGAAATAAAAAAAGAACACGGTGAAAATATTAAAATATAAAAGATCCTTAAATTAGGAAGTTTATACAATAGTATATCGATAACTATTAAGAAAACAGAAAATTTTTTAGACAACATAAATATTATAAGGTAAATAAAATAAGATATAAACATAAAAAAAGAAATGTAGAAAAAGGAAGCAGTCAGTATGTCCACCAAATAGAACGATTTGAAAAGTCCGAAAGTTAAAACTGAACAATTATTAGAGACGATAAAAATAACAATAAGATCATTAGAAAATTGAATAAATTAAAGATGGGAATTGAGAACATACAACTCAGACAGAACAATGTAACCCATAAGAGACGATAAAGGTTACGTAAGTTAATTTACGAGTAGTTTAAACAAAAATTGGAAACGAAGTACTGGTTATATAAAGTTCATAATTTATCAAAAGGTGTTTACGACTACATATCATTGAAGTAATAAGGTAAGATTTTACATAAAGGAAAAAATTGAGTTTCTTATAATTTGTAATACTATCAAGGGTTTGTACCCTATAAAATTATAAATATTAATTAAAAGTCAAAATAATAGTACAAACCTCTTGTATCAGATATACTATAACTAAGTAACCTTATACTCTCCGAAGGACATATCGGAGTATATATGAAATGAAAACATTTACAAGGGACATAAGAGTTTTTCTTATACATAGAAGACAAATAGGAGACACATAAATCTTATAGAGTTCTAATCCCAACCCCCTCGGACCACCCGACGGCAGAGACCTCAATTTGTCTCAGTCCGTACTGACTTCACTGAATCGTCGTCGTCGTCGTCGTCGTTGATCATAACGACGAATAAAACGAGATAATGTTAACTAAAGACTCTCCGTGTATTTTAGAAGGTTATGTTAATGACAAAATTGATGAAGTAATTAAAGTAAATAGTACTCCTACAGAATAATTTAATGATCATTCTTTTTTTTAGTTTGTTTTGGATTTTTGTCGTACAAAGGATTTAATATTGAATAAATATATTCTCTTGTAGTACTCAGTAACAGTAAATATAAATAACTGTATCTCACTACCGGTACTCTAGCCATTCATCTTATGTTTTCAATGTTTCGTCGTACTGTATACTAAGGTTATTACATTTTAATAGATATTAATACGTATATATGTGTATGTGTACGTCTACCTACATGACTTTAGTCTAACTAATGTAATAAACGTAGACGTCTACCTTTTCGAGATATGTCAGTCGTTTTTGTTCTGGACCTCGACTGACACGAGGTCTAGTAGTCGAGGAATATCGTTTTAAGTCCGAATTTTGATTTCTTTCACCCCTTTTGGTGATCCGGTAAGTCCATACTTGATTTAGTTTAGGAAATACTAATATGTCCCCTCCACTGTTTATCTAAGTTCCATTATCTAGACCATCTCACGGACTTCTCGATATCTGTCTCCAAGTATTGTGACATGTTTTCCGTCACTTGTTTTGGTAGGGTTTACTTTTATTTACGTTCTTCCGTTTCACCAACAGACTCCTCCGAAATGTTTATCGACTCTTTTCTTCACTTTTCGTTCATTCTTTCCCTTTCTATATGGGTTGACTTACGTCTCAAGGTCTCTTATCGTTCAACTCTATTCTTCCGGAAGAAGTTACTTGTTACGTTTCTTTATGTCCTTTTGTTATCTATCTTACCCTCTGATCTCTAGAGAAGTTCTTTTAACTTCTATAGTTTCATTGTAAACTACGTTTATATGTGTACTATTTCCTGTCTTTGTTATTCGGAATTGTCTCCGTCTGCTCTAATTTTTCTTCCTCTTTCTTATGTGTCTTCTTGATATGTTTTTTCCAGAAATGCTGGGTCTATGGGTACTATCACATCAATGAGTGGAGTTCGGTTTGTAGGACCTCACACTTCAATTCACTCAGAATTCTTAGTAATGATGGTTATTTCGATCACTTCACTACCTTAAAGTCGAGTATATAAAATCATAAATTTTCTTTTCTACTACGACAATTTCACGACGTGAGTTATACAGTCGTTTAAACCTTTTGGGTCATCACCGGTGTCCTAACCTTTTCCAGTCAAAAATGGGTTAAGGTTTCTTCCCGTTACTTTTTCTTACACGTTTGATGGTCTATTAACGATCATTCCAATACGAGTTTTAGGGAGTTCGATCCGAAATCGTCATGAACTTAGTTCTTGAAGGTCTACGTGTTTTACCCAAATCTTTTCCGTCTCCTTACTCTCTAGTTTAACGGTCGTAAGCAACCTAATATCTCTGTCGTTTTCTTAAGGTCTTTTTTTTTTTTGTAGATGAAGACAAAGTAACAGATACACTTTCAGAAAACTGTCACACCTAGTGTTGTTTTACACCTTTTAAGAATTTCTCTATCCTTTTAGTCTGGTAGATTGGATAGAGGACTCTTTGGACATACACCCAGTTCTTCGTTCAATCTAGGTATGTACCTTATTGACTGACCAATTTTTAACCCTTTCCTCATACTGTTCCGACATATAACAGTGGGATAAATAAATTCAATATACGTCCTATGTAGTACGCTTTACGTCCAACCTACTCAATATTAGACCTTACTTCTAACGGTCCTCTTTATGGTTATTAGAGTCTATACGTCTTTATAGTTATTAGAGTCTATACGTCTATTAGAGATTACCTTCTTTCACTTCTCCTTGATATCTTGGACAACTACTTCCACTTCCTCCTCTCACTTTTTCGACTAAATATTGAGTTGTACGTTTTTTGATTCTATTACCATAGGTCAGGGTAAGGAAGTACCGTTTATCCTTCTCCTTTTCACCTTCTTCACTGTCTAAAAGAGAAGGACCCGAGGTTTTAGTGATACCTGCCACTGAAGTCGGTACTTTAATCTTCTGTGAACGAAGAATCCTCCCGATACTGTTTGGATCTGTCGTATGATTTTTCGTTTGCGTAGTAAAACGGTTGTTTCCAGACATATCAGTTTTGATACCAGAAATGTTATCAGTACGTGTCTACACTCTCAACCTAGTATTTCTTCCGACTCACGACTTCTTAACTACGAAAACTTGACACCACCACCTCTTCTGAGAACTCTCAGGAAACCTGTCGTTCCTCTAGTTTTGTCAATTAGGATTTCCTTTGGTTGGAACTTGTTAGTAACCTTCCTGACTACGACTTAGACTACACTTGTCGGTTGTGTAACCTTTTCTATGTCTACTACCCTTTATAACTTCCGTTCTCCTTTTCACCCACAGTCTTATACTCTACGTACCTATCGTAGTGACTAAGTTACCTGTACTTCAACCCACTTGAGACCCTCTACCATTCCCTGTCCCTTCGGACCGCACGACGTCAGGTACCCCAGTGTTTCTCGACCTGTGTTGAATCACTGACTTGTTGTTGTTGTTACGTGTATATAGTCGTAAACATACACATACATATGTATATATATATATAAACTACAATTGTAATCCATAGTCCATCTTTCATCTTTTGTTCGTTTTCGTCACCCGTGACTTTCTTTCCCCGACTCCCCGTCCGAACTTGTCTCCAAGTAGTTTTACAATTGGACAAATAGAGATGCATTAAAGGTCGTTTTCCAAAAAGGTACTAAATATAAAAGATCATATGATATACGGAGTAAGAAATTTGTTACTCATGTATATTAAGTAAATTTTTTTGTCTTTAAAGAAATTTTCCTTTATGCCTTATTCCAAATTTGATAAAACACAGGTATTGAGAGTTGTGACGTTAAACTAATATACTATATTTTGGAGGTCGTTATCCGTAATTATTATCCCTATCAACGAAGTTTCATTCTCAAAACTCACTTTCGTCCTTCTTCACTCGTCCATCTAAAGATTGAGTGGTTCAATAACATCCGTCATATCTGAGTGAAGAGTAGATGTCACTATCTATCGCTACTAATAGTGGTAGAGATGATGACGGTGAATTCAATTCTGGTGTGAGTAGAAAGTGGACCTACTGACGTCATCGAAGGGTAGACCGTATCAACTATCGTGAAATCGGGATGATGATACGTAACAAGTGTGTCGTCAATCAATCGAACTACCAATAGAACTTCTACAATCTGGTGTAAGAGTGAGTACGTGACCACAGGGACCAATCCCTTCGTCGTCTTGTCCGTAATAAACGTTTAATAATACATACAGATAAGATTTGACAGACCCGTGATGGACTTCCTGATTTCTTTCGTGAAAAGAGACAAAGTGGTTTACACCTTGAGCTCCATGTTTTGGGTTTAAACTACTTTCTGTACTCAGATACGGAGGTTCTTAGAGTTGTTTAAGGTTATCCTATTTAAGTTTCTGTATATGTGACCATTGTGTGAATTGTAAAGAAAGAAAACTTTAGATTTTAACCTCCCTGTAAAAACTTACGTCGTATTTCCTTCGTTAAACAGTACATTTTTTTAGGAGTCATTCTAATTGTCAGTTAAAGAGGAGTATTTGGTTCCTCCGGTTTTTCGTCTACCTACTGTATATTTTCCCGATTTTTGTTTTGTTTTTAGGGACTATTGGTTCTTAAGTTATATACCGTTTTTACTGGAAGTTTTTGATACCTGTAACGGATAGTTTGTTTTCGACTCTTTGAAGTAATAGTCATCTGGACGGGATGTTCTTTATTATTCCCCTCAGTAAGTTCACAATTACTCGGTCGTGATCTGTTGTTGAGATACGGTATACTTTTGTAATTTAAACGGTCATTTTTATTGATATATATGTATCTTGTCTAATCACAAAAACAAAACATTAAGACGAATAATTAAATGATATCGTAAATTTTCCGTTTACGTATTTTATTGTTATTTAGATACAATAACCCGTTTATTACATTTTTTACATTAAAAATTTGCACTGTTATGTTCTTCCACGTTTCATAAACATACAATGACTTCAATTCACTCATTCTTAATTTTAAATTAACTATATTTAAATCATATAATTTCCATTAGGGGTACCGTTGGTGTTTATTTTATAGGTTTTATGTTTATCTGGAGGAAAATACGTGAAACTGAATGACAAGAAGTGTCTATGACGTAAAAAAGTGTTTAATTTCCGAACACCGTTGGGACGTAACTTCTTCAGATAGTCACGATAAAAAGGTAGTCGTAAACGAGTTAATTCACGAAGGTACAGTGTAAAACCGTTAAGAGAGTCATAAAGTTTGAAAAAGTGATAAACACAAACAATATCACTACACACAAGTTACTAGTAACTACGTTGATAACGTTTTTTTTAATACTGAGTAACTCCGAAGGTCTACTACTAATCGTAAAAATCGTTATTTCATAAAATTTAAATTCCACACATGTAGTTACAAAATCTGTATTATGTTAACGTGTGTCTCATTCATATGACATTTGTATTGAAGACATACTTGATCTTTTGTTTTTTTAACACATCTAGTGAAATAACACTATAAGTGAAATAACACCACCAGACTTTGGCTTGGACGTCATAGAGACTTTATACGAACGTATTTGGGTTTTCCATTACTGTCCTCTTAGTTTTACCAAGTGACGTTTTAAGTTTGTTTGTGTTTCATTATATCATTATTCCTTTATTAGTTTTTCTGTACTTCATATACTTTTTTATCGTTTTACTGTCTTCATTCAGGAAAGTACATTAATTAATGAAATTTACAATTAACTGATTTTATAGGTTAGTTTCCCATACTTAACCGACTTATTTAAATTTTTGTACTAGGTAATATACGAAGATGTCTCTGAGTGAAGTCTAAGTTTTTGTGTATATCAAACTTTCACTTGTACACCTTTTTCTATAAGGTACGTTTATTTTTGGTTTTTGTTTACCTCCACCGAAATAGTCCATCTTACAGACTATTTTTGTTTGAATTTCATTTTTGGGTCATATTGTCTGTTTATTCTTATAATATATAATTATTTTCCTAATAAGTATTTCTTCTATATTTTTAATGATTCTTAATCCATGGTTTGTTTTTTCGGGAGTTTATATATTTCGTTTATAACGGTCTTTACTCTCTTCTTTATGTATTAGGATATTATTATCAACTTCTGAACTTATGGGTGAAAGTTATTACGTATTTAGTAGATCTGTCTTCTAGTTATTACTTTACCTTACGAACTTGTTGTGATATTTGGTAGATGTATATTGTCTGTATATATTTTATGGGATGGTTGTTACCGTCTTTTGTACAAGAAGAGTTCATATGTGTCTTATAAAAGGTCCTATCTGTTGTACGATCTTTTGTTTTATTCAGACGTATTTAAAAATTTGAAATTTTAATGAGTTTTATAGAAAAGGTTGGTATTACCTCACTTCTAGTTTTAGTCATTGTCTACCCTTCGTCCTTTTAAGTGTTTATACACCTTTAGTCTGTTGTAAGAGAGTTTGTTAGTTACCCTGTTTTTTATTTGGTGTTCCCCTTATTCTTTTATGAATCTCTATTCATTCCCCGAAGGGACTAGCCTCTTCCGTTACCGTTGGGTTAGGGTATGAGAACGGACCTTTTAGGGTGCCCGTCTCCTCGGACCATCCGACGTCAGGTACCCCAGTGTTTCTCAGCCCTGTGCTGAAAGTGAAAGTGAAAAGTGAAAGTACGTAACCTCTTCCGTTACCGTTGGGTCAGGTCGCAAGAACGGACCTCTTAGGGTCCCTACCCCCTCGGTCCACCCGACGACAGATACCCCAGTGTGTCTCAGCCTGTGTTGACTTTGTTAAATCGTCGTCGTCGTCGTTCCCCAAAGGTACTATCGAGTCTATCATTTCTTAGATGAACCTTACGTCTTCTTGAGTCAAACTAGGGACTCAGTCCTTCTAGGGGACCTCTTCCTTTACCGTTGGTGAGGTTTAAGACGGATCTCTTAAGGTACGTGTCTGGTACCCCGGCGTTTCTGAACTTGTACTAACTCGTTTACTGTGAAAGATGAAGAAAAGAAAGATCTCTATTCATTTTTACTTTTACGTTTTATGTTTTACATACCCTACGTTGTTTCCGTTACGAGTCTCCCTTAAAATTTAACGTTTACGTATATAATTTTTTCTTCTTTCTACGTTTTGGTTATCGACAGTATCTTCACCAGTTCTTACACTCAAGTGGAATAGTGTAAGTGTGTCGTTTTAATGTTGATAAGTGTCTCGCTAATAACTACTCTTTCTGGTCTTCTGATCGTCTATTCTAAAAGATGTTGATTTCTATACTTCTACGTTGGTGTTACTCTGTTTATCCTCCTCACTTCCTGTCTCTACGTCATATCAGTTCTGGGTATGAGGACCACTGAGTGTTTGTCATTCTATTAATTTAACGTTTCCAATAGGAGTTCCTCACTCCCCAGAGTTGGGATGTATGGTCCGAGGGGTCGGACCCCCGGGACATAACCTTCCTTTTCAGGGGTCTTACAAACCGAAACTTCCGGTCTCTCCAAATGAAGACCCTCTAAGTCTCTCGATCCCTTTATCTTTAAGGTGAGAGTTGCCCGTTTGTTTTGGAGTGTACGAGACTCTTGGTCCCGTCTTCATCGTTAAACTTTCCTCAGACCTAGTCTGGGTGGAAGATTAGAATCTCACGGATAGTCTTTCCGTCCTGGAATAGGACTCCTGTATATGTGACCTCCGTTACTAAAATCCCTCGAAGGAGTTAGTTTTCCTGTAATTACAACCGTTCACGGTAAAACCTTAGGAGATAGATCGAATAATCGTGGTCTTGTGTTTGGACGGGTAGTCGGAAATCCGTTGTTATGACCCTGTCGAGTCCGGTTCGTCTATCGTCCCATCCTTTTATCGGTTTTAGGTGGTTGTCCAACCGACGGTTTCTTAGGGACTCGAGTGTCAGTGGGGTCCTGGGTCGGGACAGATGGTCTACCGTATCCTATGACGGGACGTATGGTCATACGATCTTGGTCGTGAACCCGGTCAGAGTGGGTTGTCACCCGTCCGTGGTAACTGTCTTGGGGGACTCGGGATGGGGGTTGGTGGTCACTCTTCTTTATGGTTGAGGTCCTATGGGTCCGGTATGTCTGTTTCAAGGGTCATGACTTGAGGGTGGGTGGTCACCCACCCGTGGTTAGAACTTTAAAGGACCCGGGATCGGGTTGGTGGTCGTCCGTCTGTTGTCGGGGTCCTGGTGGAATCGGGGTGTCGTTCATAATAGTCCTTGGTCTATTGTGTGGTCATCCGTCGACATCGGGGTCCAGAGTAACCCGGGGTCTGGATATGTCGTAGTCCGGTTATGGTCGAGAGTCTACGAAACCCAGGAAATCGGTCAACGGAACCCTTGACCTGGATGGATGGTCCTCCTGTTATGATATAATTCTTGTTCTTACGAGTACGAGTGGTAGTAATAAGTTGTATCATAACCTTCAGGAACGATGGTGTTATTCTGGTCTTTATCTTTATTTTCCTTAGGTTTCACCTTTATTTCCTTCGTCATTTTGACAATAATAAACGTCTACTGTGTTATGATATGTGTCTTTTCAGTATTTTTACGATAATTTTTTTGATGATCTTGAATAGTTACTTGAACCGTTTCAACATGTTACGTTTTAATTCATCTTTGGACAATTTAAAGATATGCGATTCTCGGTTGATAGTCTCTTTGATTGTTTCAGAAAAATTTTAATGTAGTTTTTCTTTTTATATATGGATCCTTATTTAGATTTGTTCCTCAATTTTCTACCTTTTTATGTCGTACCTAATCTTCTTAATTATAACAAATTTACTGGTATGATGGGTTCGGTTAGATGTCTCAGTTACGTTAGGAATAATTTTATAGTTACTGTAAGAAAGTATCTTAATCTTGCTTAATAGATGTTTAAACATACCTTTGTGTTTTATGGGTCTTTTCGGTTTGGTTAGAATTCTTTCTTCTTGTTTCGACTACCATAGTACGAATGACTATAGTTCGATAGGATGGTTCAATGTCGTCACCTTTCTCATATTATTCCCGTTTTTTTTTTTAGGTCTATGTATTCTAGTTACCTTACCTCGTCTCTCGGGTCTTTACTATAGTGTTAATATACCCGTTAATTAGATGTTGTTTACTCCATTCTTCTATGTTGTCCCTATTCTGTAGGAGAAATCATTGACCATTAGTCTTTTGACCTGTCGATATTGGTTGTCTTAATTTGACCTTATGAGATAGTTATACGTGTTTATAGTTTACTTTTACCGAATTTCTGAATTTACAGTCTGAACGTTGTTATGTTGAAGGTCTTCTGTAACCTCATTTAAGAAACTGTAACCAGAATCATTATAAAAAACATACAAAGGAGTCTATTCCTTCTGTTTTCGTTTTTGTCTGTTCACCTTGATGTAGTTTGATTTTACCCAGACGTTTCTTTTCCTTTGATAGTTGTTTTACTTTTCGATGGATGAAAAGTAAGTTATTTAGGTTATTTACCAATTATAGGTTTTATATTTTTCAGTATGTTACTTATAGTTTTTTTTAGACTAACTTTTTATCAACTCCTATATTTTTCTATAAAAAGGGTTCTTCTGTATGTCTACTGATGTACGTGTACTTTACTACGAGTTGTAGTGTTTAGTAGACCTTTTACGTTTAGTTTTTAGTTTTGGTGTTATTTCATAGTGAAGTGTAGACAGTCTTATCGATAATGGTTCTTCTATTCTTTACCATTTACTTCCAAACTTCTTTTCCCTTGGGACTACGTAAAAACCACCCTTACGAGTAACCTCGTCGTTGATGTCTTTTATCATACCTCTAAGGATTTGTTAAATTTTTATCTCGAAGGTATACTTAGTCGTTCAGGTGAGGACCCACAAACAGTCTTTTTTTACTTTTGTGATCAATCTTTTATGTACGTGACGTCCAGTCCTTCCTTGTCAATCTTGACCTGTACCTTGTTGTCTGACCAAGGTTTATCATTTTCCTTATGTAGTTCCGTCATATAACAATGGGACGAATAAATTGAAGACACGTCTCGTGTAGTACTCTTTACGATCCGACCTACTTCGTGTTCGACCTTAGTTCTAACGGTCCTCTTTGTAGTTATTAGAGTTTATACATCTACTGTGGTGGGAATACCGTCTTCCACTTCTTAATTTCTCGGGGAATTACATTCACTTTCTCCTCTCACTGTTTCAATCGAATTTTGAGTTGTAAGTCTTTTGAGTCTAGTACCGTAAACCAGGGTGGTGAAGTACCGTTTATCTACCCCTTTGTCACCTTTTGTCACAGTGTGAAATAAAAACAACCTGAGGTTTTAGTGACGTCTACCACTGACGTCGGTACTTTAATTTCCTGTGAATAAGGAACCTTCTTTTCAATACTGGTTGGATCTCTCGTATAATTTTTCGTCTCTGTAATGAAACGGTTGTTTCCAGGTAGATCAGTTCCCACACCATAAAGGTCATCAGTACATACCTACACTCTCAACCTGATATTTCTTTCGACTCACGGTTTCTTAATTACGAAATCTTGACACCATAACCTCTTCTGAACTCTCGGGGACCTTGACGTTCCTCTAGGTTGGTCAGGTAGGATTACCTTTAGTCAGGATTTATAAGTAACCTTCCTGACTACAACTTCGACTTGGAGGTTATGAAACCGGTGGACTACGTTTCTCGACTGAGTAAACTTTTCTGGGACTACGGTCCTGTCTAACTTCCGTCCTCTTCTTCCCCTGTTGTCTCCTACTCTACCGATCTACCGTAGTGACTGAGTTACCTGTACTCAAACCCATTTGAGGTCCTCAACCACTACCTGTCCCTCCGGACTGCACGTCGTCAGGTACCCCAGTGTTTCTCAGTCTGTGCTGACTCGCTGATTTACCTTGACTACAAGTGTCGTCGTAATAAATGTTACCGGTCATATGTCTTCGTTGGATTCACGGATCGTTATCTACTTACCTATTTCACACACACATATATATATATATATATATATATATATGTGTGTGTATATATATGTGTGTGTGTCATTTGATAAGGAATCGAAATTTTTTTAAACGATAAACGTTTTTGCACTTATATGGATCTGTCATAATACGATTCATTTTATTCTGTTTCACTTTATGACGTCTTAAAACGAATATACATCTTAGTCATATTGTTTTATTTACTTGTCAATTGTATTCTTCTCAATAATTAAGTCTCTTTGTTTGTCAACAACGGTCTATCATTCCCTCATTCCACACCTTTCTTTGTCAAATACTCTAATTCTTCGTGTTTGAAAGAACACTTTATTTACTAAGTGTCCATGTTTTTTTGTCACACCTCTTGTGTCAGTTACTGATACACATTAGAGAAACATACTACTGTATAACATTGATCTGAATACCACTACTAGTAAAACTTGAGATGTCTTTATAACTTAGTGATACAACAAGTGATCCTCCAATAATATGAAGTTTTTGTTTCTTTCAGTATTCTTTTCTATAGACTAAACATCGATGGTCTACGTACCCTACTCCTCTCCCCACTAACTTACCTCCTTCAGTTCTCTATACTTCGACGTCAATACTCTATTTATTCATGACCCTTGTGTTACTTCCCTGTACAATTTACATTAATTATGATGACATACAAAATATACTTTCAACTATTCTCTCTTTTAGGATTCTTAAAAGTAATTTCCTTTTTTAAAAATATAAATTAAAAGATAGATGTACTCTAATATGTACAAGTGATTTGAATGACACTATTAGTAGAGTACTACATATATTCAGTTTACTAATACAAGATGTGGAGTTGAATTTCAGACATACAGTTAATATAGAGTTATTTTGACATCCCCTTTTTTTTTTTGAGATTGACGTAGTTAGATTTTTAACGACATATAAATTTATAGAATTTTAAGATTGTACATGTAAATTGTGTAGAGGGGTGAGTAACTTTTTATTGGAAGTATATATGGAATTCCTTAATCTTGTTCTTCTCGTTTCATTCGAGGTTTCGATCATCTTACATCCTTATTTTGAATCTCGTTTGTCTTACTTTATTGTCCTTTTTATCTTATATTTTTCTGTTTTCAAACAAGAAACCTTTTTTAACTGTTGAGAAATTCGTTTACCTGTTTTTTTATCTTTTCTCTGTTTCATTTTATTTTTCATTTTAACCACTGTAATGATGGTTGAAATGTCTTTATTTTTCCTAATATTTTCTTATAACACTTTTTAATTTACGGTTGTTTAATCTGTTGGATCTACTTTACCTGTTTAACGTTCTTTGTTGGTTTAATGTATTCGGTGGAGTCCTTCGTTATCTTTTATAATTGTGTGGATATTGTTCGTGTTTCTAACTTAGTCATTAGTGTTTGAAAGTTTGTTTCTTTTTAGTTCCGGAAGGAACCATTTAAGATGAAGTAACAGACTCCAGTTGTAACGACAAATCAGTTCTTCAGGACCGGTTGAAAAACGTTGGGGTACCGGATATCGGACGGTCCCAGGAGACAGATAACCTAAAAGGTCATTTCTTACGATCTCACCCAAGGGTAAAGGAAGAGGTTCCCTTGGACAAAGAGGAAATAACCGTCCACCTAAGAATTGTTGATTCGGTGGTCCCTTCGGGGTTCCGGTTGTAATAGGACTATGGTTTCAGTCTATTTCTGTGGTGTTCTTTTATCAATATCTGACTATAGTCGATACTTATATCTAAAAATCTTTAGGAGTTATTATATGATTGTTTGATTTAAATTCTTTTAAATTTTCCTAATATGTGGTACTGGTTCACTCAAAAAGGGGTCTTCACACTCCTACCAAGATGTATTCTTTTGGTTACATCATATGGTGTGATTATCTTATTTCTCCCTTTTTCGGTATACTAGTAAAGTTAATTACGCCTTTTCAGTAACTTGTTTTAAGTTTTATCAACTAACATTTTTATGAGACTTTTGATCTTTGTCTCTCCTTGAAGAAGTTGTATTATTTCCCATTAATATTTTTTACGTCTCGATCGTAACATGATTTACCGTTTTTCGACTTTTAAAGGGGGATTCCAGTCCTTGTTGCGTTCCTACGGACCGAAGTGGTGACAATAAGTTGTGACATGACCTTCAAGATTGGTCTCGTTAACCCGTCCTTTTTCTTTAATTTTACGTATGTGTAACGTTTCCTTTTTCATTTTAATAGAGACAAGTATCTACCACCACCAACCACTAAATCAGTGATTCAGTACAGACTGAAAACACTGGAGGTACCTAACCTCGGGTAGTCCTAGGAGATAGGTACCCTAAAGGGTTCCTTCTTATGACCTCACCCAACCGTAAAGGATGAGGTCCCCTACAAAGGTTGGGTCCCTAACTTGGGTCCACAGGAAGTAACGTGCGTCTAAGAAATGACTGACTCAGTGGTCTCTTCGGTTAAGTATCTACTGTACTTTTAGGGGTTTAGGGTTCTAAGTGACCTTTCAGTATTATTGGTTATTGACATAAGTCGTTTCAGCTTCCATACGTTTTATTAGAAGAAAGGATCGACCTCCTTCAATTGTATTTAACGGTTTCCAAATTCTGTAACAAATAGTAAGTCGTTTAGAGGGGAGATTTACAACTCCTTCGAGGAGACCGGTTTATTCAGACCCTAGTGAACCCGACCGTTCTTTTCGACAGCTTAACCGTCGACAACTGACAGAGGAGGAGGGTGAACCTTTCCCTATAATTCAATATATTGGAGGAGGTGGATGAAAATGGTTAGGGACTCCTAGGGTCGTACGTCGTTTGTCCTGACCCTCGAAATACACATATCACGTAATTAGGAACATTTCTTTCTACTACTAAGACAAGTGTCTTGTACTGAGATCGTAAATCGTTGTATGAGTCCGGGAAGATATGTTCCCGTCGTCGTTTCTAAATTGTTAAAGAAAGACCCCCAAGTCTCTTCTTTATTATTTGTATTGTTTAATTTGTTGAGTTTTGATATTCATTCTAAGTGGAAGTTGTGATGTATATTTTAAGTCTAAGTCATAGTAGAAAAATTTTTTAACATCATATTAACGAAATATTTCAACACCATCAGAAGCGGTATGCAGTTTGACTTAAGCAGTATTAACAGACACACACACACGCACGCACACACACACACACATACCCCGAAGGGACCCTCGAGTCGACCATTTCTTAGACGGACGTTACGTCGTCCTCTGGGACCAAACTAAGGACCCAACTCTTCTAGGGGACCTCTTCCCTATCCGATGGGTGAAGTCATAAGAACCCGAAGGGACCACCGAGTCTGACATTTCTTACGTGGTCATTACACCCTCTGGACCGAAGTTAGGGACCTAATCCTTCAAGGGACCCTCCTCCTCTACCGTTGGGTGAGGTGATAAGAACGGAGTTCTTAGGGGTCCCTGTCTCCTTGGACCGCTCGATGTCAGGTACCATAGCGTCACTTTATGTTAACTCACTGATTCGTATCGTGTTATGATATAATCGAAGGGATAACTCGAAGGTGGGGGGTTGGGGTAAGGTAGAAAGAATAAGTAGTGTCTCACGGTCCAAACCGAGGAACACAATATATCGTCGAAGGACGATGAATAGACAAAATGTGTACTCTCATACATATACAGTTACGATGAAAGAATAAAGAGGATCTGAGGGGAAGGACGTGACACGGGTGTTCAGGTAATAGATACAGACGTAGAGGTAAAGAGGAGACATTTATCCAAATAGTCATGATAAAAAGATCTAAGGTATATATACACGAATATATATAAACAAAAAGAGAAAGACTCAATGAAGTGAGATATTGTCCGAGATCCGAATAGGTGGAGTAATGTTGACTGAGTTTAAGTAAAGAAAAATACCGACTCATTATAAGGTAATATATATGTATATACATGGTGATGAAGAAATAGGTAAGTAGACAACGAACTGTACATCCAACAAAGGTCCAGGACTAACAACATTTATTACGACGTTACTTGTAATCCATGTACACAGAAAAACTTAACACCAAAAGATTCCCATATACAGGTCATCACCCTGACGACCCAGTATACCATTATAATAAGGGTCAAAGGACTCCTTAGTTATATGACAAGAGGTATCACCGACATGGTTAGGTGTAAGGTTAGTTGTACTTCCTCCCAAGGTAAAAGAGATGTAGGTAATGTTGTAATTAACAAACATCAAAAAACTACTACGGGTAAGACTAACCACACTCCACTATGGAGTACCATTAAGACTAAATGTAAAGAGATCATTACTTGTTACAACTCCTAGAAGAGTACACAATAACCGGTAGACATACAGAAGAAACCGCTTTACATACAAATCCAGAAGACGAGTAAAAAACAAACCCGAAAAAGAAAAAGACTATAACTTGACATACTGATGAATGTATAAAATCTCTAATTAGGAAACAGTCAACGAATCCAACGTTAATAAAAGAGAGTAAGACTCCCAACAGAAAATTATAACAATTACAACAAATACCAACGGAAACGACACGTTTTCGAAAATTAATCCAGGGTTAAGAAATAAAAACAAGAATAAAGGTAATGAGATCCTCCACCCAGTTTCTCTTATGATGACACTAAATACAGTTTCTCACATGTCAGATACAAAAGTGGATTCTCAAAATATTAAAGTCCGGAATGTAAATTCAGAAATTAAGTAAAAATTTCATAGTGGAAATTTAAGTTCTTTTTAATACCTTTCCCTCTACCGTGTTAAGTCGTTGACGGGTCTGTGGTTCTATATACCCCAGTGACCGAAAGTTAGAGACAAGACTCCCTTTAAGATATTCCATCCATAATAATGAATGGGGTATATCAATTCCTTTGATTCCGGGTCTCTTTTATTCACTGAAAGGATTCGAGTTCTCGATCATTTACCTTCTCTGCCCTATTTTTAGGTCCATCAAAATGAACATAATATGTCAACTTAGTAATATGATATATTTTATTATGATACACAACGAAACCCTTTAAGTGTATACACCCTTTTCCCTTCCTTTCATTATTATCTCATCCTTCCAAGTATACATTTCTATTAATCCTCCTATTTGGGTCTCGAAGAGAGTTGGTGACGGAGGAATATACATGTATGTGTGGTCTGACAGTCACCTTTTGTACGATATTCCTTTATGATTATAGAATTTTAAAAAACTTAATTTTTTTTGATATTGTATATGAGACTTTTTATGAGACGTATTTAGAGTTATTTACAAGTGGTTGACTTGTGTGAACACATTAGTCGTCAGTCTATTTTTTTTTTATGGTTGTGACCATTTCCGGGGGAACACGATAAAAAACAATGATAACGGGGTGAG
This sequence comes from Capra ibex, assembly GCA_006410555.1. Taxonomy (NCBI): domain Eukaryota; kingdom Metazoa; phylum Chordata; class Mammalia; order Artiodactyla; family Bovidae; genus Capra; species Capra ibex. Next base: position 11,052,886 of record SJYO01038709.1, on the reverse strand, counting down.
ACTCTATTGTGAATAGGACTGAAGATTATGGTAGTGAATCAAAAGACAAAAACTTGAAATGTCTTTACCCGAGTACGTCGTTCATTATAAAACACTGACTGAAAGGGGGAGACAATTGGGACATAAACAACCTAAATTGGTAGCACCATATGTTATAGAGATCAAGTAAGTAAGAGTACAGATTTTGTTATACTTAAAATGGTGTTTAAGGTAATGAGGAACCTTCCTTTCAATACTGGTTAGATCTATCGTATAAGTTTTCGTCTCTGTAATGAAACGGTCGTTTCCAGGTAGATCAGTTCCGATACCAAAATGGTCATCAGTACATACCTACACTCTCAACCTGATGTTTCTTTCGACTCTTGTCTTCTTCACTACGAAAACTTGACACCACAACCTCTTCTGAGAACTCTCAGGGAACCTGACGTTCCTCTCGGTTGGTCAGGTGGGATTTCCTCTAGTCAGGACCCACAAGTAACCTTCCTGACTACAACTCCGACTTCGAGGTTATGAAACCGGTGGACTACGCTTCTCGACTGAGTAAAGTTTTCTGGGACTACGACCCTTTCTAACTCCCGTCCTCCTCTTCCCCTACTGTCTCCTACTCTACCAACCTACCATAGTGACTGAGTTACCTGTACCCAAACCCATCGGAGGCCGTCAACCACTACCTGTCCCAAAGTACCCCAACGTTTCTCAGCCTGTGTTGACTCTCTGACTCGACTTGACTTGACTAAGTCAATAAGTTTCTTTAATAACTAAAAAAAATTATAGGTAGGTAGTGTCGGGGTGTTTCAATCCAAGTCTCACGTCATCTCACCTTTCTTATATCAAAGACATCGTTGTGTTTAAAGCAACTTCGAACGAACAATAATTGACACAGGAACCTGTTCGATAATACAGAAATGTAAGAGTAGATATCCTACACCTGTTATTACGAATTGTATACTCCTGAAGGGAACACTGAGTCACCATTTCTTAGACGTACGTTACGTCCTCTGTGTCCAAATCAGGAACCTAGTCCTTCTAGGGGATCTTTTCCTTTACCGTTGGGTAAGGTCCGTTGGGTAACGGACCCTTTAAGGTATCTGTCTCCTCGGACGATCCGATGTCAGGTACCTCAACGTTCTCAGTCTGTGCTGAATCGTTGATTTGGTGGTCGTTCTTTTGTATATCGTTCATGGTTCATCCACTATTAATATTCGGAACATTTTATAAGTTATAATCGAGTATTTAGTAAATACTTAATGATAGTGTTTCGAATCGAAAACCCATGGAATTGATGAACTAAGAAGAACGATTACACTAGAACACCGGTGACTCTGGGATTGACCTCGTCCCCGGTTGATTTTACGTTCAGCAAACACCGTGTACTACCGCTAAACGTCGACAAAAGAAGGAGAGAGAGGATCCTGTGACCGGAAACCTTACGTCCCGTCTGATTGTTCGAACAAACGTAGATGGGTCTTATCGTACAAACACGGAACAAGATAGAAGACGTGTAAAAGTTTGGGTAGAAGGAGGCCTTATTCGGGAAACGGATTTCAAGAAAGAAACTAGAAATAAGTAACTCTTCTTTAGAGAAGTTACTCTTGTGTGGTATAGTATTGATATTATGGTCGTAGTATTTTGTAGTAAATAACTTTTCCGACAGATTAAGGGGTAAAATAGAAGAACGGAGGAAACAATATTTAATCAACTGGTATACACTCTCGAGTAAAGACCGGAGACATAAGACGAGGTAACCAGATAAACCTGACAAAATCACGAAAATGGCATGACAAACCTAAAGATATCGAAACATAATATCACACTTTTATACTTCAGACTACGGAGGTTATAAGCAGAAAGAGTCATAATGAAAGTGATATACTTCAGAATACACCAAGGTTTGTTTAAAATATTAATAAACGAAATCAAGACACTTTTTCTCGTAACTGTAAAACTATCCCAAACGTGACTTAGACATCGAACCGGACCCATTATACCTGTAAATTCGTTATAATTAAGAAAGGTAGATTCTTGTGTCATATAGAAAGGGAGACAAAGTAGAAGTCAAAGAAGGTAACCATAGAATTAAGAAGGGGTCAAAATTCAGATAATTAAGAAGTGAATCTAAATAAGGATCCATAAAGTAAGAGAGACGAACTAAGATTTATCCTAACAAGAGAAATAAAAAGAAAGACTATCAAGTAACATCTACATATCTTTACGTTGTCTAAAAACATATAATTAGAATTTAGGATGTTGGAATGGTTTGAATGACTACTCAAGATCCGTTGTTTATTGTTTAAAACCTCTGTTACACCTCTTTTCCTTTGGGAGCACGAGACACCCATCCTTACATTTAACCAAGTTGTTGATACTCCTTGTAATACTTGTAAGAAGTTTTTGAATCTCAAAGTTATACTGGGTCGTTGAGGTAAGGGCCCATAGATAGATTTCTTATACTTTTGTGATTAAAGGAACGTCATAATAAATGTTATCGGATCTATACCTTCGTTGGATTCATGGGTAGTTATCTACTTGTCTACTTCTACATCGTATATATGGGTTACTTTATAATAAGTCGGTATTAATTTACTTAAGAAGGATAAATACAGTTGTGCCTTCCTGGATCTCTCATAGTATTCACTTCATTCAGTCTGGTTCTTTCTGTTTAAGACATGTTAAAATGAATATACACCTTAGATTTTTAACTTTGTTCACGTGTTTACATTGTTTTACTTTTACTCAAGATCTAGACCTCTCGTTCGTCTACAAACGATCTCCCCTCTCTTCAAACTCCTCCTTTTTTTATCCACCCCCTCTAATTCTCCATGTTTGAAGGTCTATGTTTTATTTACTCATTACCCGTACTGTATATGTCATACCTCTTATATCAGTCATTGTTATATTAGAAATATACCACTGTCTATTGTTGACCTGAATAGTACCGTTAATAAAACTTGTATGTCTTTTTAGTTTAGTGATACATGGTGTTTGATTCTGTTACCGTATCCACTCAATATGAAATTTTTGTTTGATTGGTTATTTGTTTGAGTATCTTTTTCTCTCAAAACACCGATGGTCTCCGATCCCCACTTTCTAGCCTTCTTAATCTACATAAGTTAGTTTTCCATGTTTGTAGACAAAGATTCTATTTATTCATGTTCCCTATATTACATGTTGTATTATTTATATTAATTGTACGACATATAATATATACTTTCGACAATTGTCTCATTTAGGATTCTCAAAAGTGGTGTTCCTTTTTTTTTAGAAATTAAATCATAGATACACTTCAACTAACTATAAGGGATTTAAATAACATTATTTGTAAAGTACTACATTCAGTTTAGTAATATCATATTTGGAATTTGAAGACATCACGATAGACAGTTCTTTTGACCTTTCTTTTTCCCATACTTTTTCTTATAACTATGTGTGTGTTTTTCTCTTGAACTACTCATCCTTTATCAACAAATTAATATAATAAATTTCATTGTCTCAATTCGTTGTCTCCTTCGTTTTTCCCAAAATATTAATAAGTTTTCTTAAAATTTCCCTCCTTTTCTGTCCACAGTTGTTACGAAAGAACATAAATCTCGTACTTCTTTATTAAAAATTTAAACTATTTAGTTCTTTGTCGTTATGTTCATATAAAATTTATCCTTTTATTGATGGTTCTTTCATGTTTACTTTGACCAATTTTTATCTACCGAGACTCTTTACATTTAGTCTTGATGTTAAACCATGGTTGAGTGTGACCAGTCTTACTGTTAGTAATTTTTAAGACGTTTATTGTTTACGACCTCTCCGACCTCTCTTTTCCCTTCTGAAGGTGTGACAAGACCCTTATATTTGACCACGTCGGGGATATGTCTTGTAATATTTGTCAAGAGTTTTTTGATTTTTCTCTCAACAGGTGGTTAGGGTTAAGACCCGTATATAGAGTTGTTTTGATATTGAGTTTTTCTATACACGTAGGAATATAAGTATCGTCGTGTAGAATGTTGTCTGTTCTGTACCTTCGTTGGATTTATAAGTAGCTGTCTACTTACTTATTTCTTCCACGTTATACACATATTTTACTCCATAAGTCAAGTCAAGTCAAGTCAGTGAGTCATCACAGACTGACAAACACCGGGGTACTTGACGTCGTGTGGTCCGAAGAGGTAAGTAGTGGTTGAGGGCCTTAGGTGGTTTTGGGTACAGGTAACTCATTCACTACGGTAGGTTGGTAGAGTAGGAGACAGTAAGGGAAGAGGAGGTCGGGAGTTAGAAAGGGTCGTAGTTCCACAAAAGGTTACTCAGTGGAGAAACGTAATCCACCGGTTTCATAACCTCAAAGTCGAAGTTATAGTCAGGAAGGTTACTTGTGAGTCCGGACTAGAGGAAATCCTACCTAACCAACCTAGAGGAACGTCAGGTTCCCTGAGAGTTCTCAGAAGAGGTTGTGGTGTCAAGTTTTCGTAGTGAAGAAGACGCGAGTCGAAAGAAATATCATGTTTAGCCGTAGTTAAGAAGACACGAGAAAGAAATATCAGGTCGAGAGTGTAGGTATATACTGGTGACCTTATTGGTCTCGGAACTGATCTACCTGGTAACACCTGTTTCATTACCGAGACGAAAAATTATACGACAGATCCAACCAGTATTAAAGGGTGGTTCCTCATTCGTAGAAAATTAAAGTACCGACGTTAGTGGTAGACGTCACTAAAACCTCGGGTCTTTTTATCAGTCGGTGACAAAGGTGACAAAGGGGTAGATAAATGGTACTTTACTACCCTGGTCTACGGTACTAGAATCAAAAGACTTACGACTCGAAATTCAGTTGTAAAAGTGAGAGGAGAAAGTGAAAGTAGTTCTCCGAGAAATCAAGAAGAAGTGAAAGACGGGATTCTCACCACAGTAGACGTATAGACTCCAATAACTATAAAGAGGACCGTTAGAACTAAGGTAGAACACGAAGGAGGTCAGGTCACAAAGAGTACTCCATGAGTCGTATATTCAATTTATTCGTCCCACTGTTATATGTCGGAACTGTATGAGGAAAAGGAGAAACCTTGGTCAGACAACAAGGTACAGGTCAAGATTGACAACTAAGGACTGGACGTGTATCTAAAGAGTTCTCCGTCCAGTCCACCAGACCATAAGAGTAGAGAAATTCATAATAGACCGGTATTTTTTTCTTATTTTACTACGGTAAATGTCATTGTACCTACCTGTATTTCTAATAATATGATTAACTTCATTTAGTGTCTTTCTGTTCACTATACTGAATATGCACCTTAACTTTTTTTTAACTGTTTACTTAAGTATGTGTTTTGTCTTTATTTGAGTGTCTATATCTTTTATCTGAACATCAACGGTTCCCTCTACCCCTTCTCCTCTCTTAAACTAACCCTCAAACTCTGATGGTCTCCGTTTAATAATATATATCTTACCTATTTATGGTTCCAGGATAACTTTCGTGTCCCCTGATATAAATTATGTGACATTGTTTGGTATTACCTTTTCTTTTTTTTTTGTTCTACGGAGACTCTTCCTTACTTTCTCACCTCTGACGACTCAGAGAAATGTCTAGAATAATATGATACCTGATTCTTCCAGATGACGGTAAAGTCGTTTGCTTTCGACAACGTCGGTAGTTCAGTAGTGGGTAACGTAGGTGGAGGTTGACACATGAGACACCCTTAAGTCCTAATTCTTTTTGTCCTATGACCGGGATTATCAATGCTATGTGTAGTTTCCTTACTAGAGTTACTTGGATCCGAGAACGAAGAAAGGTATGTGATCTTTTAAGTATACGATCAAAGTAATTGGACTCTACGGGTGAAAAGAAATTAATTGTCATTAGAAAAATTCAAGATTGACCGACTAAAAACGACGTTTTTTGGGTTGTATAGGACCGAGTACGGAATGGACTAGTCTCGACATAGAAAAGTTTAAAGTCCACCACGTAAAAAAAGTCAGTTGTTATGATATAGTAAGCTTTACTATATACAACCCTCCCTGATATACATTAAAGTTAGAAGTCTTACGTTTTTGATGTTTGATAAAAAACTTTTCACTTCGTAATAATTTACCCTAATCAGACTATACTGATCTCTTCAGAGATGTATACCTGTAGTGGTCTACCAGTTGTGGATTTAGTCTAAATAACATAAGAAACGTCGGTTGCTACCTCTTCGAGATATGTCAGTCGTTTTTGTTCTGGCCCTCGATTGACACCGAGTCTAGTACTTGACGAATAACGGTCTAAGTCTGACTTTGACTTCTTTCACCCCTTTTGGTGATTTGGTAAGTCCATAATGGTTTTAGTTTAGGGAATACTAATATGTCACCTTCACTCTTTGTCTAAGTGCCCTGATCAAGACTATCTGTCTCACGGACTACTTGATACCTGTCTGCAAACACTGTAACATGTCCTCTGTCCCTATTCTGGTAGAGGTACCTTTTCTTTACGTTTTTTCCTTTTACCGACAGACCCCTCCGGAATGTTTATCGACACTTTTCTTCTCTTTACTTTTCGTTTCCTCTTTTCCTTTCTATATAGGTAAACTTACATCTCGAAGTTTCTTATTGTTCCTTTCTATTCTTTCGGAAGGAGTCACTAGTCACGTTTCTTTATCTCCTTTTGTTATCTTACCCTTTCTCATCTTAAGAGAACTTATTTTAATCTCTATGGTTCCCTTGTAAAGTACGTTTCTACCCGAACTATTTCCTGTCTTTACCCGAACTTTTTCCTGTCTGGATTGTTTTCGTCTTCTATAATTCTTCTCCACCGTTCTTGTGTGTCTTCTTGACATGTCTTTTCTAGAAGTGTTGGGTCTATTAGTGCTACCACACTAGTGAGTGGATCTCGGTCTGTAGGACCTTACACTTCAGTTCACCCGGAATCTTTCGTAGTGATACTTGTTTGGGTCACCTCCATTACCTTAAGGTCAACTCGATAAAGTTTAGGATTTTCTACTGTGACACTTTCACGACGTGAGTTATACGGTAATTTGAACTTTCTGAGTCGTCACCGGTGTCCTGACCTTTTCAAGTTCAAGGTAAGTTTAGGTTTTCTTACCATTACAATTTCTTACATGTTTGTTGGTGTGATGCCAGGAGTAGAGTGTGCGATCATTTCATTACGAGTTTTAAGAGGTTCGGTCCGAAGTCGTTATGTACTTGGTACATGGAGGTCTACAAGTTCGACCAAAATCTTTTCCGTCTGCTTGGTCTATAGTTTAACGGTTGTAGACGACCTAGTACCTTTTTCGTTCTCTCAAGGTCTTTTTGTAGATAAAGACGAAATAACTGATACGGTTTCGGGAACTGACTCATCTAGTGTTATTTGAAAACTTGTAAGACTTTCTCTTCCCTTATGGTCTGGTGAACTGGACGGAGAACTCTTTAGATATACGTCCAGTCCTTCGTTGTCAATCTTGACCTGTACCTTGTTGTCTGACCAAGGTTTCTCCTTTTCGTCATACAGTTCCGACATATAACAGTGGGACGAATAAATTGAATATACGTCTCATGTAGTACTCTTTGCGACCCGACCTCCTTCGTGTTCTACCTTAGTTCTAACGGTCCTCTTTATAGTTATTGGAGTCTATACGTCTAATGTCGTGGGAATACTGTCTTTCACTTCTTTTTGATTTCTCGGAGAACTACTTTCACTTTCTCCTCTCACTTTTACAACTGAATTTCGAGTCGTAAGTCTTTTGATTCTAGTACCGTAGGCCAGGGTAGTGAAGTACCCTTTATATACCCCTTTGTCACCGACTAAAATAAAAAGACCCGAGGTTTTAGTGACGTCTACCACAAACGTCGGTACTTTAATTTTCTGCGATTGAGGAACCCTCCTTTCAATACTGGTTAGATCTATTCTATAATATTTTGTCTCGGTAATGAAACAGTTATTTCCAGGTACATTAGTTCCGATACCAAAAAGGTAATCAGTTCATACCTACACTCTAAACCTGGTATTTCGTTCGACTCGAGACTTCTTAACTACGAAAACTTGACACCACAACCTCTTATGAGAACTCTCAGGGAACCTACCGTTCGTCTAGGTTGGTGAGGTAGGATTTCCTCTAGTCAGGAGCCATAAGTAACCTTCCTGACTACAACTTCACTTTGAAGTTATGAAACCGGTGGACTACACTTCTTGAAAACGTAAACTTGTTTTGGGACTACGACCCTTTCTGACTCCGTCTTCCTCTTACCCTGATGTCTCATACTATACCTACCGTAGTGGCTGAGTTATCTGGACTCAAATCGATTTGAGACCCTCGACCACTACCTGTATCTCCGGACCAAACGACGCCAAGTACCTCAATGTTTCTCAGCCTGTGATGACTCGTTGACTTGACTTCAGTATTTAAACATCTACTGTGTAATTTTAATCTTCTTCTGTTTATAGATAGATTGACGTATTTATGTGTTTAACGGTATACCTCCAACTTTCTGTATACGATAAATTAACCTTTTCACTTTACATAGTCTAAAATCGTTTTTCTTCACCAAATACCTGAAAAATGGATTATCTCAGGACAAATTTTTGTTTATGACGGGGTTTTTAGGCCAAACATTATGTCTGGGTTTCCTTTGAGGGGACGAACTTCCTCTCTTAATCCTCGAGGTTAGTTTTCTAGTGTAGATGTGTTTTTTTATGTTATTTCTCCTGTACAAACTCTAGTGAACTGGTTGTTAAAACTACGGTTTTGGAACCGAGAAACACGTAGCTAAGAGTTGTCTTTACACCTATGTCTGGATATCTCTTCTGTCTATCTCACCGACATAAGGAAACGGTCCGTTTCGTCCTAGTGTCATCCGGTCGTGGAGTTCTTGACATGGGGGGTGAGGGATCCCTTATTCCTTTCCAATATATCAATCCTGAGGACCAGACTCCATTACACTATTCCTAGTTCGTCATTGTCAGAACGTAAGAAGAAAGAAGACGTCTCTAAGTTTTCCCACACTGACGACTTTTTTAATTTTACAGATTCTCACTTGCAGTTGTAAGATCCTTAGTCGTTTGATTTTACCTGACCTTACCCACTTAAATTGAGTCTACTGGTAATATAGATGATGACGCCCGTCCTTAGGGAGTCTTCTTTACCTCATCGGTAGTACCAGTTGTTTTCTCAGGTTTTCCGTCATAAACCTACGTTAGAGTCTTTGTTGTCTTACTAGAGACAAGTAGAGGTTCCGTTTGGTAAGTTATAGTGTCAATAGGTTCAGATACGGGATTGGTCATTGCGACTTCTTCGACTTCAACTTGTCAAGATACTTCTGGATGTTCTGGAAAATCTTGATTGTGGGTTTTTTCTACAGGAAAAGTAATATCCCCTGACCTTACCTTTTCATCCTTCAGTTCTTTGTGGACCTGATTGTCCGTTTAAACCGGAACCTTACGTCTTACTTCGTCCCGTTTCTGATTATCTCAAAACGGTTCTTTTACGTGACCAGTATCGTTTGTGGCAGAAAGTTGTTGTGTTCTCTTCTGAGATGTGCACCTGTAGTCGTCTACTAGTTGTGGCTTTACTCTAACTAATATAAGAAACGTCGGTTTCTACCTCTTCGAGATATGTCAGTTGTTTTTGTTCTGGTCCTCGACTGACACCGAGTCTAGTACTTAAGGAATAATGGTTTATGTCTGAGTTTAGTTTCTTTCATCCCTTTTGGCGATCTGGTAAGTCCATACTTGATTTAGTTTAGGGAATACTAATATGTCACCTTCACTCTTTATCTAAATTCCCTGATCTAAACTATCTATCTCACGGACTACTTGATACTTTACTCCAAGCACTGTAACATGTCCTCTGTCCCTAGGTCTGGTAGGGGTACCTTTTCTTTACGTTTTTTCGTTTTACCGACAGACTCCTCCGGAATGTTTGCCGACACTTTTCTTCTCTCAACTTTTCGTTTCCTCTTTTCCTTTCTATATTCGTAGACTTACGTCTCAAGGTTTCTTCTCGTTCCTCTCTATTCTTTCGGAAGGAGTCACTAGTTACGTTTCTTTATCTGTTTTTGTTGTCTTACCCTTTCTGATCTCTAGAGAAGTTCTTTTAATCTCTATGGTTCCCTTGTAAAGTACGTTTCTACCCNAAGCTATTTCCTGTCTTTACCATACCTGGATTGTCTGCGTCTTCTATAATTCTTCTCCACCGTTCTTATGTGTCTTCTTGACATGTCTTTTCTAGAAGTACTGGGTCTATTAGTACTACCACACTAGTGAGTAGATCTCGGTCTGTAGGACCTTACACTTCAGTTCACCCGGAATCTTTCTTAGTGATGCTTGTTTCGATCACCTCCACTACCTTAAGGTCAACTCGCCAAAGTTTAGGACTTTCTACTACGACACTTTCACGACGTGAGTTATACGGTCGTTTAAACCTTTTAAGTCGTCACCGGCGTCCTGACCTTTTCCAGTCAAAAGTAAGGTTAGGGTTTCTTTCCGTTACAGTTTCTTACGATTTTCATAGCGTGTTAACGTGAGTAGAGTGTACGATCATTTCATTACGAGTTTTAAGAGGTTCGGTCCGAAGTCGTTATGTACTTGTCACTTGAAAGTCTACAAGTTCGACCAAAATCTTTTCCGTCTCCTTGGTCTCTAGTTTAACGGTTGTAGGCAACCTAGTACCTTTTTCGTTCTCTCAAAGTCTTTCTGTAGATAAAGACGAAATAACTGATACGGTTTCGGAAACTGACACATCTAGTGTTAGTTGACACCTTTTAAGACTTTCTTACACTTATGGTCTGGTGGACTGGACGGAGAACTCTTTAGACATACGTCCAGTCCTTCGTTGTCAATCTTGACTTGTACCTTGTTGTCTGACCAAGGTTTATCCTTTTCCTCATGCAGTTCCGACATATAACAGTGGAACGAATAAATTGATTATACGTCTCATGTAGCACTTTTTGCGACCTGACCTTCTTTGTGTTCGACCTTAGTTCTAACGGTCCTCTTTATAGTTCTTGGAGTCTATACGTCTACTGTGGTGGGAATACCGTCTTTCACTTCTTCTTGATTTTTCGGAGAACTACTTTCACTTTCTCCTCTCACTTTTTCAACCGAATTTCGAGTTGTAAGTCTTTTGATTCTAGTACCGTAGGCCAGGGTAGTGAAGTACCCTTTATCTACCCCTTTGTCACCTTTGTCACAGTCTGAAATAAAAAGACCCGAGGTTTTAGTGACGTCTAACACTAACGTCGGTAATTTAATTCTGCGAATGAGGAACCTTCTTTTCAATACTGGTTGGATCTATCATATAAGTTTTCGTCTCTGTAATGAAACGGCTGATACCAGGTAGATCAGTTCCGATACCAAAAAGGGCACCAGTACATACCTACACTCTCAACCTGACACTTCTTCCGATGCACGGCTTCTTAACTACGCAAACTTGACGCCACGACCTCTTCTGAGAACTCTCAGGGAACCTGACGTTCCTCTAGGTTGGTCAGGTAAGACTTCCTCTAGGTGGGACCCTAAAGAAACCTTCCTCACTACGATTTCGACTTTGAGGTCATGAAACCGGTGGAGTACGCTTCTCAACTGAGTAACCTTTTCTGAGACTACGACCCTCCCTAACCCCCGTCCTCCTCTTTCCCTGCTGGTTCCTACTCTACCGACCTACCGTAGTGACTGAGCTACCTGCACTTAGACTCACTTGAGGTCCTCAACCACTACCTTTCCCTCCGGACCGTACGACGCTAAGTACCACAGCGTTTCTCAGCCTGTGCTGACTCACTGACTTGACTTGACTGTCGTTGAGATTACCGGTCCAGAGAATTAGAACTACTTAAAGAGATCAAGGACTTTAGAACGGAGTCCACCAAAGACCCGACGAGGAGTGCACTAATCGTTCCCAAACTTAAACGGGAAACCTTGAGTCCCTTCTAGTACCTCCGACCTCAGGACGGATATTCTTTCTCCCTTCTTTTACAGAAGGTACAGGTCCTTGAGTTGTCACGGGACTAACCGTAGATATACTATAAACCCTTCCCTTGGTAGACTGTTGGTAAATAAATCTTCGATGACACCTTGTCTTCTATAGTGTAACCGATTAGACTACCCTTGGTGACAGAAACACTTTACTGAGTCGATGTTTTGTCGAAAGACTGTAAGTCTCATAACTTTCTCGGATATGTGACCCCGGATTTGTTTGTTCAATTTCACTGTTATCTAAGTTGACCGTATATTTAATTACGTTTACCCAATTAAACGTAATAGCTCGTTTTCTCAGGGACTCGTTGTCGAGTTTTAGACAGGTAAGTCCTGGGTGTTCTCTAATGACTCTTAGTGCTCAGTGGGGAGTACTACGAACGGGGTAGTGACAAAGTGTTTAAAGTGTATTCTGAAAAATGATAAAGTCACAACAAACTTCTCATAGTGGGGTAAACGTTCAGACTATGACATTTTTTGTTATAACGTATCCTTGGACCTTACAATCCAGGGACTTAATTCGAATTAACTTTCACCAGTTTGTCCTCTACCGTTCTCGCTTGTAGTTGTAAAATCCTTAGTCACTTGATTTTACCCGACCTTACCCGTTTAACTTAAGTCTACTGGTAATATAGATGATGACACCCGTTCTTAGGGAATCTTCTGTACCTCATCGAGAGTTTCAGTTGTTTTCTCCGATTTTACGTCAAGAAGTCATGTTAGAGTTTTTACTGTTTTACTAAAGACAAGAAAAGGTTCCGTTTGGTAAGTTATAGTGTCATTAGGTTTAGATACAGTGTAGGTGATTACGGTTTCTACGACTTCAACTTACTAAGATACTTCTGGATATTCTAAAAGGTTTTAACTGTGGTTTTTTTCTACAGGAAAAGTAGTATCCCCTGACCTTATGTTTTCATCCTTCAGTTCTCTATAGACCACATTGTCCGTTCGAACCAGAAACTGATGTTTTACTTCCTCCCGTTTCCGATTGTCTTAAAACGGTTCTCTTGGGTGACGAGTATCGGTTGTGGGAGAAGGTTGTTGTGTTCTCTTCTGAGATGTGTGCCTGTAGTGGTCTACCACTTATGGTTTTAGTCTAAGTAAGATAATAAACGTTGGCTTCTACCTCTTCGAAATATACCAGTCGTGTTTGTTCTGACCCTCGATTGAAACCGAGTCTTACACTTGAGGAATAACAGTTTAAGTCTGTATTTAACTTCTTTCATCACTTTTGGTGATCTAGTGAGTCCGTACTGAATTTAGTTTAGAGAATGTGTCACCTTCACTGTTTACCTAAGTTCTAAAATCTAGACTATCTAACTCACGGACTTCTTGTTACCTGACTCCAAGCACTGTGACATGTCCTCCGTCGCTAGTTCTGGCAAGGGTTCTTCTTCTTTACTTTTTTCCGTTTACCAACAGACTCCTCCGACGACGACGACGACGACGACGACGACGACGACGATTCAACGAAGTCAGTACAGGCTGAGACACGTTGGGGTATCTGTCGTCGGGTGGTCCAAGGGGACAGGAGTCCTAAGAGGTCCGTTCTTGTGACCTCATCGAACGGTAAAGGAAGAGGTTACGTACTTTCACTTTTTCACGTTCACTTCAGTGAGTCACCACAGACTGAGAAACGCTGGGGTACCTGACGTCGGATGGTCCGAGGAGGTAGGTACCCTAAAAGGTCCGTTCTCATAACCTATCAGATTATGTATGTTCCAGTGACTGCGACTTTTCTCAGTGACGTACAGAGTAGGATACTGGAGTCAGGAGTCTTGACACACGTCGAAATGAGTTAAGAATCTTATCCTTGACTATTCCTTGTCTCTTAGAAACTCCTTATCTTTTGTTGTATATCCTTAGTAGGACAATTTACAAGGGACTGTTTAGGTTAAATGGTAACGTTGTTTTTGTTATTTTATGAATCCTTATTTAAATGGATTTCTTTGTTTTCTGAATATATGTCTTTTGATATTTTGTGACTCGTTCTTTCGTTTCTACTGTGTTTATCCACCTCTTTATTTGGTACAAAGACTTAATCTTCTTAGTTATATCTCTTTTACTCATATGATGGGTTTCGTTAGATATCTCAGTTGGTTAGTGATAGTTCGATGGTTGTCATAAGAAGTGTTTTGATGTTGTTTATTAAAATGTCAAACATACCTTTGTGTTTTTTGGAACTTATCGGTTTCGTTAGAAGTCTTTTTTACCTGGACCTCCTTAGTTGGAAGAACTGAAGTCTTATATAATATTTTGATGTCAGGAGTCCTGTCATACCATGACCGTGTTTCTGTCTTTATATCAAGTTACTTTCTTTTATCTTTCTGGTCTCTATTTAGGTACGTGGATACCTGTAGAATAGAAACTGTTTCCTCCATTTTTATATGTTACCTCTTTTCTGTTAGTGAAACTGTTCACCACGACTCTTTTGACCAGTAGGTGAACTTTTACTTACTTTGACCTTTGGAAAGATTGTGGTATGTGTTTTTAATTGAGTTTTACATAATTTCTAGATTTACATTCTGGTCTTTGATATTGTGAGAATCTTCTTTTGTTTCCGTTTTGTGAGACTGTATTTAGTGTCGTCCTAGTAGATACTATATGGAAGGTCTCATTACCTATTTTTGTTTTAAGTTGTTTACCCTTGATTAATTTGAATTTTCCAAAACGTGTTCCTTTCTTTGATGTTCGTTCCACTATTCTTTCGGAAGTCTTACCCTCCTGTATTGTCGTTTGTTTCGTTGACTGTTCGTTTTAATTAGAGGTTTTATATGTTCGTCGAGTACGTCGAGTTATGGTCTTTTTACTTGTGGAGTTAGTTTTTCACCCGGTTTCTTGATTTGTCTGTAGAGAGGTTTCTTCTGTATGTCTACCGATTATTCGTGTACTTTTCTACGAGTTTTAGTGAGTAATAAACTCTTTACGGTTAGTTTTGGTGACACTCCATAGTAGAGTATGACCAGTCTTACCGACGGTAGTTTTACAGATGTTTGTTATTTACGATTTCTCCCACACCTATTTTCCCTTGGGACAATGTGAGTCATGCTTACGTTTGACCCTGTCGGTTGATACCTCTTGTCACACTTCTAACGAATTTTTTTACCTTTATCTTGACGGTATACTAGGTCGTTAGGGTGACGACCCGTATGTGTGGTTCCTTTGGTCTTAACTTTCTGTGTACACATGGGGTCACAAGTAACGTCATGACAAATGTTGTCGGTCCTGTACCTTCGTTGGATCTACAGGTAGCTATCTGCTTACCTATTCCTTCAGTACCATATATGTGTTTTACCTTATAATGAGTCAATATTTTTTTCCTGTGTAAACTTAGTCAAGATTACTCCACTTACTTTCACCTCGGATAATATGTCTCATTTCACCCAGTCTTACTTTTTGCGGTTATGTCATATAATTACGTATACATACCTTTTATCTTTCCACCATTACTACTAGGATATACGTTCCGTCGTTTACTCTGTATCTACATTTCTTGTCTGAAAACCTGATACACCCTCTTCCGCTCCCACCCTACTAAACTCTCTTATCGTCACTTTGTACATATAATAGTATACATTTTATCTATTGGTCAAGTTTAAGCTACATATTTCGTCCCGTAAGTCAGTCACGAGACCCTGTTGGGTCTCCCAACCCTCACCCCTCCCTCTACTTCCCTCCAAGTCCAACCCCCCAGTGTACACGTGGGTGCCGACTAGACACAGTTACACACTGTCCCCGGTGGTGTCACAACACTTCACCAACAGGAGGTCAATTCTATTTATTTTAAAATTTTTCATCTTTATTTTTTTCGTTACATGTTTACTATCGTGTCTTTACTTAGTATCTTTTGATGATGTTCTTAATATACAGACATTTCACCTGTCGAGTATTCTGTATTCCTTAAAACATCTTTCGGAAGGTTCTGGTTTGGTCTTTATTTTTCTTTTATACTTTTCTTGTTAGTGTTCATGACTTTAACTTTGGTATTGAAATTTTAAAGGTTGTTCGTTTTAAGGTACTGATGTCCCGAACTTTCCATTTATGATAGTTTATAATTCTGCTCTATTGTGGATAGGAAGACTTGAGACTTTTTGAACGTCTACTTCTGAGTTCGAGTAAGATACTCCGGTGGTAGTCGGACTATCGTTTTGGTCTTTTTCTATAGTATGTGTATGTGTGTTTTAATTTACGGTTATAGTGACGACTTGTATATTCGATTTTAGGAGTCCTTTTATGATCTTTTAAGGTTAGTGGTTGTGTAATTTTCCTAGTATGTGGTACTAGTTTACACTAAATAAGTTCATACGTTTCTAAGAAGTTATATATGTTTAGTTTCGTTACAGGGTGTGATTGTTTGACTTCTTATTTTTTGTATTAGTAGAGTTTTCTACTTCTTTTTCGAAAAATTTTTGAAGTTGTTGGTAAATATTATTTTTGAGAGGTATTTCATCCGTATCTCCCTTACATAGAGTTGTGTTTCCTTTTGTCTGTTTGTGTGTCGTTTGTAGTAAGAGTTACAACTTTTTCACTTTCGTAAAGGACATTCTATACCTTGTTTTGTTCTTATAAGTGAGAGTGGTGAAATTAAGATGTATCGATCGGTGTCGTTGATCTCTTCTTTTTCTTTTCTTTAGGTTTTACCTTTGTTTTTAACAGTGACAAACGGGTACTGTTCTATGATATGTATCCTTTAGGATTTCTACGATGTTCTTTTGATGAGTTCGAATAGTTACTTAAACCTTTTCAACGTCCTATGTTTTAATTATGTATTTCTAGAGAACGTAAAGATGTGTGATTGTTGTTTTATAGTCTTTCTTTTTAATTCCTTTATTAAGGTTAAGAGTAGTGTAATCTTTCTTATTTATGTTACTTGTTTAGATGGATTTTGTTGTTGTTGTTTTTTTAACATGAGTCTTTTAATTCAGTGACTACTTTCTTTAGTTTCTACTGTTTTATCTGTCTCTCTATATGGTACAAGAACCTAATCTTCTTAGTTACGACACTTTTACTGATATGATGGGTTTCTTTACATGTCTAAGTTCGTTATAGATAGTTTAATAGTTACAACAAAAAGTATTTTAATCTTGTTTTTAAAAATGTTAAGTATACCTTTGTGTTTTCTGGTGTTTATCGGTTTCGTCAGAACTCTTTTCTTTTGTCTAAACCTTCTTAGTCCGAGGAACTGAAGTCTGATATGATGTTTTAATATCATTAGTTTTATCCTACTATCACCGTGTTTTTGTCTTTATATCTAGTTACCCTATCCCATCCTTCAGGTCTTTTTTTGAATACGTTGATTCCATTTGATTAGATACGGTTTCCTCCGTTCTTATATACTACCCATTTTCTATCAGAGAAATCATTCATCATAACCCTTTTAACCTGTCGTTGTACATTTTGACTCTAATCTTGTGAGGGATTTTGGTATGTTTGGTCAGTCGGATTTCCTTTAGTTGGGACTTATAAGTAACCTTTCTGAGTACGACTTCGAAGTTATGAAACCGGTAGACTACGTTTCTCTCTTGAGTAACCTTTTCTGGGACTACGACCCTTTCTAATTTCCGTCCTCCTCTTCCCCTACTGTCTCCTACTCTACCAACCTACCTACAGTAGTGACTGAATAACCTGTACTCAAACTTGTTTGAGACCTTCTATCACTTCCTGTCCCTTGGCACCGTACGACGTCAGGAGCCCCAGCGTTTCTCTGTCTGTGCTGAGTCGTTGACTTGTTGTTGTGGTGGCGGTATGTATTTTCATTTGAGTTTCACCTAATTTCTGTTGCATTCTAGACTATGATATTTTGAGGATCTCCTTTGATATCCAACTTGTGAGAGCCTGTATTTACTGATGTTCGGAAAAAAACTGGGTGGAGGATTTCATTACTTTTATTTTTATTTAATTAATTTGAATTTTCGAACACGTGTCGTTTCCTTTGGTATTTATTTTGTTTTCCTGTTGGGTATTTTACCCTCTTTTATAAACTTTTACTTTACAGGTTTTTCCTTAGTTGGATGTTTTATATTTTTGTCGAGGACGTCGAGTTATAGTTATTTTAGTCATTGGGTTAGTTTTTTACGTGTCTTTTGGATTCCTCTGTAAAGAGGGTTCTTTAGTATGACTACCGGTTTTTCGTGTACTTTTTACGAGTTACAGTAATTAGTAAGTCAAGTCAAGTCGAGTCGACTCAGCGAGTCAGCACAGACTGAGACGCTGGGGTACTTAGCGTCGTGCGGTCCGGAGGGACAGGTAGTGGCTGAGGGCCTCAAGTGAGTCTGAGTGTAGATAGCTCAGTCACTACGGTAGGTCGGTAGAGTAGGAGACAGCAGGGGAAGAGGAGGACGGGGGTTAGGCAGGGTGGTAGTCTCATAAAAGGTTACTCAATTGAGAAGCGTACTTCACCGGTTTCATGAACTCAAAGTCGAAATCTTAGTAAGGAAGGTTTCTTGTTGGTCCTGACTAGAGGAAATCTTACCTAACCAACCTAGAGGAACGTCAGGTTCCCTGAGAGTTCTCAGAAGAGATTGTGGTGTCAAGTTTTCGTAGTTAAGAAGCCACGAGTCGAAAGAAGTGTCAGGTTGAGATTGTAGGTATGTACTGGTGCCCTTTTTGGCATCGGAACTGATCTACCTGGAAACAACCGTTACAGAGACGAAAACTTATACGATAGATCCAACCAGTATTGAAAGGTAGGTTCCTCTTTCATAGAAAATTAAAGTACCGATGTTATTGGTAGACGTCACTAAAACCTCGGGGGTTTTTATTTCAGACTGTGACAAAGGGGTAGATAAAGGGTACTTCACTACCCTGGCCTACGGTACTAGAAGCAAAAGACTTACAACTCGAAATTCGGTTGTAAAAGTGAGAGGAGAAAGTGAAAGTAGTCCTCCAAAAAATCAAGGAGAAGAGAAAAACGGTATACCCCCACAGTAGACGTATAGACTCCAATAACTATAAAGAGGACCGTTAGAACTAAGGTCGAACACGAAGAAGGTCGGGTCGCAAAGAGTACTACATGAGACGTAATTAATAATCTCTTTACGTTTATTTTTGATATTACTCCGTAGTGAAGTTTTTGAAGTCTTACCGGTAGTAGTTTCTTTAGATATTTCTTATTTACGACCTCTCCCACACCTCTTTTCCCTTAGGAGTGTGTGACAACCACTCTTACATTTTACTGTGTCGGTGATACGTCTTGTGATATTTCTAAGGTATTTTTAGATAATTATTTTCATCTTGATGGTATACTGGGTCGTTAGGGTGATGACCCGTATATGGGTATCCTTTTTCCTTAAGTTTTTCTATGGACGTGGGGTTATAAGTAACTTTATCCATCCTCTACCATACTGTCCCGACATATAACAGTGGGACAAATAAATTGAATATACATCTTATGTAGTACATTTTACAACCCGACGTACTTAGTGTTCGACTCAGTTCTGACGGTCCCTTTTATAGTTGTTGGAGTCTATACGTCTACTATGTTTATATTACCGTCTCTCACTTCTGTTTGTTCTAGAGAACTACTTCTACTTTCTCCTCATACTTTTTCGACCGAATTTTGAGTTGTAAGTTTTTTGATTTTAGTACCGTAGGTCAGGGTAGTGAAGTACCGTTTATCTACCCCCTTTTCATCTTTGTTACCATCTAAAACAAAAGAACCCACGGTTTTAGTGACGTCTACCACTGACGTCGGTACTTTAATTTTCTACGAACGAGGAACCTACTTTTTGATACTGTTTGGATGTGACGTATCATTTTTTGTCTCTGTAGTGAAACGTCTGTTTCCAGGTAAATCAGTTTCGATACCAAAAAGGTAAAGTACATACCTACACTCTCAACCTGATATTTCTTTAGACTCGTAGCTTCTGAACTACGAAAACTTGACACCACAACCTCTTCTGAGCTCTCAAAGAACTTGACGTTCCTCTAGTTGGTCAGTTAGAATTTCCTTTAGTTAGGACTTATAAGTAACCTTCCCGACTACGACTTCACCTTCGAGGTTATGAAACCGGTGGACTACGTTTCTCGGTTGAGTAACCTTTTCTGAGACTACGACCCTTTCTAACTTCCGTTTTCCTCTCACCCACCGTCTCCTAATCTAGTAATCTATCGTAGTGGTTGACTCACCTTTACCCAATCTCGTTTGAGACCCTCTTACACATCCTGTCCCTTCGGACCGTCCGACGTCAGGTACACTATCGTTTCTCAACTTGTGTTAAATAGTTGACTTGTTGTTGTCCTGTACCTTCGTAGAATCTTTTGAGTAACCGTTATTAAATAGGTAGCTACCTTGAAACCCGACAAAGGTCAAACCCCCGATAATACTTATTTCAAAGAGGTTTATAAGAGTACTTTTTCTTCTTTAAACTGTCAATAAGTCCGGGGAAGTGTTCTGTGACCCCTTAGTCTCTCTAGGTACCCTTAAACTGTAATAGACCATGTTACGACGGTTCATCTTTAAAGATATTATTACCTTTACAAGATACAAACGTGATAGGTTATGTTGTCGGTGATCGGTGTACACTGAGTAATTCGTAAACTTTACACTGATCGTACAGACTCTTTGATTAAAACAAAAGAAATATATCAAAAACCGATGGTATAACCTATCGTGTCTATATCTGTCATATCAAATTACCTTTCTTACACCCTAAACTTCGATTTATCTAGGAGTCAAAATTTAGAGTCACTGACAGTCAATGATTAATGTAGTGTTATTAAAACCAGTACAATAATTAGAACAAGTTTGAAGTCAAAGGAATAAACATTTTACCCCTATTATAGTCTTGGAGTGTCCAAACAACACTAATTCTCTTACTTACATTTTGTGGATCGGGTCCCGAACCGTGTATCATTCAGTAGAAATTTATTATAGATAATAATAGTTCAAGGGGTAAACGGTATACCTCTTAGACTTCGAGGTTTTCCTCTTCATAGAACAGGTGTCAATGTCTCCATCGACCTTCGTGTCAGTCCTCGGTTTAGGTCTAAAAGAGTGAAAGACTATTCAAAAGAATATCTCTACTTAGGAGGAGTTCGAACTTCCCACTTCCCACCATCGGGTTTGTTGATAGGTGTACGATATTTTATATATATATATATATATATATATATATATATATATATATATATATTAGATGTGTGTATCTCTTTTACATGGAAACACTTCGGATAAACAAGGAAGGCCTTTAAAAGGTCCCCAAACTAGTCGTTTAGTGATCGTAACACATGGATCCCTTTTTCTTTTTTTGTGTGTTTTATTGAAAGTTTAATCGTTCCAAGTCTAAGTTCTAAGTAACAATGATCTTATAAAGGAATATTATGTGGTTGTTACACATAATCGCGTTTTACAATGGACCACGTTTTACAATTGATCAAACGACCAAACAACCCAAAACAATGACAAAAGGGTATAACCAGAAAGTTTTAGGTTACGAAAGTCTCTTTTACTCTTTCCTTTGTAATCCCCGGAAAGAGACATTGAAATGACCATCATACTAGACTCAAAAGTTAACTATTTATAGGTCTCAATACTGGTCTTTGTCTGTGTCCTTCGGACTTCATATACACCTTTTCTCTGTTTTTCCCCTTACGTTTTTGTGTACTTTTCCCGTTAACGTGGTTCATGTTTAGTAAAGTACCCTTCGTTTACTCAATTATCATTATCGTGGTCCTTTATAGGGTCATATTTGACAAAAGATCGGGACGGGACCAAACAGTATTTCGGTCTTGTAAAGGGAGTCTTGATCCTTAAATAATGTCGTAGTGTCTCTTATGACCTGGTCCGGGAGTTTTCTGCATTGACATGCGAGTCTTGGACTGTCCTTGTCGGAAAGGTGTATGATTTTTATAACCGTTATAACCAAAACCTTTAATTTTTGTAGTAACGGTTTGGCTTCGGGAACATGTGACCCTTCCGTCTCTATATGTTTCGAAACAACCAGTATATTTGGAGAACCCTTAAACGTAGATAGGTTACGTTGTTCGTCCCAAACAAAAAAGTCTCCACGATCAATCGATACGAAATTAAAACTAGATAATGTTCCGTTCTTTTTTTTTCTCCCTGATCAAAGGAATAGACTACTCTGACTTCATAGTCATTCTGTTCTTTATAGAAATATTGTTTTTGTCTTCTGTCTGATCTTTCGGTCAAAACTGGTCAGGATACAAAAGGTTTTCACTTTCAGCGAGTCAGCACAGGCTGAGAAACGTTGGGGTACTTGATATGTCAGGTACCTTAAGAGGTCCGGTCTTAAGATCTCACCCATCGGAAAGGGAAGAGGTCCCCTAGAAGGGTTGGGCCTTTAGTTTGTGTCCAGAGGACGTAACGTCCGTCTAAGAAATGGTTGACTCGATAGTCCCTTGGAGAATAAAAGGTTTGATTCTTCGTTAAAAATTTGATAGTTGTTTCTCGTTCCGTTCAACTTCGTAATTATGTATAACGTAAGTCCAGGATGTTCGTCCTGGAGAATAAAACGTTGGTCCATACTAAATTCCAAGTTTATTTACCCGTTTGAGAGTAGGTTACTTTCGAGGTACTGATAGAAGTTAACTTTTGTTATTATAAGAGTGATTTTCATGGTCGGACAGAGAGAACGGATTATGTACGATGAAAAGGTACCTAACACTTAATACACGATAGTTGAAACACATGGGTGGACCTTTATTTGATTAGAAACCACAGTGTCTAGTGTATGTCCCTCATTAAAAAAAAGAAATGATGTCACCTTCAAAATTTCGTACCGGTGGTTAAGATACTACGAGGAGGGTGACTCTTCTTTCCGGAGATAAGGGAGATGGAACTTATGTTCACTCAAACAAGGACAAGACTTGGTTGTTTTATGTCGTCTTCACTATGATGTACTGTAGAGTCCGATCCAGTATTTTTCGGTCATTGAAGGTGAACGAACGGAACCTTGTCAGGAGTATTCTTGACTCGGTGTCATATTGAACGGTGATGGTTCGATCTTCCCAGTTTACATCTGTAAGAACAGTCATCAAGTCGACTCAAGTCCGAAGGTCAGTAGAGTGATTCCTCAGTCTATACATTTACTTCGATAAAAAATTAGAAGGTATGGTGGGGTATAGGGTTCACTTACGGTGGTGTATCTCGTCTTCTTAGAGGGTCCACTAGGGACAGACTTAAGGGCTGGGGGGGTTTTTTTGTACTTTATTTTAATTTATCAAAATCAAATTGAACTATTCAAAATCTTATCCCACAATACATCGTTATCTAGTAATCATTTACTCAGAAACTACCAATTGTATAATGTTTTTCTTCCGTAGCTTTCATGTGACAAATTCAAGTAAAAAACGTCAGGAGTTTTTGTCTGGAATGACAACGGTTATCTCAAGGGAAGTCTCAGTCTTACCGTGGATCGGTTCGGAGGATAAAAATTAATATCTCTTTCAGACAATAGCTCTAAAAATTTCCTGTGAAAGTCTCCATGATGATGGAGGAGGTGACATGAACAATTTTTTATTTCCGAAGAGAAACAAACAAAAGGGGTATCAAAGAAGGTGTGTAATTTTGAACAAATACTCTTACTGATTTATAAACGTCAACAGTGTACGATCCTAACACTAGAAGGAGGAAGAAGATGATTTCGAAAAAAACCGGAGGAGAATCTCTTTACTATTTTTCGAGAAATTGTCGATGGTATGACTCCATGTGTTCATGAAAATGATGTGAAGGTCCTCTACTTTCTCTACGTCAGTTCGTTATTTAAGGACCGTACAACATTTTCCGGAAGTAAATCGGGATGGAAGTGTCGTCGTAAGGACCTTAATTTATCCTTTACCCTTCGGTTGTGAGTTATATACTAACTTCTTAACTCACTCGTGTGATATTAATTTCTGTCTTCTTTTAATCGATCAGGACACCTTTTGTTGGTCTTCTTACCACTCCTTTTGTAGAATTTTCCACGTATAAAATCTCGAAACCCTAGTTATCTTCTCCAGTTCTTTGTTTATCTCGAATTCTCGACATGTCTACTGTAAAGATCACCGTAGACTTACTTTACCCCCACTTACAGAAACTCTAGTTTAAACATCGTCAGGTTTTTGAGAACACTATCTTCTTTTGTAATTTGATCACCCCGTAGATTATCCGAGGTCCTTCTGATGGGTATAACTTGAGAATTCATAGAAAAGTTTTCGTTTAAAGAATTTACTTCTTTTAAGGTTTTCAGTGTAAAGGTGTTCGGATTAGAAAATCCATTGTTTTCTATTGATCTTTGTAAATATACTAACCACAAAAAAGATAAATACGTTGTGAAGGTATAAGTAAAATAGTAAGTTACATATATGTTGTTTGAACCCTCCACCCTTCATAAAAGAGTGAGATGTATATTTTTTTCCCTCTGATCTTCTTTATTTCACTAATCACACTTCAGTTGTTGGTGCAATAACCGTGTCGTTAATAAAGGGACGAATTTCCGGGACGAAAGTTAGGATTGAGAGGTCCTCGACTCTATTTTACCATCGTCATAAGACTCTTTAGTGTGACAACTTTTCCTTCTCACTAATGAAGGATAACTTCGTCCTTCTCACTAATGAAGGACAACTTCGTCCTTCTAATTTCTCGAGAACGATAGTCTTATTTACCCAAATTGTTTTGACTCGACGGTTATCTTTCAGTAGATTACTGTCCCTTCTATCTGGTAAAACACCAGGAAATGTAACGAAGGTTAAGTTGGTGTACGAGGATTATTTTTATTTATAACTTGTTGTATCCATGAAGGTATAAATTCAGAGTTTGTTGAAACCTCACACCGATTTCTGTACGTAAAGATGGTTAAAAAGGTCCACTGTGACGACCATACCCAGATCTGAAAAAACCCAAAAAAACAACAACAAAAAAAGTTGACAATTTTATCAAGTGTTTTTTTATATAGGTTTTTTCATTTAGATTATCCTCCCTTGATATTTTGAGACTACTTTCTTTAGTTTCTTCCATATTTATTACTTCTCTATTAACTACGAGTACGTATCATTCTGTTATAAAAATTCTACAATCAAATAGGGTTGAATTAGACATCTAAGTTGTATAATGGTTTTAGGGTCGTTAAATAAAACACCTATAACTATTTGTCCAAGATTTCAAGGATGGGATGAAGTGTTAAATAAATGTTTCAATGTAATTTAGTTCTATCACACCACAACCAGGTATTGTAAAAAGTGTCTCGATCTTGTATATTATCTGTTTTCAAAGTCTTAAAGGTTTTGTTAGGACTCCTTTTTCTTGTTTCGATCTCTGTATTGAGTGGGTCTGAATTCTGTTGTAATGTTTGGATGTTAATAGGTTTGTCGTACCATAACCGTGTTTACGTCTAGTTATCTTTCCTTATAGTTAAGAAACCTTCCTGACTACGACTTCGACTTCGAAGTTATGAAACCTGTGGACTACGTTTGTCGGTTGAGTAACATTTTCTGGAATTACAACCCTTTCTGACTTCCGTCCTCCTCTTCCCCCACTGTCTCCTACTCTACAACCTACCGTAGTGACTGAGTTACCTGTACTCTAAGTCGTTTCAGGTCCTGTATGACTTCCTGTCCCTTCAGACCGTACGACGTCAAGTGTCCCCAGTGTTTCTCAGTCTATGTTGAATCGGTGACTTGTTGTTGTTGTTCTTTTCTTATCTCTCGGGACTTCATTTAGATGTCTGTGTATCATTTAATTTGATATTCTTTCCTACGTTCTTCTTATATGTCACCTATTTTATATCAGAGAAGTTATTCGCCACAACCTTTTCGACCTGTCAATGTACATTTAGTTACTTTAATCTTGTGGGGAGTGTGAGATATATTTTTGCTTGAGTTTTACCTTCTTTCTAGATTTATATTCTGTACTATGGTATTTTTAAGATCTTCTCTTGTATCCGTTTCGTAAGAGACTGTATTGAGTCGTTACAAAAGAATCGAGTCAGAGACTTTTGTTTTATTTATTTTCGTTCTTATTTGCACTCTACATTACTTTGAATTTTCGAGAACATACTGTTTCTTTAGTATTTTGACTTTTTTGTTGGAAGTCTTATCTTCTTTAATAAACGTTTGTTACACTTATTGTTCCTCAATTATCGGTTTTATATGTTTGTCGAGTGTGTTAAATTATAAATTTTTAATTTTTGATCTGTTTTCTAGATTTATCTGTAAAAAGGTTTCTTGATATCTACCAGTTGTCAGTGTACTTTTCCATGATTTATAGTGATTTATTAATCTCTTTACGTTTAGTTTTGGTGCTCCATAGTGGAGTGTGTAAGCGTCCTAGTATCTCTTTCGGTCCCTTACGGTCTTTTTGTAGATGGAGACAAAGTAGCTGATGTGTTTTCGGAAACTGACACACCTAGTATTATTTGACACCTTTCGAGAATTTCTCTACCCTTATGGTCTGGTAAAATGGACAGAGGACTCTTTGGATATACGTTCAGTTCTTCGTTGTCAATCTTGAGACATACCTTATTGACCAACCAAGTTCTAACTCTTTCTTCATGTTTTCCCGACAGACGACAGTGGGACGAACAAATTAGGTATACGACTCGTGTAGTACTCTTTACGGTTCGACCTATTCAACATTCGACCTTAGTTCTATCCACCCTCTTTCTAGTCGTTGGAGTCTATAGACCTACTATGGTAAGATTACCGTCTTTCGTTTCTCCTTGATTTTTGAGAGAACTACCCCCACTTCCTTCTCTCACTTTCTCGACCGAATTTTGATTTATAATTTTTTTTTGATTCTAGTACCGTAGGTCGAGGTAATGAAGTACCATTTATCTTCCCGTTTTTCACCTTCGTTACTGTCTAAAAAAGAAACCCCCGAGATTTTAGTGACGTCTACCACTGACATCGGTACTTTAGTCTTCTGCAAACGAAGAACCGTCCTTTTGTTACCGTTTGGATCTGTCACACAACTTTTCGTCTCTGTAATAAAACGACTGTTTCCAGGTATATCAGTTCCGATACCGGAAGGGTTACCAGTACATGCCAACACTCTCCACCCGGTATTTCTGTCGTCTCGTGACTTCTTAACTACGGAAGGTTGACATCACGAAGGGACCACCGAGTCTCCAATTTCGCAGACGGACGTTACACCCTCTGGACCCAAACTAGGGACCCAGCCCTTCTAGGGGACCTCTTCCTTTACCGTTGGGTGAGGTCATAAGAACGGACCTCTTAGGGTACCTGACTCCTCGGAGCACCCGATGTCAAGTGTCCCAGCGTTTCGCAGTCTGTGAGACTCAGTGAAAGTGAAAGTTGACACCACGACCTCTTCTAAGAACTCTCAAGGAACCTGTCGTTCCTCTAGTTTGATCAATTAGAATTCCCTTTAGTTGGGACTTATGAGTAAATCTTCCTGACTACAACTTCGACTTAAAGGTCATTAAACCAGTAGACTACACTTGTCAACTGAGTAACCTTTTCTGGGACTACGACCCTTTCTAACTCCCATCTTCCTCTTTTCCCGTACTCTCCTACTCTACCGTCCTACTGTAGTGGTTACATTACCTGTACTTGAACCCGTCTAAAACCCTCTACCACTCCCTGGCCCCCTGAACTACACGACGTCAGGTACCCCAGTGTTTCTCAGTCTGTGTTCTCCCGTTCACTTGTTGTAGTGGAGTGTGACCAGTCTTACCAGTAGTAATTTTTAAGATGTTTATTATTTATGATCTCTCATATGTCTCTTTTCCCTTGGGAATGTGTCAAACACGCTTATACTTCACCACGTAGGTGATACCTTTTGTCATACCTCCAAGGAATTTTTTGATTTTTATCTCGATGGTATACTAGATCGTTAGTGTTAGGACACCTATATAGGTTTTTTTACTCTTAAATTAAGGTTTTCTATGTACATGGGGTTACATGTATCGTCGTGATAATGTTGTCGGTTCTGTGTCTTTGTTGGTTCACGGGTAGTTGTGTACAAACCGAATTCTTCTACACTATATATATAGTGTAGAATGTGTATAGCACATATATATATATAAGTAAGACACGAATCAGCGATTTAGTACAGACTGAGAAGCGTTCGGGTACCTGACATCGGGTAGTCCGAGGAGACAGGTACCCCTAAAAGGTTCGTTCTTCTCACTTCACCCAACGATACGGGAGGAGGTTCCCAAGAAGGGTTGAGTCCTAGCTTGAGTCCCGAGGGTGTAACGTCAGTCTAAGAAATGACAGACTCGGTGGTCCCTTCGGGTATGTGTACACCATATATATATGTGATATATACATATATGTATATATATATACATATATATATATCACATATACATTATATACATATATATTTTTATATGTGTATATACATATATATTCGTATCTAAGTATGTTACTTTATAACGGTAAACGTTGTTGTCCCTACCTGGATTTCTATTGGTATGATTCACTTCATTCAGTCTGTTCATAGTATATTATAGTAAATGTACACCTTCGATTTTTTATTATGTTCACTTAGATATATGTTTTGTCTTTGTGTGAGTGTCTGTATTTTTCATTTAAATGTCAATGGTTCCCCTATCCTAATTGTGTTTGTTTGATGATATGGATTTTATCTATTCGTTACTCCTAAATGACATATCGTGTCCCTTGATATAAGTTGTAGAACATTATAGACTATTACCTTTTATTAAAATTATATATACATAGACTTAATACCCGAACGGGTCACCGAACCTTTATCTCTTAGGTGGACGTTATGTCTTCTGCCCAAGTCAGGGACTAAGTCCTTCTAGGGGACCTCTTCCTTTATTGTTATGTGAGGTCCTGAGAACGGACCCTTTAGGGTACCTGTTTCCTCGAACTGTCCGATGTCAGGTACCCTAGTGTTTTCTAAGTCTGTACTGATTCACTGATTTGTTCTCGTTGTATATAGACTGTGTTATAAATTTAATTGATATAAAGTTATAAAAAATTGAAACGTTTTTTTACATATTATAACGACTTCTTTATCTGTTTATCTGGTCACCTTCTCTTGTCTCGGGTCTATATCTAAGTGTGTTTTTATTAGATAACTAGAAACGGTTTCTTCGATTTCATTAAGTTGTCTTTTTCCTGTCAGAAAAGTCTTTATCACTACTTTGTTGGTCTATAGGTGTAAATTTTTTTTTTTTAGACCTCTGTTAGAAATGTCAAAGAGTTCTTAATCGAGTTTTCCCCTTTTCCCGGTCTTTTTCTACCGTCTCCTCATTCTATCCCTCTACCAGTCGGAGGGGTGTTTATGTAGTTTTTGAGTTATTCTATACCTTGTTGAGGATGTTACGTTGGACATCCGCTGTCGTCTTCTGGGGTCCGGAGGTCCCCCGTCCGATTCGAGGGACCTTACTCCATCCTCTCTTTTACCTCTGTATGTCCGGAGGTCCCCCGTCCGATTCGAGGGACCTTACTCCGTCCTCTCTTCTACCTCTATATTTTTCCCTTTTCCGTGTCTTGTAGACCTGCCCTCGAACACGTGACTCTCTCCCTCCCTCCCTTAAGCCTTTGTCCCCGTCAACGGTACTCGACCCTCCGTTGGAGTAACACCCCTCCCCATAGACGTGTTAGAGTCTTCCGACCTGTTTCGTCTGTGAATCTCCAGCCTCTTGTCTCTTCCGACGTGAAGAGTCGGGTATCTGTCGAGTGTCCGACACCAGGGTTGGTTACCCGAGTCCCTTGACTTTGTTCGGGTGTCTTCGGGACACCATGTCTCTCACCCGGGTCCCACGGTTCTCTCCGCACCGTATGTTTGGAGACATTGTGTGTGTTTGGAGTGTCGTATGTCTCGTCCTGACCCCTAGGTTTTCTTGTGTGTTCGGGACGCTGTATCTCCCGTCCGGGTCACTCTGTCCTGTTCACGTGTGTCCAGGGGGGGAGTGGGCGAGGTGCGTCTCTCACCCGGACTCTGTTCACGTGTGTTATAGACGTTGTATCTCCCACCCAGGTCATTTGGTTCGTTCGTTTACGTGTGTTCGGGACACTGTATATCCCGTTGGAGTCCCCTGACTCCCTTCTGGTATGTGTAGAGGCACTATGTTTCCCTTCCCAGTCCCTCGTCTCTTTCTAGGTATGGCCGGGGCTGAACCGTTCGAAACCAGACGTTAGGTTCCGTTCTGGTCCTTTGTCTTCGTGGTCGCTTCTAAGGTCCCTATTCATCCCCCGACCACTGTCATTTTAATAGGACTCTCCCGGTGAAACTTTGCCGACACCTTTATCTACACAGACTGTGACTGTTTCGGTCTTCCTAACAGGTTTCCATATGACTTGGCTGTCTGTGGGGAGTTTGGGTGGTTGCAAGTGACGTGACGGGAAGTCTCTCTGCTCCAAGTCGAGGTAGTTGGTCTTCTTGTGTCCGTGTTCGAGGGTGTTGGTCCTTTTGTAGTGTCCTGTAATTAGGTTGGGGTAGATACCCCCGTCTGAGGTGTTTGTTCTTCTTGATGGTAGAACTCTTGAAATAAAAAAGGAATACTTAGTGACAAATAAGGGGGATGTATGTAGGTACAAGTGTAATGGGAAAACGTCACGACATCTCAAAAGGAGAAACAAAAAGAACAATTTTTTTAAGAAAAATTCTAAAAAAAGTGGTAAAAAAACACTAAAAACACTAAAACAAAAAATATATAAACTGACGAAAGAATTTGAAGAAATAGTCGACATCGATAAGGACTTATATATATTTGGAAACAGTGTACAGAGATAAATAGAAACAAAACGATAAAAAAAGAGAAAATAAATGGGAGAGAAAGTACGGGAAGGAAAAGAGAAAAGAGAGGGAAGAGGAGAAAGAAAAGAGAAAGAGAAGAGGGAAAAAAGGAAGGGAGTGAGAAAAAAAAGTAGTACATTAAATTTAACAACACGATAGAAACGATATAAGGGGTCTATCGTGAGACGGGTCCGAGTCGAAATTTATGACTTGTAATCACTCGAGACGAAAGTTAACCAGTAATAGTTGAAACCAAAGGGAACAAATGATTCAGTCAGTGGACATGAGAAAAGAAATCTTATAAAACCAATATTGACACATACACCTTCATACATACACAGGGTAATAAAGACATTAATGGACGAACTAGACGAACTAGAGGAGATTGATCTTGTGTCCGTGTTCAGTGGGGATTGTTTTTCAGTTACGTTTGGTGAGTTGGTTGGAAAGAGAGGTTCCCGTTTTTGGTTTTCCTTCTTCCTTATGTTAATATTTTGGACACTTTTCCTCTGAAGTTTACCTCGTTCAATCTTTTTTCGTACCTTTCTGTCTCCTTATCTCTTGTTTACTTTCTTATTCCATCTTTGAGTATTCTTTTTTATTTACTTCTCCTTTATCCGTTAGATGAACCTTCCCTTAAGTCTTGTTACTGTCATTTCTACAAGGTTTCTGAACTTTTATCTTACCTCTTTTACGTTCCTTGTTGTGTCAATTATATTAGTGGTTCCTACATCTTTTTTTATTTCTTATTTGTTTGTCTATTACTGATTGTGTTAATGACTTCAATTTTATAAGATCTTCCTTTGTTATCGTCTTATTGACTCCGTCTTCTTACCTATTTACTCGACCTCCTGTTTTACCACCTTTATTGACGACTTCTCGTCTTATTTCCTTTTTCTTACTTTTCTTAACTCCTATAAGAGTCTCTGTAAACCCTGTTGTTATTTACGTGGTTATAAACTTTATATCCACAGGGTCTCATTCTTCCTTTCTTTCTTTCCGTGACTCTTTATAAAAACTTCTTTAATATCAACTTTTGAAGGGGTTGTACCCTTTCCTTTATCAGTTAGTTCAGGTTCTTAGTGTCTCTCAGGGAATCTCCTATTTGGGTTCCTCTTTGTGTAACTCTATGTATAGTTAGTTCGATTGTCTCTAACTTGTGTTTCTTTCTTATGATTTTCGTCGTTCCCTTTTCGTTGTATGTTCCCTTTTGGGTGTACTATTTGTCGTCTAGCAAATCGTCTTTGCCTATATAAATTTCATGACTTTCTTTTTTTTTTTTTGATGTTGGTTCTAACGATATGGACCGTTTCTAGAGTAAGTCTTAACTACCTCTTTGGCTTTCGAAGTGTCTGTTCGGTTTCAAGTCTCTCAAATCGTGGTGGTTTGGTCGGAATATTGTTTATGATTTCCCTGAATGTATTGGTCGTTTGTGTTCTCTTTCCTTTCTGGATGTTTTTGTTTGGGTTTTGTTAATTCTTTTACGGTTATCCTTGTACGTTACGTGTTTAGTTTTTTATGTCTTACCGACTTACCTATATCTTTGTTCTGAGTATATATACAACAGATGTTCTCTGGTTGAAGTCTGCATTTCATTTTCCTTCTTTTATTTTCGTACTTTTTTCTATAAGGTGCTCTTACCTTTGGTTTTCTTTCGACCTCACCTTTAGGAATTAAGTCTGTTCTGTCTGAATAATGTCCTCCGTTTCTTTCTGTATTACTAGTTCCTATATTACTATTTCCCTAGTTAGGTTCTTCTGTATTGTTAACATTTCTACATACGCGGGTTGTGTCCTCGTGGAGTTATGTCTTCCCTTTGTGATTGTTCGTATTCTCCCCTTTAACTGTCGTTGTGTCACTACCATCCCCTGAATTTGCGGAGTGAATATGGGTACCTGTCTAGTAGTTTTGTCTTAGTTATTCCTTTGTGTTACCTGGTTTAACTATAGAAGTCCTAAAATGTAGGTTTACATCCTATATGAAAGAAGAGTTCACGTATACCGTGTAAGAAGTCCTATCTGGTATAGAACCCGGTGTTTAGTTCGGAGTCATTTAAATACTTTTAACTTTAACATAGTTCATAGAAGAGACTGGTGTTGCGACTCTGATCTTTGAGTGTCGCTAATTTGTTATATAATGATTTATTGCTTCTACAATGACTTCTTTATTCTTACCTTTATTTTTCTAAGGATCGTGTTTACTTTTGTTTTTGTACTACTCGGTTTTTAATACCCCAAGTCGTTTTAGTCAAGATTCTCCCTTCAAATATCATTATATTAGGACGGAATCCTTTGTTCTTTTTGTAACTTATCTGTTGGATTAAGATGTAACTTTCGACGACCTCTTTCTTCTTGTTCTTTGGGGTTTAATTAGTTTTCCTTTCTTTATTATTTCTATTCTCGTCTTTATTTACTGTTTCTTTACTTCCTTAGTTCATTTCTAATTATTTTGATTTTCGACCAAGAAACTCTTCTATTTGTTTTAACTGTTAAATGATCGGTCTGAGTCGTTCTTTTAGTCCCTCTTTTTAGTTTAATTTTTTATCTTTACTTTTCCTCTCCAGTGTTGTCTGTTGTGTCTTTATGTTTCCTAGTATTCTCTTAAAATACTCGTTAATATACGATTATTTTACCTGTTGGATGTCCTTTACCTGTCTATTAGTCCTGTCAAGTTGGAGAGTTCTGACTTAGTCTTTCTTTATGTTTAATACTTGTTCCGTTAATGTTTATGACTTTAGTTTTGACACTAGTTTTGAAAGGGTCCTTTGTTTTTGGGTCCCCGTCTACCGAAGTGTCCTCTTAAGATAGTATGTAAATTTCTTCGTGATTACGGATAAAAAGACTTTGATAAGGTTTTTCAACGTCTCCTTCCTTGTGTAAGTTTGAGTAAGATGTTCAGGTTTTAGTGGTACTATTGTTTTAGTCCGTTTCCGTTGTGTCTTTTTTTCTTGTGAAGTCCAGTTGTAGTGACTACTTGTATCTAAGTGAGGAGTTGTTTTAAGATCGTTCGTCTTAATCTGTTATGTAATTTTTCGTAATTTTTGTGGTACTGGTTCAACCTAAATAAGGTCCCTACATTCCTAAGAAGTTATATGTGTTTAGTTAGTTACACTAGGTGATATAATTTTTTGATTTTCTATTTTTGGTATACTATTAGAGTTATCTATGTATTTTTCAGAAAGTGTTTTAAGTCGTGGTTAAATACTAATTTTACGTAGGTTTTTACCCGTTTCTTTTTTGGATGGAGTTGTATCATTTCGAGTGTATACTATTCGGGTGTCGTGTGTAAGAGTCACTACTGTTTGACTTTCGTAAGGGAGATTCTATTCTTTGTTCTGTTCCCACAGGTGAGAGTAGTGATAATAAGTTGTATTAAAACGGATCGATACCGTTAATCTCTTCTTTATCCTTATTTTCCTTAGGCCTAGTTTTTCTTCTCCGTTTCGAGAGTGACAAACGTCTACTGTACTATGATATGTATCTTTTCGGTTTTCTTTGGTAGTCCTTTAATGATCTCGATTAGTCACTTACATCGTTTCAACACCCTATGTCCCAGTTATGTGTCTTTACTGCACGTAAGGATATGTCTTTGTTACTTTTTAGTCTCTCTCTTTAATTCCTTAGTTAGGGTAAGTGGTAACGTTGTTTTTCTTATTTTATAGATTCTTATTTGGATGGATTCCTCTGTTTTCTTGACATATAGTTTTTAATATTCTATGACTACTTACTTTAGTTTCTACTGTATTTGTCTACCTCTCTATAAGGTACAAGGACCCATTCTTATAGATGTAACACTTTTACTGATATGATGGTTTAAGTTAAATGTTTAAGTTACACAAAGGATAGTTTAATGGTTACCGTAAAAAGTGTCTTGAACTTGTTTTTTCAAGTGTTAAGTATGTCTTTGTGTTTTTTTCGGGTTTATGGGTTTCGTCAAAACTCTTTCTCCTTACCTCGACCTCGTTAGTTGAAAAGACTGAAGTCTGATATGATGTTTCGATGTCAGTAGTTCTGTCATACTGTTACCGTGTTTTCGTCTTTATACATTGTTATCTTGTTCGATCTATCGGGTCTCTATTGGGTACGTGGTTACCCATAGAATAAAAACTGTTTCCTCCGTTCTGATATGTTAGCCCGTTTCTATCGGAGAAGTTTTTCACCACGACCCTTTTGACCTGTCGATGTACATTTTGTTACTTTAATCTTGTGAAAACTTACGGTATGTGTTTTTATTTGAGTTTTACCTAATTTTTGGATTTATATTCTGGTCTTTGATATTTTGAGAATCTCCTTTTATGTCCGTCTTATGAACTTTTGTGCGAGTTTCGTTCTAGGAGATACTGGGTGGAGGATCTCATTGTCTTTATTTTTATTTCCATTTGTTCGCCCTGGATTAATTTGAATTTTCGAAACCATATCTTTTCCTTCGACTTTTGTTCCACTTTTCTGTTGGGAAGTTTTACCCTCTTTTATTATCGTTTCCTTTGTTGACTGTTTCTTAATTAAAACTTTTATATGATAGGTGAGTATATTGAGTTATGGTCTTTTTGTTTGTCGGGTTAGTTTTTCACCCCCTTTCTGGATTTCTCTGTAAAGAGGTTTCTTCTGTATGTCTATCGATTATTTCTGCACTTTTCTACGAGTTGTAGTGAGTAATAATCTCTTTACGTTTAGTTTAGTTGTTACTCTATGGTGGAGTGTGGTCAGTCTTATCGGTAGTAGTTTTTCAGATATTTGTTATTTACGATCTCTCCCACACCTCTTTACATCTAACTATGTCGGTGACACCTTCTGTCATACCTCTAAGGAAATTTTTGGTCCTTATTTTGGTGGTGTACTGACTCGTTAGGGTAATAATCCGTATATTGGACTCCTTTGGTTTTAACTTCTGCTGTGTACATAGGGTTACAAATGACGTGATGATAAATGTTATCGATCTTGTATCTTCGTTGGATCTATAGGTAACTGTCTACTTTCCTATTTCTTCGACACCATGTATATATGTTACCTGATAATGAGTCGGTATTTTTCCTTACGTAAACTCAGTCAAGATTATTACACCTGTATGGATCTCGGATAATTCGTCTCACTTCATTCAGTCTTTCTCTTTATATCTATAGTATATGATTCCGTATATATACCTTAGATCTTTCTACCATGACTACTTAAATAAAAGTCCCGTCGTTACCTCTTTGTCTGTATCTCTTGTCTGAATACCTGTACTCCCCTCCCCTCCTCCCTCTCCCACTCTAAGTCTCTCTCATTGTACCTTTGAATGTTATGGTATACATTTTATCTATCCGTTACCCTTAAACGACATACCGAGTCCTTTGAGTTTGTCCCCGAGACATTGTTAGATCTTCCCACCCTAGTCCTCCCTCTACCCTCTCTGTAGGTACTCCCTCCCCTACACCCATATGAATACCGACTAAGAACAACTACAAATTGTCTTTTATTTTAATATATTTCGTTACTGGGAAGTTAATTTTTATTTATTTAAAAAATTTTTCTTTTGTTTGTTTTTTATTAATCAAGTTTTCCCAATATCTGGATTTACATATTGTATTAATATTTTGAGGATGTTCTAGAATACGGTCACGTATTCACACAGGTTAAGAGACATTGGGAAACCTAACATCGGGTACTCCGAGGAGTTGTACCCCTTAAAAAGTCCGTTCTTATAACCGCACCCAATGGTAAAGGAGGAGGTCCCCTTAAAGGGTTGGGTCCCTGACTTGTATGTAGAGTACATAAAGGACATAATGTCCGTCTATTATATGGGTAACTCGGAATCCCTTCGGAATGTTTCATTGTATACTTTGGTATATCTACTGAACAAACCATTACGGAAAAATCTATGTTAGGGTTTTCGTACTAACTACTTTCTGGACTATTTTACCTGAAGTAAGTTTAAGTTTTGAAGACGAGACGTTTTCTGAAAGAATTTTTTACTTTTCTATTCAGTGTCTGACCTTATAAAATACGTTTCTTGTAAAGACTATTTCCTGACCGTAGGTTTTATATGTTTCTTTAGAATTTTGAATTGTTATCCCTTTTATTTAATTCTGTTTCTCAACTTGTGATGACTCTCTGAAAGTGAAAGTTCTTCATCCGTTTTCTGTACTTGTGCAGGGAGTACTTTCTACTACATATCTATCGTTTATTCGTATACCTTTATACAAGGTTTAGTTTACAGTAGTCCTTTTTCGTTTAATGTTGTCGTTTGTAAATGGTAATATGTGTTTCCTTGTAAAGTATATTCCTACCCGTACTATTTGCTGTCTTTGCTATTCATGGATTGTCTTCGTCTTCTGTAATTCTTCTCCACTATTCTTATGTGTCTTCTTGATGTGTTTTGTCCAGAATTACTGGGTCTATTGGTACTACCATACCAGTGAGTGAGTCTCGGTGTGTAGAACCTCACACTTTAGTTCACCGGAGTCCTTCGTAATGATTCTTGTTAGGATCACTTTCGTTACCTTAATGTCGACTCGATAGAGTTTAGGATTTGTTACTACGATAATTTCACGTCGTTATTTATACAGTCGTTTAAACCTTTTGGATGGTCACCGGTGTCCTGATGACCTTTTCCAGTTAAAAGTAAGGTTGACGTTTCTTCCCATTACGATTTCTTACAAGTTTGATGACATGTTAATGTGAGTAAAGTGTACAATCGATCCATTACTAGTTTTAGGAAGTTCGATTCGAAGTCGTCATACACTTGACTCTTGAAGGTCTACATGTTTGACCTAAATGTTTTCCGTCTCCTTGGTGTCCAACTTAACGGTTGTAAACAACCTAGTATTTCTTTCGTTCCCTTCAGGTCTTCTTATGGATGATGACGAAGTAACTGATGTGCTTACAGAAACTGACACACCTGTTGTTGTTTGGTACCTTTTAAGAATTTCTCTATCCTTATGTTCTGGTGGATTGGACAGAGTACTCTTTGACCATACGTCCAGTTCTTCGTTGTTAAACTTGGTCTGTATCTTTTTACTTGACCAAGTTGTAACCCCTTTCTCATAGAGTTCCGATATATAACAGTGGGACGAATAAATTGTACATAAGTCTCATGGAGTACACTTTACGATCTGACCTATTTTGTGTTTAATCTTAGTTCTACGACCCTCTTTACAGTTTCTGGAGTTTATACGTCTACTATGGTGGTTACCGTTTTTGACTTCTCCTTAATTTCTCTAAGAACTACTCCCATTTTCTCCTCTCACTTTTCGACCGAATTTTGAGTTGTAAGTTTTGTGATTCTACTACCGTAGACCAGGGTAGTAAACGACCGTTTATCTTCTCTCTTTTCATCTTCGTCACTGTCTAAAATAAAAGAAACCGAGGTTTTATTGACACCCACCACTGACGTCGGTACTTTAATTTTCTGTGAACCAGGAACCTTTCTTTCGATACTATTTGGATCTGTCGTATGATTTTTAGTCGTTGAAGTGAAACGGTTGTCTTAGACATATCGGTTTCGATACCAAAAAGGTCGTCATTACATGACTACACTGTCAACCTGGTATTTCTTCCTACTCACGACTTCTTAACTATGGAAGCTTAAGATCAGGACCTCTTCTGAGAAGTCTCAGGAAACTCGACGTTCCTCTAGTTTGGAACTTCAATTAGTATTTCCTTTAGTCGTGACTTATAAGTGACCTTTCTGACTCCGACTTCAAGTTCGAGGTGACGAAACCGGTGCACTACGTTTCTCGGTTGAGTAACCTTTTCTTGAATTACGACCCTTTAAGACTTCCGTCCTCTTCTTCCTCCGTTGTCTACTGCTCTATCAATCGTAGTAGTTGAGTTACCTGTACTGAAACCCGTTTGAGGTCCTCTATCATTTTGTGTCCCTTCAGACCGTGCGACGTCAGGTACTTCAGTGTTTCTCGACTTGTACTGAATCGTTGATTTGTTGTTACTTTTATGCATAATTTCACCCACTTTAGGTTTAGTGTCGGTTTTAGTTTTCAAACGTTACTACACGTCGTTGTTCTTGACAGTAAGTACCGACCACTCTAACGTTTTACCATGTCGGTGAAACCTTTTGTCAATCCGTCAAAAAATGTTTAGATCTGGATGAGTAGTGTGTTAGATCTTTAACATAGGGAATCTTAAATGACTTTTCTCGACTTTTAAATATAGGTGTATTTTTAGACGTGTGTCTGCACATACCTTCAAAAAAGTAATAAAGGTTTTGAACCCTCATTGGTTATATAAGAAGTATTCCACTTTGTTACTTCTTTGGTACCGTGTAGGTATATTACCTTATATATGATATTATATACGTATGTATAATAAGTGACTGGTTTTCTTTACTCAATACTTCGGTTCTTTTCTGTATCTCCTTGAAATTTACGTACAACGATTCAGTTTCTTCGGTTAGACTTTTTCGGTATAATATGTTGAGGTTAATATACTGTAAGATCTTCTCCGTTTTGTGTCATTTTTCTATTCACAAACAGTCCCCAGACCCACAGTCTTTTCCATCTCCCTTAGTGTCCTCTAAAAATCCCGTCACTTTTATAAGACATACTACTCTGAAACTACAACATATATACGGTAATTTATAAACAGTTTTCACTATTTTATAAGTTGTGTCTTTAACTTAGGAATTCATTGATACCTGAAATCGATTATTATAACACAACTGTATCCAAGTAATTAACCTTGTTTACGTTCAACAATTATTATTTCCTTTGGTGTGTACGTGCTACAATTATTATTCCCTTTGATATACCCCTCACCACCGTTCCTCTTTCCCTCATGTCAAATGGAAGCTTGTCACGTTCACAATTCCCGTATTCGGGGTTGGGACACGTCAGTTTTGAGACGTATATCGAAATGTGAGTCAGGAGGTCATAGACTCCAAGACATGGGTATTTAAGTTGGTTTCAGTCTAGTACATCATGACATCATAAGTAACTTTTCATGGGTGTATATTCACCTGAGTGTCTCGAGTTTGTGTACAAGTTTCCCGTAGACATATACTTTAGAGACATAAAAGTGAGTTTTAAAAAGATGTTTTGATTTTGACGAGATTTATAGTTTCAGATAATTATAATTTTACTTAATCTAAAATTTACATTCTTTTGTCAATAGTGTATCTATATTTATTTTGATAGTGTAAATTTACATTTGTATATTTATATTTGAGTACTAAGGATTTTCGTCTATTTGTGTTTATCTATTAAACAAATTCTTGTGATTTCTGGTGTTAAAAACAGTTATACAAGTTGTCGGTTTAAATTACAGGAGAGTTCATAATAGAGTGACTTTACTTATCTCACTAAAGGGAAATTTGAGAGTCTTACCCTTGAATTCTATCTTATTGGTTTAGTTTAAGGTCAGAAATACCATGGGTCCAACATTACTCTGTCTTTAAGTTTGTTTTTTCGTTGTGAGGTTGATTACTCCTGTCTTTTTTACAGGTTTCAGTCGGTACTAGAACCGAGGTCCGGTTCACAATTACTGGATGGTAGTAGTAGGAGAGCAAAAGATGAAGCAACTCGTTAAGTCGTTTAAGAAACTTCCTAAGTCGACTTTCTTGTCTTATTTTCTATGTGGTTTAATTAATACCATGAACTTCCCGTTCACCCGTCTCCAGATTCCCTTTTCTCCATCTTTGGTCACGGTGTTGGGTTACCGTGGTGATGTCCATAGTTTAGATTCCTGTTTTCTTCTTTTCAAGTCATGGATAAGTTAAGTTATAACTAAAGGAAAAAGGAAGAGAAAAGAACCCCCTTACAAGGATGGAGTCGAAAAGGGACGTCAAAACTATATATTAACTGTATATTGTAAGACATTCAAATTTCACTGAAACTGTTCACGATTTTTTATTTATTTTCAATTTGTATATCAATAGTATACTAAGTCGTTAAGGTACGGAACATATAAGCGTTTTCTTGACTTTTGTATAGGTCTGTTTGTAAAGACATGTTTATAACAACTGACAAAATAAGTGACGACAAACAACGAGTCAGTTAAGTCATACAGGCTGAGAAACGTTGGGGTACCTGACGTCGTGTAGTTCGAAGGGACCGGAAATGAGTGAGGGTCTCAAACGAGATTGAGTACAGGTAACACAGCTACTACGATATGTTGGTGGAGTAGGACCGGGAGAAAAGGAAAAGAGAAGTTAAAACTGGTAGTAGTCCCAGAAAAGTTACTCTACCGAGAAAATTAGTCCACCGGTTTTCTGATCTCGAAGTCGAAGTAAGTATGGCTACTTATAAGTACCAACTAAAGGAAATCCTAACTGACCAAACTACAGGAACGACAGGTTCTTGAGAGTTCTCAGAAGTAGTCATAGTGTCTAACTTTCGTAGTTAAGAATTCGTGAGTCGGAAGGAATACCAGGTTTAGATTGTAGGAATGTGTTAATGACCTCTTTTCTTTCGAAACTGATATGTCTGGAAACAGTTGTTTCACTACAACGATGAAAAATTATACAGCAAATCCAAACAGTATGGAAAAAAGAAGGTTCTTCGTTTACAGAAAATTAAAGTACCAAAGTCAGTGGCAGGTGTCCCTAAAACCTCGGGTTCTTTTATTTTAGATGGTGTCAAAGGTAAAAAAGGGGTAGATAAACGGTACTTCACTACCCTAGTCTCCGGTACTAGAATCTAAAATTTGTGAGTCAAATTCGGTCGAAAATGTGAGAGGAGAAAGTGATAGTAGTTCTCCGAAAATTCAAGGAGAAGTAAAAGATAGCAATCCCACCATAGTAGCCGTATAGACTTCAATAACTATACTAAGAGACGTTAGAACTATGGTCGAACACTAAGTACGTCGGATTACAAAACGTACTACCTAAGACGTATTTTCAATTTATTCGTCCCACTGTTCTGTGTCGGAACTGTATGAGGAAAGGATTAATCCTTGGTCAGACGACAAGGAACAGACCAAGATTGGCAACTAAGAACTGGACGTACGTCCAAAGAGTTCTCCGTCCATTTAACCAATCATAAAGGTAGAGAAATTGTTAAAAGGTCAAAGAACACTAGGTGTTTTACCTGGTCATGTTTTACTTCGTCCCGTTTCCGATTGTCTCAGAACGGTTCCCTTGTGTGACCAGTGTCGTTTGTTGGAGAAGGTTATTGTGTTCTCTTCTGAGATGTATGTGTACCTGTAGTGGTCTACCAGTTATGACTTTAGTCTAACTAACATAAGAAACGCCGGTTTACTTCTTCGAGATATGTGAGTCGTTTTGTTCTAGTCCTCGACTGATACCGAGTCTAGTGCTTGAGGAATAACATTTTAAGTCTGAATTTGACTTCTTTCCTCCTTTTTGGTGATGTGGTAAGTCCATATGGGATTTGGTTTAGGAAATAATAATGTGACCTTCTCTGTTTATTTAAGTTCCCTAAGATAATTTAAGTTATCTAAGTTCTAGACTATCTGTCTCACAGACTTCTTGATACCTGTTTCCAAACACTGTAACATGTTCTCCGTCACTAGTTCTGGTAGGGGTTCTTTTTGTTTACGTTTTTCCGTTTTACCAACAGACTCTTCTGGAGTTTTATCGACTCTTTTACTCTTTTCGATTTCCGTTTCCTCTTTTCCTTTCTATATGGGTAAACTTACGTCTCAAAGTTTTTTATTGTTCCTTTCTATTCTTTCGAAAGAAGACACTAGTCACGTTTCTTTCATCTCCTTTTGTTCTCTTACTCTTTCTGATTTCTAGAGAAGTTCTTTTGATCCCTATGGTTCCCTTGTAAGAACGTTTCTACCCGTGTCATTTCCTGTCTTTACCATACCTGGATTGTCTACGTCCTTTATAATTCTACACTGTTCTTATGTGTCTTGATATGTTTTTTTCTATAAGTACTGGGTCTATTGGTACTACCACACTAGTGAGTGGATCTCGTTCTGTAGGACTTTATGCTTCAGTTCACCCGGAATCCTTCGTAGTGATACTTGTTTCCATGACCTCCACTACCTGACGGTCAACTCGATGAAGTTTAGGATTTTCTACTACGACAATTTCACGACGTGAGTTATACGATCGTTTAAACCTTTTGAGTTGTCACTGCTGTCTTGACTTTTACCAGTCAAAAGTAAGGTTAGGGTTTCTTACCGTTACGGTTTATTACAAGTTTGATGGTGTGTTAACGTGAGTAGAGTGTGTGATCGTTTCATTACGAGTTTTAAGAGGTTCGTTCCGAAGTTGTCTTACACTTGTTACTTGAAGGTCTACAGGTCACCTAAATCTCCTTGTTCTCTAGTTTAACGGTGGTAGGTAACCTAGTATCTTTTTCGTTCTCTTAATGTCTTTTTGTAGATGAAGACGAAATAACTAATACGGTTTTGGAAACTGATACATCTAGTGTTGTTTGACACCTTTTAAGAAATTCTCTACCCTTATGGTCCGGTGGTATGGTTGGAGGACTCTTTAG
This sequence comes from Capra ibex, assembly GCA_006410555.1. Taxonomy (NCBI): domain Eukaryota; kingdom Metazoa; phylum Chordata; class Mammalia; order Artiodactyla; family Bovidae; genus Capra; species Capra ibex. The sequence goes on along the minus strand of SJYO01038709.1, from coordinate 11,009,884 downwards.
AGATACGTCCAGTTCTTCGTTGTCAACCTTGACGGGTACCTTGTTGTCTGATCAAGGTTTAACCCTTTCCTCGTGTAATTCCGACATATAACAGTCGGACGAATAAATAGAAGATACGTCTCATATAGTACACTTTACGGTCCGAATTACTTCGTGTTCGACCTTAGTTCTAACTGCCTTTTTTGCAGTCATTGGAGTCTTTGTGTCTACTGTGGTGGGAATGACGTCTTTAACTTCTCCTTGACTTCTAGGAGAACTACTTTCACTTTCTCCTCTCACTTTGTCAATCGAATTTTGAGTTGTAAGATTTTGATTCTGGTACCATAGACCAGGGTAGTGAAGTACCGTTTATCTACCCGTTTGTTACCTTTGTCACTGTCTGAAATAAAAGAACCCGAGTTTTTAGTGACGTCTACCACTGACGTCGGTACTTTAATTTTCCACGAACGAGGAACCTTCTTTTATGTACTGGGTGGATCTGTCGTATAATTTTTCGTCTGTGTAATGAAACGACTGTTTCCAGGTAGATCAGTTTCGATACCAAAAAGGTCATCGGTATATACCTAGACTCTCAACCTGATATTTCTTTCGACTCGGGACTTCTTAACTACGAAAACTTGACACCACAACCTCTTCTGAGAACTCTCAGGGAACCTGACGTTCCTCTAGGATGGTCAGTTAGGATTTGCTTTAGTTAGGACTAATAAGTAACCTTCCTGATTACGACTTCGACTTCGAGGTTATAAAGTCGGTAGACTACACTTCTTGACTGAGTGACCTTTTCCGGGACTACGACCCTTTCTAACTTCCGTCCTCTTCTTCCCCTGTTGTCTCCTACTCTACCAACCTATGGTAGTGGTTGAACTACCTGTACTCAAACTCATTCGAGGCCGTCGACCACTACCTGTCCCTTCGGACCGTACGACGTCAGGTACCCAAAGGTTCTCAACCTGTACTGACTCGCTTACTTGACTTGACTTGATACTAGGTGTGTCAGTTTCCGAAATCGCATCAGTGATTTCGTCTTCTACAAAAAGACCTTACGGGAACGAAGGAGACTGGTTTGCCTGTAACCGTCAACTAGAGACCTAGGAGACGGAAAAGATTTAGGTTGAACATATAGACCTTAAGGACTAAAGTACATGACAACTTCGAATCGAACTTCCTAAAACTCGTATTCGTACACTTTACTTGTGTTAACAATTCATCAAACTTGTGACAAGTATTATCGGTTTTTATCTTTCTTACTTTCATAAGTAGTTAACGACTTACCAATGTGTCAACACTGTGTCCATATGTTTCCTTGTTAAACTTCGTCATTTTTCTTTGTTTCCTAACTGTGAGTCTTATTGTACTTTATTGGAACTTTTGTACGAACCAGTTTCTTCAGTCAGTCTTTTTCGGTGTATAATATAATAATAACAAATTTACTTTACAGGTCTGATCCGTTGAAGTATCTCTGTCCTTCGTCTAGTTCCAAGTAACGTACATCCCCCTTCCACCGTTACCCCTAACTATGATTGCCAAACACCAAAGAAAACCGTCACTACTTTTATTAAACCTTAAGACTGTCACTACAAACATGTTGAAAGAAGTTTATAATTTTCGGTAACACGACGTGTGAAAATTTATCATGTAAAGACACATTTATCATAGAACTAAATATTTTATTAGTAAATCGGTTTCAAGTAAATATCCGTAGGAAGTCAAGTCAAATCAAGTCAGTGAGTCAGCACAGGCTGAGAAACGCTGAGGTACTTAGCGTCGTGTGGTCCGGAGGGACAGGTAGTGGTTGAGGGCCTCAAGTGATTTTAAGTACAGGTATTTCAGCCACTACGGTAGGTCGGTAGAGTAGGAGACAGTAGGGAAAGAGGAGGACGGGGGTTAGGGAGGGTCGTAGTCTCAGAAAAGGTTACTCAGTTGAGAAGCGTACTCCACCGGTTTCATGACCTCAAAGTCGAAATCGTAGTCAGGAAGGTTTCTTTAGGGTCCCGTCTAGAGGAAGTCTTACCTGACCAACCTAGAGTAGCGTCAGGTTCCCTGCGAGTTCTCAGAAGAGGTTGTAGTGTCAAGTTTTCGTAGTTAAGAAGCCACGAGTCGAAAGAAGTGTCAGGTTGAGATTGTAGGTATGTACTGGTGTCCTTTTTGGTATCGGAACTGATCTACCTGGAATCAGCCGTTTCATTGCAGAGACGAAAACTTATACGATAGATCCAACCAGTATTGAAAGGAAGGTTCCTCATTCGCAGAAAATTAAAGTACCGACGTCAGTGGTAGAGGTCACTAAAACCTCGGGTTTTTTTATTTCAGACTGTGACAAAGGTGACAAAGGGGTAGATAAAGGGTACTTCACTACCCTGACCTACGGTACTAGAAGCAAAAGACTTACAACTCGAAATTCGGTTGAAAAAGTGAGAGGAGAAAGTGAAAGTAGTTCTCCGAGAAAGCAAGGAGAAACGAAAGACGGTATTCCCTCCACAGTAGACGTATAGACTCCAATAACTATAAAGAGGGCCGTTAGAACTAAGGTCGAACACAAAGAAGGTCAGGTCGCAAAAAGTACTACATGAGACGTACATTCAATTTATTCTTCCCACTGTTATATGTCGGAACTACATGAGGAAAAGGATAACCCTTGGTAAGACAACAAGGTACAGGTCAAGATTGACACCGAAGGACTGGACGTATGTCTAAAGAGTTCTCCGTCCAGTCCACCAGACCATAAGTGTAAGAAAGTCTTAAAAGGTGTCAATCATACCAAATTAAAACTTCAAAATGAAGTACTTATTACTTCGGAATAAGTAAAATTTTCGGATCGACGACTATCATCGTCGAGGAGGGTTGAGACAAGCTAGTAGACAAGTTTATAATAAATTATTCGGAAAAAAAACCAATGGAGATGGACCTCCACGTCACGTCCGTAACACTTTCACCGTTCTTAAATCGAGACGTCGTTCTACCTAGACTTAAACTTTGGATCAAGATGGTAAATAAAAGACACACGGGAACTTGTTCAATGAATCGGAGAGACTCAGAATCAAAAGAAGGTAAGTTTAATGCCTATTAATGTACATAGATTATTTAAGTAACACTCCTAATTTGAGACTTAGTTTCCCGAACTGTGTTAATGGAAAATCCTTTAATGTTAAAAGGAAATTTACAAGGTCATAATTTATTAATGTAAAGGAGACATCCGTTTGACTACAAGGGAGTTTTTCATGGTCTTATTGTTTTTATAGAGAGACTAAGGAAAACATTATATTTCATAAATCCATGTCCTCTAGTCACTTATAAAAGTAAAAAGGATAAATAAGAAAGACTAACACAATAAGAAGAAATACGAGTTAAACTCTAAATTAAAAGATATAAATGTTGACACTGAAGGAATCCTCACACGTCGTTGAATTCGGGGGTTTCTTTCTTTACGTAACAGACTACAGGATTTGATTAGACCCAAAAATAGAAGACAAAGAGATAGGACAAGGGAGTGAATCTTAGGAGAAGTAGAGAAGTTAAGTCACGTCATCGAGTCAGTACAGGTTGAGAAACACTGGGGTACCTGACGTCGTGTGGTCGGAAGGGACAGGTATTGGTTAAGGACGTCGAATGAATTTGAGTACAGGTATCTCAGTCACTACGGTAGGTTGGTAGAGTAGGACAGTAGGGGAGGAGGAGGACGGAAGTCAGAAAGGGTTGTAGTCCCAGAAAAAGACTACTCAGTCAAGAAACGTAGTCCACCGGTTTCATGACCTCAACGTTGAAGTCGTAGTCAGGAAGGTTACTTATAAGTCCTGACTAAAGGAAATCCTACCTGACCAAACTAGAGGAACGTCAGGTTCCCTAAGAGTTCACAGAAGAGGGTGTGGTGTCAAATTTTCGTAGTTAAGAAGTCCAGAGTGTAAAGAAATATCAGGTTGAGAGTGTAGGTATGTACTGATGACCTTTTTGGTATGGAAACTGATGAAAAAACAGTTTCATTACAGAGACTAAAAATGGTGTAGAGAATGGTGTAGATAACAAGAAAGATTATATGGTGTACGAAAAACCTAGATGTCAGGGTTTTCTCGAGAAATCCTTGGGTTCCTCTTTATTTTCGTCTTACGTCCTTTTACCAAAATCCAAATTATACTTCCTTACCCAAAAGTCACCTCAGTACGACTTTCACTCTTTACCGGACGGAGTCCTCTCTTACACTGGGACAATCAATCCCACCCAATTGTCAGGACCAGTTTCACCGTGACCTCCAAAAGGTGTCTACACTCAATGAGTCAAAATATTGACACTATCAGGCCCCGTGTGGATCTCTTCAAACAATGGTGATAATAGTGATCTCCACACACTAGTCCTACCGACAATTACCTACAACGTACTTCTCGATATATTTTGGTAGACTCACACCTTGTGTATATGTGGGTACCGACCAAGTACAGTTTCATACCGTTTTTGGTTATGTTATAACATTTCATTAATCGGAGGTTAATTTTATTTAATTAAAAATTTTATTTGATTTTTTTCTTTATTCTGGTAGACTCAGGAGGAGAGACAATGACACCTGTCTGAGAGAATGATAAATATAACAAAAACAAAACCCGAATAACAAGTTTAAGACTATCTTGACCCAGTTCCTCGACTATCAATTTATATTATTCTTTCTCTGTTTATAGTTATTAGAAAAAATTTAAATTTCAATTTTTTTTTTTGTGTCTTTCTTGTTCTCCGGTTGACCCCAAATACCAAGAGACATGATGTTCTTATCTCAAAATAACAACGACAGTAAAAGAAAACAAGTTAGTAAAAAACAAAGTTATATTCTTGTGTGACAGTCCATTAATTCGAAATAAAGGACCGAGTTTGAGACCCACAAGTGAAGATGAAGATGACACCATAATAAAGTGTGGTTGATCCGAAAAACTTTGAATCGTCTACCTAGACCCATATTCACAATACTCCTTTCTACTTCATAACGAGGGATCTAATAAGATTATACATCGGTCCCAACTTATAGACGGAATGTAAGATCTTCCTCGTTTTGATTGTAAAATTTTTCCGAAAACAACCACGAATCTCAATACGTACATAATAGAATAAATTAGTGTTTCGAAGGGACTACCAAGTTTACGATTTCTTAAGTGGATGTTATGTCCTCTGGTTCAAGTTAGGAACCTAACCTTTCTAGGGGACCTCTTCCTTTACCGTTGGTTGAGGTGACAACAAACTTTTTAGGGTACCTGTCTCCTTGGATTTTTCGATACCAAAGTTCTTCAACGTTTCTCAACCTGTACTGACCTACTGATTGTGTAAGTTGTGTTTGTACTTCATTGAGATACTCTGTCCTTAATAATAAAGATCCATTGTTTGGACCCAGAGTCTCTTAAACTCATTGCACGGTTTCCAGTGTCTCAATCATTAAGTATACACGAAAGATAAGTTGGTATCACGACAATTGTGTCCTTTTTACTGTGTCATAAAATGTTTTTAACAATCTTTGATTAACAAAATGAGGTAGAAATATTACTGAGACTTCATTGTTAATCATTATAGAAACAAAATACCCGTTCCTTTAACTCTGTACTTTCCCGATTTAACTCTCTTTAAAGAGATCTAGTTACTCATGACACCCCTTGATTTGAGTTAAGAGTCCTAATAACATGGTAAAAGGAAATCTTTCATATAGGTAATGATGAGGGATTTAGATACGAATAGTTACTTTACTTTCATTAAGATCGATGAGGATTCCCACTGACACTCCTATTTTACTCAACCTATATTTTCTTGAGAGTATTTTAACGTCCGTTTATAGGAACTACATGTATCTACGTTTTTAAGAGTTTTTATATGTTCACTCGTCTTAAGTCGTCGTGTAATTTACCTAGTATATGGTACAAGTTCATCCTAAGTGGAGACCCTACGGTTCTCTCAAATTGTATTCGTATAGTTATTCACACTATACAGTGTAATTGTCTTACTTTTTATTTTTAGTATACTAGTAGAGTTATCTACACCTTTTTCGTAAACTTTTTTGACACAAAACAGTAATTTTGAGATTTTTTTAATCCATGTGTTCCTTGAATGGAGTTGTATTAGTTCCGATATATACTGTACGGATATCGATTACAGTACGACGACGACGACGACGTCGATTCAGCGAAGTCAGCACAGGTTTAGACACGCTGGTGTGTCTGTCGTCGGGTGGTCCGAGGGGACAGGGACCCTAAGAGGTCCGTTCTTGTGACCTCACCCAACGGTAAGGGAAGAGGTTTCGTAATTTCACTTTTCACTTTCATTTCAGTGAGTCAGCACGGGCTGAGAATCGCTGGGGTACCTGACGTCGGATGGTCCGAGGAAGTAGGTACCCTAAAAGTTCCGTTCTCATGACCTCACCCAACGGTAACGGAAGAGGTGATTACAGTACGAGGTACCACTTTCCGACTTTCCAAAAGGAGATCCTACTCCTTGTTCTGTTCACACGGGTAAGAGTTGTAAGGATAATTTGTCTCATGATTTTCAGGATCGGTCTCGTTAGTCTGTTGTTTTTCTTTTGTTTACGTTACGTTAATCTTTCCTCCTTAAATTTGACAAAAATACTTGTACTGTACTAAAATATATGTCTTTTTAGGATTGCTAAGGTGGTTTTTTGACTATATATTGGTTGTTTAGGTCCTTTCAATTACCTATTTTTAGTTTTATCTTTTAAGTCTTTTTAAAGATATATGATTATCACTTAATCGACTTTTTCTTTCTTTTACTATGGTAAATGTTATTGTCGTTTTTTATTTTATTTATCTTTATTTAAATTGACTCTTCCACTTTTTAGTGATACGACTTTTGATTTTTTTTTAGGGTGTTCTCTTTTACTTCTCTATGTTTACCGTCTTATAGGATAGAAGTACCTAATCTTCTTAATTTTAACAATTTTACTGTTATGGATTGCTGTAGATACTTCACTTCACTTCACTTCACTTCACCGAGTCAGTACAGGCTGAGAAACGCTAAGGTACCTGACATCGGACAGTTCGAGAAATACATGTTATATTAGGAATAGTTCTAGGGTAACGGTAAAAAAAGTCATCATCTTTTTATTAAGATTTGAAACACACCTTGGAGATTATCGGTTTCATCAGAACTCTTTCTTTTTGTTTCACCTTCTGTAGTGTGAAGGACTAAAGTTAGATATAAAATTTAGATATCATTATTTTTATCGTGTCGTAATTTTCGTCTATGAATACCCTGTTTTCATTCTGGGTATTTATCTCGGTACGGTTATGACCTATTCTCTTGGTTCTTATAAGTTACTTCGTTTCTGTAAAAAAGGGTTATTTACTACCACGTTTTTAACCTACAAGTGTACATTTTCTTACTTTGATCTGGAATAGAATACGGTAAGTGTTTTTAATTAAACTTTACCTAATTTCTGGATTTACACTTTGGACTTCGGTGTTTTGGTCTTCTTTTGTTTCCTTTTCGAAAAGTTGTAAGCGAACCGCTACTCAAAACTTACACTATGGATTTTGTGTTTGTTGTTTTAAAATTTTCACTCTGATGTAGTTTGTTCTGAAAGTTTGTCGTTTTCTTTACTCATCGTTTTACTTTTCCGTTGGACACTTTAGTCTCTATTATAAACGTCTAGGATGTAGATTATTTCCCATTTATAGGTCTTATGTATTTCCTAAGTAGTTGAGTTATCGTTGTTATTATTAAGTTAATTTTTATCTACTTCCTTGACTTGTTCTTAAAACGGTTTTTTCTATAACTTTGTCGAGTCCATTTATTTTTTCACGAATCTTAGTGATATGTAAGTCAAGGCAAGTCAAGTCAGTAAGTCAGTACAGACTGAGAAACGCTGGGGTACTTGACATCGTGTGGTCCGGAGGGACAGGTAGTGGTTGAGGGTCTCAAGTGATTTTAAGTACAGGTATCTCAGCCACTACGGTAAGTCGGTAGAGTAGGAGACAGTAGGGGAAGAGGAGGACGGGAGTTAGGAAGGGTCGTAGTCTCAGAAAAGGTTACTCAGTTGAGAAGCGTACTCCACCGGTTTCATAACCTCAAAGTCGAAATCGTAGTCAGGAAGGTTTCTTTAGGTTCCTGACTAGAGGAAATCTTACCTGACCAACTTAGAGGAACGTCAGGTTCCCTGAGAGTTCTCAGAAGAGGTTGTGGTGTGAAGTTTTCGTAGTTAAGAAGTCGCGAGTCGAAAGAAGTGTCGGGTTGAGAGCGTAGGTATGTACTGATGACCTTTTTGGTATCGGAACTGATCTACCTGGAAACAACCGTTTCATTATAGAGACGAAAACTTATACGATAGATTCAACCAGTATTGAAAGGAAGGTTCCTCATTTGCAGAAAATTAAAGTACCGACGTTAGTGGTAGACGTCACTAAAACCTCGGGTTTTTTTATTTCAGACTGTGACAAAGGTAAGAAAGGGGTAGATAAAGGGTACTTTACTACCCTGCTCTACGTTACTAGAAGCAAAAGACTTACAACTCGAAATTCGGTTACAAAAGTGAGAGGAGAAAGTGAAAGTAGTTCTCCGAGAAATCAAGGAGAAGGGAAAGACGGTCTTCCCACCACAGTAGACGTATAGACTCCAATAACTATAAAGAAAGCCGTTAGAACTAAGGTCGAACACGAAGAAGGTCGGGTCGTAAAGAGTGATTGGTAATCTTTACACGTTTAACTTTGGTATTACTTTGTATGTTTAGTTTTAGTTGAACACGGAGAATATTACTCATCATAATTTTCCTATTTTCTATCCTTCAAACCTCTGTTCTACTACCTCATCTTCATGAACTCGATTGGAGGAGAGTACTTTTCTGGTTTTAGTGTTGATTGACAATAGGTTGGTATCTTTCATTCTGAATTTGGATGGTTTTTACCATAAAATGTATATTCTTGTTTCTTTTATGGTGATCCATCATCCTCACGTGAGAGATATGTCAGTTTAGGGTATGGTCGTTCTACCCGTTGGGTACTTAACTTTTATTAATATATCATTTTCAAAAGGGTATTCTCACTCTCAAGACTCGAGGTACAGTTGAAGGGGTCAGACCCCAGTCCTCCGTCCTTCTCTCTGGAGTCTCGTAAATTGAAACTTCCGATCGTCTTGAACTAGTGTCCTTCGGGTGTTTTGACCCCCTTTGTCTTTGAGATGAGGATCTCCCACCTGTGTTCCTGAACACACGTGTCCCGGAGTCTTTTTCGTTACTGGAGTATCCTTGGATCCGGTCTGGATGGACTTAAAGAAAGTCCCAAAAGACCCCACGAATTCCCATCGAGACGAAGAAAGATCCCCTGTTCCTGTGACCTTCACCTTTATAATCCTCATGAGTAAGTTGACTCGAGTTGATTTCTGGTCGTAATACAGTCATTCTGGACCAGGGTGGTTTATGGGACATCCGAGATTACGACTCTACGTAGTCGGGTTTGTTGGTCGTGTCACCCTTACGTTGGGGTGGGTAATTGGTTGTCCGACGAAATTCAGAAGGACTCGGGTGTTGTCGGAGATTTTAGTGAGGAACTGTACCGTGACGGGAGGTCTCCCTGTTATACGTCAATGTGGGTGGTCATCTTCCCGTGGTCAGGGAGGGTGGTCCTTCGTTCATTTTCGTATAATCCGGTCGGAGTGAGTGGTCCCCTGTATGTGGTCTTCGTTCTCCTCACTGTCAGGACGTCGGATATCTTGTCTATGGTGTTTGTACCTTTAAATCTGTTTTACTTTGTGTTCTCTTTCCTTGTCTCATTTTTGGGTATTTTGTTGATTCACTTGACCTCTATCTGTTATACGGATTTTTTCTTAAGTCTCATTACCGTCATTTCTAGGTTTCGACGTTTTTTTCTTGTCTCCTCTTCTATGTTCTTTACGAATTGTTTTTCGATCTTCTACTTGTTTATCTTGACTTGTAATGTTATTGACTTCACTTTTTATGTGATCTTCCTTAGTCATCCTCTTATTTACACCGTTTTCTTACCTATTCATTCGTCCTTCTATCTTACCCCTTTTAGTGACGTTTCCTTCTCTCTTATCCCTTTTTTAAAATTACTCTTGTCGAATTCTCGGGAAATCCTGTTGAATGTGTGTGGTTATAAACGTAATATCCCCGCGGTCTTCCTCTTCTTTTTTTCCCGAATTATTTTATAAATCTCTCTATTATCGACTTTTGAAGTAATTGTACCCATTCCTTTATCAGTGGGTTCAAGACCTTCAAGTCTCTCAGGTTCCGTCCTATTTGTGTTCCTCTTTGTACTACTCTGTGTATCATTAGTTTAACTGTTTTGAATCTTTGTTCCACTTTTATAATTTTTCTTTGTTCCCCTTTCGTTGTTTAGTGTGTACTCTTAAAGGTATTTCAATAATCGACTAAAAATAGTCTTTGAACCGTTCGGTCTTCCTTATCTTACTATATAAATTTTCCTACCCCCTGAAAGGACCACTAAGTCACTAATTCTGAGGTACGAAGGTTACGTCCCTCGTACCTAAGTTAGGGAGTAGTTCCTTGATCCGAGAGTGTACTATGTACCACACCGTTTGTATTTATTAATTTACTTTCACTACTTTCCCTTCTTGGAAGTTGGTTCTTATGAGATAGGTAGTTCCACGAGTAAGTCAAAGTTGCCTGTTTATTTTTTAATTGTCCCTTCGTTTTCGATTGTCTTAAGTCGTGTCGATTGTCTTAAGTCAACCAAACCTTTGGTTGAAATGTTGTTTACGATTTCATTATAGAGATCCGTTTTTTCTTTTCCCGTGTAGATCTTTTTTCTTTTAATACTTACCCTTTCGAGTAATCATTTCCGTTTGTATGTTATTTCAATCCTTTGGTATTTGTGTGTTTTTTCTATAGTTTTGGTTTGTTGTATTATGCTCCTCTCATGTTTACTTCCCTATAACCATTACGTAAACTTTAATTCTCCGGTCGTTGAATCTTATTAGAACATATATACATCTAACGTTATATTTTTAGATTACCATTGACGTTTCGTTTTTAGATATTGTCTATATATATGTGTGTGTTTTCACTAGGTTTGTGTTGTGATGTCTCAGTATTTTTGACTTTTCTCTTGTTTTCTCCTTTCTTTCTTTTGTCTGGATGTTTTTGGTTAGGTTTTGTTAATTGTTTTACCGTTATTCTTGTATGTATGACCATTAATTGAATTTACACTTTCCTAGTTTACGAGGTCGGTTTTCTGTACCTGACTGACTTGTTAATGTTTTAGTTCTGGACATACATACGACAGTCTCTCTAATTAAAGTGTAGATCCCCGTGTATGACTTTCACTCCCCTACCTTTTCCCATAAGGACCTTTTGATATTAGTTTTGTTTCTCATCGTTATAAGTAGTTTTTATTTTATCCGGAATTATATATCTAACAATTTTCTCTGTTTCTTCCTGTGATGTATTACAAGTTCTAGTTAGGTTATTCCTTTTCTATATTTTTAATATGTATATATACGTGAGAAACGTTGGGGTACCTGATATCGGGTGGTCCGAGACGACAGGTACCCTAAGAGATCTGTCCTTATGACCTCACCCAACATTAAAGAAGGAGGTCCCCTAGAAGGACTGGGTCCCTAGTTTAGACGTAAAGAATACAGAGGACGTAACCGTCCGTCCAACAAATGGTGGTCACGGTGGACCCTTGTACTGACTTCCCTGTATCGTATCATTTATGTAAGTGAGTTGTTTCCTCATGGAGTTATGTGTTCCGTTTACGATTGTCGGTATTTTCCTCTTTGTCACCGTGTTACTATCACTCCCTGAAATTGTAAAGTGAACGTCGTTACTTGTCTAGTGGGTCTGTCTTTTAGTCATTCCTGTGTCTGGAATTTACTGTATGATCTGAATTGACTATAAATAATTGGGTTTTCGTTATCTTACGTGTAAGAAAAGTTCACGTGTACTTTGTAAGTTGTCCTATCTAGAATAAGACCCGGTTTTTCATCCGGAGTCATTTAAATTCTTTTGACTTTATAGTTTGTAAAAAAGTCTTGTGTTGTGATACTATAGTCTTTAATTGACGTTCTTTCTTTATTGACATTTTTTTTGTAGTTGTACACGTCCGATTTTTTATAAGATGATTTGTTATTTACATAGTGACTTCTTTAGTTTCTCCTTTAGTTTGATATAGATCTCTATTTTCTGTTACTTTTGTACTACTACTTTTGGACACATTTGTCCTTTTCGTCATAATTCTCCCTTCACATATCGTTATTATGGAATGGATTTTTTGTTCTTTTAAAAGTTTATTTGTTTGAGTGGAATATAGATGTCCTTATTGTTGTTGTTGTTGTTTTTTTAGAGTTTCAATCAACTTCCTTCATTTCTTGTTTTGTCTTTATTTACTTTATCTCTACTTCTTTTCTTGTAATTTCTAGTTACTTTTATATTTGTTTTACCTATTTGTAATTGGTCTTGGTGTGTCTTTTTTTTTTTTTTTCCTTCCTCCCGATTTCAGTCATTTAAGTCTTAACTTTTTCTTCAATGTTGACTGTTGTGTCTTTACGTTTCTTAAGAATTTCTGATGATTTTCGTTGACATACTGTAATTTTACCTTTTGGTTCTTCTTGATCTGTTTAAGAATCTTTCATATTCGAAGGTTCTGACTTGGTCCTTCTTGAATTTTTTTTTTTTTTACTCGTCTAGTTGGTGTTCTTTAATTTGTGTTTGACACTGAATTTTCGAGGGTTGTCAGTTTTCAGGTCCTGTTCTACCGAAGTGTCCGTTTAAGATAGTTTATAAATATCTTCTAAATTTTGGATATGAAAAGTTTGATGTTACGGTTTTTTAACGTTTCCTTCCTTGTGAGAGTTTGAGTAAGATACTCAGGTTGTAGTGGGCCTATGGTGTTGGTTCTTTTATATGGTGTTTTTTATTATAATTTCCGGTTATAGTTACTACTTATATCTACGTTTTTACAAGTTGTTTTATTGTCATTTGACTTAAGTTTTTATGTGATTTTCCTAGTATCTGGTACTAGTGTACCCTATATAAAGTCCCTATGTTTTTAAAAAGTTATAGGTGTTTAGTTAATGACGTCATGTGAGGTAGTTGTTTAACTCCTTAATTTTTGGTATACTAGTAGAGTTATCTACATCTTTTTAGAAAACTGTTTTAATGGGTATATACTAATTTTTTTTTTTTTTTGTGGAGAGGTGTCATAAAGGGTCCGTTAGGTCAATTCTGAAACAGAAAGTTAATTCCGAACACCCAAACTAGAGAACGACCTCTCGACTCTAGGGTGTACGAGGTACTGGTTTTTTTTTTTTTGTCTTCATTATGACATTCTTTAAATTATCTTTTTTTGGACTTTTGTAAAGAGATTCTTATCTTTCTTCTGTTCCTACAGGTGAGACGTAAGTGTGTAAAAATAAGTTGTATCATACCTTCAGGTTCAGTGTCGTTAACCTTTTTTTTTCTTTACTTCGTTATGTTTAATATTTTCTTTTTCATTTTGAGATTGACGATGTCTACTATCCTATGATATTTATTTTTCGGATTTCTACGATGGTTCTTTGATGATCTCGAGTAGTCACTTAAATCATGTTAGTCAGTCAGTCAAGTCAGCGAGTCAGTACAGACTGAGAAACGCTGGGGTACTTAGCGTCGTACGGTCCGGAGGGACAGGTAGTGGTAGAGGGCCTCAAGTGAGTCTGAGTGCAGGTAGCTCAGTCACTACGGTAGGTCGGTAGAGTAGGAGACAGCAGGGGAAGAGGAGGACGGGGGTTGGGAGGTTCGTAGTCTCAGAAAAGGTTACTCAGTTGAGAAGCGTACTCCACCGGTGTCATGACCTCAAAGTCGAAATCGTAGTCAGGAAGGTTTCTTGAGGGTCCCGATTAGAGGAAGTCTTACCTGACCAACCTAGAGGAACGTCAGATTCTCTGAGAGTTCTCAGAAGAGGTTGTGGTGTGAAGTTTTAGTAGTTAAGAAGTCACGAGTCGAAAGAAGTGTCAGGTTGAGAGTGTAGGTATGTACTGGTGTCCTTTTTGGTATCGGAACTGATCTACCTGGGATCAGCCGTTTCATTACAGGGACGAAAACTCATACGATAGATCCAACCAGTATTGTAAGGAAGGTTCCTCATTCGCAGAAAATTAAAGTACCGACATTAGTGGTAGACGTCACTAAAACCTCGGGGGGAGGTTTTTTACTTCAGACTGTGACAAAGGTGACGAAGGGGTAGATAAAGGGTACTTCACTACCCTGGCCTACGGTACTAGAAGCAAAAGACTTACAACTCGAAATTCGGTTGAAAAAGTGAGAGGAGAAAGTGAAAGTAGTTCTCCGAAAAATCAAGGAGAAGTGAAAGACGGTATTCCCACCACAGTAGACGTATAGACTCCAATAACCATAAAGAGGACCGTTAGAACTAAGGTCGAACACAAAGAAGATCAGGTCACAAAGAGTACTACATGAGACGTATCTTCAATTTATTCGTCCCTCTGTTATATGTCGGAACTGCATGAGGAAAAGGATAAACTTTGGTCAGATAACAAGGTACAGGTCAAGATTTACAACGAAGGACTGGACGTATGTCTAAAGAGTTCTCCGTCCAATCCACCAGACCATACGGGTAGAGAAAGTCTTAAAAGGTGTCAAATAACACTAGGTGTGTCAGTTTCCGAAACCGTATCAGTTATTTCTTCTTTATCTACAAAAGGATCTTGAGAGAACACAAAAGGTACTAGGTCACCTACAACCGTTAAACTAGAGACCAAGGAGACGGAAAAGCTTTTGGTCGAACTTGTAGACCTTCAAGTGCCAAGTACATAACGACTTCGGACCGAACCTCTTAAAACTCGTAATGAAATGATCGTACACTCTACTCACGTTAACACACCATCAAACTCGTAAGAAACCGTAACGGAAAGAAACCTTAACCTTACTTTTGACTGGAAAAGGTCGGGACACCGGTGACGACTCAAAAGGTTTCAACGAACGTATAACTCACGTCGTGAAAGTGTTGTAGTAGAAAGTCCTAAACTTTGTCGAGTTGACCTTAAGGTAGTGGAGGTGATCGAAACAAGTCTCACTACGAAAGATTCCGGGTGAACTGAAGTGTAAGGTCCTACAGACCGAGATCCACTCACTAGTGTGGTAGCACTAATAGACCCACCACTTCGAGAAAAAACATGTCAAGAAGACACATAAGAACGGTGGAGAAGAATTATAGAAGACGCAGACAATCCAGGTATGGTAAAGACAGGAAATAGCTCGGGTAGAAACGTACTTTACAAGGGAACCATAAAGATTAAAAGAACTTCTCTAGAGATCAGAAAAGGTAAGACAACAAAAGGAGATAAAGAAACGTAACTAGTGACTTCTTCCGAAATAATAGAGAACAGCGATAAGAAACCTTAAGACGTAAGTCTACGAATATAGAAAGGAAAAGAGGAAACGAAAAACGGAGAGAAGAAAAGTGTCGATAAACATTCCGGAGGGGTCTGTCGGTAAAAGGAAAAAACGTAAAGAAAAGGTACCCCTACCAGACCTAGGGACAGAGGACATGTTACAGTGCTTGGAGTAAGGTATCAAGTAGTCCGTGAGATAGTCTAGATCCGGGAATTTAGATAAAGAGTGAAGGTGACATATTAGTATTCCCTAAACTAAGTCCAGTATGGACTTACCAGATCGTCCTATGTTTTAATTATGTTTTTTCAGACAGCTTATAGATATGTGATTGTTGTTTTCTAGTCTTTCTTTTTAATTCCTTTAATAGGGTTTAGTAGTGCAGTCGTTGTTTTATTTTATGGATCCGTATTTCCATGGATTCCTCCGGTTTGTGTTCATGAGGTTTTTGACATTACTTCCTTTGACTTCTATTGTCTTTGTCCAAACCTTTCTATATTGTAAAAGAAGCTGACCTTCTTGACTAAATCAGTTTTACTAAGATTATGGGTTCCATTAGATGACCAACTTACTTTAGGGATAGTTTTATTGTAAAAAAAAAAAAACGACTAGATTTTCGTTTTCGAGAATTTTAAAGATACTTTTGTGTTTCCTACGGTTTATCGGTTTCGTTAAATCTTCCTTTTTTTTTTTCAAGACCTCCTTAGTCCTTCGTTTTGTATACCATGACCGTGTTTCTATCCGAAGACCTACTCACCTTGTTCTATCTTTCGGGTCTTTCTTTGGGTCTGTGTAAATCAGTTAACCAGCTTCTATTTTTTCAGTCCTTATATGTTAACTTTTTTACTGTCGTAACAGTTAATAACCACGACCCTTTTGACCTCTCGATGTACATTTTCTTCTTTAGTCACAAAATATCAAAAGATATATATCCAGAAATCAAAGAAATCCATCTATATAAGGATTCATAAAATAAGAAAAGCAACGTTACCACTTACCTTAACAAAGGAATTAAAGAAAAAGATGAAAGAGTAATAAGCACATATCCTTACGTTCCCTAAAGACACACAACTAAAATATAGGACGTTGAAATGATATAAGTAACTAATCGAGATCATTAAAAGACCACCTCAGAAATCCCAAAAGGTACATCTCCTAGTACAGTAGACGTTTGTCACTCTCAAAATGAAGAAGAAAAGGTTAAACCTAAGGAAA